>JAKGUB010000345.1:5812500-6412500 GCA_026261675.1 Hippocampus mohnikei
GAATACTTTTTTTTCTACATGTGATATAATATTTCATAAATCATTTAAGTTATGCAATCGTGGTCAAAGTCCAAATGTCAAATCTATCAATACTTCATGAAATGAGAATATTCACTCAGGCTTGACTTGCACGTTTTGTGCGAGTCATTAAAAAGCATTCAGTCACAAAATTGAATTTCGGGGGGTGGGGTGAAATGAAGGCATTAAATATGAAGCATTAATTTAATTATCACACCATCGGTAGATGAAAAATAGGTATTTGTGGAGATTGGTCACGAGTGGTACTTTCCAATTTGTCTCTATTTGTTTCTACACTTAAAATGACAAAAAAAAAGATGTTTACGTCCAGTACTTGTCAGTAGCCCCATTTTTTTCCGAAAAACCAAAACAACATGAAATATGTTGGCTCCCTGGATTCCATCACCGCCTATGCGCTGCTATTTCCACATGTGTTGTGGTAGTCGGCATACCCGATGAGATCAGACTGTATATAGTCATAAATCAAACGACGCGAGGATTTTTTTGGCTTTGATGCTCAACAGCTGTGCAAGGAGGCGCAGGACTGGGAGCGCTGTTAAATAATCTCAGAATTCTTGACCTCTCCCACATTCTGTGACTTCATTTTACTCCCCCCCCCTTTTTTTTCTTTCCCCCTTCCCTCCATGTTTGCTCGAAGATAAGCGAGCGTGGCAAGGTGAGTTTTGTCTCCATTTGGCATGGATGAATGTGACCCCCAACACACTGGCGGGTTTGTTGCACGAGTGTTTGCATCTTGCCTCCGCTCTCTTACCGAAATGCCGAGCGTCCACCAAGGCAAGGACCCTAAAAAAAAAAAACGTAAAAACCATCTTTGTCAACCCCTAAGCAACATCTTGTGTTCAAATGTGCTTCAAAATCAATAACGTCCTTCCTCTGATGTGGCGTAATCATCATTCCTGAACATCTGAAGATTGTTCAAAAATAGCAGCCAGTAAAATGTTGACCCCCACACCCCCAAATGTGAACATTTGCCCCCCCCCAGCCGCTTCATGTGTACATCGAAACAATTTCCAAGAGAGAATAAAATCAGCCCTACTTCTTCGCGTTCTCCAACATGTGATTCATGTGGCCGGATGGTTTCTCAGTCATCTAGAAGAAGAGAAACGAGCATGGAAACGGCCACAAATACTCTTGGCGAATTTTAATTCGAGAGCATGTTACAAGTTTGCTCCAGTAGGCTTGAACGTGCGAGGTCCTGTATCTGGGCTCGGGATCCACCTCAAAATACGTTGTCCTCTCCGCGTTCCACTGCAGCTCGGACCAGAAGCACGGGAGACTCCTGGCCTGCGCGAAGCGGCAAGAGAAAAAATAACAAATATAAAATAAAATAAACGCACTATAAGAATTTAAATTTCACACGTGCCATTACCTTCCCTTTAAAGACGCACTCGGTATGCAGCTGAGTGGTGCACAGCAAACCGGGGATCTCCGTCAGGCACGCTGGCACCTCCTGCAAAGGCCCGAGAGGCTGAATTCACCAGGTGCAAAGATTACCGTATATTCCGCACTCTGAGGTGCTTCGGATTATGAGGCGCATCTTAAATGAGCGGCCTATTTTAAAACTCTTTTCATATAAGCGCGGTAAGGCGCACGGAAAAGAAGCGACAATAGTGGCTGAAATTGCACTATGCATCCACGAGATGGAACTCTGCTAAGAGGAATACAATACAATAAAATACAACTTCGTATATAAGGCGCATCGGATTGTAGGGCTTTGGAGAAAATGGAATGCTAAGTGGCCTTATAGTGCGGAAAATACGGTAAAATAAGTAGGGCGGCACGGTGGAGGCTACCTTCATGTCGAACACCGTTGAGCAAGGCAGCAGCTTATCCAGGCTGAGGGACCTTTGGTAGCTTAGTCTGTATAAAGATGCTGTAAAAAAATAAACCACAATAACGAGAGTCGCTTTCTTCAAAGTTGTTAAAAAGAGGCATGTGACTTTCTCTTTCGTCGAACGCTCGCCTAGAATGAACTCCTGGATCTGGTCAAAGGAGTCTCGGACTTTGATGTTGTCGCACAGCCACTCGATAATCTGCAGGCAATACGGAAGCCAACATTTGTTTGTTTACGCGCCAAGGACACGGCGAGGCGCTTTAAATGCCAGCGTCTCTGCTTCAGCGCGTACCTCCGCCTCCACGTTTGGGTCATTTCCGCTGTGAAGAAGCAGGCAGTGAAGGGCAGCCAGGTGTTGAGCGTCAGCCATGTTGTGCGGTCTCCTTGGGAGACAAATAGAGTCCGGGAACATAAGGAACACAACTTTTACCCGAATCAAGCCGTCGACTGCCTTCTCCTTCCTGTAGGTGGCGCTCACCCGGATGGCGAGCGCGACCGTAGGATCTGCAGAAGGCGGGCAGCGCTGAGTTGGGCGCCGTGGATCGTCCCGCCTGCCAAATCCAAAAGGGCCGTGCTCGACTCCTCCTCCGCGTGCAGTACCGTGAACGTTTCGGACTTGGACGCTAGGCCCAAGTCGGCGTCGTCTCCTAAACATCGGACGCAAGCATGTTTTTGAGTGTTGTGCTCCCACTCATTAGGTTTATAAAGAGTGTGGAACTCTTGATCTTACCGGACAGGAAGAGGGAGTGGCAGAGCATCTCCTGCTGCCTGGTGTTGATGCAGTGGAGGAAGCACGCGTGCAGATACACGAGGACGTAGTAACCTACATCGGGAAATAACAACCCCGCCCGTCAGCGAACGCGGTCGCAGACAGCCAAGCGGCCAAATTAGGCCACACACTCACTTGTATCGAGAAATTCTCATCAAAAGAGCAGAAGTATGTATCTGTGTGTATCTGTGTGTGTGTGTGTGTGTGAGAGAGAGAGAGAGAGAGAGAGAGAGAGACCTATAGGGATGAAGATCGGCTGGAGCTGCACGGCGTCCCGTGGCGGCTGCCCCAAAGTGACCCGAAAAGTCTTGCTGCAGTCTTGAAAGAGGATGAAAAGGAAAATGAGTTGACATGCTGGCCTTGCACAGTTGGAGACGCGTGACTGCAGGTAACACACACATACACACACACACACACACACACACACACACACACACACACACACACACACACACACACACACCTTTGTGAACGAGAACCACCGAATAGATGAGCTCTGGTTTGTCGCAAGCAGGCTGACTGTAGCACACGCACATGCTTCCTGGAATCAAATATAAATCATTTTAATAATACGTTTTTTTGTTTTTTTTTCCATATGGTTTGTATCGGATCATATAAGCCGTGCATGTGTCCCTAATGTTGAGGCCGGTGAGCGAATTGATTGCGCCTCGGTCGTATTCGAATCAGGATCTTGCAAAAAAAAATTTAGCAATTGGCCCGGCCACGTGAATGCCGATTCAACCGGCTTTTAATCAAAGCGCGGGAATCCAATCAGCGTTTCATTGCGCCGGGGCGAGGGACTTACGTTCTGGTGTTCCCCAACGAGAAAAACAAAAAAACAACAACACATAGATAGCATTAGGTGTCAGTTAGTGATGTTTTCATGTCGGGGACTGTGAAATAAGTGTTACCTAATCGATTTGTGAATACTTCCATCTTGACCGGCTGCGGCCTCTCCGCGTAATGGTGGTCAAATCCGAGATTCACAAACCTGTAACGTTGCGGCCATATCCGAGAATGTTTCAATACACTGGTGCAACAAAAACTGCAAACACAGTGTACGAGTCGTGATCGCCTTACTTGACGGTGCTGAAAGCGTTCACAGGCAGTTGTAACGGCAGTGCCAACTGCGAGAGAGCAACACAAAGCTGTAAGGATCTCACGTGAGTGATAAAGTCCAAATAGCAAAAAAATAAATAAAAAAAACATTGGGGGGTGGGAATTGCGCATGGATGCCACAAGATGGTGTGGCAATGCAATTAAAACTGAAAGGCTCATAAAGCATCAACACCATGCATCTAGCAGGCGCGCGATCCTGAACCCATGGTACAAATTCGTCATTTTCAGCGCTCAAAAATCTCAACGCTGTCGTGCATTTTAGGTTCATCCTGAAATAGTGAGTCGTGTACGTAGACAGCACATATAATATGCTGTTCGTGTTGGTGGGTTTGCAGTTACCACGGTTTCGCAATTGTGGTTGTCGTAGAACTGCACACATCGCAGTAGGAACCTGTCCTGTAGGGGAAAAAAAATGCATTGAAATCAGATTTTGACAACACCCGCCGCACGGCTGATGCGGACATCTTAAAGCGGCGCCGCAATACCGCCCGGGTGAGATAGTAGAGCCTCTGCGTGTGAACGTCCCATTGGACCCAACAAAAATCCTCCGCCACCCGCTCGGCCGTCTTGGACATCCGCTCGGGATTGGCCAGCACCTGGTTCCCAAAGACACGCCGAGAGCTCGATGCAAAGCTTTTCCAGATTGTAGTTCAAGCCCGAAATACTTTCAGTTACTCCCCCCCACCGTAATTGCATAGACGGGGCCTTATTACAGACTTTTCTGAAGTAACGCTAAAAAATGTTTCTGGGGTTTGGAGAAGAGCAGGGAGAAGTACAGACACTTCGGAGTATAAATCAATAAATGGCCTACTTTAAAATTGTTTTCATATGTAGGGCGCAGCACATTATAAGGCACATTGAATAGAAGCTGCAATAGTGGCTGCAGTTGCGTTGTACATGCACTGGATGTTGCTACGCTAAAGAGAATACAATACGGCTTTATATACGGAAAATACGGTCAATAAAATAAAATTCAAACATGTTTCAGAATCACTGGAAAGGTGTGTTTTGATGTCACGCGCAGTTCATCTCACCACTTTGTAGCCTTCGTGTCGGGTCAGCAGGACGTGGTACTGATCCACATCTGAAGCGCACGCACAAAAAAAAAAAAAAATCCCACGTCAAGATCTTTCCACACGTGAGCCACCTCTTAAGCTGCCTAAACTTCAGTCCTCCACCCAGATGGGGAAAAAAATAGACTCACATCCATCTTCAGTCAACAGCAGCAGGTGGCTCTCGTGCACTGATTTGCGCTCACTTTCAGGATGGAGGAACTGAAACCCAAAACGCGAACGGGTATTTCAAGATACGCGACGAAGGCGGTGGTCCTCGCCGCTTTTCGCCCGCTCTTACCTGCACTTTGACCCTGCAGTCCACCGCCTTTAACACCTTGGTGTTGTTGATTGGATGGATCTCAATCAGGAGCGTCAAGCACTCGGACACTAAGGGGAAGGGAATTAAGAGCGCACGCCGAATGAGCCAAAGTTCAATATGTCTTACTTGGTTTGAGGTGCTCCTCTCCGTGGGTGTTTTGCGCCAAGCTAACAGCTAAGAGAGGGGGAAAAAAAATGCACATCCCCTTAAGTACCAGCTTATTCTGGACCAAGTCTGAAAAGACGTTTAAAAACGTCTTTGGGAGTGAATGAGTTAATTTGTCAGTATCATTAAACTATGGATTTCTTCGGTATCGGGCTCACCTAACAATGTCTCCTCCTTGTTTAGGGAGCAGCTGCTGACACAAACCTGCTTGTCAAAGGAGTACAGGAGCTGTTGGCGAAAAAACACACGCGCGTGCACAGGTGCAGGTGTCAATGCATTGAACTGAGATTGACGTGAAGCTCGTACCTTATTCGTCTTAGTATTCGCGTCGTATTTCCCGACTCTGGTGGCTCCAGTTGATCCCTGCGCAGAGAGAGACAATTGCAACACCGAATTGATTCGAGTACTAAACAGCCAAAAAGAAAAAGTGTGCCTACTTTTTCCAAAAAAAGTAACTTCTTTGCAGGGCCATCTCTGACCTCTAAAATCTGTTTGGCGGATGTGTCATTAAAGATGTATGCCGCGCCGAGCGCTTTCAGAAGACGAATCTATTCATTGAGGGTTTAAAAGTTTTTTCCCCCCAGAATCCCCAAATAGTTTATTCTGAGTGGAATCATCAGGAGGGAACGCGCGCTTTATGCGGTTTGATTTTTGAGTCCATTTGATGATGCGTGGCATACACAGACACACACAATGATTGATATCCAAAGCTAGCAGTTTTTTCCTCCAACATTTTTTTCATATCAATATAAAAATATATAAAAGCGAAAACCTGTCCTAAATTTTAACCTTGGTCTCGTCAAACCGTTTCCCCACTTGTATTTGGCAGATATTGTTTTGGGACAGTCAGGTTGAACATTAAGGCCATAAGTCCAAAAAGTATAGTTGGAAGCATGAATTTATTGTATTGTGTGTGTGTGTGTGTGTGTGTGTGTGTGTGTGTGTGTGTGTGTGTGTGTGTGTGTGTGTGTGTATAAACATATATATTTATTTATTTTTTTTTTTGACAGAAAGTTGCACACTCAGCCACAGTAATAATAACCTTCCAGTAGTAAAGGATGCCCCCATCTCTCTCAGTGTTGAGGATTGAAATGTCCAGCGCTCCAGAGTAGTCTGCAGACACAGCACCATTAGGTAAACAACAGAAGTGCACCTTGGCATATCTTTGAATCATGCTTATTACATCCCGTATCTCTTGAGTTAATGCAGCTGCACGCTTTTCAGACGTCAACCTGTCAAAAAGAGCGCTTAAGCTTCTTAAAAAGCAAATCCACACAAGCTATTGCGAAATGGCAGCCAAAACAAAAGGCGTACGTTCCGTCATTCGTCTGACCGACAGCACGTGAACGCCTCACCTTTCACCCTGCACACCGCCGCTTCCTTCCTGCGAATGTCAGCTTCCACATCTCTGCCCAGATCAAACTTGGGCTGCAGTTTTAACATAAGAGCACAATCTGTTCCAAGGACTTGACAGTGCGGTCGCTTCCCTGCAGTTCTCTGCAGTTTTTCCGGGTGGGGCATCACATGACCGACGTTCACTTGTTTCCTTTCTTGTAAAAGTTGTAAAAGTTACCACACCGTCGCAACTCCTCCCCGCTTTTGTTGCGCTGCCATAGGCCGAGGGAGGCATCACTCTAGCCGGGCTGGAATCTCTCACCACCAGCCCACCACCATCCAGAGCTCACAAGAGTGCGTCACATTCATTTGTTACGCGTGCACGCATGGGGTGCGATAATAAGGCACACTACTGTGAGCCACTCTGGAATGTATTTAAAATATGGCTTCAAAAGTTTGTTAGTGTGCAAGAATTAAGTTGACAGGCAAATGCAGCATGATGTAGCAAATTTGATATCAAAGTTTCCCTGTTCATGATGTATGTTTTTATTTTTGTCTTTGATTGGCCTTTAGACGGGGGTGATTATAAATGTAGCCAACACTGCCCTCTTCCGGACATTAAATAGACTTGCATGTTTTACGTCACCTTATAGGAGGGGGGGTTTAAGTGACACCAACTCGCATTCATTTTGTCCTAAGTTTGAAATTGTGAGCGGCCGTCTTGCGTTCCTTTCACTCATCACACCTAACTTTAATTACTGTAGTTCCCTGCGACGTTTTCATGTTATGTTCTGTCTCTGTGGAGAAAATGCCACAGCGTGGCGCATGGTAACTTGCACCAATGAGTCAGGGAGAAACGCTGTATAAGCATGTTGGTAAGAATGAAGTTCGGATTTTTTTGTCATGAACTAAAATCCGCGAATAGCTGATTCTGTGGGTGCCGAACAGCGTGTGTGCGGGGGTTCATCGTTTGCCATTGTATGCCAATGCCGCTTCTTGTTTGCAGAACGAGTCCTCGTCACTCATTTTACGATCTTCGGCGACTGCGCGTTTCCTCGTTGGCTCGCGTCGTGACGTTGCCGGGCAGAACCGACTGCAGCCGAGCCAGTTCGGAATTTTTGAGAGCGACCACCCGTTTCCCTCCCCCCCTTCCCCTTGTTCTGAACCCCCCTCCCTTGGTCGACTCTGTCCTCCGCCTCCTCCCCCTTTCGCCCAGCTACGTTATCAGTCAGGAGTCCCCAGCAGCAGCACGGCGCAACCCACTGACAGCTGCGACTGACTCACAAGCGAAGAGGGGGGCAAAGATGGAGCACCGGGACGCCGACTTCAGCATCATGCTCGCCACCGACTCCTACAAGGTACCGTCCCCGGGATGGGGTCGTCCTGAGATGGGATGGGGGGGCGTGAGGGCTGATGGATGGATGGATGGATGGATGGATGGATGGATGGATGGAAACGCATTCAGTCAAGGTGGCTCCACCATCAGCCCCAAGGCCACCGCACTGAGGTGGTCGACACCGGGCCGAGTCGAGCGGAGGATGCGGAGGGGGTGGGAGCGACTGAAACAAAGCATCTCCTTGTCGGCTCTCAATTCCCTCCCAGTCGCACCGGACGGTGCTCGGCTAGCTTCGCTATCCGAATGAGCTAACGTGCTAGGTTACTTGCAAAGCAATGGGGAAGGTGGCTATTAACAAGCTAACATTGGTTAGCATCGAGCTAGCAAGCGCCCCGTGGGTAGTCCACTGCGCACCTCCGTGGGAAAAGACTAAATCAGAAGGTCTAATTATTACGATGATATTCGAAGAAATAGACCTGGGCGAGTGGACATTTAAACTTAGGAACGTGGGGGGGGGGCAAACGAAAAGTTAAAGTGGAAATGACCTTCGCCCCGTAGCGACTTTGTCTGTGTGCCAAGTAGCGTCATTCATCGGAATGTTTTTCAGTGTTTTTCCAAAGTCATATATTTTATCATATATAATCGCCGACCAAAGCTAAGGAAAATAGTGGGGGGGGACAACATTTTGTCTTTATGCTTATCGCATGGACTCGTTGCCATGTCCCGCGGTCACGTGACTGCACCGCCACCGTCATTATTTGTGTGATGTAACTTTTTTTTCTCCAATTATTTGTACGTTAACTTAATGAGCTTTATGTGAATACAATTCGAAGTTCAAAAGCAGCATCTCATAGTTAATGTATTTCAGAGAAGTTTGCCGGACAGGTGTCACAAAAAACGATATTTCAAACCCAAACTACGAGTTTTCCCCATACAGTGCGGGCCACATGATCAACCCTACATTTCCAAAGGGATCCTGCAGCGTTTGCTTTTTGTCATGCGTGAGAAGAGATGCGGTTGTTTACAATGCCCTGAGCATCTGACAGTTCCTGGCCGAGAAGAACACCGTTGTTCGTTTTAGACCGGAAGTAGTTGTTCATCTTTAATCCTACCAAGAAGTCATAGAAGGTTTATGCCAGTGATCAGGTTTTATGTTCCTTGGATGTGTCTTTCTAAAATGTCTCCCGTGGTTTCATTTAATAGTTGTTCATTCTTTTCATGAAAAAGAGAAGTCCCTAATGTTTTGATTTGGTTGCTACAGTGGCAAGTGACGGCAGACTGGTGAATATCAGGGGTGCCCTTCTTTCTTTTGCTGCAACTCATTACAGGCCTCCAAAACAGTTCGGACAAGCCTCGGAGTAACCTTTATCTCATTATTTTTATCTAGTTTGGCCCGATCAGGTTACCTTCCAAAGCTGCATTTAAGTCTGCGTGCAGTGGTGTTGCGACGAGCCCAAGATAAAGCTGGAGAGTTGTTGCGGAGCGTGTGAGTGCATGTGCGCAGCTACACGTCCTCCAGTGAATGTCTTGACTCTATTTTGAGTCCTTGAAAGGACACTGACTGGGGGTCAAATAAACTGAGTTGGTCGTTGACATTTATCTTTACCTCCTTGTTTTTTTTTCCCCCCTCCGACCGTTGTCAGCCTCAATTAGATAACATGACTCTAATTGCCCCACGGGGATAAATAAAGTTTTCTGAATCTGAATCTGACAGTCTTTTCAATTCCAGTTTTATCAGCGAGGACATTCTGTTGAGGACATTCTGTTCGGCTTTTAATTAATTATACTCCTTTTCCCTGCCATGGTGGATACATGCATTCAAATCAGCATGATGTCATGGAGGACCAATGTGGACGTCAAATTATTTCTTATTTTGTTAGCATCACCACTTCCTGTTTGAGGAACTCTGCCCATGCATGCCTCCGTTGGACAAAGTCTGACCCGACAGATTCCCTTAACTAAGTGCGTGTCCAAGTAGAGTTTTTCCAGAAGCTGAAAATACATAAAGGCAACACTCGAGTACTTTTGCTATTGCTTTCATTATCTCTCACTTGGGCAATTTGAAGATAACGCACGCTTTACTCGATTAGTCAGATGAATTTGTGGCTGAAGGGTTACCCAAAGTTCATTTCAGAATCTTGATCGACGGTCTCTATGCGGTGAGCGCTCCTCCATTGCGACCTTGTGACACGTTTGACTTGTGTTCTCCATCTACAGGTAACGCATTACAAACAATACCCGCCCAACACGAGCAAAGTGTACTCGTACTTTGAGTGCCGTGAGAAGAGGACTGACCCCGGCAAAAGCCGAAAAGTCAAATACGACAAAACCGTCTTCTACGGCCTTCAGTACATCCTCAACAAATACCTCAAAGGTAAGTCTGGTCTCTCCTGTGTCGTCTGTTGAATGCGACTAACACTAACGTAAAGCGAAAAAGTAGTTTTCACCACTTTCAGGGGTTAAAAGAAAAAAAAATAGCAGTCCACTGCGTCCTAAGAGGATTTCATGGTGTGGTGGCAGAGGTGCCGCGGGGGGTGGGGGAAGCAAGCAACACAAAAACACAGCTGCTCTTTCAGCCATTGCGAGAGGACGACCGGCCCCGCAATGACCACCACCACCCCCTCCCGCCTACCCCCCCTTCCTCTCCTTCTAAGCAGGCTTAATGATTAACCTTTCCCCATTTTCATCCTTGATCCCACAACAATTCAACCCGGAGTGTACTGTTGTTGTTTTTTGGACGAAGACTCTTCAGAACAACACCATCCGTCATTTTTTTGCGGGAAAATTTTGTCCGCGGGATGACTGAGAATCTACACAGACACAAAACTAAAAAACATTTTTAGCAAGCCTCTTGGTATTTTTAATTGATATTGTGACTGTAAGTAAAAAAAAAAACATTATGGTAGTAGGCTAATATTTAGCCCGATGATGGCCTTTCAAACATCTGCCAAAATAATCGGCAAAATGGCCGCCGTTTCCAGATTGTACTCAGCCATTCGATGGACCTGTCATTGAAAAAATAAAAAGCAAATCTTATTATGAGTATTATTATTTTTACTATTAGTATTTTTTTTAAATCTTTTTTTTTACAAGCAACGCTTGGGCGAGCAAAAATCGTCCAAACGTATTTCTCAGGATACACTGAAAAAAAAGAGAAAACATTACTAAAATTAGGAATAGATCATTTTAATTTTAAGTATAAAAAATATATATTTAAATAAAAAAATTGTGAAATTGTCTGACAGTAGCACAGAAAAATTTGGTTCGATTTAAATTTTGGCAGTCACGCGTGCTCATCTTCTACCGCCAGTCGCAGAAGTGATCTATTCTCACATCCGGTGCCTCCTCGGTGAGTTATGGTTTCTCTGGGATTTTTTTTTTTTTAAATGGGATCTTTCTGCCGTTTGGGGGGACCTGAGGCGAGAAATACAGATTATCAAGAAGTGAGTGTGAGTTGAGAGGACAAAGACGCCCTGTCCGCTGCGCGTGGGATGCTTCTAATTGGATTACAAGCATGAACAGTAAAATAGCATTCCTGCCCCTTGGTTTTTTTTGTTGTTGTTGTTGGTTTTTTATTTTTATATATATTTTTTTTCTCTTCCCCCCTCCCCCTCACTTCACACTCCTTCTCGTGTCCAGGAAAGGTAGTCACTCCGGAGAAGATCCAGGAGGCCAAGGAGGTGTACCGGGAACACTTCCAGGATGACGTTTTTAACGAGAAAGGGTGGACGTATATTTTGGAGGTCAGAAACTCAACATCTGGTGGACGTTTTAGCACCCGGGAGAAAGTGTGACGATGTTTGGCCCCTTTTTTTCTTCCCTCCCAGAAATACAACGGCCACCTGCCGATTGAAATCAAGGCGGTCCCGGAGGGGAGCGTCATCCCCCGGGGCAACGTCCTATTCACGGTGGAGAGCACGGATCCCGAATGCTACTGGCTCACCAATTGGGTGGAGGTGAGTCAAATGAGGAAACCGTTTTTCCGAAATTTACGGCTCATCGAGTGTTTTGGTGCAAGGCGTGGAGGCTATTTATATATTTATTTTTTGTGTGTAGACAAGTCCCAAGTTATTCTACATTAAATGAAGTTATTTGCTTGACAACAGCAGTGGAAATGGATTGTTTACTGGGCAAAAAAAAATGGACGCCCCCTAAATATGAGGACGGCAATCAGCTGTCTTTAAAAAAATAATAATAAAATCTGTCAAATGTTCAATACACTTATTCGAACTCATATTTTGAAGGAACAAAACTCCCAAGTTTTATCCGCTGTGATCGCACCGCTTCATCTGGCGCTTCTGATTCTTCCCGTGTGCCGCGGACGGTGTCGTATTTGTTTGGGCGCCGTCGCACGCACCCGCTCGAATCCCCACAGCTGGTAGAAAGACATCAGCAAACACACGCGATGATGTCATTAGACGCCGCATTCCGCTTTGTTACCCACTCTGCTCTCATTTACAACCCAGCGGCTCGACTGCACGCGCCTCATTTCACGGAACCATCGTGACCACTGTTTTATTACATTTGCCAAAAGTCAAGGTCAGTCTGCGACGCATGCTGGATGACCTTGTGTGTGTGCGTAAGGAGGCGTGGCCATGGAGGTACGTGCATGCATGCGCGTGTGCCCGTCGCCTTTTTGTTTTTTCTTCTTGCGTAATCCCGCAAACAGACAAGCAAAGGCCAAGTATTCCAAACAACCTGCTGCGCAGAGATAATAGCATAGCCTTGGATGACGACACACACACGCACACACATAGGTGAGGCAACCTTCACCACACACCGTGCGCTGCGTCATTTCAGCGAAGCCGCCTGTCTTCACACTCCTCTTGGCCTGGAATGTGTTTTGGGAACATCAAGGAATGTGTTACCCACGTCTCAGCCAGCCTGTTGGCTTTCGGTTTTAGGTCCAGTTGACTAATCAGCGCGCCAGTGACTCTCCCCTCCTCTTCCCCCCATCCAGACCATCCTAGTGCAGATCTGGTACCCCATCACCGTGGCGACGAACTCCAGGGAGCAGAAGAAGATCCTGGCCAAGTATCTTCTGGCCACGGCCGGGAACTTGGAAGGGCTGGAGTACAAATTGCACGACTTTGGTTACCGCGGCGTCTCGTCACAAGAGGTACTGAAGAAAATGTTATTGTATAGGAGTGTATTCATCCTTTTTTTTTTCTTTCTTCATATATATGATCTTCTGTTGTTGTTGTGTTTTTTTAACAGACTGCGGGCATCGGCGCCTCTGCTCACCTGGTAAACTTCAAGGGCACGGACACAGTCGCTGGCATCGGTGTGATTAAGAAGTACTATGGAACCAAGGACCCGGTGCCAGGGTTCTCTGTACCTGCTGCAGAACATAGGTACACACACACACACACACACACACACACACGGTTTCCCCCGCAATATCAGTGTTTAGTTTACACCCATAACATCAGCGCTAATTTCCATTAGCCTGTCTATGATGTTTCGCTTTACATGTTAGCATCAAGCTAGCTATTGAGCTTTCATCAGATGACATTTCAATGCTTTGGTTGGGCATCCACACTTTCGACCCAATTCTCTCGTTTCCCTTTGACAGCAAATTTTTCAGCTGCATTAGTGAGCGTCTTCTTTTCCTTTTCCCGACGTGATGTTATCTACATACAGACGCTCCCCAGGTTACGAACGAGTTACGTTCCAGACGATTGTTCATAAGGTGAATTCGTTCGTAAGTTGCTTCAGTGCTATATTTTGTCTGGAATGTATGTTTAAGGCTTATATTGACATCCATATAACGGGGAGAGAGCTTTTCGTCACATTCTTCAGGGCTTGAGGGTTAGCTGCCCGGTAAACTAGCAGCGACTTCAGCGGGGGAGAGTAGACGACCGGTCGACGACCGGCGCGCCAGAGCCTCCCCGCCCGTTCCACCGTCACACGCCCGCCCCCCACGCCTCTCCCCGCGGCCGCCTTCGAACGTCGCCGCCGCCGTCGCCTCTGCCGTCCTCCTCCGCCGTCCTCCTCCGCCCCGTTCGGCACTCGGAAAAAGGCGCGCAATACAAAATCTAACTTTTGTTTTTTTTTCGACAGACCCGTGAAAATGTTCGTATGTACCGTTTGTTTGTAACTCGGATGTTCGTAACTCGGGGAGTGTCTGTGTCATCTTTCGACAGTGAGCAAGAACTGTTGTTAAAGTATGCTTTCAAACGAGGTTTAAAGCATGCGGGATGGGTCAGTCTATTTAAAAAACGTTTTTCAAATGATCCTCTTGTTTGGTGATTTTCACCCACTGTGGTTGCTTTGTGGTGTACCCGCCATGACAAAAAAGGCTTATCTGTAATTGTATTCGGGCCAGCGCGTGCAAGTGGCATTATGAAATAAGATCAAGTATTATCATGACCACCAATCTTCTCAACAGCAAAGCGTCTCTCCCGTTCGATGGAATTTCTCAGCCCTCGTCCAAAATCCACCCAGAGACATCTGCTGCGTGTCGGGGGGCTCGTTTTGGTCCCCATGTCGTGATTGGCTAGCGGCAGGAAGATTGTGATTGGCCGTCCCCCCCGCCCTACCCACATGTGCGCACTTGCTTTTGTTTCACGGCGCCGGGCCCGGCGCCGTTTCGGTCGCGCGCACACACACAGTCGTTGCCTCCTCGCCATCAGGGGCAGTTACTGCCGCTTCGATTCATCCTTGTCGGATGGCCGCGTTGTTGCCATAGTAACTGGTATAGGAGGACACACTCAACTGTTTACCTTAGCAAGGGGTCCATTCCACCGTCAAGAATAATTAATGGTTGATGTGTTTTGCGGAATGCAGTGTTTATACAAGGAGAAAAAAAAGAACACATTTAGCTTATGTAATCACGAAATCGTTTCAGGGATGGCGGTTACCACAGTGGACATCTTGTCAGGTTCTCATAATTTGCGCACGTAAGGATGTCAACAGTACCCGTGCCTTTGTCTCTCGTCCCAGCACCATCACCGCGTGGGGCAAAGACCACGAGAAGGACGCCTTCGAGCACATCATCAAGCAGTTCCCCAGCGTGCCAGTCTCCATCGTCAGCGACAGCTACGACATCTACAACGCCTGCGAGAAGATCTGGGGCGAGGACCTGCGCGGGCTCATCGAGTCGCGCAGCGCCGACGCGCCGCTCGTCGTGCGGCCCGACTCGGGGAACCCCCTCGATACGGTGCTGAAGGTGCGCTCGGCGGAATATGGAGTATTTGTTTTAGTTTTTTTTGGGGGGGGGGGGTTTTGTTTTGTTTTTTTGTGGCGTTTTTGTGTTTGATTTTTGGATGAACCCGTGTCAGGTTTTGGAGATCCTGGGTAAGAAGTTCCCGCCGCAGGAGAACGCCAAAGGATTCAAGGTGCTGCCTCCGTACATCCGAGTCATTCAAGGAGACGGAGTGGACATCAACACACTACAGGAGGTACTCGGGAAAACAAGCTCCCTCTGAATGCGCCCGTTGCCTTTCTTCACTTTGTGTTTTTTTTTTTTTTTGTTCCTCACAGATCGTGGAGGGGATGAAGGAGCACCGGTGGTCCCTTGAAAACGTTTCCTTTGGCTCCGGCGGCGCTCTGCTGCAGAAACTGACCCGAGATCTGCTCAACTGCTCCTTCAAATGCAGCTACGTGGTCACGAACGGACTCGGGGTGAGGCTACAGCCCTACCAATCTCAACTTTTTTTTTTTTAGCCGTCGTTTTCATGTTCATGTACTTTCTGACTTTGGAGTATGATCTTGAGATGAACTGAGCTGGCCTCCTAACAGGTGAACGTGTTCAAGGACCCCGTGGCGGACCCCAACAAGAGGTCAAAGAAAGGACGCCTGTCTCTGCATCTGACTCAAAGTGGGGAGTTTGTCACCCTCGAAGAGGGCAAAGGCGACCTGGAGGAGTACGGAGCGGTGAGTTCACTTGGCAAACAGTTCAATAATAGTAATGGGGGGGGGGGGGCCGCCATTGTTGATTCTCTATGTTCCTCTCCGTCTTCCGCTTTCCTCCCCGAACAGGACCTGTTGCACACCGTCTTCCAGAACGGCAAGATTGTGCAGACGTACACGTTTGACCAAGTCAGAGACAATGCCAAGCTCAAGGAGAGTGAGCTCGATTAGCCGCCGACATTGATTCACCCCCCCACCCGCCCTCCCCCAGCCCCGAGTCCCTCTTCCTCAGCCTCTGACATCACGACCCCTAAAACAAACCGAGGCCTTTGTGCACTGATGATCCATCCTGCCCTGAATTCCTCTAAAACTGTGACTTCCTTTAAAAAAAAAAATCACAGGAGCTCCACGGAATGCGCTCATTTCTGATAACCAATGTTATTTAAAAAAAAAAAATGAAGTGCGGCAAGCTAATGGAAGGATGGGTAAGCTGCCCCGCCCTCCTCACAAACCGGACGATGTGATTGGCTGTAACGTACCTGGTTTTGGTTCGTTGTATTTAAGCATACCGAAGTACCGTTTTTACTTACAGGCCAAATGTCAAGCAAAAGGCCGCAACCTTTCAAGTTTTGCACCGAAATACCTTGTGCAGCTCCGTTTCCAATTTGCCGTCATCAAAGAGCATTCCCATCACCAAGAGGCCGCCTCATCTTCGCAGTTTGTACACGCGTGTTTGTTTCCGAAGTTAATCTTGTTGAAAATGAGGCATTCCCCCTGGAAAATACTGCAGCTCGAGCGTTCCCGGCCTTCATGGCCTGGGTTGGGGGGCGTCGGGTGGTGCTCTCCAAATGACCAAGCGTCGATGTCGAGTCGATACCGCGCATAAAACGTCTTCACTGGAATGAGGAGGATCGAAGGACATGAATGACTTCCTCGCTGTGTGTGTGTGTTTGAGTGTCGCTGATGCGTGAGTGTCTTACATCTCCATGTGGTATTTCTTGATGCAAATTCTTATCTGGGATGTTTTTTCTTTTTCTTTTCACGAGCAAGGTATTTATTGTGGATCCTCGGATCGCCCAAGTTGAGCAAATGGACGCCGCGAGCTGGTGACCTTGCAGGTATCCAACGAACCGGCTCGGACATGCAATCAAACCTTGAGGAAACTACTAGTAGCCTAGTTTAGCACTGTTGGGGAAGTTTAATTGCGTCCTAGTAGGCCAAAAGTGGCCTACTAGGTGGGAGGGGGATCTTTCTACAAGTATGCCAAAATTGTCCTATGAGTGAGAACATAGACTGTACTATTACATGGATATCAAGGATGTTGAAAAAATACACTCTATGGGCAGCCCGAAATCTTTAAAAGCAATTTAATTGGAAATGGTACCCAAAAAATGACACCATGATACTTTAACACTGGTAATTAACACCACCAAATAGTTGCAGAACTCATTTTAAATTATTATTTTGCCGAGATTATTTTTCATCGCGTATGGGCGGTGTCGTACTGCGCTTCAAAAAAAAAATGTCAATAAATTCTCTTTTCGTGTCCGTGATCCACACCTCCCTCTGCTGCATGTTATTTGTAAAATCAGGGGCCCCCAGCGTTAGCATTTAGCATTAGCATTGCTGGAGACCTGCGACGTCACCCGCTCGGATCCATCACTTGTGATTGACGGTGAGCGGACGAAACCGCGCAATCACCTGTCATACTTTGAAGGAGGGCACCTTTTTTTTGGTTTGATTTTACAACTGCTGTCAAAAATAATCACCTCGCAGTTTGTTGCTTTGTCTCATCACAGGCCCGCGTTTTTGAGTGCTTCATGTTGATTTATCGACTCTGTGTTTACCTCATTGCAGTAAATATTCCTTAACAGACGGTGTGCCTTTCTCTTCTGTACATACGACACTAGTTTGACCGAAAGCAGACGGTGGTCGAGTTGGACGCAGTCCGAGAGACGACCACGCGAGATATTTTTGTTAGACACCCCCCCTCCTTTTTTATTTTTCTTTTTTGTACCAACGCAAATATCCAAATCCGCTTGACCGTTCTGACGAAAGTGTGTGTGTGTGTGTGTGTGTGTGTGTGTGTGTGTGTGTGTGTGTGTGTGTGTGTGTGTGTGTGTGTGTGTGTGTGTGTGTGTGTGTGTGTGTGTGTGTTGTATTATGGATGATCAAGTGTTCGTGAGTTATTTCTTTCCGTGTGTTCGACGTCCGTTGTGCGTATCTGTTCCTTGTCCCGGTAGCTCACTGAAACTTTTAAAGGAACCCACGTCGCTATCTTTGTCGACGAAACGACGATTAAACAAGCCGCCTGTCGATTTTCTTTTTTTTTTATTCTCTTTATTATTGTTCAAATGTCCACTGCAATGAAAAGGGCATTGAATTTGACTAAAGGGGGCAAGTTTTCCTGTCAAAATTGTTTTTCTAGGTTTCATTAAATGTTTAGTCGAAGTCCAATTGTAATGGATCGACTATTTTTCCTAGTCGTAGTGCAATGTTACTATAGTGACGTTGTTGGTAAATTGTAGCGTCATGCTAAAAGGCTAATACTTTCAAATGTCTTTAATGATAGTGAGTTTTCAAACATATTTCATACAGATTTTTTTCTGTTTTAGTTGGGGAGGTGACGTTTGTTTTTCACCGAGCAGAATCCTTGATGCATGGTTTCTGATTTAGCACCGGATGCTCTACTTTCCTCACAACGGATTGCGTTCGTAAAAGTATTTTCTCGCATCCGGAATGTTTAACCTTTCAAGAAAATAAACAAACGTCCGTTTAAAGCAAAGAGTTTGACATTTTCAAGTCGATTAAATTAGTAGCGAAAGTGTTTTTTTTTATGAAAAGGGTGTGGCTGTTGTGACGTCACGGCAACTTAATTCGGATACTCGTGATGTGGCCGGCGAATATGTTTCGTATTCGGTAACACTTCGATATCCTTTATTTTTTTTATTAACTGGAAGAATATTTGCCTTTTGCGCTAGCTGTCATATGACCTCCTCACCATCGTTGAAGCTCAACGCGCGAGCCACAAAAATGTAGACTGTACGAAATTCAAACTTGTGGAGGGGTCTTTATTTATTGTCTGGAACGTTCCATCTCAAGGCGAATGTGAGGAACTGCAACAAATAAATCTAATTAGCTCTGAGCCTGTCAGACGTCACGCTGGAAAAAAAATGCCAAAATTGTTTGTTGTTTGTACTGTAAAAAGTTTCTCGGGGATTTGGTACCACATCGGCAGAATCCATCGTCAAACTTTTCTCTCGTCACTTTTTTCCTCAGTGCTGATCTTTTTGCAGCGTTAACCAGCAGAACCACGTCACGCTGTCAAATCACTCCCACTTTTTTTTTTGCCTCTGTGTGGGACCAACATCACCGATTCTTACACAGTCCGGTGCTCGGCTTCGTCAAACAAGTTTTTGGACCCAAGTCGTGATGACCGGATTTCGGCTCAACTTGTCCCCGCTGAAGGAGCCGCTGGGCTTCGTCAAACTAGTGGAGTGGGTAAGAGATTTCTTTGTTAAAAGCTTAATGTCTGTGTGTGTGTGGTTTTAAGTAAGTGGGTCAGAACCAGAGGACAAGAAGGTGCGGTTCTTTCTCTCTCCTACTAAACTACTCGCTAAAGTAGCAATACAAAGTTTTTGGACCGTTTTCTTGACTTTTGTCGATGCAATTTGATTAGAAGCAGCATCTTATTCAGTGACCCACTAAAGAAAAAGAATCTATAATCCCAAGCTTTTTCAAACATGAAATAATGTAATGAATTAAATATTTTTTGCATCGTTATTAAATACAACGTGGCCAACAGGGGGCAGTGTACAGTCAAACTACTGTACTGCGAATGACTCAGTAAACTGCTGTAACATTAGTATATTGTACAGTATTTGTTTGCCGAAGATAAAGAATCTATACCTGCGAGTGTTATAGCGTCGATACATTTTAACGCACTGTTTGTGTTCAAACATATTGCTTAAGGCTTATCGCGCCGTAACTATCCGATGCTTTTGATCATCTTATCAATGGTGATTTGCATTGTGTGCTAGCATTGAGCTAGCTGAAAGCAAAACTGCTGCTTGTTACGACTTTTGCCTATTTCACCAGCTTCCTGCCCGTCAAGTGACACAGTTACAGATTAAAACCACGCACAGTAATAATTCACCTCATGGAATAACAAGTCAGGCGGAAATAACTCATACATGTACCGCATATTTGTACGAATAGAGTGAACTAGATGCGTTCCAAAGACTTGTTTGACTCCCAACTGAGTTAGAGTATGCAATGAGTCGGCTCCTTCGTCTGACTTGATGGCATTTTCCTCCGAATGGAGCCACACTTTATGCACTGGGGTCACATGTTGATTGTGAAAGTCCGAATTATGTCGTTTAATGAGCTGGGAAACGACACCCTCGATGTCGTCATTCGGTATCAAGAAATGGGCTTCCGGAGATTCAAAGACTTCAAATGTAAACAGGAATCTTGGATGCATGGATGTCAGGAGGATGCTGACCGCCATGTTGTCGTCTCATATGTGCTCCATGTGGCTTTACGTTTTTTAATGGGGGGCAAAAATAAGCGTTTAAGCAGGAAGCGCACAGGGGCCGGTGACATATGGAGAAACATCTGGTTCGAGGCCTCTTAGTGTGTGTGTGTGTGTGTGTGTGTGTGTGTGTGTGTGTGTGTGTTTAAAGTGCATGTGTGGTTCTTGAGGCCTGAAGCTAAAATGCTAAAGCAGCACTTTTAAACGGAACACACCCTTAACCCTTACATGCTCTTCGGCAAAATTTGACCCATTTTGTCATTTCACAAAAATGCAAATCCCCTAAAAATACAAATACCCTCCGTCTGACTTCTCCAAACCCGTTTTCAAAGAAAGGCGTGTGTGCGCCCGCATCACATGGTCTCCTCCGCGCTAAATCACATCCTGCCACCGCTCCTGCTGGGAATTCCGCAGTGGAATGCTCTCCAAGGAGACACTTGAGTCCTCAGCATGCATTTGAGACCATCAAAGATAACGTGAGAATGCAATTTCGGCCCAACTCGGGCGGGGGTGCTTAAGAGCAGACGCCAAACTGAAATACTGCGGAATGAATTGGATTGTCGAAAATGTGTGGTTTGAAGAAAAACTCCCCTATTCTCTGTTGATGTTGATGAGACCAAAGCCATGTCTAAAATGAAAGTACAGGTATTGCTTTGCCACCATATTGGGGCATCGTGGTGCGGAGGAGCTATGTTGAAGTGAGAGGAGGAACTTCATTTAGTCAGGCCATAGCCCTGTCTAAGGCGTAGAAAAAAAAGTAGTGTGTTTCCGGTAACCCGACCGACCGAGAATTTCTACCTCGAACAAAAACTTTACGGTCTGCATTTTTTTTTCAAACCTTTTACATTTTTGTGTAATAATAATAATAATAATACATTTCATTTCATAAGTGCCTTTCAAAACATTCAAGGATGCTTTACAATCAAAACAAGAACAATAAAACCCGTGGAGATGTCCTGGAGGTGAGAGAGAGACTCCTCCGGGTTGAGTGACCGCTGGCGCGTTTGGCTGCCGCTGCTCAACCCGTATTGTTTTGTATTGTTTTGTGTTTTTTGTTATTGTAAAGTGTCCTTGGGTGTCTTGAAAGGCGCTTATAAATAAAGAGTATTATTATTATTATTATTATTATTATTAAAACCACAGACAAAATTATAAATAAAAGGAAAGATGAATTTAGAGCGTTTACATCGGTGCAAACTCACGCGCTATTCGTCGGCGAGCCCAACCGCTTCAATAAAGGTCTCGTAGGATTCCAACCAGCGGGGCCACGGGACAGGCGGCTCGCCAGGCAGGGCGAGGAACGGAGGAAGAGGCGAGAGTGGAAGCTCCATCTTCGTTGCCATCGTTGTGTTTAATAAAACGCGGGGAGTCTGACTCTGTGCTCACTGCCGTTTATTGTCAGTACTGTAGTTACCTTTTCATATGAACGCTTTTACGGCCGTGACGTCACGCCGTCGTAAACTGACCCTGTGGCTGTGGTTATAACATGCCACAAATAATAATAATAATACATTTCATTTATAAGCGCCTTTCAAAACACTCAAGGACGCTTTACAATCAAAACAAGAACAATAAAACCACAGACAAAATTATAAATAAAAGGAAAGATGAATTTAGGGCGTTCACATCGGTGCAAACTCGCGATATTCACGTTGAGCGTGCGCGTGGTTTGCCCTGTCGTCTGTCAACAACATTGAATCGTGGCGGCGGCCACGATCTCCGACAACAGTTTAAACCGCGTTTTGTGTGTCGCAGTCGCATGCTCGCACAATAATCTTAAGAAAATAGCATCCAATCGAAAAGATTCAGCGAACTATTTGACGAACACCACGGGCCGTCTAGGACGCGGGACGCAGAGATAACGAGACACCCAGCCGGGGGGTACCCAACTCTCTCGCCGCCTTTGGCGGCGAGCGGGGGTTTCAATAATAGTAAAAATGTCTCCTTGTTGTATGTTTTATGGGTATTTTGTTTAAATTTTTGATGGGGGGCAAAAAAAAAGATTTAAAAAAAAAACGTTGTCCGACCTACCGACCCTATGCTGAAATTTCATGTTACCGGAAACACACTACTTATTTTTCTACGCCTAATAGACAAGTGCTGACATTTTGTGGTATCTACAGGAAATTAACAAGGTTGTTTCGGGGGTGTCTGTTACTTTTAGCTAATTAATTAGCTTCTGACGCATTGCTGTCATGTTGTCCCCAACAGCTCACGGCAATATTCGCTTTTGGAAGCTGCGGCGGCTTCGCGGCCAAGAACATCCTGTCCGTCTTCTGCGGCGATGGCAGGAACGAAACGCTCGACGTCAACTTCCACTATCCCTTCAGGTGAGAATTGGTTGATTGTCATGAGCCGGATGATTAATCGGTCAAGCCCGACTCCGACTTGGTGTTTTTCGTGTGTCAGGTTAAGCCAGGTGCCACTCATCGAGGGCAACTCCACGCTATGTAACCACTCCGTCAGCACCACGTACCTGATGGGAGACTCGTCCTCTGCAGCAGAGTTCTTCGTGGGCGTCGCAATTTTCTGCTTCCTGTACAGCATGGCCACCCTTTTGGTTTATTTGGGCTACATGCACGTTTACAAGAACTCCGACTTTGGACCCATTTTGGTGAGTCTTTTGCATCTCTTGTCATGTTCAAGAGTAGCAAGTGGTGGACACACCCCTGCTTGAATAAAGTTCAGCTGTTCGGTGCGGGAACAAAGCAATGAATGAATGCGCCGACCGCTTCTAGGACTTTGTGATCACGGCGGTCATCGTGTTCCTGTGGCTGGTGTGCTCGTCGGCCTGGGCCAAGGGTCTGCAGAACATCAAGGACGCCACGGACACCGAAGGCATCGGCGCCACCTTGGTGCTCTGCAAGGGGAGCAACGTCACCTGCGAGGTCACCGAGTTCGCCAACCTGCGGACGCTCAACATCTCCGTGGTGAGACAGTCGATTAAGAAAAAAAAAATCGGTGTTCTCTGGCTGGGCTCATTTCCCGGTCATGTGACATTTGTGCAGCCCCGCCTTGTTGCTAGGCAGAATGAGTGGCGCGCAATTGATACTTGTTATTGAATACAAAATGTATTACATGGATATAATGTAATTTTTTTTTTTTTAAAGAACGCCATCAATTGGATTTTATGCAAAAGTGTCCCCCCCACCCCCCTCAGTTTCTTCACATGCTTCCTTACTCACACAGTCATGAGACACTGAGCAACAACACTTTCATTTTTCACTTGGAAACGACACAAGCTCACAATGAGCCAACAAATCGTTACGAATGATTGAAAAATGCTTTGTTTTAGTCTTTTAAAAATCCCCCCATCCCCCCTGTGTAAATGTTTTCAGGTATTTGGCTACCTCAACATGTTCGTGTGGGCTGGCAACGCCTGGTTCGTGTACAAGGAGACTCGCTGGCACTCGCAGAAAATCTCAACCCAACCGGGACCGGGGAGGCAGCAGGTTCCGGCAGCTATCTAGCAGACACACACACACACACACACACACACACACACACACACACACACACACACACACACACACATCGCAATTGACAAACTGGCGTTTTTGTGCCCAAACAAACCCTACTTGCACCAATGCTTTTTAGAATATCAAATTTCTATTTTCTGATCGCAAAACATGCCTTTGGTGTTTATTTTGTAGCTTAACCAAAGAAAGTCTTCATTCGGGTACTGTTATGATCCCTCAACTTGTCCTAGTAAGGGGAAGGAAGGTACTCATTTTGACGCCTAACAACTCAATTCTTTTAATATTTACGTCCGTGCTGAATTTTGTTCTGCATAATTTACTTTTTTTGCAGAGAAGGTGAGCTCAGGATGCTTTTTTTTCCCTCTGTTTGTTCATGAAGAACAGTCATGAGGCTCTCCTGGCTTTTGAATGCATTGAAATGGTTATATTTTGCCCGCCTTTATTTACTTCAGAAAGGGTGCTCGGCTCGCTGCGTGCGGTTATTGATTCTGTTTGTGGCTTTTTTTTTTTTTAATGCCGTGATTCTCTAAAGGCCCTGTATTGTAAAAATAAATCTCTACTAAATTTGACACACCGCATAAGCGTGTTATGAACTAGCCTGACAAATCCTGAACAATCAAAACAATCGGCGCGTATCGAGAATGAGGCTTCAAATGAATGAAAAAAATCAAGCCGCTGAATGCGCTAAAACCACGCGCCGCTCTGCTGTCAATCAAATACCTCGAGTAAACTACATCCTCCAAAAATTAGACAGGCCCAGACTGCGGCAGTGAAGTCGAAGTCTCCTCATTCTTTTCCCGTGGTGCTTTTCACCCCATGATGTGCACACACTCGTGGTGGACAACGAGATGCTCTACAGCAGCCTCTCAAAAGCATGCACCTTGAAGCTCATTGAATAATTTCATGATCTGTTCCATTCACTGTTTTTTTTTCCTTTGTCAATTTTCTTGCTTGATGTTTGCATTGCGAAGTTTTCAATACATTTTGATATTCGTTTGTTTAGAATGGAAGTAGATATGGATGCCGAATAAAAGACGAGATGGGCAGGGGCATACTGGTGATGGCCCCTCCTGCACATGTTGTCCCAAATGGCTCCTATGCATTTAGTTTCTTTTGCCATTTAAATCTTTTGACTGCTTTATGACTTGTTTCCCCTTGCAATACAATTTAAATATGTATAAATATTCAGTGTTAATATTTTCTTGCCAGCATCATTGCGTAAAGTCAGAAAAAAATTGCTTGCTTCACATGTATCCTCATGAAGTGAAGTTGCTTATTTTGGCCACAAGAGGTCAGCGCAGTAAAATACATGGAAACCTTTATTTTGTGAAACTGGCTCCCGGTAAATGAAATAAGTAGCATAAATACTGCACTGGGCTTTATTTACAACCTACATTTTTGTTCCATGGAATTGTTTTAATTGATTACCAACAGGCCATTTTCTTAATTTCACAGACCGCTGCTGTCAATGTCGGTTGTGGAGGATGCAAAAGAGATGGACAGTGATGATTCAGATTCAGAAAACTTCATTTATCCCCGTGGGGCAATTAGAGTTGTGCGAGAGCGGCTTATTATAGAGACAGTCAGAGCAAAGGAAAAACATGGGATGAGAGTAGCTAAGCACTTGAGGTTGTGGTTCCAGCAGCAAAGTAGAATTGCACATCGAACAGGATTGCACTGTAAGGACACAGTAAAGACAGTATTACACAGTGAAACTAAATTGCACTGTGAAAAACAGTATTGCACGTCAAAGTATTGCACTGTAAGGTTACAGTAAAGACAGTATTGCACAGTGAAAACTAAATTGCACTGTGAAAAACAGTACTGCACGTCAAAGTATTGCACAGTAAGGACACAGTAAAGACAGTATTACACAGTGAAACTAAATTGCACAGTGAAAAACAGTATTGCACGTCAAAGTATTGCACTGTAAGGTTACAGTAAAGACAGTATTGCACAGTGAAAACTAAATTGCACTGTGAAAAACAGTACTGCACGTCAAAGTATTGCACTGTAAGGACACAGTAAAGACAGTGATGTCAACTATTTCAAAATGTTTCAAAAATACTCGAAGCGTTGAAATTATTACATTTTTTAGATGATAATGTTCAAGAAGGATTTTTAAGAACTTTACTAATCTCCAGAAATGTCTTGATTCAGCACTTTTTCGTTGATAAATTTGAAAGTCTTCGAGAACTGGATTTGCCTTCGGTCATGTCATTCACACCATTTTTACGATTTGAAATATATATTGATTTAACACTTATATTTCCATACTACAAACAATAAACTGAGAAAAAAATACATAATTTGATTACTACAACAACAACAAACTCCAGAAGAAACCATTTATTTCTCCACACTGAACTTCTGACCTCACCGAGTCGCGGCACTCGATTTTTTCACTCCAACCTTTCGACAACGTGCCGATTACCTCCGAGAGGTGCCGGAGATGACGTCACTGATTCGTTCCACGCCTCCTGCGTGCGAACGAACGAGCGAGAGAGGAAGGACGGCTCGCGGCAAAGCAACAAGGAGGAAGAGCAATGGCGACACTGGCTCGCCTCATCCCAAGTCCGGATAGCTTCCTCAGCGAGCCTTGGTCTTCGTTCGTCGGTGCGGCTCAACTACGTCTCGTTGACGGTAAGTTACCAACACGCGCGGCCGTTGACGCTTGTCTTTTTGCGGGCAAAGTGTCAGGAAGTGTGCCCCCCCCCCACTACCCCCCCCCCCGCGCTTTCCCCGCACCCTCCAGCCGCCAAGTGTTCTGTGATTGACTCGCCTCCTCCACCAACACGCAGCGTCTGTCAAAAGCAGCCAAGTAACTGTCAAAAAAGACGACCGCCAAATGGCCAATGGAGAGCCCGACTTGTGGGCCACGCACTCGCCGAAGCTGCAAGGCGAACATTGACGCTGCGTGTTTTCGGCCCACTTGCCTCCTACACCGAAGCTATGTTGGAACTATGCACTACTTGAAAGTTTTGGTAGCTGCTTTTTTTGACAGCGAGTTGGAGGAGGGGGGGGGGCAGCTATTGCTAGCAAGCTAATGCTAACATTGTGTCAAAGTATGCGTGCGCAAGTTTGGAATGTGTCTTCTTTTTATTTAATTCCTTTGACAGTTTTTTGGGTTTGTTTGTTTCCACGCAGAATCGCTTTTGGAGAAGTGTCGCGGAGAGTTTTGCGGTGTCAATGAAGGTGAGTTTAGGGTGGGAGGGGGGTAGTTGAAGCTGTCGCGTTAAAAGCTGCGGGGATGGCTTGTTTGTTGCAGCGCGGTCGTTTCGACTCGGCTTCAGAGACCGAACTGGCAACAAGTCGAGATAATCAATCGCAGTTAAGAGAGAGAGCATTTGTGCTTTTGAAAACTATGAAATGCACTTTGTTTACAGTCAGCGGCGTATTAAAAAAAAAAAGTCCAAGACAAAAACATTTTGTCAATTTTGCTCGAGTCGCTTTTTATCACAGAAATGATTAAGACATTGAAAAAGACGACAACCCGAGCCAGCATGGTCAGAAAAGTTGTTGCTCCGTGATCCATGCGTCTCCTTTATTATCTTTACGTCAATTCCATACTTTTTCGACAGCTCCCTTCATTTTACGACAGCCTTGGGGTGTACACATTTTTACTTTTAGCAACAATAAAATGCCAAATGCAAGCCAAACAGTTAAAAAAGTATTCAAATGAAGGACACTTAAAATAAATTCTTTACGTTAGTAGGACTACATTTTCCATGATTACTCGACACAATGACAGGAAGTAATTGTCATTCCGGTATTTATTATTATTGTATAAATTATTTGAAAGAAAAATGTGAAATTTTAACCGCATATTGTGTGTGTGTGTGTGTGTGTGGGGGGGGGCTCTTGAACCAGTTTTGGAATTCCTTCGCACCTTGTGAGGTATAAATACTCCCAGGCGCAGCACGTCATGCTCTTGAACCGCCGCCAAGCCGCAGCCCTCGTGCGCGCGCACACAAATAAACACGCGGCTGGGGAAAGTCTTCACATCGGCTGGTCAAATACCACCCCGACCCACACGCGCACACACAGTCACGACCATGCTTAAATCTTCCTCAGTTGGAGCCAGAGTGAAACCGTACATGCCGACTGGCAAGCAGCAAGGAAAACAAACCTTGCAAGTGTTCCCCAGCTACGTTGCGCTTCCCACAGGTCGTCTTTGTGTGTTGGAATCGCTTCATGTCGTGCTGCGCTGTTTTTTGTAATAGTTGGGGGGGGGGCGGGAATAAAGAATAAAAATAGTTCAGACTCCCAAGAAGTGACTGGAATGAAAGGGTGTGTGTCATGGCAGTGAGTAAATTGCAATTATCAAACAAAGTTGTAAAAAAACAAACAAAAAAACAACCTGCTTTGAAATTAGACGGTGAAGAAATTGGAATTGTGGAATGAGTTTGGGGCTTCAGGTTAGTTCGCAACAAGTCAGCCAGTCTTTGTCTTTTCAATGCAGACAGGAACTTTGAGTAACTCGTCGCTTTCGGCGCCTCTCACAAAATGTGGATGCGTTGAAAACGACCCGAAACTGCCCGTCACGTTCATCCTGCGTTTGTATACGGATGTTGGGCAGGAAGTCGCCCATTGACCGCTTTGTGTGTTGACGCCTGCTTCTCGCCGCCCTCCTCAGGGATCCTCCGCCGCCGTCTGTTTCCAGTGCTGGAGGACTTTCATCTCGTTGTCTGCCATGTCTGCAATCAGGTGCTCACCCCTCAGGGCTTCCTCACACACTACGGTAAGATGAACCGCGTGTCGAGTGATTTTTATCGACGCCTCCCCCTCGAAGGTGCTGACAGTTGTCGACGTTTAATATTTATGGTCGTAAATCCCTGAAGTGGGTTTGCACACATGCTAACAAACAAAACACATATTTTCTCTCCCCATTCGGCTCGGAAATGGTTCAGTGAACACATTCAATATCTCAATATGTTTAAAAAAAGGCAAAATAACTGTACATTTTTGCTGATTTATTAAAAAAAAAAAATTGAAGCCCGAACTCAAATCGTCCGATTCAATCAGTCGGCATATTAATCACTGTCATCCGTTGACACCCACGTCACTCACCGGGCCCAGGCTCCACCTTTGAAAGACATACATGGTCAAAAATCGCATACGTTTGTAGAATGTGAGGATGAGGACAAGTCGACAAAAATTATACCTGGACCACACGTCATTGTTTAATAATTCCCCCCCCTCTCATTAATTGTCAATTCTCAAAATATTCGACAACCGCGCCCCTCCACAAACCATTAAGTGGGGCGTTGATCGCGTCAAGCACACCCCCACATGTGGCTCAAGTTGTCCACATTTGCTCTTAAATTGAACAAAATACTTTGCTCTACCCGATTTTAGTCTGCCCACCCCCCGCCCCCCTTCGAATCTGCATGCCCCAATTAAGAATCGTTACACTGTCATCGGTGCTAACAGATTGCGACTTGATTCGCTCTCAACAGCCCCCCCCAACCCCCCCAGCTGCTCCTGATGCTGCTTCCAGCACGTGCTCCAACCACAACATCCGCGCACACACACACACACACACTGCTTCCTGAGAGAGAGAAAAGAGACTCCGTCATAATTGCATGTGCACGCATTCTTACTTTCAGTTTCTCCGCGGAAAGAGGTCAGTGGTATTGTGAGTGCGCGCACACACACTAACACACACATCGACGCAGGCTCCCGGCAGCCACTGTTGTTTTGTCCCTGCTCCTACAGCCCCCCCTCACCCCCTCCTCCCCTCCAAGCCTTGTTTGCAGCGGTTCTGCTTGCTGACACGCACACAATTGGCAGGGGGTGGGGGGGGGTGCGAACAACAGGTCTAAAACGCACTCCGAATACATGCGCGCACACACACGTGGCGCGTGAACCAACACGATGTCGAAACAAGTCGTCGCTCGGCGCACGTGAAGTTTGTATTCATGAGGCGGGTTGGAGTCCTGACTTCAAATTCAAATTACGGGGCAGACTCGAGTGCGTCACGCACGCATTCCCCAAAAATGCTCCGGCCGCAGGTGAACGCGCGTTTTGTCCCGTTGTTGTTGCCACCGTCGTGAGCGCGTGGTCTCCTCTGATGTTCGCATGTTGTGCCCACTATGTTTTGCGCAAACATGTTTATTTTTACCCACATTCCCAATAAACCAAAATATGGTTCCTTTTTTCTTTCTTTTTTTAATGCTTGTAAATTTGCTTTGGTTATCCCTCCCCCTCCCCATTCCTATTTTAGTGCCACTTGTTGCTGTCTTGTAGGAGTTTTTTGGCGCACAAAAAAATAGAGCAAAATACACTCTAGCGGTCTAGCCAAACTGCCGCTCAAATAGGCTTTGATGCTGTGTATTGATTTATTCATTCATTCATTCATCTTCCAAACCGCTTGATCCTCACTAGGGTCGCGGGGGGTGCTGGAGCCTATCCCAGCTATCTCCGGGCAGTAGGCGGGGGACACCCTGAATATTTAATTTTTTTATTTTCCAATTTTGGAGCCGCTCGGCTCGACGTTTTGTTTTCCTGCTGCCACTTTGGTGTTATTTCACTCCCTTCACAGTCTTCATTTGCCCCCCACCCCCGAACTATTGATCGCAGCTCGCAACACTCTCTGGCCTTCCTCTGTGTAAACGAGCCAGCCGAGATTGCTCATCACGCACCCGGACCGGGCCAATCGTCAGCCGGCTCGGCTCGCCGCATCGCCATAACGACAGGCAGGCAGGCAAGAGCGCGTCGTCGCCGGCGTGCCCTTGCCGTGAAGTGGCCTGATGACCTCGCCCTGACTGCCGCCCGTCGATTATAAATCACTCCAGTGAATTCCCAACTGCGACTCGCCTGAATCAAGCAAAAACGAGGAGCATGATGCGGCCGGCGGAGCCTCGCCAACGTGAGCGCCAAAACCGAAACGGCTTCTGTGTGGGCACCGCGTGAAATCATCCGCTCACGTCACAGACCCGACGGGAGCCGCGTACCTGCCATTTGCCACTGTGGACTTTGATCTCGCGACTCGGAATCCAGCTGCCATTGGTCCTCGGCTTCCACTCGCCTGTTTACTCACCTGCCATCCACACACACACACGACACTCACGTCCTCGTCGCGTTCCGACGACGCAGTCTGCCCACTTGTGTTTATTTTTCCTTGAGCGTGCCTTTTTCTTTCCCCTCTTCCCGTTTCGTCTGTGTCCCTTCATTCAGGTAGTCGGGGTTTAGTGTCCCAGTGAGACAGAGAGCAAGAATCCTGGACCGCATCCCCCCTCCGTCCCCTCCCCACTTTGCCCCCACCAAGACATGCATAGCAAGAACCGTAAGTGTGAGCTCCTCTCTCGATTGATTCCCCCCGCCCGCTTTCTGGGCTCGCCACACCCGCATTCCGCTCCAAATGTATTTCTAATTGATGGCTGCGGTGAGTTGGCACGATGCGCACGCTCGGTGGGGGTTGGCAGTGGGGGACGCCGTCGGTCCTTCGAACTCATTCCGTATCAGCCAATTCTGGACCAAGTCTGAAAAGACGGTTAAAAACGTCTTTGGGAGTGAAGGAGTTCACGATGCATCGTCTCCGCGTTTTTTGTCTCGTTTCAGAGAAGCGCCACGGCTCTTCGGTCCCCTCCAGGAGCTCGCTGGTCCTCATGAAGGCCAAGGCGCCTGCCGTGGCGGGCGGTCCCGGGGACGCCATGGCCTTTCGGATCCCCAAAGACTATCCTCACTCGCGCTTCAGCAAAGCGCCGCTCGCCGTCTACCCTCCGAAGGGGGCTCGGAGCAAGCCATGGTGCGCGCCGTACACACCCAACTCCCACTTTGACTGCGCCGTGTTGCAACGATGTCTGTTATGAATATTCATACTGTCAAATGCACTTTTGAAATCACAAACTTATTTTTATTTTTATTATTTTTTTGGGAACTGCATGACAATTCCCCGTTTTTATTCCCTCCAGTGTGTCTCTTCCAGTGGTGAGCTTGGAGAAGATGCCGTGCCTCAGCCGAGCAAACTCCGCCTCACAGGTCCGCCTCTCGGCCTCGTCGTCTTCGCCCTCCTCGTCCCCCCTCAAGCACCCGCCGCTCCCCCCCGCCGCCTTCCCCTGCGAGAAGCTCCCCAACGGTCGAGGCAACAGCGGGCCGTCCACGCCGCGCGCTCGTCGCCGTCGTCCCTGGACGGACGCCCCAGCCCGGCGCGCTCCCCGCTCGACAGGCGGCCGTCGCCCTCGCCGTCCCCCTCGCCGGCTCCCTCGCCCGCTCACCGGACGGCCCCTCATCTGTCATCACCGTCGCCGTCTGAGAAAAAGAATCCAATTGGCACCAAAGCTTCTTCCAGGTCACACAACAGACTCTCAGGTTCGTGCTTCTTATTTACGCTTCAGCGTCTTCGCAGCAATTCTGTTCCCTCGACCGGCTTTGAGAGCGGAATTCCTGCGCTTTTGTGCGCGTGCGCTCTCAGAAATTCACACGCTCATTCTTAATCTCGGCAACCTCTGGAGAGCGTCCAGACAAGATGGCTGCAGACAAGATGGCCGTGACAGGCAGAGGGAGACTTTCTCACTCTTGACTCTTATCACTGCGCTCTCTCTCTCTCTCTCTCTCTCTCCCGCCGCCAGATTTCCGATCTGTGAACTTCTATTCTTACAACTGCTCAATGTCCGAGATCTTTCTCCATATTTTGCCCCTCTCTCACTCGCCCCTCCCTTGATTTCTGAGTCATGATTTCATATTTTAATTTTTTTTTTTTCCAGTGTCGTTGGTATTGGCACAGGAAAATCACAGAGGCCTCCCTGGTGTGCTTTTATTGTTGTTGTTTTTTTTCGGGCTTTCAGTCCTTACTTGTTGACACGTGAGATGTAATCAAAACACGCCGACCAATTTGGAATTCAAATGAATGTGGTTTATTTTCCCACTTTAGCTAAAAGAGCCTGACAAAATCTGCTTATGTTCTATTTTCTTTTTTTTCCCCCTTCTTCATATGCGTTGCAGCAACTAAAGCAGATGGGGGAAATTGTAAATGCTCATTTGTCACCGTCACATTTGGAAATAGCACTTCAACATATGCTTTCATTTATTTCTTCTTCTTATTTTTTTTATTTTATGTATTTATTTTGAACAGGAAGAATATTTGACCCAGATAAGCATTGTGGCGTTCAGGACCCGGAGACCAAACAGCCATGCACGCGCTCCCTCACCTGCAAGGTATCACCCCGTCACTTCCCAAACACACTCGAGTATTTGTTCGGTATATCAAGAGCCTGTCAGCAAGAGGTGGAAAACTGTTTTCATATCTAGGGCGCACTGCATTATCGGGCGCATAGAATCGCGCGATAGTGGCTGTGGTTGCACCACTAGACGGAGCTACGCTAAAGGGAATACAATACAATTTGATTTATGTGGGCATTTTGAGTACCCTTTATCCCCGCCCCGCCTCTCCCTTTTCCATTGACTTGCAGACTCACTCCTTAACCCACCGCCGAGCCGTGCCCGGCCGGAGGAAACATTTCGATGTCCTCCTGGCCGAACACAGAGGCAGGACCAAGGAGAAGGAGGGAGCGAAGGAGAAGGACAAGGACAAGGATGGCTGCAGCCCGAGCGCTTCCTCGCAAGACGCCGTCTGTCTCAGCAAGCCTCCCTGCCCCAACGGCCGCCCGCTGTCCACGCTCAAGTTAAAGCTGGCAAACGCGCACATACCCAGGTAGGATGATGGACCGAAAACGCTATTCATCCCTTCCAGCCTCCCTTTAAAAACCACCCAAACTTCGAGAGCACTCCGAACTATAGTGTCATACTTAAAAAAAAACAAAAAAACATACTGATACCATGATGTATAATTGTCATGCAGACAAAAACGACGACCGTCACATGTACTGTCAGTTCCTTGGGTAAGGCGCAAGTAGCAATATTGGTCATGTTTTTGGTGAGGATAAAGAATATGACTCTGTGTATTGTTGTATTTGTCTGTGTGTTGAGGCACCATTTGTACCCCAAAAAACACTATTGCGAAATCGTGACACCGTCACATTGATGCTATTTTGTAGCCTGTGTCTGTGGATCTTTTTTTTTCTTTTTCTCATTAGCAAGAAGCCAAGTGGGCATTCCCAAGGCAAAACTTTGTAGTGGACTGTTTTACCCCTTTCAGGGGCAGGGGTTCCTACAGTGGACAGCTGATCATGTTTTCGGGTTACAGGGTGCATGAACAGCGCGAAACACACGTCAGAGGTTGCATCTCATAATTTGTATCTCAAATGATGGCTATATTTCAAGGTGCCACTGTACAGCGAAATTGGATTTGCAATGTAATTTTTTTTTTTTTTTTATAGCCACTTTCCCTCATTACTTTCCACTGTTGTATTTTGTACCCACTGCAGGGTTCCAGGCATGGCCCCCTCCATGCCTCAGCCTCCAGTACCCGCACCCTTTCCTGCCCCACCGCCTTTCCCCACCCCTCCCTCCAACGCAGAGCTCCCAACCCAGCCCCGGACGACGACGACGGCGGCGGGCGGAGATAGCGAGCGGCTCTCCAGCGACGAATGCGACAACCCACCGACTCCCGACGATCCTCACAGACCCGGCTTCCACTTCACTCACCACCACCCTCAGCCATTAGGGGTGAATATGGACGCATTCTGAAGTTGCTGGATTTAATATTCTCCTAGACAAACTTTGGGCATCGAATCTTATCTGTCTGTCATTTCTCGCCTTTCCTGGATGCAGTTTTGCATATTCAGCAGCAGGCTCCTGGGACGCGGCCACTACGTCTTTGATAGGCGGTGGGACCGAATGAGGGCGGCGCTCCAGAACATGGTGGAGAAGCACCTCAACGCACAAATGTGGAGGTCAGTGCGTGTGCGTGTGTGTTCCAGAATGAAAGGTACAACATTACGAGAATAAGCTAAAAAATTCAGTTTGACAAATCATTTTCTTGCTTTAATTTCATTATTTTAAATCAACTTCTTTAAAAAAAAAAAGAAATATTCTCCAACTTAATAGGATTTTTAAATGTTACATTGCATTGTACAAAGCGAATTCAATTCATATTAAAAAAAAAAGAGGAAAAAAGAATAAGAAACAATGGCTTGAAAAGAAGCCAAGTATTGAAAGATTTAGAATCAAGTTAGTTGATGGAAATGACTCAAGCTGTGAAAGGCAGTAAGAGTCAAGGTCAATATATTTAAAAAGCTCATTAAATTTGTTATTAAATGATCACGAAATGATGGTGACCGGCGACAAAGGTTCAAATCATTTCGAAGATGATGGCAAATTTAATTGACGAGCAAAGCTAAAAGGGCAGTTTTATTCTGAAAAGCAAATATTTACTGTAGAAAGCAGCAGAAAATCAGATTTTATTTTTAATTTTTTTATTCTTACTGGTCCTTCTTATTCCAGTTTTCATGTCAACATGTGTGACTTTTACTGTTTTGTCTCAAACGGATAACTTTGTATTTCTGATGGCATTTAAAGGATGCTTTTACTATTTATTTAGGGTTATGAGGCGGTCCTTGGGGAAAAAAAAATGTCACTGGTGAGCCAAAATCTCAAGACCCCCTTGCCTTAAAGAGACCCTGTGCATCTTGTTCCAGAAAGGTTCCTCTTGCTGCTGAGAGCCTGCACTCCCTCTCGCACTCTGGCGCTCCCAGGCAAGCGCCGCCTCCCTCTCCCACGTCAGACGCCTGTCCTCCTTTAACCGCCCCGTCCAGTTCCCTCTCCTGCGCTCCCTCCTTCCCTCCCCTTGCATCGTCACCTGGAGGTTTGATTTTGAGAGATCCCCCTCAGCCAATTTCCACTCTGAGCGCTTCCCGTCACGGTGCGCACAGAGCCAGTCGCCCCACCAAAGAGCGAGAGGACTCTACGACGGAAGCTAAGAGAAAAAACTCTTCGTACTCCTGCTCCTTCCGGAACGGGACTGGCTATCATCCGCCGCCGCAAGCGTCGGCGGGCTCGGACGCGGCGGCGAGGAAAAAGGGACACCACGGTCAGGCGGGGAACGGCATTTGGAGCTGCAGCGCCCACTGGTTCACCAAAGCTGGCCAAAGTTCACATCACAGGTAACGTTGAGGTCATGCGAGTTCGGTCGGACTGCAGCATTTGTACACCAAGGGTCCAGGTGGTCCTCACTAAATGTCATCTCAAGGCAAATTCCCCCCCGTCTGCTCCCCAGTGATCTTGGCAACCCCAATCTATCCTACTCGTCCAGCAGGGAGCTGGCAGCCGCCCCCTCCTCCGGAACGTTGAATTACGGGCAAAAAGCAGAGGGGAGGAAGAGGAAGAGTGCCGGCCCGCACGAAGGAAAGAGCGGCAACAAACTGAGCAGGCTGGGAGGTGCGGACGGCTTCTTTGGGAACGACAGCGAGTCCCAAAGACAGGTTGGCCGGAAACCATATTAAAACCAAATCTCAACGAAAACGCCGCTCAGAGCTGTCCAGTTGGATTTTTCCTCTTCACTTGAAAATGAAAAACAAACTAAAAGCATCTTGAAACTTGTTTAAAATGTAACCTTATTGTTACCCTGACACCCAAAACAAAAGAGAATCTTTCATCAAAAAAACATACACTAGCATAATGCTAACATATAATGTGAAACACCATAGACAGGCTAACGAAAATTTGCGTCGACGGCTGTAAGACGCCTTCAAACAAACTGCAACTTTACACTTATTGGAGCGAGACAATTATTGTTTTGTCCCTATCATGCAGCACTATTAGTCAAACTAAGGCCCATGTTGTCATGACGACAAGCCGCGTCTCTTGGCTGCTCCACTACAAACCCTGTAATGAAGCAGTAACATACGTTTAGAGGTGAAATACGCCCCCGTCTGTCATATCCACGTCATTTCTTTTCCAACAATGTACGGGGTGGAGAGAGAAAAAAAAGAAACAAACAACTCGCTGTGAATGAAACATCTTGTTTCCGTCTGCCTCTCCCCACAGGCCAAGATGCATCACTGACGCCTGTTTGGTAGAATGTCGGGCAATGATCCTCATCACCGCCCCTCCCCCTCCCCCACTGACAGACCCAGTTGGAGTGACGTCTCCCATTTAGTTCCGCCTCTTAGAGGAACTCTTGGGCCGCACGTTCCGGTCTGCTTTTTCATTCTCCCGTCCCGAGCACAGAAAGGAAAACGGAGGCGGCGGAGTCCGAATCCCGTTTTATTGCCGTTTTCTTTCTGGTCAGCTAACAAGGAACTACGACAGGACTGGCGCATCAGTTTTTATCTTTTTAAATTTTTTATTATTTTTTTCTCCTGTGACGTTTGCTTGACTTGCAAACTTTTCAGTTGGGTTTTAACCAGCTTCTTCGCGCTCCTACCTACCTTCCCTCCTTTTTATTTTATTTTTTTAAACTGCCCGTTTTATATCAAGCCGCTTTTTACGCAGACTCTCTTCGCAGTCTTTTGTCCCGTGTGCATTGTGTCCACCCCGGCGCGGCTGTGTTTAAAGTGCTCTTACTGCCCTCGTCCTCGCTCGCAGCAGCTTCCAGCAGTGTCACACTAGGGCCCCTTCACATTTAAAAAAAACAAAACAAAAAAACATACAGGTATATACATTTACATGAGGAAAAAAAAAAGTTACCCATTGATGCCGTTCAATGCGTTATTATATTTCAACATAGGAGGGAGTGTGAACGAAAGCAAACACCTTTGCGCTAATGTTAACAGATTTTGTCTTGGATTTGTTTTTCTAGGGTGCCACGTCCATTTTGGAGCTAAAGGAATCATTTTTAAATGTGTAAAATGTACATATCTGTTTATTATGGCTCTGGTATTTATTATGTACTTTTTTTTTTGCAGAAGGGAGATTTAAAGAATATAATTTTGATGACAGTTGCCTGGTTTGTCCCCTGAAATGCAGTTTAGATTTTTTTTTAACTTTTTTTTTTTTTAATCTAACAGGCGTCACACGTGAGATGCTTTCTTGAAAGAGAAAATGTTTCGCCGTCCCCCCCGCCACACTTACGTTTCACTCCCTCGTTGCTCACCGCAAGCGGAAAAACGTGAGAGTATGCCCTGTGACTGACTTTGCAGGGAGTGTGTGACTGTGTCCGTTTGTCATCGCTGGAGGGGGGGGCGGGGCCTGTCACCCAACAGGTGCTTTTCAAGCAAGGTTTAAGATGATTTATCTCCTTTTCCGAGATGCTCGTTGACGCTTTTGACAAGTTCAAGTGTCTTATCAGAATGCTCGCATTAGTGTCACGTCAATGCCCCTTTTTTTCAACACTATTCGAGTTTATGTGCAGTGGATAGAAAAAGTCTACACACCCCTCTTTTTTTGTGATCTAAAATTGGGATGAAACCATCGTTGGGAAGCAGGTGTAACCGCATTCTTTCATTTATTCTTGCCTCCCCTCAAGATTGTTTTTTTTTTTCAGTGAAGGTCACAAAATTAATGGTGGATGAAGTTGAATCTTGGTCTTTTTTTTCTTTTTTTTTTTAAGGCGTTTTGCATTCTATCCCCCCAAAGAATTTTACATTCCTGTTCTCATCACTGGTCTTCCCAAATGTCTTTTCCCCTCGCATTTTGAAAGACTGATCACGGTGTCATTCTGGTGGGGATTCAAAATGTGTTTTTTGTGTGTGTGTGTGTGTGTGTGTGTGTGTGTGTGTGTGTGTGTGTGTGTGTGTGTGTGTGTGTGTGTGTGTGTGTGTGTGTGTGTGTGTGTGTGTGTGTGTGTGTGTGTGTGTGTGTGTGTGTGTGTGTGTGTGTGTGTGTGTGTGTGTGTGTGTAAGGAAAAGCCACTGGGTGAAATGTGTGCATCGGTTAGTGACTGTGTTGGTCATGTTAATAATCTGGGAGCTTCTCAATTAAGGTTCATCCTTTTGTTCATAGGAACCCCAAATGTGAGGGTGATGTGACGATGCAGCTAAAAGTTCACTGATTATTTTTTTTCTTTTTTTTTTTGTGCGTCATTATCTTTGCCCATTGTTAACGCTTCCCATTCCTCAGCGTTTGCACTTTGTATCAAATTCTTTCACCAAGTTTTTATACATATATATATGTATATATATGTGTGTGTATGTATGTATGTATATATATATATATATATATATATATATATATATATATATATATATATATATATATATATATATATATATATATATATATATATCTCCGACCCGTTCAAACTGTATATTTGTATGTCTGGCAACTGCAGTAAAAAGAAGGAAGAGTTTCGAAAACAAACGGCACCCTCCTCCTGACACCAGCGCACTGTTCCTTTTGTTTCAAGAAAAGTTGAATGTCTGCTGACTCGCCTTGGTTTTAAAACGTATTTGTTTTCACTGCCGTTGGAGCGGACGTTGTCGAAATGGTTTCAAAAGGAACAAAGAAAAAAAAAGAAGCTTTTTATTAAATAACTGCAGTGTGACTTAAGTGGAGACTCATTTCGCCCTGCGCCGCCTGCGTGCGCTTTGTGTTGTGCTGAGGCTTTCCCATGTCTGCAGTTTAATTTTCCAGTTTTGTGGTGTGACTAAGTCTCACTAGGTTATGTCCACTTGTAAAGCGGTAGCTAAAAAAAAAAAAATATATATATATAGTTCATACAAAAATTTAAAAATGAAGCTAATGGCGAGCCCAAACCCCATCATTGATTTTGAAATACCTGCGTTTTTGTGGACATAGCCTAAAGCAGCACATACAAGCACCGCTTTCTCACGCAGGTTACTACGACCCACCAAAGAACGTAGCAATGCAAATGCCCTGCAGACTTGAGCTCTTCTTCGTCATCGTTGAAGCATCCATTCTGGGCTGAAATGCCGCTGAAGGTTCCCGCGGTTGACCCCCTGGAAGGTAAGACGGTCGTCGTCTGCTTAAATCGGACGCGCGCTTGACGTTGATTTTCCCATTTACTCGTGTCGCGCACTAGAACATGGTGATCAAGGATATTCATGTTTAAGTCGGTACAGACTCCAAAAACGATGATAAACAAGTTAGCGGATTTGTATTGTCACTTTCTGGCGGTGTCAAATTAAATAAATAAATAAAAAGTTTTAAAAAGTTCCATTGGGCCACATCCAGCAGAACCGACGTAGCCCCCAAACGCAAGCCCGCACCCCCCCCCCCCCCCCTCTCTCAATGCAAACAGCATTCTTATGATAATGGAGTAATACTGGCGCTTAAGTTAATTGTAGTTGTGGCCACCCTTTGTGGCTTTGCTTTTATCCTTCTCAAGAAAAGGCCCAAAAGAGTTGGAGGACTCCAAGAACCCTTTTTTTTTTGTAAGTGTGCCCCCCCCCAAAATAAAAACATGTTTAGAAATAGCTCATTTCTAAATCAGCGATTCGGTGTTTCACAGATTCCCTCTAGTGAAATGTAAAAGTACTACGTGAAGTACTACCTTTGGAGAGTTCAGTTGTGTTTCACTTTCAAATATAATACGCTTGCATTTAATCTCGAAGATTTTTTTGTTTTTAAACATGTCGTTCGGTCCAAATTTTTAAATTGAACTTTTTATTAATATCATGCCGGTAAATGATTGAAATGTAATTGTAGTCTAAATGTTTTTCAATTTTGCAGTCATTTTACTTACTTTGTGACTTCTTTCCAACAGTCCCTACAAAATAGTAACGTAACGTGTTTGGCCCACCTCCGTGCAAACACTATTTCGTGACTTTGCAACCACAAGAATATATTTTATATAGCCTGAGATTACGATTTTTAATTTTCTTATTGGATGAGAAGATTCATATTTTATTTTGGACACAAAAAAAAACTTCGCTCCATTTCAATCTTTGACTAGTTAAGGTCTAGTTTTAGGACGCAAATAATTTACGTTCATCAATGAGTATTCTTATTTGCAGTGTTAGTTTCACAACGTTTGTGTGACTTGGTCAACGTTTTGGAAGCCAGCATCTTAGTTCAGTACTAGATTAGCTTGAGCTCAGCTAGCCACTGTTAGCATTACAGATAAACCGCAGAAAGTTGACGTTTTTTCCCACGTGAAATATAATTAGGAACACAATAAACAAACATTAAACACTACTATTTAGTGAGTAAAGTTGTTGGTTGTTTTTATTTTTTTATATTTTAATATTTTTTTAACACAAGCCAACATTTATATAGATGTGCTAAAATAGCTAGTCATTTTAAATTGGTAACACTGAAATTGGATTAGGTTTAGTGGTCCGTGGTTACATTTTGTGCTTTCTGAAATTATCACCTGACTGTTAAATGTCCAACGTGTGAGGCTAAATTTTGATGAGATAATTATTTTCAATAAAATAAAGTTGCAAACCAATTGGGCGAAGTTATTTCTGTTAGTAGATAGCTCGCTGAAACTTGCTTACGCACAGAAGACTGGCTAATGTTCATTATCGGTTGAATCTGTAATAAAGCCGGCCGTAATATGAGGAAAGTCAAATCCAAGTTGATAAATCGCATCATTGCTAAGTTTTTGAAAAACAGTACAGTCATCTTGTTACTTTTTGGTGCCACAAACCACATTGGTGCAATGACATACATGACCAGCACATCGACAAGAAAAAAAAAAATCACCATTACATTGAATGTAGTTGTTTTGCCGTTCCACAGAGCGTTTTGTTTTTGAAAATTGGATGATTAGAAGAAAAGATGTCAAAAAGCGATGAGTTCAACATCAATGCGGAATTCTAAAGTGGACTAGTAGATTAGCTGTTCGAAATTCTACCGCAGATTTTTTTTTCACATTTAAATTCAAGCACTGAATTACTATTTCTACTCTTCGTAGATGTACACAGTAAGTACATTTGTCAGAGCTGACAAATTACCCGCCCCGAATATGCAATTAGTCGACTGTAAGTGTTAAATGCCCATGTGGAGTAGTCAAGTTGACTAGTCAATGAGTCGTTCAATCTGTTACATTTACCTGACAGTGTGGGAATTCTATCAGGGAATTTATTTGTCTACTGTAGGGGGCCTGAACTCGACCAATACAAGTTGTTGGAAGTTTTCTTGACCAATATTTCGTGTTGTGACACAAGTTTGCGCCTCTCTGTACGGTTAGAATCGTTTCTACGTGAAGTTTAAAACGCCCTGGTTGCGTCCCGTTGGGGGGGTTCGTGTTCGCAAAGCCTCGCTTGCGCGTTTTGGGGAGGGGGGGGGCGACACAAATTTGGCGCTAGACGTGTGTGGCCTTTGGAATAAAGCTGCAAAGATATCAAAGGGGGTCGTCGCGACGAAGCGTCGTCGTGCTTTCATGTATGTTTGCTTTCTTTCACGCCAAATCCTCATCTGTTGTCACCCCCCGCATGTCTGGCAGCCCGAGCGGGACGGGGGGAAGAGGGTGCACCTTTGCGCAGAGACAGCCTCGGCGCCCGAGAGCCTCCTCTGGGTGCACAAAGGCAGCGGCACGCAGTGCAACTTCGCTCGGCACGAGTGAACCGGCCACGCCGAACACGCTCCGGATCCGCCACATCTGCTCGCGAAGCCCCTTCGACACACCGCCCGAGCAACCCTCGTCCGGGAGATACACGGTAAGTACTCGTTTCGCGGACGATTTGGCGATGCACGGAAGGCTCTCGGCGCCTCGGCTTCGGGCTTCCCCGAGCGTGCTTGTTTTTGCAGAAAATGGCGTCATCGCCCTCTTGTTTCTGCCCGGCCGCGGCGAGCACGCTTCCAGGGGCTTTGGGCAGCCCGCACACGCCGTGCTAAAGCCCGCGGGGTGTGCACGCGGCCTCGGCGGCGTGTTTTCAAGCGAAACGGGCGCCCGAAGCGGCGGCTAACCGACGCGATCGTGCGGCGGAAGGACGCGCAAAGATGGAAGGGTCACCGGTTCTGTGCGCCAGGCTGCCGCCTCTTGGAAATGGTGCTGGGCGCTTTTGGCGCACATTAGCACCGCCGTCGTGGGGCTAAACCGGCCCGGACGGCCCGGGGTGGTTCGGTGGCGTTAGCGCCGAGGTCACCGTCGTGTTTACTTGGCGCCTGTGCGTGCTTTTATCCGGCTCAACTCGTCTTTACGCCGCACTACCCTGCCATGCTGCAGTCGCTAAGAAGGGGGCCTCCGCTACTATGGCGCGGAAGGTGCATTTCGAGCCGAGCTCACCCGCGTTTTGTCGCTCGAGAACGCCATTTTAGCGACTAAAAGGGACATTTCGAGCAGGCTTGGGTTCGGGGTGGAAAAGGCGAACCGACAACGGGAGAGGAAATAACCCCGCGCGCTGCTTCTTTACGCAAAAACACCATCGGGGAGAGTTTGCACAAAAAGTGGGGAAGTCCGACCGCTGCGCAAGCACCACGGCGGCGCCGCTGCTTTTGCGCAGCTGGCTCAACCGCCAACCACGCACCGGCCAACCTTTTGTAAATAGTTGAAACTCTTGGACACAAAAAAAAAAGGGGGGAGCACAATAGCCACCGCGCCGGCCCCCTTTATGGGCCGTCAATGCGCTCCTAAGTCCCACTCGGGCTGCCCCCCTCCCGCTCCCCCTCCCCACCCCTGTCGGATCAGGCAGTGCATGCGTCCTAGCGGCCACCGCGGCGAGGCCACTCGACTCACTTTGCACGTTCTCCGCGACGCGAGCCCACGATCTATCGCGACATTTGCACATCACTTGTTAGGTGCCTTGAGTTCAAGAAGAGTAATGCATCCCAAAAGCGTCCGGTGGGTGATCCGATCAACGTGGGTCGACGCGCGACCACGACACGGGATGTCATTAAAAAAATAATAATAATAATAATCGCCCGGTTGCGTTTGCGTCACGGCCTCGCCGTATGCACCGCGCCCGGAGCGGCTTTTGCACAAATCACCCGACCGGTGACACTCTGCGGCGCTCCGGCTTCGGAAGTATCGTCAAGCCGGAAAAGAGAGCTCGAAAGCGGGCCACACGGCTCCTCCACGCGGCATCGAAGACGAGTTTCCAGTTATCTCAAGTGCACAGGCCGACCAGAGCAAGCACGTCCACCTCGTTCTTCCCCTCGAGCGTTCGCGGCGCGGGCTGGTCACGCGTGGATCTTTTAGGCCCACCAAAGAGATGGACGGGGTAACGCGCCGGGGAATGCGCTGGCAAAGGGTGGTGGTGTGTGTGTCTGTGGGGGTGGGGGGTGGGGGGGTCGTCTCGCGTGGGTTTGTCTGCTTCCACAGTGACGCGTTACCTCTCGCGTATTTCATTCAACCCACTAACGTTTTTGCCTTGGCTTCCAAACAACCAACCCGCCCTGAACTTCTCGACCACTTCAAGTAGGAAGTGCACTCGAAAAAAACAAGATGCAGACAATCTAAAAAGTCTACCCCCCCCTAAAACTATCAGTTGTTTTTTTGTGATCTAAAAACGGAACAAAAAAATTGGAACATGTCATGTAAAAAAAAAGTGACAGAAATAACGGCACAACAGTGGCAAAACACACCAGTAAAAGCCTACGAGAGCAACTCAACTTTGTTTGGCGTTTAATCGCTTGAATTGGTGACACTGTGCCGTGAAAAGATCGCAGTTCATTTTATTATTAGTTCTTAAGAGGGTGTCCACATTTGTGCAACCATATTATCACGGTTGTTTTAGTTTTGCTTCACCTTACAAATTTTACTTTTTTTGTCCTCTGCGCTATGAATTGCATTCATGGTAGGAAAGGTTTACAAACAAAAGAGAATATAAAAATCTTTGTGACCACCACGGTCGGACTAGAACATGATGCAAATATGCCAACAAGTGGAGAATAATGCAAATGTATTTACTACTTTATTTCCCCCTCCCCACCACCCCCCTTTGTCTTTGCTTTTAATGAAAATGAGAGGTGTGCCTGTTGGTTATCAGGCGGTGTTGACAGGTTGTATATCAAGTGTTGTTGCGGGAGCAAGTATAAACAGATGAGAGATAAACGGAGCATGTGCGAGACGTAGACCGATTGCATCTTTGGCGATTTGAAGCTATGTCGGTCGAGTAAACATTCCGTTTTGTAAACTGAGGCGAAATCCAACACCGTAGGCGTTTTGCACCCGTTTTTGGGGGTGCTCAACCACCGTAAATTGACCACCGGCACCCCGAAACTTGGAGAGACGTTTAAAAAGGTTTTTTTTTTATTGTTGTTTTTTACCGGATGTCCTCTTAGAACAAGCAAGGAACAAGTATTACACCAGAAAAAACTGTTCATATCACCATCTTTTAGAGCGCCACGTCGTCCTTCCCGCGGTCCTGTAATATGATTGGTTCCAGAGTGTGGCGCCGCTTCATTAGAGGAAGTCCTGTCTGGATGCTTCCTTGCCCCCGGGGGTGCACCGACGGATCACTTCTCGAGTCCCTGACCGTTTGTGTTTTGTCTCTTGGGGTTTGTGTCTCGCTCGCCTTCCTAAACCACTCTGCGGATTATCACCGAGGATGCAGCATCACGTATTTGCTCATCAATTATGTCAACTCACAAGACTTGGGGATGGATTTTCGAGACGGTTTGCCGACACTGGAGACGGATGGTCGAATGCCTCAGAAGTGCGTTTTATTTTATTTTTTATTTTTAGCATAGCTATTTAGCAGATTGGCACCGGTACAGCTTTTTTGCAACAAGTTGGCTTTGTATGTCAGTTGACCGTCGTCCGCTGCTCCACTGAAGAGCGAAAAGTCGAGCAATTAAGGTTGAAGCTCGGGTCGCGAACCAAAATAGTTTGCAATTATTTTTTTTTTAAATTCCGTAAAAATATTGCTTAGGTTCACCAACATCAGTCAACCATCCTCATGGAATCTAAGAAGGTTGTTGTTTCTCTCATACCATGTAAATATCATTCTATCTTTTATATAATTTTCCTAAAATTTTGTGTTGCAGTTGTAACACCGCGAGAGTAGAGGGGCCTCATACATTGAACTGAATCCATGTCGGGTAGTTGTGGATTTCAGTTGGGTTTTCTAATACTGCTGAGTTATTCCATGATGTCATCCTTTTTTAAGCTATTTTTAGCAAACGAGGAAAAAAAAAGTGTGGCACAGTTCGCCAGTCTCCTTATTCTCTTGCCGGGTAACAGGTGTCCTGCCTGTTGGAGTCGGAACGAAACCACTAAAGTTTGTACATTTGGGGGCAAAACAAAACATTTCCATGCCAGCTTTGTTTCCCCCTGTTGGGCTTTAGTGTGAACTACAACTATAAACATGGCCGACGACGACTGTTTATTCAAGCGGATTAATTTTGTTTTTCTGTTTGATTTATAGTATAAGCATGTATACTATGCTAATACTTTAGCGCTCAGTTAAGTATTCACAAAAAAACCCCTATAATCACGCAGTTGTTAGCCACCTTCGTCTTGCCAATTCATCATTTTTAATGTTATAATTAACGGTGACGCACACACACAGATGGTGGATTTGGGCCTAGGGGGGGCGATCTTCACGTTTTTTACCATTAAGTTTATAACTTGTCATGATATTGGAGATGCCGTTTAAACGTGCGTATTCAGTATCGTTTAGTTTACTCCTAAAGGAGTACAGTAACATTGTACCTCCACCAGAGGGAGACATTGGTACATTTTTACACGCAGGGTTCTGCTCGTGAAGAAGCTCCGCATTAAAATCTGAACCCGAGTCGTCATTTTTATACATATTCTAGTGTTGCTTTTTGCAAACATAATGACAAACACTCATGTGATGAGTTACATTTAAAAAAAACATAATTGGGATAAACACCATACCATTCCAACAGGTCCTCAACTACATTTTCATCCATTAGTCCAATTTTCAACACAACTTATCCTGAACAGGGTCACGGAGGGGGCGGTTGCTGGAGCCTATTCCTGCTGACTTCGGGTGGAAGGCGGACCACATCCTGAACCGGTCGCCGGTCTGTCATATAGAGACGAGCAGCCGTCCACAACCATTACTGGGTGGGAGCGAATCCCTCGCTGCCTGCACACAAGTCAGGCCAGTGTACCTCGACACCATCAGTGACTTAATTTTTATCTCTGCTGTTGTCCCCCCACCTAATGGGTAATGTTTCAGGTGAAGGCGCAGAAAGTGTACGTGGCGTCTCGGCACCATGGTGAAGACCAAGTCATCCGGGAGAAAGAGCTCTCACGTTGTCCGCCAAGAGGTACAGAAAAAAAACATGACTAAAGCCGGCAAAAGCTCCATAGAAAATCCCCTTGTTCTTGTATAGATTTAATTGCCCACCACGTGAGTTATTTGCCGTACCCCCCACGGTTCAGTAAAGAGTCCAGGTGGCCCACTTTGCACCGCGCTGATGTTGTGCAAGGTGCCACTTTGTGGGAGTCATTTATCCCCTTTCAAGGGCAGCGGGGACTTGCTCCGAGTGAGGGAGATAGACGAGGGGCAGTGAGGAAGCAAGATGAGGATAAATTGGCGGGGAGATGTGGAGAAAAGATCAGTGGGAGCAGCCGATTTCGTACACAAGCGCGCGCTCATTGATTGGCCCGCAGTCACTAATCTACTGTGGTGTGTGTGTATATGTCATGAGGCTAACTTAGCCCCTGGATGCTAATGATCGATGATATTCCACACGCGCAATTCATTTGAGAACACAAGAGCGGGAGATGAGAATATTCAATTGAACCCATTGTACAGAGAACACAGCCAATGAAATGTGGCAAGTTATGACTCGTAAGTAAAGTGCGGCGGTCCGCAATGGCTAACATAACCCAAAACACCATAGATGGGCTAGCACAGTTAGCGTAGATGTCCATGTCATTATACATCTTCACTCGACAAACACAGAGCAGCAGACAGAAAATAAACATAAGACAATTACCGTAAATTCCGGACTATAAGCCGCTACTTTTTCCCAAACTTTCAACCCTGCGGCTTATACAGTGATGCAGCCAATTTGTGTAATTTTTCTAACGGCCGCCAGGGGCGCTCGAGTAGAAAAGGTAAGATTAAGACCGGTGGAATATATGCGTCGAGGAAGACTGCAATTTCTTGTCTTGTGCATCAATTAAATTAGCGTGAACATACCCTCATCATGGAAAATGCAAAAGAAAGGCATATGACGCAGCTTTCAAACTACAAGCAATCGAGCTGTCCGATAAAGAAGGAAACAGAGCTGCTGCACGTAAACTTGGCATAAACGACGGCTCACTGTGATTTTTACAAGTACTGGTTGACATGTTTTAATGTGGCCACATGCGGCTCATATACAGGTGCGGCTTGTGTATGTACAAAATTGGTTTTCCTCTAAAAATGTAGTGGGTGCGGCTTATAATCAGGTGCGCTCTATAGTGCGGAAATTACGGTAAACGTTGCATAAAAATGACAAAATGTTCAATCAAGCCCCCCCCCCCAAAAAAAAAAGATCTGACAGCTAGCTTAGTGCTACCATGTATTGCAAAACATAAATAAACAGGCTACCAAAATTAGCTCAGGTGTTTGTGATTCTAAACCTGTCATTTTAATTCCCCTGGTTGGTTTAGTCGCCTCAACCAGATGCGGAGCAAAGCCCACACCGCGTCTCTGACCAGACGTGCACTCCTGCGCCCACCGAAGAAGCAGCTAAAAAGCCCCCAGAATCCCCAGTGGACGCTCAGGCAAAGGGCGACTGCTCTGCCCAAGCAAAGCCGCTGTGGAGGCCCATCCCCCCTCTGCTCCCAGAGCCCGACAAGGTCTCCAGCCCCGACACCGGGGACCAGAGCTGCCAGACCGAGGACTGGCTGCACCAGACAGCCGCTGGCACTCACCACGCAGGTAACAAGCGCCCAAACTTTCCCAAATGACGGATGCACCAAATTCAAAGTGAAAAATCTCGCCGTTCTTTGCCTCCTTCAAGGTCACTGCGTGGAGCCCGGAGACCCTCCCGTGCTCCAGCAGCCCCTGCACACCTCCAAATCGGGGATTCACCAGATCATTGAATGCTTTCGTTCAGGTTTGCAAAACACACCCTGTTTTGGCATCCTAGATGAACTTCAACCTTTCATGCGTCATTAAAAAAAAATTATATGCACTTTTTCAGCCACAGTCTGATTATTTTTTCCCCTCATCTCCCTTAATTGCTTCCTTTGCAATTTGGGAAAATTGCATTCGACTCCACTGGCATGTTGATTTGAATTTGAACAATTGTTCAGCACTAACCTCAAGACACAACATCATCGGGGATTTATTTTTATTTTTTAAATGGTGGACTATAAAGTTCACTCCAGAGTCAATGACAAAATGGCCGACATACTTTAGTGGGCCTATATAGTCTTTAAGGAGTGATTTGTGTCGACTGCTGCTTTGGCGCTCGCAGGCACCAGCCAGCTGAGGCACATGCTGCTGAGGGAGGTGGACACCATCTTTGAGTGCAAGGTGTGTCGAAGTCTCTTCCGAGGCCTGCCCAACCTCATCACGCACAAAGAGTACTACTGCCTGTCACGTTTGCCCGAGTATGATGGTGAGTGCTCACTCTTCGCTCCTGTCAGCAGTCGGCGGCGACTACAGAGGACAGTTTATCACGTGATCGGGGTCACAGGGTGCCCAAAAGGGTCATTTTTCTGAACGCCAGCAAACAATACTTCCTTTCTCATCTCCAGGCGATGACCGACAGAGCGTGGCCTTTCAGGATTTGACCGACATCTACCATCGAGCGGACCGACAGGACTACGTGGTACAGCTCGAGCCCATCCAGACCACCAGCAAGGCCATGTACCAGTACCTCACCACCGAGGAGGAATTGGCTCGCTATCCGTCGCGAGCGCCCAGGTACCGTTGGCGGCGCGCCAAGTGACCTGTCGTTTTCCTCACCACGCTCAGCACGTTTGGCATTCGTCCCCCCCAGCGCAAGGGAGAGTCCGGTCGCATGGGAAGGGGAAACTGGGGAGGCTGAAAACAACCAGACTGCCCAGCCCCGTGGTCCAGAGAGCCCAACGCACAGCCAGGGCCGGAAAAAGTGGGACGCGGAAGAGGAGGAGGCCAAAGAAGAAGCGCCGCAACCTGAGGACGAGGGAGCCACTAGCGGGGTAGGCGGCGCACATCCGACGCGCATGAAGGCAAGGCGACGGTCTGTTGACATGTGATGGTCAATTTCTCGGCCGTCCAGGTGGAGGACGTCACGATCTCGTGCTGTCTGTGCGGCCAGGACTTCAACTCGCGCCGCAGCATCCGACGGCACTGCCGCAAAATGCACAAGACCAAACTGGAGGAGCTCCGTAAATTCACGGACACGCGGACGGTCCCGACCAGCCTGCTGTCGATGGTGAAAGGTGAGTCATGCTCGGATTCAATGAGCGGGATGCGGCCATTTTGTAAAAATACTACAACTGCATTTTTTAAAATGGGAACGGGATGAGAAAAGTCGATTCGTCAAAGAGCGTCGCAAAAGAGAAAAGATGATGCAGAGGATTTTCATTTACAGTATACATGCAGGCATGCACACACTACTAAATACTACTACAACTAAATAGTGTGCAAATAGTTTTGTTACGTTTGTCGAATGTAGAATTGTTACACGAGGGAATATTTGTCACTAGGAAATACTTGTGATTACATTTTGTCATCCAAAGCACATTTACAAGTTAAAAAAAAATAACTTTTTATTGTGAAGGTCGGCCCCAATCTCTGAGCACCCCCCCCGGCAAGTCGTGCCCCGTGTGCCTCAAAGTGTTCGCCACCAAAACCAACGTCCGCCGCCACTTTGACGAGGTGCACCGCGGCCTGCGGCGGGACGCCATCACCCCCGCTATCGCCTCGCGGCCCGGCCAGCCGCTGTCTCTGGAGTCCACCCCTCCCAGGAAGGGCGGCGCTGCGTCGCCGCCGCGAAGTGGCAACTCAAAGTCGGGCCCCGTCAACGCCAAAGCGGCGCCCCCGAACCAGAGGCCTCCCAGTCAACCTCGCACCTCTGTGCAGCCGCCGAGCCGCTGCACGCTGTGCAAGAGGAACTACAGCTCACAGGTTAGTAGCCTCTTTAGCATTTCACGCCAAGAAAATAATGATTGTGTAAAACAAAATAAAACCTAATACCTTGTGTCTGTCTCTCAGCTGATGTTGAAGAGACACATGCGGATTGTCCACAAGATTTACAGCATCAAAAGCAACCGGTTGGGGACCACATCAGCCTCGACAACGCAAACTGCACATGCGACCAACAACAACAGCAGCGGCGGCGGCAGAGTGTTGCCTAGCAACAACATCCAAGTCAAACAGGAAGCGGTTGAACATTCAGAAGACGAGCAAGAGGAGGACATGGACCAAAGCCCGCCCGCGTCTCCCGCTCACAGCACCGGCTCAACAAAAAGCGCCCCCGCCGCCCCCGCCACCCTGAAAGTGAAGGAGGAGGAGACCCCGTGGAGCCCGAAGACAGCGGGCGCCACCTTGACGGGGAGTCAGGCGGCCAAAAGCAAACTGTCGGTGGGCTTCGACTTCAAGCAGCTCTTCTGCAAGCTGTGCAAACGCCAGTTCAGCTCGCGTCAGAACCTGTCCAAGCACATTGAGCTGCACATGGACGGCAACGACATCTTCATCAAGTTCTACCGCTGCCCGCTGTGCCGCTACGAGTCGCGGCGCAAGCGCGACGTCCTGCGCCACGTCACGGTGGTGCACAAGAAGTCGTCGCCCTACCTGGCCAAGATCATGCCGAAACTGGAGAGTCGGGCGGTCAAGAGACTCGCCGAGGCAGTCCTCAACAGCGCCAATCCCAAGAAGGCGGTCGGCGGCGGCGGCAAGGGGGACGTCGACAAGCAGCACGCGGCCACCGCGCCCTCCCCTTGCCCGTCGCCTCTTGTCACCCGCAAGCAAGACGGCGCCGCGTCGGCGTCCTCGGCGCCGCCTGCCGCCCCCGCTCGGAAAACGCAGGAGCCGCCGTCTCCGTCTCCCGCCCCCTCCCCGCCCGTCACGCGGAAGCAGGACAGGCAACAGGCGCACCAGCCGCGCCCCGCCAGCCCCCCGATGACCCGCCGCAGTGACAAACACTCGCACCACCGCAACCCGTCGTCCGCCTTGGGGCCGCACACCCGCCGCCAAGACGCGCCGTCTGAGAGCAGCGCCGCCGGATCGTCTTCTACCGAAGTCCGAGTGACCAAGAACTTCTCCTTGCACGCCTGCGACCAGTGTGGGCGCGCCTTCGCAAAGAAGGTATTCCACTTGAGATTGCTTCATTCTCAAATGCTCACTTGTCTTTTTTGTTCTGACTTGATTCGGAGGGGTTGGAGCAAAAATAAAGAAATAATGGTAATAATAATTAATACATTCTCACCACGCAGGTCATAGCGGGTGCTCTTAATTATAGGGAAAAAAAACCTTTCTTTCAATTCTTACTTAATAATTAAATTAAAACATATTGCAGCAAAAGATTCCATAAAAAAATTTGACTAAAATATGTATGTATATTTTTCATTAGCTTTCAGATTAAAATGAATTGAACTGTTTAAAAAAAATAAATAAATGCCGGATGACCACAAAAAAGACAGTATTTGAATGTTTCCTCTGTAATTCTATCGTTTACCACTGGAGGGAGCCCGTGTACCAGAACACTGCTTCACACTATTCGGCCAAAAACTAAACTTATGACGTAACCATTACAGAAAACGAGATAGTGAACCCCCCCAAAATTGAATTGTTTTTTTATTTTCAATAGTTTACGCCAGGGATGTCCAAAATTTCTCTCCTGAGGCCCACAAATCCTTTCGTAGGTCAACATATGCTGGGTTAGCATACCCCCCCCCCCTCCCTCCCTCCCTCCCCTACATTTTAACTTTTTCATTGAATCTTTTGATGTGCTCAGTGTTTCATTTTATTCTTGGTATATGCGGGAGGCTAATTGAAAAATGTTTTTGTTCCCAGTTGTACCTGGAATCTCACAAGCGAAGTCACCGCAACGCGGCGACGGCGGCGGCCAGCAGGAGGAAAGGAGTCAGCACGCGCTCCAAGTCACTCGTGTGGTGAAGAAGAACAAAACCGCAGCGTAAGAACTCTCTTGGCACACTTTGCCCGTACTTCACCCCCTCCTCCAAATTTTTCCTTTATGCCCCCCCGCCACACACCCGCTTCGCCTGCACCGCCTCCCCTCGCCCCCCCACGGCTGCAACATTCACCACACAAAAAGCCAGAGTGCGTACTTGAATTAGTGTTTTCAAAGGTGCATTTGTAAGTCACCCCGACGTATGTCGAATACGGATCCCGTGAAGAGCTGAAACGAAACGTTTACCAGCTGTTTCCTTTTATGTCGATGCGAAATTGAGCTCTTTTGTCTCATGCCTCCTTTTTCATCCCCGCCGCATTTCCTTCCACTTTCCGTCTCCTCCCCGGCTGGCACAATGCTTCGCTTTCGGAAAGTTGATTCAAAACGTGGACTGATGAAGGAAACAAACAAGAAGTGTAGAACGAAGTTCCAACAATTGTTTTTAACCCCCCCAGAAGATATCCAATTTATTTGGCAGCAGTGGAGTCGAACTGCACAGAAGAACGCAGACTGTCATGCTAAAACTGTCCAGCAGGTGGTGGACACACACACAGACACACACACACACACACACACACACACACACACACACACAATTCCAAACCCTACAATCTTACTTCAGAAATAATATAAAGAATATATGTATATAGATAGATGTATTTCCTTACACTTGAATGGTCAGCACGAGCCACATTGTTTGATTATCCGGAACGTTTGAGTTAAAAATAAATTCTCGTGATCTAAAGGTTGAATTCCAAAATGTGACCAGGACAAACTGCATTTGAGTCTTTAAATGTCTACCTTTACTGATTTAGTTGCTTTAACCGAGAAGTTGCTTTGAAAAGTGTTTTATTTAGGTGCTCAGGTAGTCTGCGAAACACTGGCGAGATGAAGACCAAATGTAAATAACGTTCACGCAGAAAAAGCCCGGAAATGGAATAAAGGCCTGAAACTTTATTTTTATACAGCAGAAGAGAGACACGAGCTCAACAAGTTTGCTATGAGAAGGGTGGAAATGTATAAATTATTCTTCCTCTGTGGATGTGTTATTAGATGAAATAGTCACAATAGTTGACGTCAAATATGTCTGACCAGTCTGAGCGTTTTATTTTGCGAGTGCGCGAAAACACTCGAGGAATGCCGGAGACTTTATTTTTTTCCATGTTGCCATCTGGAGTTAGCTACTTTTTCAAATGTGATCAGAATGTACAAACCACACACAAATAAAAGTGTAAACTTTTAAGGGGGACTTTTGGCTGACTTTTTTGTCGCGCAACAGATATGAGTGACAAAGCCACATTCATCATGTTTGTTTGTCTTTCACAGACAGATTTCATTTAGCGTGTCTGCGATTGCTTTTGCCCACATTTACATTTTCTCGTTTCCCGTGTCATTTCCTATTTGATGATAGGGCTTTTTTGTGTGTGTGTGTGTAGTCAAATCATTTGTCTGATGTCGCCAAGCGTGATGCAAGGAATTCGTTTTGAACTCAAGTTTCAATATCATTCTTTTGTGTAGAAGTTGTGCGGCAAAGTGTGGAATTGGATGGACTCAAAACATTTTTAAATGGATGGTTGGACAAGGACACTAAGACACTTATTTTTGATGAGAAAATCACCACTCGCTTAAAAAAAAAAAAAAAAAAAAATATATATATATATATATATATATATATATATATATATATATGCTTTGGGACTGATACAGTGAGTTGGAACAACATTAAAATTGACAATAGCAAGACTTGGGTAAAGCCAACTTTTACAACAGCAAAACTTAAAACATGTAGTTGAATTAGCCAGCTTACAGTTTCACTGGTTTGATGCCTTGAAATTATGAGTTTGTCCTACTTGTTATATCGTGTCTATAACGATATACATGGGGGGCGGGGGGGCGGCGTGAAAGGCTAAAAAAAACCGTTAAATTAAACAAATATGATCGGACTCGCTGCAATGCCACCATACGGCCTCAAGATGGCGCCATCGCTCCACGTCTCTCCCTTCAATCGCTGCAGCGGACTCCCAGCCATCAAATGGGACGTGTTGCACTCCGCCCCCCTCAAGCATCCCCCCCCCCCCCGCCCCCAACCAACACACGAGCGAACCCCCGTGGGAGTCCTCCAATCGCGTTCCTCGCGGCTGATCAAATTGTTATTACAGCGTAGATGGGATGCGCTTCATTTATTTTAATTCCACTCCCGCAACAGGATCCATGACGCGTCTGTGTTTCTCGCGGTGGGCGGTGCTAATGTTAATCAATGGGCGTAGTCGAAAAATTGACACAAGTTGAAGCAATCAATTGGACGGATTCTGATGACACATTGATGCGACAGCGTAATATTGCAATCCATTGTCCCGTTTACTGCTTAATCATTCCTTATCGATATCGCTTGGCATTCAACTTGATTGACGTTCGTGCGCCGCAATTAGGAGCCGAGCCATTAACGTACCGGCTCGGGGGGGGGGTCGAATGCAGGTGTTTTGTGATTGTCGTGACGTTGGTCTGACTTTCTCTCCCTGTCGCGCGCGCGCGCTCTCCCTCTACCTTCTCGTGCCCGCGCACGTGTTTTCGGGGGTTCGCTTGACTGAGGCTGCTGCAGCTCTCGTCCCACCGACGCGTTTGTTTGCGCGTCAATATTCACCTGTAAACACGAGCCAGGGCACTTTTATCAACATTTACCCCCACTTTGACGTCTTCACTCCCGGGATATATAGATACATATATATTTATATATTTATTTTTTGTGGAGGGGGTGGATCAGGGAAGGTTCCATTTTTTTCAGAATTATCGAGAAGGATATTCTACTCGAGGAGGACTGCTACATTTGTTTTATTTTTGGTTTTTGTTTTTCCCCCCCCCCCGGTGAAGGACGCCCCGCACGGGAGAAGACTCGAGATCCACTCGCCACTCAGGGAGGAGGCACCCCTCATCTTTCACTCTCTGAAGACTTCCAAGGTATTTTCCTTTTTACGATATTTTATAAAGCTATTCCTATTTACGTTGCCCCCCTCCCTTCCACATTCCACCAGTGACGTTCTGCAACATTTCCCATCCTTTTGTGTCGTGCGTGGGTATCAAGCCCCCCACCATCAAGCATCCACCTCAAAGGAAATATTGCGGTGGTGTTTCCTCAGCTTTCGCGGTGGATGGCACTGTCTCATCTAATGAGGTTGCATGCCGAGCTAGTTGAAGACCCCTCCATGAGCTGTATAATGAGCTTGTGGGCGAGTATTTTTTACATTTTTCATCATATCACCCCGTTTTGGGATGAATGCTGCTGACTTGCATTATTGTTTTGTCAAAGCTTCCTGATGAAATGTATCATAAGGTGGGGCGTAGTTCATCATTTGGCTGCTCAAGCCAGCATTTATCGACCCCCCCAAAAAGTTTCATAAAAATGCATTTCCCCAGTTCTTTATATCATGTTATCATGAACGCTTTTACTGTAAATAATGAAGAGTCTACTCATTTGGTTGGTTCAATATGTTGTGATAACAAGTGCCGCTGGTGTCACTCTTCACTTTCATCACGACCGCATCCTCGTCAGCTGACACTGACAGCAGCTGCGACGACGACGACGACAGGCTGTTTGGCGTTGATGCACATTGAATGTCTCAATCGGGTTGAAAGCATTTGGCAAAATTTGAGAATTAGTTTTCCTCTCCCGCCCGCGCCTGCCGTCAATGCTACCGAGTCCAAATCTGCACATGTGGAATAAGATGGACTAGTCCATTGCAGAGGAAGTCACTTTAAATAAGCACCGTGGATTCGTTACTTTAATGTGTTTTTAAGTAAGACGAAACGAGTTATGGCTCTAAATGCCTCCCTGAAACTAGAAAACATTTTTTGATTCGCACAAGTAACACCTACTGTGATTGAGGGAATGTTGGGGCGAGAGGGAAGAGGGAGGGGGTGGGGGTGGGGGTGGGGGTGGGGGTACGCGCGCACTGGTTGGGTTAGGACTTGTCACTTCCTGAAAAGAGCAGCGAGCTCCCCGGAGACGAATGGCGGCCTGCACAAGTGTGATGGAGCGATGGCGGATAGGCAGAGGCAAGGGGTGCATGGGGAGGAGGGTGTAAAAAAAAAAAAAAAACACGCAAAAAAAAACCCAGGGAAGGGGGGTCGGGGTGGGCGTCGGGATGTCGAGGAGAACGTGGCGGGAATGAAAGGGGACAAGGTAGAGTGGAAGGACAAGTGAGCCAAAACGCACCGCTGCCAGTCCGATGAAGAGGAAGGATGTCAGTCCTGTTTTTGTGTGTGTGTGTGTGTGTGTGTGTGTGTGTGTGTGTGTGTGTGTGTGTTTTTACCTCTACACATCGTCAAATCTACACTTGGAAAGAAATTGGGAGTTATTAAAGGACGCGAAAAGCTAAAATGTTTGGATCAGGATCAGAATTGGCTGTTGAAAAATCCAATTGGGTTAATCCCAAACCGGACACACCAAATTCTTAATCCAAACGCATTCGTCCGAAAAGAGAAACTTTCACATTCCCAATCGTCGCTCCACGCCGCGAAGAAAGTGTCACGTCAACAATATTGGCGCGCAAGCTAAAAAAAAATAAAAAGAAAAATCAAACCGCGCGAGCCATCATCACCGCGGGCCGCTTGCCTCCGCCGACGGACTAGCGTGGCTTTGACCTAATTCCATTTAGAGGCGAGGAAGTGATGAATTAATTGGGACACAATTGAATTAGAGCTGGATCCACAAAGAGAGAGCCGGAGAGGGAAGATATTCACGCTGCGACTGGAGTCTTAAACCTATTAGGGAGGCCCTCGAGACGCGATTGGGCGAAAAGAGTTTCTTTTCCTCCAGATGGAACCGAGCCTCCCACGTCGGATTGGCCCGAGGATGTGACGAAGTTTCGTGCCCAATCGCCAGCGTTCTTACACCGTTGTATCAAATCAAAGAAAAAAAAAAATAGGAGTAGTCACTTGGATAAGGGATTCCCCAACCAGTGCGCCCAAGCAACTATGTTGACTCGAGGTGAGGAGTTTCAAATAGTACGGCCGCAGCCTTGTGTATTCAGGCATCTCGAGATCCAAATTTATTTATTTAGGCTCGGAGACAAATGCCGCATTTCTCATCAAGCCTCAGAAAGCGGCTAATTAGCTTAGCATTGGCAGCATGCTTGGCGGCTAAGAAGGAGCGATCCAACTGGCATTTATTATTTCGCTCTCTGTGGGCAGTAACGGCAAAACAGCCATTTCTTTTACTCGTAAAACTTTTTTTTTCTTTTCCTCTTGGCTGTTGTTCCCATAGCTACAAAGCTAATTAGGTGGCTAATCAGCGTCTTCTCGGCGGCCCGTAAAAGCCAGAGCGTGTCGCGATTGAGGTGAAAGGGGACAATCATGAAGGGCGGCCTGAATAGGAGGAAATTATGTCAAAACAAAGCAAGTGGCCTTTGGTGGCATTTAATTCGGGATTAGCGAAAAAGCTGCTCTGAAGATGTCGCCATTACCCAACGCGTAAAAGACAATCCCTTCAATAACCCGCCGTTTTGAACTGCGATCTAGCGGGGAAACGATGCTTTCAAACAAATATTAATCGGCAGCTGTGTTTTGAGGCCAGTGAAGGTAGCGAGCGAAACACTTAAAGCGGGAACGGCGGCCCACCTTTAGACCATAAATAAATAAAGTCAGCAATTGTGGATTGGGGCTGTAAAAAAAAGAAAAAATCAAACAAACCACCAAAAAATAACTCCCTCGGGCTCAGGCTCATGAAAGCATATTAGCACTCGTGTCATGTCGCAGCCTGCCGCTTTGTCACAAGCAATTGTTCGGCGCCAGCCACAACCTCGCCGCGGCGGCGCGATGCCAGATTTGACTTCCTCGCTGGGACGGAGGTGTGAGCTCCTTTTTTTTTTCTTCGTGAGCGGCGGCTGCCAATGGGAACCCGCGATAAATCGATTTTTTTTTTTCCTTTTCTTGGATTGAACAGGTGCAACACCATCTGTGTAATCCTCAACCTCACAAGCGCGTGTCTGGAGCTAATCTGACTTTTTGGCGGTTTCTTAATTACGAAATGGGAGAGCCAGATTTGGAAACGGGCGATTTCTCGCCGGTGGATTTGTGTCTTCGTGTGCGCCGATGGACCTTTGTCGGGCCTTGGAGCTCTTGACACATTACAGGTGTGTTGGGCCGCAACAAACAAAAGCGGAGTGGGAAAAGAGTCGTCGTGCAAATTTCCGTCACGTTTGATCGCGTAAATCCGCTCGCAGCTGATCACTGACTTGAAATTTATCGTCATCACTCACATCAATCATTGCTGAGCCCCAATCCGTCACAATTCATTGAAAAAAACGTTTTGTCCCGATTACAAAGTAATGAAAGTATGACTCTGGCCCCATCTCACTGCCAAGCAACTATGATTGAGTTGAGGAGCTTCACTTTGGTTTAAGTTGAGCTTCGCCACCTTCTTAGGGTATCTATCGGCAAACAGGGAGGTGTCAATTACTCATGGAAGGTCGCAATTTGCATCAGGGATCCGTCCCGATCCCACTGTAATTTAGCGGCAATCTGCCACAAGAAGAGAAATTTCTCGGCAAGAATGTGAAACTGTGGCTCACAACCACAAAGTTGGTGGTAGGTCAGACCTCATGAGGTCCAAGGAGGAATCTCTCCCAGCATTAAGACTCTGTTCTTCTGTGTCTCCCACCAGGCTTGACTGAACATGTGACCAGTGGATGGACTCCCAAAATAGATGATTTGAAACCGCCAACCATTGCCCCCACCCCCTCCCCAATCTAGATTGGAAGATGACTCGCTCATGGGGCTCAGCTAGCTTCACCCCTCGGCTCCTCCCGCCCTCCCTCGTCAACCAGTAGAAGCCCGCTTACGATTGGAATACGTCACCCTTCTGAGTTCCCCCCTCCCAAAATGGAGCCTCGATCGAACCCTCAGCCCCGGTTCAAACCGGTCGTCTTTGTCTTGCTGGCCGTGTCATCCGCTTGCCTCCTTCCCGTCGCCCGGCCGCAGCGACTCCCCGTCGACCCCCAGGCCGCGCCGGAGTACGCCCACTCCGTCCGACTGGACGGCGACATCATCTTGGGCGGCTTGTTCCCGGTACACTCGCGGGGCGACCGCGGCACGCCTTGCGGGGACCTCAAGAAAGAGAAGGGCATCCACCGCCTGGAGGCCATGATGTTCGCCATCGACCTGATCAACAAGGACCCCGAGTTGCTGCCCAACATCACGCTGGGGGCGCGGATCTTGGATACTTGCTCCAGGGACACGTACGCTCTGGAGCAGTCGCTGACCTTCGTGCAGGCTCTGATCGAGAGGGACGGCTCGGATGTGCGCTGCGCCAACGGCGACCCGCCCATCTTCACCAAGCCGGATAAAATTGTGGGCGTGATCGGCGCGGCGGCCAGCTCCGTGTCCATCATGGTGGCCAACATCCTGCGCCTCTTTAAGGTAAGAGCAGACTCTGCCCTTTTGAGTTTTTAATCCGTGACGACATGACGGACAGTTCGAACTTTGAATGTCGGGTTGATTGAAGGCTCTCAACCAGCGGTCTTCCGATTATTCATTGAGTGAGAAGTAAGAATTTTTTGAGGAGTGGCCAGCGCTTGTTGTAGTGAGAGTTGGAATCGTCTTGTTCGTTTTGTCTCGTATCCTCTCTTGGCTTTTTCCTTTTCCAAAGGAGCTCTCTAATGGTGTTCATTTGTTTGTGGCTAATTTTTGCTCGTTTATACGCTTGCTTGTTTTTTGTACTGAATGTGTTGGACAATACTTAGGGACTAGAACATATTCAGGACTAGATCTTCTCTGCCACTGGAAGTTCTTCTTGGCCAGGAACTGTCAGATGCTCAGGTTATTCTGCCGCATTGTAGATGTGCCCCCCAGGCCCCACCCAAAAAACCACAACGGCGACCAAATATTCACTCAATTACAGTCGAAATGTGTCAACAGCCTCTCGTAACAGTTTGTGAGAATGTGGGCATCCCTTTGTGGGCGTTGTTGAGTGGACCTAATTGAGCAGCGGTTTGTTTGTTTGTCGGGTACTTGTTGAGAGAGCTTTTTTGCAAGGCCGACCCCCCCTGACATCATGAGGACACCGATGTCAATTGTGGAGGTCAAGCGCGAGTCTGTCGGGTAACTGGGATGCGCGTTGAGATGAACGGTCGCCATCATTGAATAAGCCCGCCTGAAATTTATTTGCTAGCGCTGCGCCCCCGTGCGTTCTTCCAACTGCTATCACCCCCGCTAAACAACTATCTGGCGCTTTCGGACGCCGAGATTTGCATATTAAACGCCGAGCGCGTTTTAAGCCCGGGGATCTGTCACAATAAACCAGCGGAAGACGACTCCACGCCGCCTGGCACGCATTTGCCTAATACGATTTGCGAGCATATGTACATGTGTGCATGTTGCATTGTTTGATGAGAAGACCCCCCCCCCTTCCCCCTCCACTCCCGCCACCGTGTGTGTCCAACGGCGTGTGCGTGGGAGGCCCCGAGTCTTTCAGTGATTGTATCACAATGCAAGGCCGATGGCGCTTGGTATTTATCGACTCGCAAGATTCTATCGCTCTCTGTAAGGCATTGGCCCCTGAATGAGTGGCGGTCGGAAAATACGTATGTAGGACATGGCGCGCTGCGGTTGAAAACACACGTTTATTTTCAAAGGGGCTAATCCGACGGCGCCACTCGCAGCTCGACGCCCACTCGACCCCAAAGGGGGTCCAAAAATCCCGGCGTGCGGCTTCATGTGAAAGTCGTCGACCAATGTGATTCCAAACAACAGATTGTCGTCCAAATCCTACAGCGAAAAACACACTTGCGATATCTCGATGGCGGCCGCGCGAAAAGGCGGCGCCTCGTCGTCTCCAAAGCGCGAGTGATCGCAGCGCTGGCGTTGCCGCAGAGCGCCACCAAATTTCCTTTTGGAGGCGACGAGAGACGCTCGTTTGATCGCATCTGTGGTGTTGCTATCGGCATCTGCGTGCATACCAAGAGTCGAGTGCTCTCATGAACGATTACTGCTTCGAGAAGCGCCAATGTCGTCGAGGTTTCGGTCTTTGGACGCAAACTCGGATTAACTTGCTACTATCTGTGTCCGCCGAGCCCGCTTATCGCGGATATTTTGTCGTTTTTCCTCTCCTGAAGATTATCCTTATCAGCGGGAAGCATGCAGTGTCAAGTCAGTGGTGATGACACCGGATATATTAAGATGAAATTCAACAATAATCCTCACAGGGGAAGAGGCGGCGGGGGTGCGGGGGTGGGGTAGCAAAGCTACCGATGGCAGCGTTTTGACTTTTTGGAAGTTCTTCACAAAGCTTTGAAACATGTCAACTGGGCAGATGTTTATGTAACAATCTAAACATTAAAAAAGAGGCTAAGGATTAGGAAGCTTATATATAGATGTGTGTGAAGAATGTCAAATTTAAAGCGCTCCAGTCGATGGTTTGATATTAAAGCTGCTTCCCGTTCATTCCTTTAAAGCGGTGCTTTGTGATAAGACCGTCATAGATTTTTAAGACCATGAATATATGCACAGGCATATATTCTTTATCCTCTGTGGCGATAGGCGAACATTTCTGTGGCTTACGGATCAATTGTGACATCTTATTTCTGTTATTTATTTTTTAAAGAACATCCTTACCGAGGATGTTGTGCAAAATGTCCCTAGTGGGGGATGTCTTTCCCACGGCCTTCCCCGCTCGCACCCCCCCACCCCGCCGCGTCGCCTTGCGTCTCCTCTCAGCGCGTGACAAACATGACAGCAATCTTTCCGATCTTTTCCGTAAGTCGGCCGTCTGCTCGCTTCGCCGTCTGTCGGGGGGGAATTGAGCGCCGGCCGCGCTCCGAGGAATTCATCTGCGTCAGTCCGTATCCCTGCCGCGTGACTGCCGGATGCGCTTTAAGCTTCCTGGAAAGCGTTTTGAAAAGGAGGCACGTGGAGTGATGTTCTTCCGGGACATTTTGAGTCTGAACTTTACTTGCGGTCAATCAGAGGCACTTGAAATGGTGGCTGGCGTGCGCCGACTCCCGACTTGGTTCATTCCGAACACCGCCATCTCCCTAATTATAGCGGGGTGTGCACACTTTTGCAACCATATCCACCCTAACCCTCAAAGATATTTTTAGAGTTCAAAAACTGAGCTAATCGGACCTCCTCCGTCGCGTAATCATTGATTTCTTTGTCACGGCACCCGTATATAAATCGGTCGCCGATGGTGCGCCACACCTAATCGTCGTTCAGCAATAACGCGTCGCCGCCTTTTTTCCGGGCCTTGGCGTGATTAATTGAATCAACGCAAGTGGTTACCATATAAATTGGTTCGACTTGGCGTTTTTGCGCAAATACCGACGAAGCGCTCGTCGCAGTAGATAAGAATGTTCATAGTGGGTGAAACTCGGTCCACAGTGAACTCAGCAGATGTGTTAGCAGTACATTACACACTTGCGCACGCGCGCGCACACACACACCCGCACGTGCACACTCACTAAATGAAAGTTTAATCAAGTTCTCTGATGAGAAACAGGAGATCATTACGTTTACGCGGAGGCAAACTGCTGACTGCGCGAGCGTTAATGTGTACAATTACCTGAGCGCGCCCCCCCCACCGGCTTTAATTGAATTGTTGTGTTTACGGCATACGGCAGGAAGTGCTTTTTATTCCTTCAGAGGACAACCTTTGACTCTGTGGCCTTTAAAAAAATAAAATTACAAGTTGCTCGGTGTGTGCGTCACACCGAGCAAAAAACCATTCGGGTCGCCGGGCTGTCCGCTTAGCCAGCAAAGGCGTGCGACATGTGGCGCGAGACTGACACTTGGTAGAGAAAAGTTTGCAATCAGACAACGGAGCGGCTGTTGAATGTGGCACTCGCAGCCGAGAGCAGCGTCACGATGTTTCTGCTTGTAGGGTAGCTGGGCAAGAACAACGCGCTAACGTGTTGAAACGCTATCGTGAATACGGCCTTAGCTGATTTGACGCCGTCATTTGTTTTGTTTCTTTTGCCTTACCTTGTGATGTGAGTTCACCGTCAAACTCCACGTAAAACAAAAGACCACATTGCCTAATTTTGCCTGCTAGCTTTGCCGCTGAGAGAAAGCCTGCTAGCTTCATGCTAACATGGCGCGGCAGACGGCTAATTAATCTAGCATCAAGCATTACCGAGCACAAGTGACGGAGTGAGCGCGCCGGTGAGAAGTTCAACACGGTGCCACTCGGGTGAGGACGCCACTCGGGACCCCCTTCCCCCCACCCCAAGTCCAAACTGTCACTCGGTTGTCGGGTCGTGTTTGATACCTTTTTAAAAGCGCAGATCTAAAATGGATCAAAGGAAGACGGCTCATGGATTATTTCTGCCTGGGATGAAGGCGGGAAGTGAGCGAGAGAAAGACAGGGATAGAGTTTCGAGAAAAAAAAAAAACGTATTTAAATGCATTTTTAATATTCGGGATGGGGAAGAGTGCTCGCCATAAGTGTGCCTTCTCTTTCAAGCAACGTGTGTGATGACAAGGGAAGTTGAAACGGGAACACCCCAAATAGTTCAAAGAACCAAAAATGTACTTTTTGTTGTTGTTGTTGTTCTTCTTCTTCCTTAAAAAAAAAAAAAAATAGGCCAGATAAGAGAGAATGGAGCTTTGGGATAGCATCTCATGAGAGAAAGGGTTCTTTCCAAAATAAGACCAACAAAATAAATACATCCTAGCTTGCAATTAGCCTCAACCAATTAGTTTTTCTTCACTTTATAAAAGCCTCCATGAAATGCTGTAACTGTAAATCTGTCATGCTTGGAGGGTGGGGGTTGTTTATATGTTCGAAGAAAGTTGAAAGACATCCCCGCGTTTGTTTCAAGTCAGTTTGTGCTAGCGTGTTATCGGCTCGTCCGCTAGCTCGTGCGATCGTTGAGCCTCAGGTGAAGGGCGGCTTAACTCTTCGAGCGGAGGTGATGTGAAATGGCGTCAACGGGAATCCTGCGGAGCCCCGTCGACGTCATTTGCGGTCAACTCCGTTATTTTATGGGAATGGTCGGCGAATGCCACAAACAAGAAAAGGTGGTGGAGATGATTTCAATTTCAAAATAGAAGCAATGATGGAATGTGCGCTGATACCGACGCATGGCGCGCACACTACTAAATACTACTACTAAATATAGTTTGTCAAATGAGAAATTGTTACACTGCTGAGTCCTGATAAATATGTTCGGTCATCAAATGCACGTTTTCATCGTTGCTATCACTATTTTATCGAAGACAAGATGTTCAGATGCTCTTTGTTTAGAAAATGGAACTTGAGTTGATGATTGTGTACATGCTGTTTTATGTGCTTTGCCGCCATCTTGTGGCATCTATAGGCAAATACAAGCCCCTTTCGGAACTTCAGTCTCACTCTCCCTTCCCGGGGATGGCGAGATGAAGGCGGCGTAAGAAGACAGAGGGCGGGAGGGGCGAGCAGAGCGGTCCGCCAAGAGCACGGCGCTCGACTCTGGGGACGAGGACGGCTTCTAAGAGGTGTTGTTACATCTCGCCGCGGTGTTGGATTAGATCAGACAGGAGTAGTGGGAGGAGGGGAACGAGGTTAAGTGTCTCCGCGCCACCGATCGGCTGCTCTTGGCATCCCTCCGTCTATCCGTCGTCGTCCGTTGCTGCCCTGGCGCCACGCGCGCCCAGAGCGGCGGCGTACAAGGCAGCATGAGCGCCAAAAAAGCGGCCCAAAAAGAACCTCGGCAGAAGGTCTTGAAAATCGATAAAAGCTAAAATAGGACTCGGACAACATAACTGGATATGGCGCTTCCCGCCCGTGCGTTATTTCCGCGCGTCGGGGTTTGTTTGAGCGGCGGCTATCGACAACATTGATTTATCGATCGGCTGGCGCTAAAAATGGGAAGATTATTTACGACGCGGCGGTGGCCCGAGCGAGGTGTTTGTGTGCGAGATGAGCTGTACGGGAAGTGAGGGCCTTGCATTTATTTCAGTGATGGTCTTATTTTGAAAGGATGAGACAAACATCCGAAATCTCCATGTGACCCTTGTGCAAAGGGGACCTTGAAATAAGAATAATCCGATTTTAAATGGCTTGCTGATGAACATATACCAGTTTCCTCCACTTTCCCATTGGGACCCCTCCCCCACCTCCCTGTTCCCGCCTCAATGCTACCGCATGCCCATGTATATTTAATGGCCACGCTGGAATCCCGGCCTTGAATAATGCAGCGACCATGAGTGAGACAAAAGAGAAGCGATGGCACGACGAGCGCGAGGGAGGGCAAGGGCGTGATGGAGGGATGAGAGAAGAGGAAAGGCAGAAAGAGAATCGGAGATGTGGCGATGTGTCGGTGTAATCACAGCGACGAACGAGAGGGAACGGCGTGAAACCTCTCACCTCAGCTCCTGGCGTCCTCCTTTCCTTCCCTTCATCACCTTCCCTGTCTAATTGTCCCGATTTTCATCGCGACCGACACCGCCCTTCTTTCCCCAAACGCTCACCTTTTGAAAAGAAATGCTAGCGGGAAGGCGTGCGACCGCAGATGTGTCCTTTATGCGGCCGGTGGAGGGGGGGGGGCAAATTCGAAGCATATTTCATGACTTGAGGTCTGTTTTTGGTCAATATAAGACGCACACAAGCCTGCCGACAGGGTAGACATTTTGGCTAACGTTAGCATTTAGCGAGTATGATAGCCCTTCGCGAAGCAACGTGTTAGCCAGCTAGCACCTCGCAGTTAGCCAGCCGCATTCTGTGTCCGAAATATATTTCGGATATGATGCGCCAGGACATGTTAGGGTTCGACTCCACAAGCACCGAAAGTCCCGAAACAACGGTGTCAATATTTCTTCCGAATCTTTCCAGCCAACTAGCTAGCCGAGTACTGCTTTGCTTCTCATTATTTTTCAAATGGGGGGCACGTTTTCGATTGTTCAACCCCAGCCGAGGTTGCACTCTACTGACTGGTATTCTCGTTTAATTTATGTACTAACTCTCGATCGGAACGAACTCGCACTGGAATGTCAGCAAAGTTGACTTTTGGCACGTTTCGTGGCTCCTGCCAGTCGCGCTGACTCGCGCTCATTGCCTCACTTCCTGTTGGCGCCCCTCCATTTTATTTTTATTTTTTTTCAACTTTGGCTCAAAGGGGATGATTGATTTTGAGCGCTGAAAGAAAAACCTCAAGGCATCTGTGTTTTGGTATTTGGTCTTTATCTATTTCCTTTCCGCAACGTCCGCGGTAATTAGGCTGACATTTCGGATGGCTTTGATGTCGTGTGGATGAAGGTTTCCGGTCGACGGGATTTGCGCTTTGGATTTGGCCAAATGGTCCTTTTGTCTTTCCGGAGGAGGGGGCCCAGCCCAGATTTGGTTGCCACGGTAACCCACGTACACAAAATATAGGCAGTAAAACGTCCCCCCCCGCCTAAAAGAAAAACAACTCGCTGTCAGCCGCGATGAGAAGAGTTCTGTGAATCGCCGCGACGCGTGAGGCGCTCCCGTTGAGCCAAATTTGAGCATTTTCATAATCGTTTCATAATGCAGCAATATACTTGGCAGGTCGTCGGCGCCCGCGTGCGATGGCACCTGTTGGCCAAATGAAGGCCGACAAGAAGAAGCCTGCGTTCCATTCCACCCCCCGCCCCCAAAAAAAGATCAATAACAAGTCGTACGTAAACCTCGTGCGGCGCGTTTTCGCTCGCCGTCTCGGCGGGGATTCAACGGCTAAGACGAGACAAGTCCTTCCCTCCTCTCACTGAGCGCTGTCCAAGTGGAGCTTGGACACCTGCCAGACATTTGCGCCCACTGAAACCATTTCGGTTGACGCACGCGCACACACACGTGCGCGATTGTGTTTGGGCTGCATTTCTCGATGAGTTGCATTTGACCAAAAAAATAAATTAAATAATAATATTTAAAAAATAAAATAAAAAATAAATTGCTCCAGGTATCCCCTTCAGTAGTTGAAGTGACAGCACTTTGATTAATACGCATGTTAGCAACCATTATTTTTCAAAAAATACACCCAAAAAGGTTTAATTTGTTGTTTTTTTTGTTTTCCTAGTAAATTACAATGAGCGTCAATTATATGCAAATTTGGGCTCGATCGATTGGGTCATCTCCTGATGGGATCGGTTAGCGTTTGTTTTTTCTCCTTTTTTTAATTTATTTTTTGTAAGGTAGCTAATTGTTGATCAGCTCCAAACTATTGATCACGTAAAGCATTTTGATAGGTGCAAAAAAAAGTGAACAGATTTTTTTTCTTTTTTTTTTTAGCCTTTTAGCGACTATAACAATCGACGGAGCGTCTATTCATTCATTTGTAACCTACAATGAGGTTAGCACAGACGCTAGCGCTAACACATGACCAAAAGAAAAGGGGTCACCATGGTAACAAGAATCCCCCCCTCCCCCTTATTAAAAAACAGTTTAGCTTTTTCCTCATTAAGGTTGAAAAACATCCCTATTTTCTCTTGAAGGATGGGATTGGATGTCATAATTTGGATGAGTGGTGCCATTTTTTTCCTTCCTACCGTGACGAATGAAATCATCTCGTGTCTTAGTTCGGAACTGCTGGCATCCGGCTTGCATCTTAATTTTTTTTTTCTTTTTTTGTACCCCTGGCAAGCGGAAGAGAGCCGTCGCCCTCAGCCAAGTGTTTCATGTTGGCTTCGCATCTCAGCCAACTCTTGTGTGACGCTTTCCAAACTTATTTAAAAAAAAAAAAATATATATATATATATATATATTTTTTTTTAATTCTTAGCGGCTTAGCGCATACGTGTAAAAAAACAAGCTTTGACATGCATTCAGCTGAAGATGCGCCGCAAATAAATGCAGCTTTTGGGTCTTTCAAGGTGCCGCTTAATGTCATCTTCCCGCTCCTTAATGTAGCGACGATAAGAAGGCGAAGGAACGACAGACATAACAAACCTCGCCACATTTCAAAAGGGCAGCTTTTCGCGTAACCCGACGTTAGCATCGAAATAGCTCCCGCTACTCATCTACTATGAGTTCAACTTATTCAAAGGCTCGGTAATTGTGTCGAAAGGTTGCTTTTGTATACGTCTCCAGTACCAAAAGCCCATTAAGTGTACACGGCGAAGCGAAGGGTATTTTTTTTTTTTAATAGCTTTCAACCGTACGCGCTGAGCTAACAGTATCACGGCGCTATCGGGAAGTCGGCGGTGAATAATTTCCGCCATTAGGGCGAGCAGCGGAAGCCGGCGTGGAAAAAAAAAAGAAGAAAAGTCCGTGTCAGCAGAGATAGTCTTTGTGTAGGTAAAGTACACACAGCGGAGAAAGTTTATAAGGCCAGCTAAGTTACACTCCAAGACGGTTGCCAGCTGGGCCCAACTCAAGACCAGGACGAGAACTCTTTTGGTTCCCCCTCCCCCCCAAAAAATAAATAAATAAAAATGCACGTAGCGTTCTTGGATTTCAGGTTTAGTTTTGAAGTTTTAGTTCCCAAAACGACAGATCAAAATAGAATTCTAAACGCTATAACTTTGAAAAGGCCGCTAGCTTCATGCCGGCGCGCAGCGCAAAGTGCCATCAGTGGGTGAACGAAAACGGGCATCGCCGTCATCACTTGGGGTTGTCCGGTGTTACAGCACTTTTAGACAATAAAAATGAATGCTCGCACGCATATATTCTTTATCCTCTGTGTCACACGGCGATTGCTGCCGCAGACTGGAGGAGTACAGTACAAATTGCTGCATTCATTACATTTTTTTTAATTTTTTGACTTTGTGGTTTTATAAAGTAAAATACTTATTTTTCAGATTAATAGACACACGTTTGTTTTTGTTGTTGTTTTTTTGTGGAGCTGGAATCAATGAATCGCACGAATGAATGGCTTCACTTTCGTTCTTCTCCATTTGAAAAAATGCGGCGCTTTTTGTTACGATCGCGGCGATGAAAGGAATCCACCTTGTTCCTCAACGCCACCGCCACACTTACCTTTTATGCCCCGCGGCCTGCCATACTTCAAATGATTGCTGTCCCATTAACCTCACGCTCACAAATGCGACGCATATTGGCTGTCGTTTGTCATTTACCGAATATCTATCACCTTCCCCCTATATTTCCCCGCGAGGTGTTATGTGGGTTATTTTGGAGCCATGCCACTGTAATATTAATGTGTGTGCGTGCGCGCGCACCCGCCTGGGGCCCGGTCAAGAGGCCTGGAGGGATTCTGATTAATTTATCCCTCAATTGGCGATAAACAGGCCGCCTTGAGGTATGAAACGCACCCATGAGAGCTTCTTGGAGTTATTTATTTATTTTTTAAAGACACGGATGCAAAACAAACGCACGTCGTTGGCATGCCGCGCACGCATTGCGGGTGCGCGCGCCCTCCCAGGAGAGAGCCGCAGATGCAGCGCGCGGCAAGAAGGGGGAAGAGCAGAATGTGTCGAGTTGAACCCTTGTCACATTTGTGCTGCCGAAGCACCTTTTTGACACTTTGGCGCGTGTGTGTGTGTGTGTGTGTGTGTGTGTGTGTGTGTGTGTGTGTGTGTGTGTGTGTGTGTGTGTGTGTGTGTGTGTTTGGGCGCGTGGGCGGTGCATCAGGTGCGCACTCAGTTGGGAAAATCAATCCACTTCCGACACTTGCAGCCTAAGATTTGCTGTCATTCACGTTTTTTGTTGTTGTCCAAAACAGTTGCGCTTTGAGATATGAATTTAATCTGTTCCTTATTTATCACATTTAAAGCCTACCACCAAAAAAAAAAAAATAATAATAATAAATCTTTTTTTAACGAGGGAAAAATACAGAACATTCAGCAATGGTGGAGTGACTAAATAGTTTCAGGTCTTTATTTGTATTTTTTTCCTTTGTGCCGCTCCTTCGAGTGTCGTAGCCACTCGGCGCGAATGTTAGCATCGAGGAAGCGACTGTGTTCCAGAGCGGCGATTGAAACTTGAGGTTGAATTGAGCTTTTTGGTGTGGCGTTTATGAATGAGGGCGCGGGATTTCATTGTCTTCGTGATTTCGTGTCATGGGCGGACCGCAAAAGTCGCTCAACAAGCTAGCTGGAGCAAGTTTTTTGCATGGCGGCGTAGCATCACAATGACCTCCTCTTCACGTTTTTTTTCAATTACGTCTTCTTATTCCTGCCTGCCAGTAATTATGGCTGTCTAATTGGGACGACGGGGGCCCTGAGAGAAATTGTGTGGGTGTGTGAGAGAGAATATGAATATGGACGAGGGGCTTCGCAGCAGTTCACGTGAATACAAAGCAAAAGCCGCATAGCTAGCCGCCGCAGTAAAAGTTACCCTCTGAATCAAACCACATCTTGTTGTTTGACTTTATTTGTGCTTTTCAAGTTGTCGCGTGGCGATTTAAACGCACGGTACACTCACAAGTGAGTGGGGGGGGGCAATAATTGAACCGTTTCTGCACCCGCCGCCCGCGTTATTTTGAGCGAGCGGGAAGATGCGAGGGGAAGACGGAGGTTCGGCACGTCCTGTTGAAAAATTCATCAGTGGTCCCGGAGTACAGGTGGCCTGCGGGAGAGCGAGGACTTTTTTTGGGGGAGGCGGTTGAAAAAATGTGGCTTGTCATGTGCTCCACCCACTCGAATGTATTCATCCAGACTGCAAACTGGCGCGAGACTTCCCACATTGCGCGGCCGACGAGGCTCTCGCGCGAAGCCGAACGATTTCGACGTGCTCGTTTACAGCCTCGCTCAAGATGCTCGCCGCCGCGTCACCCGCCAGCCGTCGTAAAGCCGAAGGGCTGCCACCAAAACCGGCCGTCTGTGACACTCGTCTGCCGGGAAGGTCGCATGCGCGGCGCGGCCCTTTGAGAAGGTCCCGCTTGGCCGCCGGCTTTTTTAATTCTCTCCTCCCGTCACGGCTGACTGGCAACTCCGACACACAAACTCCAACTTTTTTTGTTGTTGTTTTTTTTTTTTTGTCGTCACACGTCGAGAAACCGGCTGTCGCTTTACGATACCTGCGCACCCCCCGGCCCCCCCAACACACAAATCGCTTTCTCACTTAAAGCACAGACACTTTTGCGTTAGCTAGCGGCTAAAAAAAAGTCCTATCAACGCTCGGGTGTTTCCATTACGTCTTTATTGTCGCCCCGGATGTTTTTAAAGGGGGAGGGTGCCGAGATTGAGTTGTAAACTTCAGTCCTGTCTTTGTTTTTTAAGCCTGATAAGTGCTTTTACGAGGCACCGCCTGGAGATGAGCTTGCAATGTTTTGCGGATATTAGGAAGGCGCTAGCCCAGCCCGATTAGCTGCCTTCCTGCGTATTTTTTGGATCACCCTTGTCGTTTATAACCTGTCGGCTTTCTGCCCCGATATAACTAGCCCCCTTTTGTCTTCCCGTTCTCGCTCTCATTATCTCCTCATCCATGATTTTCCCTGTTGGCGGCGTGTCGCCCCGCCCTCTCTTCGCTAACGTTTTTTTATGGAGAGGCTGAAGCAGATGAGCCTTCAAATCTATTTTGGGTGGGGCTAGAAATCAAAATGAAAAGTTTTTATCCCCCCCGCAGCTCCCGTTTTAGCACCAAAAAGAGGGCCCTCGCATTTCAAAGCGCAAAGGTGTCGGAAGAGTGCCACGTCGCTCCGCAGGCGGCGACGGCGAGCGTGCGAAGATTACGCACGGAACCATCGGGCGACGCTCGCACGTTCGCACGTCGTCTTGTTCAAAGCGGCGGCTGCCAACGTGTGTCTCGGGGTGTTGATTGTCTTTCCGAGTTAGCACATCGCGCAATGACCGAATGGAACGGCGGCTCTTGAGGAAGTTTTCTCCGACTTTAAAGCGACTCGCGTTTGTGTTCCTTGACTTCAGTGCAGGTGGGTGGGTTAAGCGCTGGGGGGTTGGGGCTTTTCATCACCAACAAACATAAATGAAGCGAACGAGCCGCGATTTATAAGTCGCGGCGCCCACAAACCGAACGCGCCAGCCCGCTAATTACGGATTACCTTATCAGCGCTGGACGAGTCAAACGGCGTCGTTCGTTTGTTCATTACATGGTTTTAATTATCACTTGCTGAACAATCGGGGGAGTGAAAAAAAATTTTTCTTCCGAAAGCTCAGCTCTCAATCATGAAAAGGGCTGAAGGGATTTTCTGTGTGAACAGGGAAAAAAAAGTAATGCTGTTTTTGATCAATATAATAATTGGAGTCCCCTCGCTCTGTGTAATATTTGACTCTCCGCTCGCAGTACGTCCTCCCCCGCAACACAAAATGACTCGGTCACGCTTGAGCCTTCCTCCGACTCTGTCCGCGGGTCGTTCTGCATGAATGTATCAGCACCTGAAAGGCGACCTTTTGAAATGTCATACCGCGAGACATATTGGATTTCTGTATCTCTATTTTTTATTTTTCCACACACACACACACACACGGCGGTGGTTTACAGGCTTTTACGCGTTTTAATGTCAGTCTGCGACACGCTCCGATTGGGATCGCTTCCATCCAGCCATCGCAGACGCTCTTGTCGTAACCACGACTTAGCCCGCTTCCGATAAGCAGTCGGCTGGAATCAACAGGGGTGCGGCGGCGGGTACAAGCCAATTCCAGACCGAGTCTGAAAAGACGTCTAAAAACGTCTTTGGGAGTGAATGAGTTAAATGTGGAGGCGGAAGAAAACGGAGAGAAAGCGATACCTTCACCGTCAAGATCTCATCGGAGCGGCGTTCAGGCCTCGCGGCGAGCATCAACGGCTCCCGCTAATAACGCGGGATTAATCACAGACGCGCGCACTTGACAGCGATGGTTATCTACGGGCGCGTTTCAAACAGATCCGCCGTCTTGATCGACTGGTTTGCGTTTGGCCGAGCAGCAGCCGAGTGCTCGTTTTGCTCTCAACTGTTTTTTTTTTTAACCCTTTTCGGGGACAGCGGCCGCGACGGCGGACGGCTTACCGTGTGATCGGGTTCCAGGGGGTGCGCGTGATTGATGTCAGACGCGTGCCTGTCAAAATAGCTGAGGGTCACAAAAGCAACTCGCTGTCTGCCGTTGCGCCCGACTGATTTTTAAATGATGCCATCATCCCTCGCCGCTCGGGGTCGTCGTTTGAAATGTATCGACGGAAGCCGGAGTAAGCGCCCCGTCGCTTATTATTATTATTTTTTTTTACCGATATCTCACCTGATGCATCTAGGTCAGCGTGTGTGTGTGTGTGTGTGTGTGTGTGTGTGTGTGTGTGTGTCTGTAAGGCTCTTATTTTCTCAACAATAGACTTCTGTTGAATTGAGCCGCGGCCACTCGCTCATCCTCGCTTGCACTTTTCGTCAACGCATCCTCTTTTCTTCTCCGCTGTCGCTTTCATCTTTGCCCCCCCATAACACTCGAGCCCACTCCATCGCTTTCATTGTTATGCCCAAAGCCTCCCAGTGTGTGTTACGTGGTCCCCCCCCAAAATAATAAAAACATTCTAATTAGCCCGGCTGCCGCGTGCATATTCTTTTTTTTTTGAGAGAGTAGCGAGGAGGCAAAATGAACAGTTTAAGTCGGCCTGTCTGGTTGCATTTCACTCCTCCGAGGAGATTAATGTCCTGTGTGTGTGTGTGTGTGTGTGTGTGTGTGTGTGTGTGTGTGTGTGTGTGTGTGTGTGTGATGGATTGCGACCATGTTCTGAAAAGAAGGATGTGTTGGCTGTCAGCTGCTGATGTCTACCTGGATGTTAATTGGCATTTCTGGCAGAAGTTTCCTTCCCTGCGTTGGACTTGCTGTCCATCATCCACCTCTTCACATATTCTTAACATGTTAAAAAGAAAAAAAACAATTGCTGAAGGCCCAATTTTCACTCTCCAAGACATTAAAGCTGGTTTGCGGACGTACATGTTGCCCACAAGAAGTATCTTCTGATTTGTGCAACTGTCACTTCTGTCAACTTCTTTGTGCGCGCGCACGGTATTCTGTTGGCTCGTTTGCGCCACCAGGTGGGCTATAGTGATAGCGCTCTAGAGTGATTTAGATCCTATTTGGCAGGCAGGACTTTTTTTGTTGGCCTTGGTTGTCACCAATGTTATATGGTGTTCCACCTGGTTCAATTTTGGGGCCCTGGCTGTTTTTTTTTCTTCTTTGACCCTGGGTTCCATCTTAAAGAATGGTACTTCCTTTCATTTATGGTTTTAACTTTGTGCTTATGCGTCTATGTTTTACTTTGTGTCTATGCGGTCTATTTGTATAGTTGTTTTGAGTAGTATGTAAAACAAAAAGTAGTCTTGGTTGCAAGTATTTGTAGTACACGGTTCAAATGGGCAGGTGTGTATTGGGCCTGCATCAGCGTCTGATGTCGCCTCGAGAGCACCGATCAAGTAGCACCCCGACACACAAAAACTGCATGCCCCTCAAAAACCCATTCACGCGGGACCGGCTAATTGAAGAGCACTCATTGATTGGCAGGTTATTTGAGATTGCAAGTCCTTGGAAATCTATATAGCCAGTGGCCCCCAGGTGTGTGTGTGTGTGTGTGTGTGTGTGTGTGTGTGTGTGTGTGTGTGTGTGTGTGTGTCTGTGTGTGTGGGTACGACAGGCAGACAGATTTCACTGATTGTACACACTGACAGAGAGCTCAAAGCTCGCTCGTGTGTCTCCATTACCACCGCTTCGTTCCAGCAGCATCATGGAACTGAAAATGACTTTTGGGCTTTTTGACCGTCTGGTGAAAGTGTGTTAAAAAATCTGATTTCATACGCAGTGTGTATTAAAAAAAAAAAAAAAAAAAAAATATATATATATATATATATATATATATATATATATATATATATATATATATATATATATATGTTAAGCTTCTCGGCTGGATTTCTTGTCTGCAAAATGGATGGAAATGCGTGACGCTCCAGCCGAAAATCAATTGTCTCCAAATTGGCATTTGACGACGTTCCCTTAATCAACTCGAGTCAGGAAACGTAATGATCCATCACTTCATAAAAGAAGGCTTTTTTTTTCCTTTAGCCACAGTGATATCAATATTTCGAAAAGCTTATGTTCCGACACGGTTCTAAGCAATTAAACATCAAGCGCTTTGTTAAACGGCTGAAAAATGGAACTGGAGACCCTCCCCACATTCAAAAGCGGAAACTCACCGCCACAACAACATGCAAATGAGCCGACCCTCCTGAACATACCCGAGAGGCGTTAGCATGCCGTTAACTTGCATTAATTATGCTCGCTAAGGATTCCGGTGGCGGCCCGTTTTGGAAGCAAATGATCCGGAATTAATCCATTGCAAAAGAAAAAAACAATACGTTGGCGCGATGGCCGCGACGCCCACATCACTCACCAAGCCTTACTTTTCAAACTAATTCACACGTGTTAGCCTAACGCGTAGATGGCGACCACAAGTGGACATAAATTATCCCCGCATCTCATACGTGAAATCGTGAAAAATCAATGATCTGCTAATCGGTCGAACAATCGATTCAAAAAAATATTTGATCGCTAGCGCCATACTTACCACTGCGTCTATAGTATTCCAACGAGTCGTACAAAGTAAAATCACTCCATTCCCACATGTCGGACCAACTAGCCTTTCTGGGCAATCCCTAATTCATGATCAAATTATTCGAGGCTCAAAGACCTGCTCGCCGCTAACAGCTCCAGCGGCCAATAATGAAAAGATGGATTAGGTGCAATATAGTCCTCCGGTGTGACATTACGGAATTGCATTAACGCGGTGGAAAAGTAGCAAGCGCCCTCCTCGGGGGGGGAATAAAGTTAACTTATGCCGGCGATACATGGTGGCCAACTGACATTAGCCTAATAATATGCCGGGATTATGTTTATTGGCATCTTTCATGGTGGGTTCCCGCCGTATTTTAAAAGGGCTTTTTCCCGTACATTTTTTTTTGTCTCTTGCTTGAAGCCCGTGTGTGCGTGTGTATGTTTGTATACAGGTGTGTGTATATGTATATATATTTATATTATAAATATATTTTTTCCAAGATGCGCTACAACAGCCGCTGGAGGGAACTTCCTTCTTCCTGTTAAGCAGATTCACAGCAGGGCATGTGCACACGCAGTCACTGAGCTACCACTAACCCCCCCCCATCCGCCCCCTGCCCCCCGAGGAGCTTGCAGAGACAGATAAAGAGCATCTCTGTCTAAGTATCCGGAAGTGTGCGCCGTGCAAGGGAGTGGGTGGCGAGCCCCGCCGATGGGAAACGGGGGATGTGAACAAATGAGTTGAGGGCTTGCGAAGACGCGTCTTCCCCCCTGCCTCCCTCTCTCTGTTGGTTTGAAAAGATTGTTTCCCTTACTTAAAAGGAAGTTTCCCTTAAACAAAAAGGAAGAACGTTTCACTCGGCATCCCTGCTGCACTTCATGGGGGTGAGGGGGGGACGGGGTAGTGGAGGTTTTTTGTTTTTTTTGTAGGTCAACCTTCATATGTGGGTGGGTGTTGCCAAATTTAGTATATTCAAATGAATCGGACATCAGACGGCATGTCAATGTAGACCAAAATCAAGATCATCCGAAATCTGCTAGCTTCATCCTGACGTATCGTTTGAAACGCGACAGGCAGGCTAACGAATAGTGTTATAACCCTGTATTTGAGTTGCTGTCGACAAATACCCACAATATATTCTTTATCCTCTGCGAAGAACGACTAATTACTCTAGAGCGGTATATCTGTATTTTACTGCTCTGCAGAGGTGCTTTGGCTCCAGAACGATTCGGAAACGGTGCCGTAATCCAAATCTTCCAACTGGGACTCCTCCTCCCCCGCTTATCTCCACTACAGCTCGGCTTCACACGCCAAACATCCCCTTAGGGGCGGCGCCCCCGGTTTAGCATGCAAGAAGTACTTCTTAGCGTTAATCCACACAGTGGCCTGTTTCGATTTTTGATTATTCCCTCAGATGCGTCCAAACACTCACCTGTGTGCCAGCGACCGCAACCTCTGAACAGTTTTTTTGTTTTTTAAATCAGCGCAACAATTTATGCGCGTGTGCGCTTTGTCAACCCCTCACGCTTTCGTCAGCTTCGTGTTCCAAATTAGCGTCAGGTTAGCGAGTCAACATTGAGCCGCTTAGCGCGGCAGGTGCACTCCGTCGCTCACTTTGTTCTCGGGAGATTCGGCATCACAAGTGGTAAAGTGAAATCTTCAATATTCGCCGCATCAAAAGAATTATGGGGGTTGGGAACAAAAAACAACAACTTAAAAACAAAAAAAAACTTGCGAGTGAAGTGACTCTTTTACTTCTGTTGTGTGCTCGTGTTGCTTTTGTCGAGATACCACTAGAGATGCATTGCCAAAAGATGCCTTGCAGCTCTTTAGAAAGGTAAAGAAAACCAAGTGTACCGTTGGACCCTTTTCCCCCCCCAAAATATAATGATAATCTATATGAATAGACTTTATTTTATTTTTTTGCCTCTGACGTGAAATCACAGTCATGCAACGCCGCACGCATCCCCTGTTAAAAGGGAGCAAAAGCACTCAAGGAAGTCTTCCGTTTCTTGCCCTTTGTTACCTCTGAAGCTGTCCAGTTAAATAACTCGCAGGACGTTTTTGGGGGTGTGTGTGGGGGGTGTTTTCTTCCCAGGGTTTCAGCTTGCCGTGATGTAGTCCTCTCACTTTGTTTCATTCATATTTCACAAGCCTGCATCAAATATGAATGGCGTAACCTCTGCGCACTTAGCGGCGTTAGCTTTCACGCTAATGAAATTAAGCTAGCTCGGGAGAGTTGAGGTAGAGTTGTTAGTTTTTATTTTTTTGAGTTTCAAAGCTGATATCAAGGAATTTGTGGCTAGTACTGGCTGGTTTGTACATGTGACCGCAATCTTCCATCACCATTATGTCTGGGATATACATGGGCTAGTGTTTTAAGATGGATGCCTTATCTTACAAAGAAACAAACAAACAAAAATTAGAGCTGACCGGCTATATTTGAAACCAAAATGCATTTGGAATCGTCCCCAAAGGCATGTGAGGAAAATGTAAACGCCCCCCCCCCCCACGCTAACAGCATAATTAGCTCCTTGCGCGCAACATAACGTGGTGTTCTGAAGTAAACAATTAGAGATGCGGCTTTACAGGCTCACGCATCGATCGCTGGCACCTGGGCGTTTCGCTCTGCGCCAGCTGAGCCGCCGCGCCAGCTCTTTTCCTGTCTTTGCGGGGGACATGAAAGAAATTCTTGCTAGGATTTGACTCAAAAACAATCTGGGCATGTGTCGAGCTCGTCAAAAGACTGCGCGCGTGTTGAAATGACTCGGCGAAACATGTAAACACTTCGGGGACGTACGGCGTTGCCTCGGCGTGCGAGGTGAATTCAAGGAAACGTTTTGCGATGTGTTGAGAATCAAAAGTTTGGTAATTTATGAAAATACTGTCATGTAATGAGATTGAATCTCAATAATGAGTTGATAACACTGCAAAATCGATACTAGTTTCGTAAGCCTTTCAATGGCCTTTTGCTCTGTGCGTTAGCATTAAGCTAGTAGGCATACACAAAAGGCAAAGTTATGTGTCTGGGTTTTTTTTCCAGTTTTGTGACAACAAAGGTGTGAGCCCCACCTCACTGCCTGGCAGAAGGCATTTTTTATTTTGTTTTGCAGCCGTATCACATTCAGCCCTGCTTCTTTTTCCACCTTTTTTTTTTTTTAACTGGGTAGGGAGGGTATCATTGAGCACCAACTGTCTGCTCTCCTCAGTGCTTCCTGTATCAGCTGTGTGTGTGTGTGTGTGTGTGTGTGTGTGTGTGTGTGTGTGTGTGCGCGTGTGTGCGTGTGTGTTTGTTTCACACTGAGGGCAATGCGCCAAGGGGATATCCGGCTTTTGCCAGCTCACTGACCAGTCAGTTATTGGTCATTCACCACGGGGCTGTCCCTCGACTTGTTGGGCAAACACACACACACACACACACACACACACACACACACACACACACACACACACACACACACACACACGCGCAACATGCTGTGAAAAGCCACAGAAAGTTCAGCGCACACTTGATCCGTTGCCACCCGAACACGAGTATGAGGAAGACGCTTTTTCCCCTGTGCTTGGCCACACGCAATCGACATCGGCTCCGTTTTTGAAAACGTTTCCAAATTCCATTCTGTATTGTTTGGTGACATTTTTTTGTGTATTTGGGCGACTGAGAGAATTGCACATGGTGAGTTTAGAAGAGACACTGAGCATCTCCTTAGCTTCAGACAAGCAGAAAGCGAAAAATACTGCAGGCGGGCTAATGAAACATTAGCATTGATGTTGTGATCATTACAACCCTTGAAGTCATGGAAACACAATCGGTGCTGCAGCACACGTCGACAGACAAAACATGTTCGTCAGACAATTACTGCTACTGCAGCATAAAGAGTCAGCTGTGTAAGTCTTTGGCCTTTTTTTGTAATGCTGCCCGTTTTTGGCCAAAGCGCACCCCCTAGCCGAAGCAAAATTTAGGACTGGAATAGATTAACATCTTAAATACTCTGAAATGCCCAGCGACGCCGCATATTATTTCCTTCTTGCTATTCTGCAACGTGATTGTGTTTTCTCCACACTGCAGACTGTGCTGGAATTGCTTCCACCTAACCACGTTACCCCCGCAGTGAGTCCATCGCGCGCAATAATGTGACCCCACCTCCAGCAAATTTTTACTCAGTATGGATATTGTCTCCGACGCTCCCTCCGACGTCAGTGTGCGCTATCAAGATAAATGCAAACCGCATACGCGCACAACCACTCACTCAGTCAGTCGGTCAGGGCTGCGAGCGTTTGTCGGCCAAGGAAATGGAATTTGATGATGAAAGTACCTTTGAAGAGACACGCGTGCCTCCTAAATTTCACCGACAGAAAAACATGTTTTCTTTCTAACCGACTTGTTCCCCCACATGGACTGGACCATCCATCCATCCATCCATCCATTTTCCGAACCGCTTGATCCTCACCAGGGTCGCGGGGGGTTCTGGAGCCTATCCCAGCCGTCTTCGGGCAGTAGACGGGGGACACCCTGAATCGGTTGCCAGCCAATCACAGGGCACACAGAAACGAACAACCATCCACGCTCACACTCACACCTAGGGACAATTCAGAGTGTTCAATCAGCCTGCCATGCATGTTTTTGGAATGTGGGAGGAAACCGGAGTGCCCGGAGAAAACCCACGCAGGCCCGGGGAGAACATGCAAACTCCACACAGGGAGGCTGGAGCTGGAATTGAACCCGGTACCTCCGCACTGTGAAGTCGACGTGCTAACCACTGGACTACCGGGCCGCCTGGACTGGACCATATTTATTTTATTTTTTAATAGTAATACATCCATGCACTTGTGCAGGGATTGCAGACTTTTGTGACCAAAACGCTATATATATTTTTTTCTTCTCGATAACATTAGCCGCCCGCTGCTTGGAATGGCGCGCCAATAAAGGCTCTCGAGTTGTATATGGTCCCCTTGCGGCCTACATTGTTTCTGCTCCGCTGCAAGAGTAGGTTAGCCGCCGTGCTATCAAGTGCTGACACGAGATTTTTGTGTGCGCGGGTGCGCATTTCGAGCTCCCTGCAGACTCAAAAATTGAGGGAATAGAGACCCGGTGTCATATTAATGTTATTTAATTAAAAAGAAAAAATATTTATATTAGTGATGTCAAACGATTAAACTATTTAATCGCGATCAAATATATAATTTAATAGTTAACTCAGAATGAGCCATAATTAATCAGATTTTTTATCTATTCTAAATTTCCTTTGATTTGTTTTTCTCTTATTTTTCCCATTTTAATGTTGCACAAAATGCAAATATTGACTGAAACAACAATTTCGATTTTCAATTTTATATGAATATTTTTCACTTGGAGCAGTTATTCAACGTGTAACATCCTCTGTGATGTGGCGCCGCATTAATCTCGCAATAAAAAAATTAATCAAGTTAAAATTGTTTTAAATTAATGCCGATAATAACGCGTTAAAATGACAGCACGAACATATATACAGGAATATTTTTGGAGTGGCGGAGTCTCCCCTCTCATCCTTGAATTAAATTGACTCCCGAAAAGACGGGACGACAAGCGGTTAGGAAAATTTGCCGGAACAGGGTTGCGGGTGGTGGTATGCAAGGTTAGGAAGGGAGAGTGCTTCTCAGTGAGTGATGATCTGCTTTCAGTGAAGATGTCTTAGCGACTCACTAAATTCGCTCAGTGGGACAAAAGGACCGGGACCCCCCCTTGGATTGATTAACTTGATCGATTATGTGTCCCATACGTTTGTCCGATGCAGTGTGAGTGAGGAAAAAAAAAGCCAGGAAGGATGCTGAATAAAAACAAGTGGTCACACTTGAGGGGACGCGAGATGTTATTTTGTGCTACATCACATTGTGTGCTCGCTGTCGTTCTGGCCCCCGACGCTGCAGACGCATCTTGTTTGTCTTCCGTCCGTGTCCCTTCAGCCCTTGTTCTCGTCACGTCCGCTCGCCGGGATCCGTCTTGACTCGCACCCCCGCACCCCCCTTCTCCTAGCGACGTCATCCATCTTGTTCCACCTCAAGCCTGGTCAATGAAGCCGTGATACTCGTTTTTGCGCGATAGATAAACCGGCGTTTCTCGGGTCAGCCGATATGGAAATCAATGAGGAGTAACCTCCCTCCAGAAAAAAAAAAATGGTCTCGTCAAAGGCGAGTCGCGGCTGTCGGCCTTTGCCTCCATCACATGTTAGCTTTAGCGCCTGCAATTATGAATGTCAGATTCAATTAGCCGAGGCAACACATGTATTGATCAAAGCCCCCCAGAACGAGGTTTGTAGTCAGATCTCATCAGAGGTCATCAGCTGCTTCCTCAATTAACCCCACGCCCAGCCCGCCTTCCCCGACCATGCTAATAGGAATACATCATAATCTAGCGCCTCGATAAAAAAAAAAAAAAACGCTCCACATTATTTTTACACTTGCTTGGAGTTGAGTTTGATGTTCTGGATCAGCACCAAATCAAACGCTATCATTTTAAACTCACTCCCTGTTGTTGGTTTTGTTTTTTGTGGCCCTCCAGATGCTAAATGGAAAATCCAAAATATCCTCCGCTAGCCACGACGGCGTTTGCAAGCTAGCGAGCGCCGAAGCAAGCCAGCCGCATTAGCTCGGAGCGGTGAGGGTCCCGCGTCGACGCGTCACTTCGGAAAATAGGCGTTTCAGCCTGGCGAGGGGGGGGGGCTGTAGCTCGAGGTTGGAGGGGGGGCGGGGGGCTGCAAGGAGAAGACGCTGGTGTGGCAATGACTAGCCAGGCTGAATAAATGGCCCCTGACAGGGTTGGAAAGAGGCTGGGAGTGGTAGGGAGAGGTTGAGTCAGGGCAGCGCTTGCCCCCACCCCAGCCGAGATCAGGCCGGTGGATGGAAGGAAAGCCTGGTCGTTTCGGCCCGCGAGCGTTTTGACTCGCGTGTTTGCACGCTAAACGGGGGCTGCGGAGTCCGCTCGAGAGAATGACTGAAATCTGATTGAAATTCCCAGAGTGACTTTGCATTTTGCGCCGGAGAAAAAAGAAAATGACGAGAACTCGGTTTGTACTCTTTCAGTGTAGCCTATCTGAAGATTTTTTTTTTTTTTTAGCCTGGAGTCAGACAGCTCTGCTCTCTTTGGATCTTTTTTGTAGTTTTTTGTAGTTTGTGAGTGTGGTCGTCATCCTGTGCTGAGCTCGTTTCGTATTCGACGCCAGCTGGCCCGTTGAAGCGACGAGGCTTTGTGGGACGCACGCTCGTTTTGAAATAATCGACCGCGACGCTCGCTCATCAGTCGACCCCCTCGAACGGCGCAGTGACTTGTGTCATGCAGCCTTTTTTGTGTTTCTAGTGTTTCCCCCCCGAAAAATACACCGTCCGTATGAATCGTGCCCGATCTGCGTGATTATTCACGATTTTGAAGTCGACTAACTCTCAGGGCTGAACCTTGAAGAGGCGTCTGTCGCCCTGTTGCAACCAATGGGATCGGCGCGGTGCTTCTGAGCAGGGTCCCCATCCTTGGCACCTTCAGAAAGCATTTTCGTCGACGCCCCTCAAGAACACACTTTCTGTTTTTTGCATTTGGGATTGGTCGGTAGCGATTACTTTTTGGATCCGTCTTCCTCCCTCATACAGACCATCTGTCGCTCAGCCACATCAGACGGCCTCGCCGCAAGTCCCTCTTGGTTCTTCCTTTTGTGGAGGACTTACTTGAACACATAGCGGGGGTGGGAGGGCGTGGTGAGAGTTAGCCCCATGCGTGAGCTGCGCGTGTGTATGAATCGCGCGGTTGGTTAGCATACGTGCGCGGCAGACGCACGGAGACATGCAGTCGCCATCGTCGTTTTCATGTAACCTTGCGCTACGCTTTGTTGCCCCCTCGGCCATCTTACCATCTGCTAGTCATGACATATTCAGCTTCAGCACCTCAACACGCGTGATATTTACGTCCTGGAAGGCAGCGCTCATGCTATCTTTAGGGTGCTGTCAAGAAAACGATTTTTTTTGGGGGGGGGTGACAAAGTGGCAGCCAGGGTCTAATGAGGGCACGGAGATATTTCCGAGTTGCTTTTCGCACTTAGGGGGTTGAAAATCTATTTGCGGGGACGCCAACCCGACGCGTCGGTAATAGGCGGCGCCGAGCGCGAGGAGCGATCACGACGGCAGACGGAAGGAAATCAAAGTTTCTGTGGCTTTGCCAGCTGCGGCAATTTCGGGCATTTCGGGTGCAGTCGGCGCGGCGTGACAACGAAGACTTACCTCGCCCTGTTGACTTATTCGTGAATTTTGACGGCGAAGCGAAGCAGGAGGACAATTCCCGATCCCTCAGCGAGAGGGAGGCCAAAGATCTCCGAGATGAATTCGGAGTGTGCGCGCGCGCGGGGGGGGGGGGTCGGAAACTGACTTTTTGCCGAGTCAGCACAATCTGATTGTTAGGATCTTAAGATTCGCTGATTATAAATATTCATGCCGGAATGCGCCCAGGTGCTCTTGCGAAGAGACGTCGGAGGCGCCATACACACACACACACACACACACACACACACACACACACACACACACACACACAAGCGCATGCTCAAACGGTGTGCGTTCATTCATCATGCATGCGCAGGCAGAAAGCGTTAGTTTTTTTTCCCCCGCCCCCTCCCGCCCGCCCTTGACCTTCATTCACCTGTCCACAATGAGATGCACAAGTGCAGTCAGACAACAACTCCGAAGGAGCGGCGACCCCCTGCGCGTCCGCGCCATTGCGCCGAAAGACCTGCCGCACAAGTGACTCATCTCCGCCGATTAGCATTCCGCGCCGACGCCTTTGCAAACGTCCGCCCTCAGACTCCGATCCCACCCTCGGCGGCGAGGTCGGATCGAAACGCAAATCGAGCGGTCGGAAAGTCTCTCTGACTCGACCGCGCGCCGTCTTGACGTCGACGTAAGCCGCCGACCCGCTCGCGATGTTGCTCGGTGGAGATCGCCGTGACAGATCGCCGGCTCGGTCCGCTCGATTGTCTCAGAGTGAAAAAAAATCTAATTGTTGTCATCTGTTTGTGATGATGATTTGCTGTCAAAATTATGCCGGTGAATTCATCTTGAGACCGGATGCTCCGGTCTCGTTTGCAAGAGAGACCCGCTCGCCGCTCGCCGCACTCCGCGACGAGTCGATGTAAATGGGCAACGTTAGTAGTTGCCGTTTTTGAAGTCGACAAGTTTTGCACTTGTAGGAATTGCTCTTTATGTAATCTGAAGGAGCTTGGTGATTTTGAACGACAGTGAAGTGTCGTCGCTCTGTACATCTTCTTTATCTTCATTTTTTTTTTCAGCAGTATGACAATGGTCGCCATTTGGAGTCGATGTGCCTTGAACGGTTTGCAATGTTGGTTTTTACACATGGCCGGTCATTTGTTTTGATTGGCTTGTCGTGCTTGAGAGCCTCAGAGGCGGCGACAAAACGTTCTCGGCTTCGTTTCATCCAAATTCAACAGCTGCGGGAGATTAACTTGAGCCAGTGTGGTCTGGCGCGGCGGCCGTAATGGTCCAATCCGAAGAGCGCCGCAATCAAGGAAACTCTTGACAACGTGCGGCCGTGCCACCAGCGCGCTGATGTGATTACGGGGTCCTGACACGGCGACAACACGGTCATGTCCGGCAGTATTGAATTACGCATCCATTCCGTCGGCCGCTCGGCTCGGCCGCCCATGGGTGACTCTTTGCAGACGCGGAAACGGATTCCCTCGCCAGCGCGGCCTCCCTCGAAAGATGTTATCGGCGGCGGCGGCGGTGATGGAAAAGCGCTTGTGCACGTTTATCTCCCTGGAGGTGCTCGTCGGGCTGGAATCGCGCTCACCTGATGGCGCCTTCATCCCAGACGTGGTGCTTTGTGTGTGTTCTGTAAGACGCGAGAACATATGTCGGGCGCAAGTGACGGGCAGTGAGCTCCCGTTATTTGATGCGAGTCGTGAAAATCTTGATTGGTGATGGTGGTGGGTCTGTGTTTGTGTGTAGGTGCCAAAAGAAACACTTCAAACTGCGAAGATCATAAAGTATCAACACCATGCGGCTAACAGCTAATTATTGAACAGAAACTACCGCTTTCCTATGATACTCATCAATAGTAACGAGGGGCAAACAAAAATGCACTCTCGGACGTTCCATAAAATGGTTTGAACGTCATTAAAGTCACTTTTCGGCTTTTACGCAAAAATAAATGGCAAAAAATAAACGCGGTTGCACTTTTGAGGCTTCATTCTAGGACCCGCTAACAATGCAGGACATCTCAAATGTGGCCACGAGATACCGTCAAAATCGCAATTTGTTTTTGCCCTTGAGCTCAAAAACGGCAAATAGATTTCCCGCGTCTCGCTGATCATAAGTTCTCCAAAAAATGTTTGCAAATGCGAAACCGAAGACTCAACTTTGCCCAACTTTTCAGCTGCACTTTTTAAACGTCAAACATTTTCCATAAAAAGCCCAAAATCAATGTCAGGTTGTTTTTTTGGTGGACAGAGTGAAACTGGCCCATCCCGCCTGTGAGATTTTGATCGACTTCACTTACTGCCGGTAACGTAACACCCGCGTTTGCATGAAGTGACACCCGCGGCGACGTGAAGAGATCCTCATCACATTCCCCGGCTGAGAATTCCCTTCTCCTCTCTGCGTCGCGTCATATCTCGCCCTGAATTATACATGTACAATTCCAAATTCATTTCAAGTGGTATTTTGGCCCAACCGATTGCGGCGTCTCCCACGCGGGACCCAACGCGTGTCTCTTCTCGCTGGGGCTAACGGCGGGCCTTGAATTATTCGTGCCGTTGCACAAAATCCCGACACGTGTTAACAACAACGGCGGCGGGTGTTCAAACCAGGCGCTCGTTCCTCCAGGGTCCGCGTCATCCTTGTCGAGAAGAGTTTTTGCAAAGGTCTAACAGAAGTATACCGATGGCAGTGTGGAAACCCAAAAGTGTGTGCCCACGTGTGTGTGTGTGTATTTGCTTGAGGGCAAAGTCTGGCTGAGGATTCATCTGCATGACACAGTTCGATGAGGCTCAACGATTGGCCCCAGCATGGCCCCGGGGCCTGGCGAGTTTGGGCCAAGGATACCTGCAGCTTTACGTCCTCCCTGACCGGTTGTGTTTGGGCAGCGGCGCTCCGCATGAGAGAGCCTTATCGACTCAGAAGGTTCGTTCTGAGTGGATGTTGTTCTGAAGACAGGTAGAAAGTTTGATCTCGCCCCTTGTATTGGATTCTCTTGACGGGAATGTAGATGTGATCGAAAGTGTGCTGGAGGTTCTGTTGGCATCACTGCTGTGAACCATTCGGGGCCTGGCTATTTCCTGGAGACTCGAGATGTCAGCTGTTTCTGGATTGAGAGCCGATCGCTGAGTCAAGTTAGTAGGCTGTGACTTGGAAAATCGAGACGAGGGTTTGGGCATTTTGTCGGGGCTTCAGCTATCGCATGTTTTTTTTTTTTAGAATCGATTGTTCTGCTGATTATCCCATCGAGTAATCAGACACGCAGTGATATTGGTATCGTTATAAAAACAATCACGTCTGTGAGATGTAGGTATGATTTTTGTCCACTCTGGGGTCGCCTTTCACATATCTGTAGATTTGAGCATGTATGGCTTTCAAAGGCAGGGTCTGGTCCGGTGAGTGACGTGGGTGTCGCCGTATCGGGGTGTGAATTTGGTTGACTTTTTACTTACTAGGTTTGCTTTCTTACAGTTGAAATCGATTGAAAGTGCACCCGTGACTGCGTTTATCTCACGCTAAGTTCTCACTAGCGATGGTCGGCGGGATTCGCTAACGTTGTTTCATTACTTCGCGTCAGCGATTGTCGACTCGCTGCTATGCTATGCATGATAATGAATATTTTAGTGTGAAGCGTTACAGCGAAGTCGTGCATTCCTTTTTTGAATACTCAATTCCACAGTATCGAAAGAATCCAGCTAATCTTGTGCACTTTTTTCCTGCTGCTATAAAAACCGAGAGCGTTTAAATTGGCAAAACCCTCCCGTCGTGAGTCACGGTCCGGCGGAGGTGACCACGGCGTGCTCCAAACTTGCTCAGTAATTTTTCATTTTCCTCTTGATAAGGACGGGGAAGAAAAAAAAAGTCAAACCCTTAATCAAATCGAGTGGCGAAATCGAATTTGGGATGCAAGCTTTTCCAGCATGCGGCATATTACAGGTGACAAACCGTATAACACTCCCCACTTAGCGCGGCGTCGCAGGTGTCAGCGCCGCCCGACGCGCAATAAATTTGTGGATGCACACAAATGCCGAACGCCCACGCTCGTCAATCTGCCGCGCGGCGCGCATATGCAGCCGTCACATCGAATCAAGCCGCAACGTAAACAGTTGGATGCACGCGTGCTCCCGATCAGTCACTTTCACCGAAGCGGCGCTCCACAACGGCATCGTATCACTGACTCTGAACCTCTTTGAGAAAAGCACTCGGCGAGGTCCGCAAAGCAATTCCCGGCGTGTTTCCGCAACACGTTCAGCCGCGGCCGCAATCTGTGACATCCATCACGCCGCCCAAATAAGATGTATCGGCCCGACGGTTACACTAAGAGTGTATATGAGATTGTGCGAGAGTGCGTTTGCGCCTCCTTCACATCTCAGCAGATCCGTCGTGCCAGAGTCGGATTTATCCCTGCCTTAATGTCCAGATATATATTTAATGACACAGGGCGATGAATTAAACATGGCCTCTCATTCCTCTCAGTCTCTTTGGAAAAGCTTCATAGTTTGGATCGCGACGGATGATCCTGTCGCTTGGAGACACGGGTGCAACTTTACATAACCACAAGGGGCAAAGGGGAGAAATATGTATGCATGCAAAAATCTATTTTTCTATGTGAAAGGGTGTTTAAGCTACTAGCTTAACGCTAACACAATTTAGAGCCTCATTGACAGGCTAATGAACTCAACGTTGCAGTTTATTGTGTTTGAATTATAACAATGCAGCAGCGCATAGACGGACAATCCTTCCAGGCGTATATTCTTTATCCTCTGCAAAAAGTTACCGCTGTTACCGCCTCTTACCGAATCATCTTCATTTTTATGAGCACATTCGTCTCAAAAACACATTTTATTGGGCGGCTGGAGCAGGCGAATGGCGTTTCCGCTCGTGTCACTGGAGAAAGTTATCACAATTTTAATATTCAAAAGTTGGACTCGCGTCGCAATTTGATGAAAATCTGGACTAGCATTCCCGTGTAAAATTTTTAGGGCGAAGGCCATCGTTTCTCTAATGGCCAAATATAATTGGACTATAAAGTCCACATAGACATAAAAATATTTTGCATTGGCCGAAGTGGGAAGTAAAATGTCCCAGAGGGCATTATAACGGTTTCATAAAACCCCCAAAAAGTCAATCGGTTGACCCCTTACACTTACCTCTCTTAAATTGCCACGGTTATAAAAAAAACGATTTAATATCCTTATTTGTTGTATGGCTTGGAAGAGACGGCACTATTTTAACAACTTGAAACTCCCACGTATTTTTATTTATTTATTTTTTTTCAAGAGACGCAATAATACACTTGAGGCAAATTCGATTTCCATGTGGGACGGCCTCAATGCTGGACGTCCTCCAAGCCATCAAAATGCTTTATGGCGCTCTGGACTACCTGCCAGTATTATTTGTTGATTAGCCCTCCCAAAGTGCCAAAGTGACACTCATCTCTTCTCAGCGAATTCCCGCGAGCACGTTTACGTCCCCGTCGCCGCCGCCGCCGACGAGACAGATTGTTCCGATAGATGAAACTCGTCCAAAAAGCGCGCGGCCCCGTGACGGGCAGCAAATGATTGTCCCCCGGCAAGACTGACAGATGGATTGAGACCGACTGACAGAAATCAGGGAAAAGTCTGAAAATCGTCCGTCTTAAGGCCGAGGCCGAGGAGAGACGGGAGGCACAGCAGCAGAGGCCGTAGAAGAACATTTTCAAGAGTATACGACGGGAAGCTTGCTTCAAAAAAAAATTGTTGTAATCAGCTACTAAGTGATGAAAGTAGAGCCGAAGTCGATTAATCAACGACGTCATTGATATTTTTTTTTTTCGGCACACCACAGGGCGAAAAGCCATCCATCTGCCGGTCGTTTCCAAGTAGTAATTACTGTAAGGTAAGTCCGGCAACTATTGCTCATGATTAAAAATGGATGAATCATTTAAAAGGGGTGATGCAGCGTTTTTCCCGGTCGCTTTTCCTCGACACAACTTCTCATCCCAAACTAGTTTCAGCCCCCCAAAAACGCACTCCTCGGTTTTCTGCTCCTTCATTCGGCACGTGCCGGACACGACCTCGTTAGGTAGAACTTCATTCAGCGACCCCCGTTCGACCGACGTTGGCTTTCAAATTTGCTGATGCGCGAGACGTGAGCCACTTAACAGCTCTCATTCAAAGCTGACTCCTGATTTTTTTTTCTTTTTTAACAAAGATCTGAAAGCTCTCAAGTGAAGTAATTCACCTGGCAAGACGGCCTCGGAGTGAACTCCCTCTCTGGTGACGACTCGCAGGCCACATCATTTAGGTACACCTGCGCAGTCCAGCGACACGCTGCGACAGCGGGTTAACGTATGTAAATGAACCGAATCTATTTTAAAGCGTTCCCGAGTGCCTGTCACTCTACCTCTGTCAAAAAATAAAAGACGATGGCATAACATCACTTTGCAGCCAGTGCTAGAATGTCTGCTGTAAAGCCGAAACATAAAGCGAGAAAGGATTCCACGTTGTGTATTTACACGGCAAACAAACTATGTCATTTCGTCGAACAAAACTCCACTAGCTTAATGCTAACACAAGATGCGCAACACAGTCGACAGGCTACTAAAATGAGCATTGTTGTCACGCTAATGCTACACTTTCAAACAGCTGCTACTTTAACAGACGTGAAGCAGCATCACATACAAACGGAGCACACAGCGCTACTCGCGCGTCTTAGCCTACTAGCATCATATGTCCTATTTGAACATATTCAGAAAACAAGAACAATTCAACAAAGAAAACATTTGGTGGATGACCGAGAATCTACACATAACTCGATTTAAATTTATTTGATCATATTGCGACAGGGATTTGAAAACGACTTTGGAATTTATGCTATTAAGCTAATGACCGTTCCTGAGGGTTTTCAGTAGTCGGTACACTGCGCGCAGTAGACGTTCTCGGCCTTCTTCAATATTCTGCGGCGAAAATACGATTAAACAATTGCTTAAATCTGTGATCTGTGGATCAGTGTCCAACTGAAATGGGATTTTTGGGGGTCTTTAAAAAAATAGGGAATCCAATATATTGGTCGATCAACAAAATGTTTTCATTGTCTTGTATACAGAACTGCATTTCACTGCGTCTTACCTGCAACTCTGCTTATATAGGCCGACTTTCGTTGTCAGCTCCTTCCGGCGATCACCCGCTCGTTTGATACGGCGCGCCTTGAAGGTCGACAGCTATCAAGAAGTTGCGAGAATGGTTAGCAGCGCGATGGGAGGGGAGCACGAAAAATACGTGTTTTCACATCTCTTAAGTTGAAACGGTTCGCTGGCTCCGTGATCTTCTGAGACGACTCCACCCCCACGCCCCCCTTTCAGCCGCCGCATGCATGAGAGAGTTAAAGAAAGCGCGGCGAAGACGGCATCCGAGTGCCGCGTGGCGCGAAAAAATGTGTGACAGGGAAGGAAGATTGTTCGGAAGATGCGAATGGAGGAAAGAAGGTGAGAATGGGTGCGAATGGCAGGGGGGTGTCAAGGGAGAGAACAACACTGTTCGCATGTTGAGTGGATGCCTTATTTGGAATGACGCAGAAATGAGCGAATATCAAAATTGGCTTGAAAAAAAATCGGATTTGTTGAGAAACCCATTCGACATCTCCAGCACGAATACTTCCTTGCCGCGTTTAACATATCACATTAGTTTATTTCTCTATAATACGCGCGGCGGCTGGCGAGAGGCTTTGAGGACAGGACGGCACAGGACACCCGCGGGGATGTGAGGACAGAGGTGTAAATAAGCCAGGCGAGGAATAAAAGCAGGAAGAGCGATGGCGGGGGAACAAGGGAGTTGGAGATGAAAAGGTGGAGGATGTGACGGCGGCGGCGGCGGCGTGACGAGGTCATGTTTGATGCACAGGACGTTTTTAGATTAGCGGCGAACAAATATTTCCCACGAAATATCAGATGACTTTTTAATTCGCAATATGAGGCGATTCATGTGCGTCGCCGCTTTCGAGCTACAGCGACGGATAAATTAGCACAAAGGGATTGTCTCGGGAAAAGGTTGTCTGGTCTTTAAAAAAAAATAAAATAAAACAGCTGGCTACAGGTTGACTCTGAATGACGCTGGAATCATAATTGCCAAAAGTGGCATTTCGTGTGTTGTGAGGGAAAATGTCAGCGGTTATTAATTAAACACTTGTTGGGAGCCGCGCAAATGAGTTGGCCTTCGCAAAACACGTGACTCGTTTTCTTTTACTCGGGGGGCAGAGAGTGATGAGGACGGGTTTGGTAAAAGCGTCCGCCGGCGCCGCCGCCCCGCTTTTCGCTCGATGATCTTGGCGGAGGTGAGAAAACCAAAGCGTGGCGGGATTGCGGAAATGAGAAACATGAAAGGGAGAAGTGCGAAGTGAAGCCAAAGCAATTTGAGCGACTGAAAGGATGGGATGGGGAACGTGAGCCGAGGGGCCGACAAATTAGGCCGGACAAAGCCGGAGACGTGAAAGCGGCGTGGGGGGGGGGACAAAACCACGAGAAGAAACGGGATGCAAACAAAAATGCTCAAAGTCACCACGATGTATTGGAATTGCCCCAAATAGATTCGGCATCCAATCAGAAACCAAATAGCTGCCATTGGGGCACCGGGAGGGATGAAAAGGTGCTGCTTTTCAAATTCAGAAAGGGACGCTGTTAGCAACTTAGCCTGTACGTCTCGCATCTTTTCTAGCCTCAATGGGTTCTAAATTGTGTTAGCGTTAAGCTAGTCGCTCACTTTTTTAAAACAATTCCATCTCCCACACTGTGCCCCCCCTTACAAAAGCATGCTTTGCAACTTTTTTTTCCCCACCTCTACGGCGTCTTTATGTTTTGAAAATTGGCCCGCCGTGCGTCTACCAGTCAGGCTTCCTCCGTTCGCCGTTTTTTGGACGGGTTTTAACCTCTCAGCATTCATGTCTGGCAGTGACAATCCATTCAATTCCATTCGGTCTCCGGGTGGGCTTTGACGTCCATAAATGTAATTAGTAGGTTATTTTTCAGCGGTCTATATTGCTTCATGCGCAACGAGGTTTGTAAGCCACCCGAGCGGGTTTTATCTGCCGGCTGGAAAGCAATAAACGCTTTGCTCGCTCTCATGCCACAGGTTGGAATGCAAAACCGAGACGGCCCTTTCGTCCATGATGAAACAGCATTGGGAACTCGGATGGTTAAAAAAAAACAAATGTAGCTTGTCAACATGTGACTCAAATAGTGCGCAAAGAGCCGCGTTGCTCGATCAGGAGGCGTATTGGGCAACGAAATTGCTTCCCGGTGCATACCTCCCCTAAAAATAAAATGATGGCGCTTTCCCGGAGAGCGCGCGGCGCCGATAACGAGGCGGTCCTGCAACAAGCCTTGACGGGAGAAGCGGCCATGTTGCCAGTGTTGCTCTCTTTAATGAAGCTGAGCCACTGTTGAGAAACTTGGGGGGTCGGTGCGGGGGAACACTCGCGTCACCTGTTAAAGGCACCGCGAGTTGTGCGATGGTGTGGGCCAAGCACGACAACGAGCTGTCCTTCATTTCCCTCGCGTGACCTTTTTCGCAGATTCATCACCTCGGCCGTAAATTGTTTCCAGATAAGTGCGGCCTTTAATAAGCTTCCTCTTGAAATTCAAATTGACCCAGACTGATGAGTTACTATCACAGCTCGATGGAACGCTTTCCTCCCGCCGCAGAAGTCGAGCGTTCCGCGAGTTGCCGCTCGCTGCTGCGTGACGCCTTCAATTTTAGCTCGTGCCTCGGCAACGGCGTGCCCGACGCCGAGGAGAATGTCACGCGACGGACGCTTTGTGCTAGCGGCGTGTATAAACATGCGGCGCCGTTCCCGATATACCCTCGGGAAATTGGTAGTTAATTGAGAGCACTGCTCTCCGGTTCAATTCTCATGAAGAAAATTAAGTCAAATTAGTAAGCAGCCAAGTCCAAATTTCAAGTTGCCAAAACATGCCAGGCAGCGCCAACCTCGACTCTCAGAAATGCGGCGCAGTTACATCAAGCTATATGCTAATTTCTGTTAGCCCAAAATGACATTTCATTAAGCTAGCAGACCTTGACATGCAAATTAGCATTGTTTGGCTGAACATTTTGGTGTTTGCCGTTTGGTTTTGATGGTAAACTTGTACTGGAAGTGAGAAAGATCATGGGCGGGTCTCAGAAAGTTTCCTTCACCAAAAAGGAAAACAAAAGCAAATTTCTAAAGGCTAACCATCACGTGTTGCCCCAAAATCGGTCATTTTGATATCTCATTTGCTCTTAAAACTTACGTTGTCATTTGACTAGACGGCTCGCGGTGCTATGAACAAAACAAACCGGTGGCGCGAGTGTTCCGAAATGGCCAGTGTTGTAAAACGAGCAGGCGGCGAGCTACCTACAGAGGCTAATCGCGCAGCACCTAACGCCACACTGTCACAAATACGCGAATAGATTTTATTTCAAAAATAGAATGATTTTAAAGTCATCATCGAAAGATTGTGATCAACCAAGAAGCGACGATACCGGACAGACTGAGAAGTTGAGGGCCACCAAGTACAACGTGCTATCAACCAACCCGATGCTAGTTGCGTCGTAGTAGCGGTCATTTCTTGTGCCAAAAAGCAAAGGATTGTGGTGGTGGATGGTGAATGGATATTCCTGAAATGATTGCTTTGCCACTAAGCTAATAATGGCGTTAGCATAGGTCAGCGCATGCTAAATGGGACGTGCGTTCAGGTTGCTAAGTCGTTTTTGTAATCTTGAGGCAGAGCAAGTTGAACAAAATGGCGAAAATCTGTCCCTGAAAGGGTTAAAACAGTCCTTATTCCTTTTTTGTGACTTGAGTTGATTTCCCCGTTCCCATCTTTGACTGCTTGGCCTCCATTTCGGCATTCACCATAATGATCCTCCCTCGTTACATCCCATACATCTTTCTTTCTCATAGTTTTGGGGGTTTTTTCCCCTTCCTTTTGTCTGTGTGCTTCCTCGAGACTTTGCGCCCCCCCCCCCCCCCCTTCACTCTCAAATGGTCTTGGTTCTTCTTGGCTCCTATTAAAAGTTTCCCTCTTGTTGTTGTCTTCTTTTGTTTCTCTTTCTGCTCGCAGTGGCCACACATGCTGTTATGTAGCCCCCCGTCTCCATCCCTCATCTTTGCCTGTCGACGTAAAAAGGGGAACATTTGTTCAATATTATTTTTTTAATCCCACGCAGTGATGTGGAGTGCAATCGCGGGGCACAAGCGAGCGGGAATGAAAGGCAACGCCAATGTTGTTTAGCGGCAAATAAAAGCAGCGAACAGGCGCGAGGAAGTGCAAAGTCAATGCCGTTGCGCGCCCGAACTGCGAATCGATACGTTCTACCGTCGCGTGATTTAATTTGACCTCTATTTGGATTCAAACCCGCAGCTGTAAACAACAATATTGGTTGCCGCGTAAAGAGCTTTTGAAATATCGGGAGCTTGCGCCCCGTAAATACGGAGCGGTGGGAATGACTTGTGTGTGTGGTATTGATCAGTATTGGCCAGTCTATTGTCTTGATTTAGTTGCAAATTTACTGCAGCAGCAGTCGTGGCTTTAAAAGTTTCTATTCATGAAACGGGATTTGTAAGGACATCCCGATCACATTTTGTATATTTTTTGCATCGGTAATGCATTTAAAAAAAAATAAAATAAAAAAAGGAAAATCGCATTCCAGTTGTCTCGTATTAGTTGGATGGAGATTCATTTGACACAAATGCAATCCAGAAGCGTGCGGGGAAAATTCCAGCCAGGACTCGTCGGGTGAGATGCATCGAATTCTTTGCCCCCCGCAGTGCTCCGTGGTGGTCCCCTCTTCCCAATTAGACCCTGAACCTGACTTGGCCTGTCCAATGGCCGAGTCACATTCCCGGCAATTAAAAGCAACAGCAAGTCAGCCTTCCTCCTCCTCGGAGCTCTGCCGGCTTGTGCCAATTACTCTATTAATTTTTTTTTTTTTTTAAATGGGAAAGGACGGATGCTTCGAGCTTCACGCCGTCATAAAACTAAATGTGATTTTGCTCTCCTCAACCAAAACAGCGCGTCAATAATGTGAATCCTAATGTGTATTTGATGTCAAGCGAGCACGTGCATGTGTGCAATTAGCTAGCGGACCGAGGCGATCAATCAGGCGCGCGCGACGGCTCCATGATTGCAACGCACGCACGTCGTGACGCGCACCGCGAGCGCCGCGGCATTTTATTGTCACACGGATAAAGGTTGGCTTTCGTAAGGTCACGCCGCTTCCTCGTGACGAGTCGATCGTTGCCTTTTTAAAAGAGCAAATTTTGGACCGGAAATTTACACACACACACACACCCCGATTTTGCCGGGCCTGGCAACGAGGCATTTCGAAAGGTCGCTTTCGTCTGAAGGGTCACCGACAAGAGTGCAGTTGGTTGACTTTTCTCAGTGTGGCGCAACGTTCATTTCCTCACTGCTGACGTCCAACTCGGTTCTCTTTGGAGGCTAAAGCTAGCTTCCATCCCGCGCCGCGTTGCCAAGTCTGGCACAGCCAGTGCGACGTTTTTGAAAATTCCGTTGGAACGGCATAACCGCTCCGGTCGGCTGTGCGAGGCCGAGGTTCTTTTGACATCCGCGAAAAATTCCAACTAAATTCTTTGAATCTCCGGCACAGGGAGTCAGCCGCCGTTTGCGGCCACGACTCTGCGCCGGGAAATCCAACGCGGGCCTATTTTTGTTGTTGTTGGGGTTTTTTTTGCCAAATCTAAAACACTGCAACAAAAAAAAATCAAAGCAGAGCGTTTGCCCGGGTCACTCGGACGCGTTTCCGCCGCGCCTGTATTTCCCCTTTGAAATGGAGATGTGTCTATTTGCGCAGAGTGCGCGAGGACGAGCGAAACAGACGAGATGCTCATTAACGCACTCGAGCGCACCTGCGTTGTTTTACCACATTTTTTTGGGGGGGGGGGGGTTATTTGCCATCTGGGCCCCCTGACGAAATTTGCATACTCGACCCACCAAATGACACGAGTACAACTGTCGTCTGTTTTTGTTCACGGACGGAACGGATTGAGCTGACCTCGTTTCTCTCTCTCTCTCTCTCCAGATCCCGCAGATCAGCTACGCGTCCACGGCCCCCGAGCTGAGCGACAACACCCGCTACGACTTCTTCTCCCGCGTGGTGCCGCCGGACTCCTACCAGGCGCAGGCCATGATGGACATCGTGACGGCCATGGAGTGGAACTACGTGTCCACGCTGGCCTCGGAGGGCAACTACGGCGAGAGCGGCGTGGAGGCGTTTGTCCAGATCTCCCGGGAAACCGGTAGGGAACCGCAATCGTCCCGTCGGGCGATGGTTTTTGCGTTCCGGGTTAAAGTCGATCTGCTCGACGCATATTTGCTGTGGAGCTTGAAGGGTTGTCACAAAAAAAAAAAGGATGCGATCGAAATGCTGTTTGAAGTTGTCGATTTTCAACCAAAACTGTTCAACGCACCACTTGGAGCTTTAAGGATCACCGGGGAGACGTTCTTGATGATTCAAGTTGAAAGTCCCGGTCAAGTCAAAAGAAATGTGAACTCGTTCGCTCCCAAAGACGTTTTTAAACGTCTTTTCAGACTTGGTCCAGAATTGGCTTGTACTGAATGAATTAACGCAAATTTGGACGACCCCCCCCAAAAAAACCTGGCAGCTTCAAAATCGTGAAGCCGCTGAAACCACGTGACTGACAATCAAATTCCTCTTAATCGACGCCACTTTGTCTTTCTGTCTTTGTTTTGCCGACAAATGAAATGTGATCGCTTTAAATCTTGCGACGATATCCCCTTACGATGCGCTCAAAAGCAGCGACGCCGGCCTCCTTTGACTTCCTTGGCTCTCATTCACGGCGGACAACGTGGCGCTCTAATGCAACCGCGTAAAAGAGGGCCCTTAGGCAACTTTGATCAGAATGCAGAAAATGGAATCGCTGCGCTTTTTCAGCATTGATCTTCAATCTGATAGAAAAGAATCAAAACATTTTATTTATTTATTTATTTTTTTACTCACACGAGCCTGTTTTGATGCGCAACCGGTAGCGCTCCAAAAAAATTGAGCGCGAAGCCGTCGCCGACTGCGTATTTGTTTGTGGCGCCGTGTCTCAGAGGTGAGTTTAAAAAACGACGGGAAAAGCCCCCCAACGTGCGGTCGGTTGTATTCTTTCGCGAGCTGTAATGTCTCTCTTTTCATCTCGGAGCGGCGCAAGCGGAAATCGCCGCGGATGTAAACAAATGCGATCTAGGCCACTTCCATCGGTATCGAAGTGCCCCCGCCCCCCACCCCTCCTCTCCTCCCTCCCCGCCTTCCCCATGTCGGTGTGTTCAGCTGTGTCATATTTGATCACGCCGCCTATTTAAAAGCAGCTTAGCGGTGACTGGGTACGATGAAGTGTGCCGTGTTAAGAGTCAATTCGCCATCAACGCCCGCATTAAGCGAACGAGTGGCGCGAGAGAAAGAGAGCCAGCAAATTGCCAGAGAGTAAATGGGAGCGACACCTGAAAAGGCAGCACGGAAATGGCCGGGCTGTTTTTTGTTGTTGTTGTTTTTTGGGATATGTGCACCGCGCCGCTAGGGGCCTCGCGTCAGCTCCTGAAAGTGATATTGACGGATCAGAAACGGGCCCGGGCTTCCTTGTCTTATTGGAGAGCATCACTTTGGGCAAATATTTGCTGACTGATGGGTCTAAAGACGTGAAGGCTGTCTCACCCCCCCGCCCCATCCATCCCTTGCTCGCTCTTCGCCGAGTGTTTGTGCACGACAGCCGTGTGTGCGGGTCTGCGAGCGTCCATTTGCGAGTTCCTCTCTCGTTCGTGTGCATGTTTGGAGCCTGCCCGCCTCGGGGCTGCGAGCTGCGGCAGTCAGCACATCGATGTTTACCGCGTGTCACATCAGCGCGTGGGTGTGGGTGGTGTGTGTTGAAGGAGTCAGCAGATAGTGTGCTCTCATGCCCTCCGACGGGGGGGGGGGGGGTGCGCGCTCGGGCGCAACATGCTGTGACAGCAGTCAGTCACTTGTGTACACCCCCCCCCCCGCAGGTGAACACAGTTGAGAAAATGTCAAGAGTGGCTCGGGGATCAGATCCAGGTTCAAACATTTAGCGCAGGGGTGTCAAACTCATTTGACATTGTGGGCCGCGTACGGCCTCGGCAGATGTCAAGTGGGTCGGACCGTAAAAATGATACCATACTCTGCCAAAAAAGATCCCAAATATCATGTCTTTCCTTTGTTTTGTGAAGCGCCAAAACATTTGGAAAATGTTGACGTTTCGTGAACATATCTTCGATGAAACATTTCGCCAAACACTTTGAATGTCCCTTGACAAATGTGCAATTTACTTTGATCATTTATGCATTGCAACCGCTCCCACTGATCGAAAAATATCGTCATGCATTTGAAGATGAAACGAGATTTCTAAAGAAAAGAATTTTGGAACCATTTACACGTCTGCAAATAAAATCGAAATGCCTGCACTTTACAAAGTAAAGAGAAAACAGTCTTCCCCCTAGCGGATAATCCATGAATTGCATTTTATTAAAATGATTCATTCCGTGTCTTTTTTTTTTCACATTGAAATTGTCCTGCGGACCTGATCAATCCTCCTCTGGGCGCTTCCGGCCCGCGGGCCGTACGTTGACACCCCTGATTTAGCTGCTGCCTCTGTGACCCGTTTTTGATTTTTGTGGGGGTGGGAGGAGGGGGGGGGGGGGTTTGTAGAATCCCATTACGATGTTGCTCGCTGGCGTGGAAATAATCGTTGGATCTGGGCCCGGTGTAGATCACGATCAATCCCAAACTGTTTTTGCCGAATATAATTTTTGACCCGGGCGACTTCGATGTTCTTGACCTACTTGGAGTGCAAAATTCTTTTTGGTGCAGCCTTTTAAAACGGCAACTGTAGTATTGATGCTCTGCATCCCTGGACTGTGAAAACAAACACGCTACATGCTAGCGCGTGGGTGTTTTGAGGAAAAGGGGTACTCGTCTTAGTTTCCCGCAGCGGGAATTTCCCGGTGATTATTTTGTGACTGCAGCGCGATGATTGCGGCCCTCTGAAGCTCCCCGCATCCTAATGGCGAGCATCCATTTTAATTGCCACAGCGTTGTTTACTCTCCCGCGTGAGCGCATTTGCATGCTAATGTCGGCAGCGCGCCGCGGACGAACGGGACGGCCGCCGTTTGTCGCCGATGCGGTCGTCGGCAGAGGCGATCTGCAGGAGGCGCGCGGCGGAAGCGGCGTTTCGAGCGGGATCTGTCCTACTTTTGCGCGCTCGTGCTAGGCTTCCCCCCGGAGGAGCCGCCGAGAAAAAGTTTGCCGCAGCTAATTTTTCAGTCCACGCGAGAGTCAGCAAATTTTTGGCGTGTAAAAAAAACAACGGAAAAAAATGACTGCTGTAGGCGCGAGGTTAAAAATAGCTTTGGACTTGATGTCGGAGCATCCCGGTTTCTCGTGTTGGTGCACGTCTGCCCGTTGTTGTCGTTGCGCGTAGAATCATCGCTGTCGTGCTTCCTCCACCAAGGAAGTTATCCTGCCGACTGCCGACTCCAAATGCTAACCCGGATTTTGCGCGAGTCGGACCGGATGAAGGACTGCTCGAATCCAAAATGCATGTCCTCATAAATTTGATCCGATGACGCACAGGCGGGGGGGGCCATTTTTCAGAGTTTCTGGATGAAGATGAAACTTGGCCCCGCTTGTGGCGATCGAGACGTATCACGGCCGTGATTGATTTGGCGGTTGACAAACGCGCCAGCCTTGGCAGAGGGTCTGCGCTCTCTGGCCGCTCTCGGAATTTAAAGATCTCGGGGCAATCTTTACGACATCGCAGCCAACCTGCTGTCACCATCCGTGGATTAGATGCTTGTGCCTTTCTCACCACTCGCCCCCCCCGTCCTCCTCGCAATAAAACTCCGCGTGAGACTATGAGAAAACGCGCCATTATTTCCTCCGAGGCGCTCGTACATCCAAGGCGCCATCGGCGCTTTTGTGTCCTGTTCCGACGGGCGGTTGCGTCGCCTCTCGACATCGTGTCGCGTTGCACTTCAAAGCGGTGATAATTCACTCCACTCCCGTCTGTGATATGCGGTCGGATTGCCTGAACGGAACAGGAGGGCTTTATCTTCGGCCGGGAAAAGCCAAGCGAGTTCAAATCCGCGGTCGAGCGCGGCTTTTCCGCCGTGTCGCCGACTGATTTTATTGCTCAGCGAAAGACGGAGGCGGCGGGGGGGACTCTAATAGCTTTGAGGGGGCCCCTCCCTCTCCTGTGGAAATTGATGTCTGCGCACCGCCATACCTCGGCTACGCAGCGCAGCGTCAAGCAGACGGAACGCTAAAATGTGCTTCGAATAACGGAAACGCTTTTAAAGTAAGCCGGGAACTCCTCTCGCCTCACTCATGCGTGACCCACATAGACCAACTTTTTGGGCCCCGGAGAAACCTCGCACTCGTGGCTCCGGCGAAGACCAACTGTCATCAGTGAGACCCCCCCCCCCCCCAAAAAAAACGAGAACATAATGAATCATTTATGTCCAGATTCATTTCATTCGGTCTCGGGGCTCCGAACTCTTCTGCCGCCTTGCGAGAGCTTCTCCTCTTTTAGTTTTGGCTTTTTGGGCCGCAGCCCCCCCCCCTCCACTGTCTGTCACAATGAATTTTTTTTTTCTTCAAGGCAGCGAGATGAAGCAAATCTTCGACTCGAGAGGCAGTTTTGATTCATGTCGCGGGGATAATAGAGAGATTTCAGATCACGAAGTGTCTTGTAATTGAAAGATCCCGAGGACAAGGTCGTCGGTACTCCAGGGGATGTCTTCTCACCCCCCCCCACCCCCACCCCAACCGCACACTGCGACTAATGGGCCGATCGGAGATGTCACCTTACCCTCAAGGTCTGTGAAAGCGTGCGTCTGGCCCGGCCTGTCTGCAAATATCTTTTGAACTGGGTGCTGGAAAAACACACCTGCGCACCACCTGCCAAAATTCAGGTCAGAGCACCTTTGTCTGTTTACCACTCTTGTTGTTCCTCGCAAAAAATACAGCCCAAAAATACTGATTTGCTCCCTACGGTCTTTCATTACCGTATTGTAAGGCACTTTGGAGTATAAGGCGCATCTTCATTGAAAATCGCCACGTTAAAACTGTTTTCAGATATAGGACGCACCGCGTTTTAAGGCGCATAGAATAGAAGCTACAATAGCGGCTGTGGTTGCTTTGTGCATCCACTAGATGGAGCTACGCTAAGGGAAATCCAATCCAATACGATACAACTTGATTTATTTCAAGCTTTCAGAAGCGCCGCGGCTCGAACAAAGCGCTTTGCACAACATTAAAATATGACGTCCAAGAAATCTGAATATTGATTCGTATATTAGGCGCGTCGGATTATATTGACTTTTGCGAAAATGGAATGCTTTAAGGTGTGCCCTATTGTGCGGAAAATACAGTCGATTTTTTTTTCGAACTGGGGGAATTGTTGCTGGTGACGAACAGATTTGGCTAGCTTGCCGATCTTGGATCAGAAGTACGTTTGAATCTGTACATTTCAGCGCTTTGATCATGTGTACTTTGATGAAATTCCTCCCGCCGCACATTTCTTTCTCTAGGATGTGCAAATGCTCTCGGACGCAACGTTGTCCCGCGGGTCACTTTAGCTACCCATCGCTTCATGTCCTTCATTAGCGTCATTAGAAAATGTTCGTCTTTCCGTCGGCTGCGCATGCTGAGTCACGCGCTACGGACATGCTTACGGGGGGGGGAGCGAGTGGGTGTTTGTTGCAAGCATCAACCCAACCGTGCGTAACTAATTAAAGCGGCCTTGGTATTCATCTCAAGGTGAAGCTGTCTTTGGAACGCTCGTACAAAAGAAGGCCCACGCGCTCCGCGCGGCTCTTTGCTCGCGCTCGGCTCATCCTTGACACCTCTCTTCTTTCAAAAGCCGCATTTTTATTTTATTTTTTTCCTCTCATCTGCGGCGAACGAGTACGGAGTAGCCTTCGGCCTGTCGAAGCGGCCCTCGTGCGATTCATTGGGAACCAAACCGTGGTCCGGAGGTCATTAACATACACGATTCTGTTCGAACGGAGGTGTTGCCGGCCTTATGGTCGCTCTCTCCCAGCTGGATGACACCAACAATATCCATTAGGAGCTAACGGCCCCTCTGTGGATGGCATTGCCGTCTCCGCAGGACATTAAAAGACGGTCGTTATTAGCGAAGCGCTTCTGCGAATTTCATCCCATCTCGCCCAAATGGCCGATTTCAATCAGCTGGCTGGGGTATGATGACCGACCGGAATTCCCCGCTGAGTCGCCGAATTGATTTTGTTCTCGGCGAAGTGATCATTGCTTAGCCCGGGCGAAGCGGTTTCCTTTGCTAGCCAGAAAAACAAACAAACATCATTCTAGTTCCCGCATTTTTACGAGCGTGAGGCGCAGTGTCAGTGACAGGTGATGTTTCTGTATTTTAACACATGCGTAACACGCACTGCATTGTTGGACGCAGGCATTGTGAAACGTGCGCTAGCTTAAACAGTACGGTAGCATGCGCGCTAGCATGCAAGCACGCTAGCATATGGTCTTACTTGATTGGAGTATTTGACACTGTACTCACGTTAATTTTGAATCAATCAACCACAAATCAAAGTCCTCAGTGACCAGCCGGGTGAGTTCTCCATCGAACACGCTGCGCCACGGTCGTCCTTGCGCGGATGGATCGTCGGTCTGGTGGGTTCGTGGTCTAAACTCGTTCACGCGTGGCTCTAATCCTAACTGACATATCCCTCGTTTCCCGGCGGTTGTTTTGCACGCGAGCGTCCATTCGATAACCCGTGCCTGTCGACCGCCGTGCGTCTATATCTGGCGAAATGGCTCATCCCCCGTGTAAGGCTCCCATTTGTCGAGCTTTACTCCCCAGTCCTGCTGCTAATAAATCAACCGGCCATGCCCGCATGGGCGCGTTCCCACAGACACCGGCTCATATCGTCTTTCGCCGCCAAAGATTGCTCACGCGCACCCCTGCGCCGACAGGCCGCGGCTGATGGATGGCGGGCTTGGCAAGAGGCTGATTAGCCCGATTGGCCGGGCCGGAATTACAACTCTGTCAGCGCGGGCGATTGCGTTGTTACGTTAGCAACGAGCCATGTCGGAGAAAGCTGCAAAGGGCGAGATGGCCGACGAGGGATCGATATCTCTCCATCCATCTCGTCCGGCTGCTCGTTTCTCGCCGTCGTTTCTTCCCCGCGCTCCGTCAGTCTCCTCGCGAATTATTCGCCGCCAGGGCAAAGCTCTGGAAATTCGACCGAATTCTTTGATCTGTCGAACAGAACACGGGCGTTGACCAATCGCCAAATCGGTTCCGACCACTCATCGGATCGAAATGGATCGAATGTTGTGGCTGCCGTCAACCTCGCAAATTGTAACCGTCGTCATTAGCGGAAGACGAGCATCAGAGTCTTGCTCCTCCCTCGCGCTGGCCGCGCTCAAATGGATGTTCGCGGCGGCGAGCCAATTATGCCGCTCCGCCATTCCGCCTGACAAATGACGGCGGCCGCGCGCAACATCCCGCCGCTTCTTCTCCCCAAACTTTGACACCGGCGGCGTGATTTATTCGCGTCAACTGATTTGAAAGTTGCCTTCCCACCCATTTTTCTTTCTGCGGCGAATCTGTTATTATTCAAAGGGGAAATTGTCCTCTCCCCCCCCCGACTTCCTTTTAGTCTCTTTTGTTCTTTTTCATTACGTTTGCGGCCTCATTCGTCTCACATTGTCTTGACTGTATTCCCATTTTATTTATTTATGTATTTATTTTTGACAAATGCATCATCATCCACCCCTCGTACGCATCCAAGACCTCGCCGGCGTCATCCGCGGCTCGAAGTCTGCTGCCGCAAGCGACTTTGGGCGCTCGCGTCAAAAGTTTCTACGGCTCACCGATGGAAACTTTTCCGCACTACTTGCAGGCTGCCAGTGTACAACTTGATCGATTCGACCAACCAAAGTGCCCAAAACGAAAATGATGTAAAACGGGGGGGGGGGTTGCACATTACGCATGCTTTGATTTCTCACCTCGTCCCATCACAAATAATGTACTTAGTCATTACGTTCAACGTGTTTGTGTGTGTGTGTGGAGATCTGGCTGCGACGTTGGCATGGCAACGCAGGGGGCGGGGGGAGAGGAGGATAAAAAAGTTTAGGGCAGTAGTTGGACTTGCTTCCGACCGACTTTCTTCTCCTTCTCCCACCCACGCTGCGGTGAGAAGCCCCCCCCCCAAAACAAACAAAAACAAAAAAACAAGCCTTATACGCCGTCAAGCATCTCAGCTTAATTTGTAACACGCGGCACTATCGCCACCAGCAGTGCCTCTGGGGCCCGTCTCATTTGGGTCGTTTCTCGAGTTTAACGTCATTAGAGGAAAACAAGATAAAGCTCGAAAATAAGAGGAAGAGGACGGTCCTGTTCCGCTCGAGGCCTTGACCTTATTCGGGAGAAAATACACGGAAATGCAGCACGGACGAGCACCGAGCAAACGGCGTTCTCGACCGGCGGCATTTCGCCGCCTATCGGGCCGACCTGGTGCGTATGCGGAATGTGGATTTGCCGCCGCGCGGCGTTCTACGGCGCCGCCCGCGGCTGTTCTTCCAGCGTTGCGGCATGCAGAGAACTTGTAACGAAAGAGAAAAATAGATGGCTTTTGTCTCACTATGCACTTTTCTTGTTTGTGTGTGTGTGTGTGTGTGTGTGTGTGTGTGTGTGTGTGTGTGTGTGTGTGTGTGTGTGTGTGTGTGTGTGTGTGTGTGTGTGTGTTGCACAAAATGTGAACGCCCCAGGCAAAATGTGGGAGTGGGCAACGGTCAGCTGATTATCAGCAATGGAGACGAGGGTCTTGTCAAAAACGGCTTTGAACAGCTGAAATTGATGGCGAGAATGACGCAACATCGCCAACGTCGTTGGTTTTTACGAGTCAGTCCTTTCCGATCGCGGAAAATCCGTCTTTCGCAGATCACCTCCGGAATATGACCCGCTTCTCCGAAACGGCGACCTCATGGCGAGGCCCCTCTTGGTTTTCCCACTCGGCTTGCAAGGACGAATCCATACTTGGTTTTGACAAGTTGTCAGTTGGGTTATTTCCCGCGGAGCGCTCCCCAACGAAGAAGAACGAGATCCCATTTGCGGCTTTGTATTGACTTTTAGCGACTGGCGTCGGCCTGTTAAATTGAATAAGTCGGCTGTGATTTTTCGTTCTTTATGCCGCGCCTTACAAGGACTTTTGGAAGTTCTCTTCAAGTCTCCCACTGATCTGACTTCTCAAGGCTCTTTAAAAAAAAAAAAAAAATTATGAGATATATATTTATATATTGCTGCTGCCAATGCCAAGATCAGTTTGACTTGTCTTTGCCCACGAGCAGCCTCCGGCCAGTCAGATAAAAGCCTGAAAGTGTCGTTTTGTTTTAACCCCCCCCCCCGAGCCCCCTGCCCTCCATGACTTCCTGCTAAAGCCCGAAACGTGCCGAAGAGGAAAAAAAACCCGAAGGCGACGATATGGAACAGAATGCCAAAGCGGCTCCCGTCCGCGCGAGCGAGTGTGTTTGCGCGAACATCCTGATTAGCGGCGTTCGTAATTAGATCATTTTAATCGGCTAAGAGTCCCCGAGATGCTGTCAGCCGCGCTTGTATGCAAATCGTCTTCTGTCCTAGCCGTCAACTTGGAAGACGCGGCGAAGGGGAGGGAGGGGGATGAACGTTTGGAGGCGGGCCAGTTGTGAAGCGCTCTCAACGTATACATCTTCCAAAGAGTTTCAGCGCCGACTTTGTACAACTCTAAGATTAAAAAAAAAACTCTCAACGGTGATTGTGGAACTTTTAGCAAAGCGTGCTTGCGTTTGATTATCATTGCCATCTGGTTTAATAGCAAACAAGCGCATTAAGTTTGAATGAGGTGCCGGGCAAGATGTGCGATTTGATGTTTGGCGCGATACAACTTTGCGTTCGCAGTGGAACCTCGGTCGATGAGCGCAAGCTGCTCGAAGGCGTTCCATTTGGTCAAATTATGATCGCGAGCGACGGACTTGACGTTGGCTGTCAAACTAAACCGAAAACAAAGAGGGTTGCGCCTTCGCAGGGCTAACGAATAGCATCTGCTGCAGAAATGTGAAAAGCAAAGGTGGCGCAACACAGACGGACAACAAAACCGTTCTCACAGGCAAACGCTTCTTACTGAGCTCACCTACTTTTATTTTTACTGTATTTTTTTATTAACTGAGATATTATCGAGTGCTTATAAAGAGACATTTTTTTTAATGATTGTGTTGTAATTGCTAAAAGTGGCTGCTGGAAGGTATTAATAACCGTATAAGATGCTGTACTGTGTATTCGATGTGACGTCTCGAAATGGACTCCGAACGTCGTCTCGATTCCTGACAGGAGTCCTGCACAAACACGCTTGTCAGTTGGGACGCGGGATGTTTGCTTCGTTTGTTTCCGCTGGCTTGCAGCCTGCCCGTTCGGGTATTTGCTCATGCGTTCAGTCAACACTCGCGTGTGCCAAAGTGCACACGCCGGCGCCACGCTTGCCGCAAATCCCAGCAGCGCGACGATGTTGTTGGACGGCCCCCTGCAGAGACAAATTGGGCGACGTTCACACAATTTCGACCTGCGACGCGCGTACATGCGGCGTCGCATTTTTCTATTGTCGGCCGATTAGCATCACACCCCGATCGCATGTCGGCCCGCCACAACACGCCACTCACGAGCTCTGAAATTTGGTTCACTACCAATCAACTGCTACATAGATGGGAAATATGAAGAGCACGTCTGTTTGGTCTATTTTTATTTACAATTTGACACTAGTCGCCTGCAACGCAACATGTTTTTTTTTTCTCTTCAGCTTTGTCGTTTACAGCCGTTTTTTGTAGCGCGGACTCCAAATTGACAGGATGCAACAAATTATGAGACAGAATTAGTTTTCTGTCAAACTAGATATAAAACAAAGGGGGAAAAAATGGATTGCCCCCCTGCTAGCTTAATGCTAACACAAAATGGGAAACGTCATAGACGGGCTAACGTATAGCATCAGTCGTCGTTCCCTTTATGATTATTTATTTATTTTTGTATCTGTGCAGTTGCTAATTCTCTCCGCCATGCGGCGTCGCAAAAGTTGCCAACAGAAGCCGACTCGAATGCGCATTGCAGCGGTCACGTGCGGCTCGCGCCGCCGGCCTCATTAATCACCCGGGCAGCCCCGGCATCCAAAATGGCGCCTGCCTGATCTATTAACGAGACCCCGGTAGGCGTTTGGTGTCCAACGCTGTGCGTTTTACACACCGGCAGGCTGCCCAGCTTATTTTCCTCGCCCAAACAAATTTGGGATGGAGAAATGGAGGGGGAGGCGGAAGGGGAAGGAGGGCGAACGGGACAGATGAGCCATATTTCGCGGCAAAGAGAAATCTCGTAAGCGCCGCCGCTCCCGCACTTCCTCCTCGCTGTTTACCATCGGTGGAGACAGACGAGCCCCGCAGTCAATTACAGGTGCTTGTTAGACTATAAATGGAGCAAAGAAGTCATGTTGCCCTTCCAGGAGAATACAAATGTAATTTGTCGGCACGCGCCGCAAATGACAGCACACTCGACTCCCGGCTCAAGTGGGCCAGCTTTCGAGTGTTTTCTCGCAGCCGCGCGAGTTATGTGGAGGCAAGTCACGACTCGGGATCAGCAAAATTACAAAATCCAGCTCGACGATATTGCTCAGTTTTGACTGGATTCAGTATCCGTGCTTGCTAGCTAGCCCTGCTAACGCGTTCCCATTTTCACGTTTCCGAATTAGGTTCCGTGTTGTCTTTGACTTTGTCTTGTCAATTAAGCGCGTAATTGAGACGAAGCGGCGGCGGCGGCCACGTTTGACCAGCTAGCTCTTGGTCAAAGCTAATTTGCGACGCTAACCTGGCTGAGCTCTCTTTCTGTTTACCGCACAGATTTGATTTCATTCAAAAGAAGCCCCCGCGGGGCGGGATCTGGCGCAAAGCGTCCACTCCACTGGTCCGAGCTCGCCGGGAACCAAAACGGCATTAACGTTTTCCCTCGCTTGCGCGCCATCAAAGTGAGCTTAGCTATTGACTTAACTTTGAGCTGAAATTAGACCCTCAGCGCAGACCGGAGCCGAATGAGCCCCCCGCCCCCTTGACTGACAGCCAGATTTGCGTCATTGTATTGATCCGCGGCGCATTACAACCTTTTCCCACCGTCCGACCTTGTGAAACCCGCGCCGGCAACTGCGATTTGTACACCTTAACATGAAGCCACGCCGAAACTGCTTTTGATTAGTTTGTTCTGGCGTTTTGTAATCCCTATCAAAGTCATTTTATTTAATTGATTCTTATTTTTGAACAGCCATACTCGTACTTGCCACGCTCGGTAAGGAAAAACATCATCAGAAGAAAGCCCGAACGCAACGCGGGCTCCCGGAGCGTATCCAGAGCAACCGTGAGTCATCCCTGCCTAAAAGCTTGATCCATGCGATTCGTATCAATCGGCGCAAAGCAGATGTCCTCCCGTTTAAGAGTGGCGCCGCCTGCAAATCTCATCGTATGCTTCCTGAAGAGCGCGTTTTCTCACGCTGGCACCCTCCCACTGGCAACTCCAGGTGCGCCCCAGCCTATAAATGGCACGGCCGCTCGTTCCCACAAGTAATGACCGCAAAAGACATCTGACAGTGATTGCAACACCTGCTCCTTTTTCACGCTCTCGCTTCTCCTCGCAAGTTTTCGCCGTTCCCACCCAGCCCGCTCCCGTTTTACCCTCGCGCCGTCCGTGGTGTCTCGGTTGGCACTTATACGCGCTCCCATGCGCCCAGAGCATCCAGTTTGATCGGGTCATATGCAAGGGGGCGGGGCGGGAGGGGGCGCGGCTTCTCAACATTTCGACGAAGCCTAATAAATAAATCAGACGCTAGCGGGAGAAAATGCTTCCCAGTCGGCACCGCGGGGGCATTTGCATCCGACGCAAACATTTTATTGATCTGATTAAACGTTGTAATATCCGCGCACACGGCCGCGTTATTAACGCTCAGGCGTGAAGGCGCCCTCATCGACAGAGCCGCGCCTTTAAATCATTCTTATAGCATGAGCGTGGATTGCATTCATGGTTTTTTTTTTGGGGGGGGCATGGGGGGGTTGTTTGGATGATAACAGAATCAGATGAGGCTCCGAATTGCTTTCGATACATCATCAAGGCTTGGGACGTCACTGGGGTTTTTGCAGGCGTCGGGTAAGGAAAGGTGTGGATCTTGTTGCGTTTGTGCGGGTAACATTTCTGCCTTCCTCAGCGCTCCTGGGGAAAAAAAATGCAATCATGAAATTCGCACCTGATTAAAAGCTTGTCATGTGCCTCGACAGTGTAAAAGCATGCAGGTTGGATTAATTGGAACTCCGCCTCCCCCCTTCGCTCCATGTCAACTCTGCGCGGCGCGCACACACCCGCACACCCGCGCGCCTATTCATTCCTCATCTTGTCAGACCTCGCCTGTTAATAATCGCTTAATTGCCAGCAGCCGCCCATCAGACTCATAATTGGCTTGTCGGTGGAAACTGCGCGTGCGTGCGTGCGTGCGTGCGTGCGTAGGAGATCCCATGAATGATCCGAGTCCCGTCAGGAAATTGAAATGAAAGAATGCCTTCATTGTATAACAGGTATTCCTGAATGGAAGCTAATCCGTTCACAGCTCCACCGGCGCGGCGCGCTGGCGCGCGCGACCGCGGCTTTATTTGACTGAAATGTTTTGTTTGCGTGTGCGTCCCCTCATTAATAAGCACGTGCGCGTGATTGTCAGTTGAAAGCCCCGCTGCGGCTCGCGTCTGGCCGGCCCGATTCCGCTTTCAGCCAATCGCGGCTTATGTTTGTCCTTTCATGGCCTTAATTACCAGCCAACAAACGCCTGTTTGTGTGCGCGCTTTTTAAATGCGCCGCGTATGTTCCCCGGACCCCCCCCCCCACCCCCCGCTCTTTTTTTTCGCCGCACGCTTTTGTTTCCGGCGGATGGGCGAAAAACACAACGAGCTGGCAGGGAATTTTCAGCGCGCTTGAGTACATTTATCGCGTGCAGATGTTTTTGCGCATTCACGAGAGCAGCAGGTGCTCTGTTTATTATTTTATTTTCTCCATCCGTATAACCCCCTTCTGCCACCCCCTCTGTTACCACCCTACATACGGTGCCGAGGGGTTAATAAGACTGATGTAAATGTCAAAAGCGACGCAGTGACGACGCCGGGTCATTCGGCTCTGTCGGGATGGAGACGTAACGCTCGCAGCTCAAGCGATCGATCGTCAAAAACGGCGCGGTTAGCGTCGCGGGATGCGTTTCTCCCCGTCCCCGAATACCTTCGCTCGCCGTTGGAATCAAAAGACCCTCCAAGTGTGCCGTTGGGCTTCTGCGGCAAACGTAGGCAGCGCAATGACACCCCCGCGGACTCGGCAAAAACTGTTGGACCTGATCTGAGGAGGATCGGCGCGGCCCCCGAGCAACCTTCAGATGACCGATCGCCATTTCCACAATTTGGTTTGGAAATGCTTCACCCCTGCCCCGCAATGAACTGCCGAGACGGTCCCCTATCTCTCCGTGGATTTTCCAGACTTATAACGTTTAGCGTAGCCCACGTGAAGATCGTCTCTCCTCCGAAATCGTCGATTGGTTGTCAGGAGCGTTAGCGTTGTTCAGCGTCATCGACGCGTCTCCTCTGAAAGTGACTTTTTCGTCCTCGCAACCTCTCGGCCGGATTCTTGCGCGCTTTCCGCCCGCTCGTCCGGGTCTCGATCGCATGGGGGGGGGGGACATAAAGAGCCAAGTTGATGGTCTGTGAACAGAAAGCCGGGCCCGTACGTGCAGATTGAGAGATCGTTGCGCGCGAGAGAGAAGCGGACTGAACTCTTAACACCCCGCGAGGGTTCGACGCGGGCCTTTGGAAACCAAACTGACGAAGCGATGAAGCCGTTAAGTAGCGAGTGGGAAATAAATAGGGGATGATGAGGATCAGCTGAGGCCGACAACCGACGGGTGGATTCATATCGAGCGCACGGGGGATCAAAACGACGCAAGCTAAAAAGATGCTGTTGATATGCCGCGACCTTTGTTTGATGTCTCGCCAGCCGTGTCTATTTTGAAGGTCACCCACAAAAGGGAAGATTATCGTCAGTAGGAATAAACGCGTACGGTGTTCATTCCGCTTCTCTGCTGTCAGAATTCAGCTGGGACAGGCTTCGGCTGCGAACGCGACGCAAGGTGAAACTCGCGATTTATCGGTTGATCGGTGTTCCATGACTCGTCTGCGCTCGCAAAATCTGGCAATTCCGAAAAGTCCGCATCTTCTGAACCGCGCCTTCATTTTGTCCGAAGCTAACTCGCGAGCTGCCAACTTAGCCTCAGCGATGACTCCCCGTTGACCCGTGGCCTTGTTTACACCAACGTATTGATCGACGAGGGTTCTCGGGTACGCGGCGACGCAGTTTTGATTCAGCGCCTCGGGGCAAAAGCTAATCTCATTCGATAGCAACTGGGCCTCTTCGCCATCGAAGCGCCCGGATTTGCAAACCGGTGTGACACCTTGGTCACATGACCAACACGTTTTACCCAGAGCACGATTCGAGCTCGCTCATCGACTTCTACGGTGCGGTCAGAGTGTCTTCCATAAATCGTCATGGTAACATTCTAGGCCTTTCTCTGCCTGGAACGGTTGGTTTCACTTCACCTGTTGCGCCGCTTTGCACATCGTCATGATGTTCCAACAAACCTGTGCTGAAGACTCTTTTTTTTGTTTTTTGTGCTCTGTGTGTTCGGTCCCACTTGACTGCATTGTGGCGCGGGGAGGGGGTGGGGGGGGGGTAGTGGGTGAAGAAGGGCGCAGGGGTTGAGAAAAGGAGGAAATGCAAAGCGGGCCGGGGGCCTTTGATGCTCTGCCAATAACGCTCAGCTGTGGCGCATTTGAAATTGAAATTGCACGGGTGAAAGAAGCGCTCGATCACACACTCCAGAGGGACCCCAAAAATCCCGCTGGTGTCTGAGCCGAGGCTTCGCCGCGGTCCTGTCACGGCCGCTGGGGATGGGTGGGGATGATACGCGAGTCCGGCGAGGGAAAAAGGCACTTTGATGCAGGGGGGGGGGGTTGGCGTGAAGCGGTTGTTATGCGGGGATAAGCCCCGCCCTCCCCTCGCTAAAACTCGTATTCATGCTGCCCAGAGAGGCTTTTATTCTGTTCCTTTCCTTTCTTGGTGTTTTGGTCCATCTTTGACACATAAAAGGCAAAAAATAAATAAATAAAATCGTGTTGGAGAGGAGGCGTGATGCTCCAACTTCTTGTCCCTCTCCAAGCAAACATTTCGGTTTGGAGTGCTGTAAATATCGTTGAGCCCTTTTGTGTCCCGCTTTATCGCTTCTTTGTGTCGTCTCGCTTCAGCAGCCGATGATTCAAGCTGTCCAACCCCCCCACGCTCCTTTTTTTTTTCTTTGCGAGGTACAAGATGCAGAACTTGATCCTCTGAATTATCGCCCATCTACACCTCTGACTCGACATTTTGCGTCGACTTGCGAACACAAACATGACCTAGCTTGAAGCTAATGGCTACATTAGCAATGATTAGCATCTGCGTGGTGGTTGTCACCTTTTTAAGTGACGGATATTGGAACCCCAAAAGCGGCTCCACGTCTTATTTCTGTATAAGCTTTACAATTTCTTTGCCATTAGGCAGTGGGAGGGCTTAGCTATTAAGTAGCGCTTCCAAATCCTGAACTAAACCTTCCTGACTTTGCGGCTCATGTTTATTTACAATCCCACAAATGAAATTTCTGCAGTGCTTGCGACCTGGGTCCGCACAACGCACAACGCACAACGCACGGTCGAGGTGGTGTTTTCATCAACCCGGTGGGCGTGTGTGCGGCGGGACTATCGGGCGCACCGATATGTGCAACGCGTGCGGCGTGTCTTCCCCTTGTTAGCTTTGATCGCTGTTTTGGATCTGCCTCATAATTTTTTACTGGAGCCGGCCGGGCCTCGTCGCCGAGCTGGCCTGCGAAGTGATAGGGAGGGGGGCGCCCCAGGGAGGCGGCGGCGGGGGGGTGGATGCGGAGGCGGAGGCGCAGCAGCTGCGGGGAGGACGGGTGGCGACACGCGAGGCGAAGAGAGCGGCGCGCAGGAATCAGGGCGATGCGGCAGGGAGATGAAGGAGGGCGGATTACACGCCAGCGACAAGGTGGAGTTGAAAGTGTCAGAAATGCAGATGTAAAGATTAAAAAAAGGGGAGTGCAATGCAGAAAGGAGATGAAGCGGGGCTGTAAAATGATTTGAAGGGCCCGCTGAATTTCATCACATCGTCCCCCCCACCCCCCCCCGCCTCCCGCGGGCTGCAATGGAGACGGAATACAAGGACATTTCGAATCGTATCTGTATCTCATTAAGGCAAATTATCCTCCAAGATAGCAATTGTCTGCCCGGGATCCTTTAAAGCGACATTCATAATGCTTAAGAACCACACTTATCTCACATCTTCCTATCTCCCTAAGCGACGAATCAATAAGTCATTTCAAATAAATGAGCAAAGGATGAGTTCTGCCGTGGCCGAAGTTTCTTTGTCGTCGTACATTGGATGCCTTGTGAGGGGATTGAAAGAGGCTCCAGAAGCCACCGCCAGCCTTGATTAAGACGTTGACATGTTTATTTGGGATGTGGGTGGGTGAGGGAGGGCGGGGGCTTGAGGGGGGGACTCTAGTTGGACAACAACACAGGCGAGCAGGCTAAATAAAGTTTTTCAAAATAAAAGATGGATTATGTATGATCGGTTTGTTTTGTTGCTGTGCACAAAAAAATAAATAAATTTCCGATCCCGATCACTGAGTAGCTGTGGATTTTGAACCGATTGCTTCACGCTTAATTACCTGGCAGATCGGCTTGAACTCGACTCGGTTCACAAACGCAACATTTGTCGCAATATAACCCCCATCTCGCGAGCGCGTATTCTTTATCCTCTGCGAAGAACGGCCATTATTACTGCGGCTCACCGAGTCCCATTTCCACCGTTCAAGAGCATTCAAGTTGAATTTTGGACCAAAAAAAAAAAAATGTGAGTTTTGCCAAGCGCCGCTTTGCCGTGCAATCCTGCGAAATCAGTTTGAGAACGGGCTCTTCCCCGTTGTGAACCGAAACGCTCGCGCGCCATCACGGATGCACGAGCGGCTTGTAAATGTTCATGTCCTCTGCTCCAAGTGCGGGAGAGCAAATACCCACATCGTACGTGAGTATGTTTTCAAGAGGTGTGTCGTGTAGCGGGGTGGGGTGGGGGGGGGGGGCACGTCGTAGGCTCCAGTGGCATCCAGCTGGCTTTTAATGGCACCACAACAGTCAAGTCTTTCCCTCCGGCGCTGCCACTTTGTCCCTTCAGTTGTTTCATTGCGTCTTTTGCTCCCCTCTTCACTGTCACTCCTCCTCCTCCTCCTCCTCCTCCTCCTCCTCCTCCTCCTCCTCCTCTTCCTCCTCCTCCTCCTCCTCCTCCTCCTCATCGGGCGTCGTCGCTCAGCGCGGCGCTCTCGCCGCCTGCTGCATTTTGCCACCCGGCACAAAATCACCGTGATTCATCTCCCCGCCGCCGCCGTCATCCTTACTCGGCTCCACCAATTTCAATCGCTACCCATTTCTATCCCTCCCTCACGTTATTTGCTTCCTCTTGCTTCTTCAGCCCCCCCTCCCCGACCTACACGCCTCCCCAAAACCCTGCCTGCCGTCTCTCCTCCTCTCTTTCCATCTTTAATCCCCACGCACTCTTTTACTGCCAGCCTGCAGGGCTCTCCAATGCTCACTGTGAATGTTTAATGAATCTCGTGTCTTTTACAATATCTGTCAAATCTACCTCTACTCTTCCACCTCCAGTTCACAGCACCCCCCCCATCTCACCCCCCCCCCTGACTTTATTTACTGCCCTACAGCTACCCAGCCGGTTACAAGCAATAAGAGCCGCCCGAGGGACACCTGAAGTAGAGAAGGAAGAAAAAGTTTCCCTTTCTTACGGGGACCGCACGGGAGCGGAAAATGTGTGAGGAAATCTCGATGCCCGATTGGGTAACCGATCCATTTATTGAAAAGATGTCGACAAAAGTGGATGGGAGCAGCTGCTCGCCTGGGAGAAAATATGGACTTTGTTTGCAGCAGCAGCTTTGGGTCTTCGTGGAAGAGGGGGGGGGGAGACATTGATCCACGCCGAGCCCATCGTGTGCTCGGCCAGGCTGCCAATAAGGCTCAGAATGACTTTCTGATCAACTTATATTGATTCTGTGGGGAGCGGAATCACCCCGCTGAATGGCTTGCCTGTCGCCTAATGAGGTGCAGAGGTAGCCAAAGTCGCCCTTCCGCCGCGATGGGTCCAGACTTATTTTCCTGTGACTGCTGGCATATGGGAGATAATTGACAAAAACGTCTGAGAACTATGTAGGAGTGATTTTTAGTTTTCTTTTAAAGTGGGAAGTAGAGGGGCGTATCAAAAATATTGAATAGAAAGATTTGAGCGCCTTCAGCGTTTTGTCTGGCGCAATTGCAAGGTGCCGTTAACCAGCTCGCTACGCCTGCATCCCCCAAAATAAATCTTCCCTTTGACTACTCTGCTGGCATAGCCTCTTTAGTGTGCCTCGTTGTTGGCCATGAGTGTTTGCACGCCACACAGAGAAAGGTAGAAGAGCAAAACAAAAAAAATTTGTGTGGACCAGGGTTTCTTGCTGGATTGGCCGCGTTAGAGAGCCTCGTTGTCAGCTCTGAGTGCAGGGCGGAAGGTAGCAGGCAGAGAAAGATGGTTCGCCGGGAAAAATGGAAGAGCGAGTCGTACACGACAGCCAGTGTGTGAACCGTGACCGCTTTAGAGCGCCTCGTTGTCATGCCGTGGAAAAGCCAGCCAACTCTTCTCTGTGTAGTTAAAAAAAAAAACAGGCAATTGATATATTATGCACAAGTTGTTGCTAGGGAGCTCACAATGTGTTGTTAGGGAGCTACAAACTCTAACACGCCCCCCCCCCCGCCCTCCCCGTATGGATTTTCACTTGTTTCAAATTCAAGATTACACAAGTGGTTTGAATGTGCCTCGTTGCCTTCATTTGCAACCTGAGCACCCCACAGAGATTAACCGAGCCCGTTTTCTTTTTAGATGAATTAATTCCACCTGACCGATGACAGGCAGTCATCTGTGTCTGTGCGTGCATGTGTGTGTGTAACTATGGAGTAAACCATTTTTTTCAGTCGTAATTTCTCTGTGTCCGTCGCTTGTCTCCTCGTGCATGAAATCATCGTCACACGTTGCATTCGCAGACGATCGCTCAACCGCGGTCTCGGTTGAAATTGATTGACAAGCGTGAACGGCGGCGAACATTCCATCCGCGGTTCATTCTATAAAGTCGACTCGAAAATGTTCAGAGGAGGGAAAAAAATAAATAAATAAAAGAGTTGGTGCTTAGCGATCCTCAGGTAGAAGGCTAATACCAGCGAAAAGGGCATCCATCAAGTCTGTAATTACGTGGCTCGTCAATAGCTTCTGGAGTTTCTTGAGTCAAGCGGCGTTGTCGGCGTGTGGAATTTGTCTATTCGATGGAAATAACCTCAGGCGACTTGGTTTGAGCGCCGAATTAGTTGGATCGATGGCGCGTACAGTCTTGACCGCCGCCGCCGCCGAGTTTTAAGAGCAGAAAGCCGCGTTCATTTGTCGCCAGTTCTCTCGGGCCTTCCAGTGGGACTGCGCCTTCGGTAGTTCTTTGGTGCCGTCGTCCTTCAACCTTCCGTTAGGGAGGAAGTGAAGGCGGCCGAAGGCGCTGCCGCCGCACGTTAGGCTCGCCTTTGTTTCGTTTTTTGAATTATTGTTTTGCTTTGTTGACTTATAAATCGCAGTTCAACCCTTTGAGGGACGGCGGTCACTACAGTGGACAGCTTTTCAGGTTATGAAACTGCTGAAGGCAGAAAACTGGTCGTGTTAATTTGTCATCAGGCGCCTGAGCTTTCGTGTTCGGACCAGGAAGAAACTTTTTTTTTTTTCCTTTTACTTGCCGCCATTATTTTGTCCCGTTATTTGACGTCCGGTTGCGCTTCCATACATCTGCAGTCCGCCGAGTGGGAAGCCGAATAAATAAATAGTCTGAGCTGATTACTTTTGGGGGTGGGCAGGGGTTAAGTCGTTAGGAGCCGATCGAGAAACGAGCGCCCGCTCGACAATGGTCGATTTGGTTGGTTTTGCATCTAAATTGGATTTTCTTTTCTTTTACCTGCGTCGTCGTACGATGACAAGTGCAAAACGGATCACAAACGGGTGTGAATTGTTCTCTGACTGGTGGTGCGTTCAAAGCGACGGGCGAAGCAATCCGCCGTCAGACGCTTCTTCACTTCCTCTACGGATTCCTACGCTTGAAGGCTCCGTACTTGGCTACCCGCCGACGTTCTGTCATCGTCGTAATTGAAAGAGAAAACAGTTGACGCGCCAGCCGTGCCGAGCTGTCATGCGCCGGCCTTGCTCTTTAATGTCATGTTAATCGAACATTAGCCTCCAAGGAACCGCCCTTCGAGGTCTGCCCAGTAATGGGACGTGCCCCAAGCCTTTCGTGCGTACGCCGGCAAAATTGATTTGTTTGTTTACAAGCGCGACACTTGATCTCCAGCTTATTTTGTTGTTGCTGTTTTCTTTGGCTACATTGACAGCTAAGTGTCTGAAATTAATATCTTTCATACGTGACCCTTGAATGTTTGAATAAATGGCACACAGAATAGAAGCTGCACTCGTGGCTGCGCTTGCGTTCTTCATCCACTAGATGGAGCTACGCTAACGGGAATACAATAGAATTTAGCCGTATGTATTTAAATAGCGCTTTCATAACCGCTGCAGCGAAAGTACTGTAATCCACTTCCACATGATTGTCCAAATACTTTGAAGGCCTTTTCCACTCCTCCCTCGCAACTTTGTTGCACCAGTTCCGAGCGCTGTCAGGTGGCAATTTGATGACGACCGCATTCAAAGAATACGCCGCAGAAAGGCCAGCTGCGCATTTAGTGGTTCGGCAGGGTCATTTAACGCACTCGAACACGTCAAACGGAAATAAATGAAGGGGTGAAGTGGAGCTGGAGGCGGAGCAAGCTTTTGTCGATGTCTGGGGACGTTTATTGGAAAGAAGAAGCAGTGTTTGAAAAGGGTATATTGGCAAAAGCCCCCCATCGCCCCCGCTCGTTACGACTTGGTTTTTTTTCCGCACTTCGCCCCTCTCTGACACGTTTAATCAACGCAATAAGGCTTGCTGAGGTTTCATAGTGGCGCGTTTCTCTGCGTCTGCCTTCTCGGACCTGATAGATGGATGTAATTTTTTAACAGGGGATGGGGGGTATTTGGACGCCGATGGAAGGCACTCGGAGGCAGACGTGCGCGTACTTAAGAGGAAAGATAACCGCAGAGAACAGAATCGATGACCGCGGACCCGACACCCTTTTCGCATCACGGCGTTTTGTGGACACTTGATTGGCCCCGAGCCACCTCGGGGGGGCCCGCTGAGGAGCAGATTAGAGCCATACTTCCTGGATTACTGGGTCAAAGAGCATCCGGGAGAGAGACAAATCACACTTGATGTTCTTTAATGGAGCCGACGGGAACGAAGACACCTTTGCTTCTCGCTTGTCACAAACTTATCCAACTTTTTGAGGGCTTTGGGATGTGCCGCCGCGAGCCGCAGCGTTTTGAAGCTTTCGAAACCACAGGAAGCAAAGACTCACATGAATAGAAATTAAAGGAAAAAATGCTTGTCCGAGTGCAGCAAATTACAGATGGATATACGGGTCAGTAAGACGTCTCAACTCCTCTAAACTCCTCAGTGCGGCACTTAGTAATAGTCGTTCTATGTGGAGGATAAAGAATACATGACTGCGTTGCCCCTGGTCTGTCCGTTTGCGTACAGTCTCTGAAAGCATTTTTAGCGCCACGGCATGGATTCTATTTCACGTCAGCATCAAGCTGGTGAACTGAAAGGCTACGCTAATTGGTGGTTTTTAACTACACAAAGTGTAAATTCGCTTTGTTTGTTTATTTTGACAGTAAACTTGAACTGGTTGTGGTGTTGGACGGTTTGAAGGTTGAGCACACAAGGAGGTATGAAAGTTAGACAAGAGCCATCTTTGCGAGTCGACATCGACTGTGACATTAGCGCTGATTGTTATTGCGCCCGATTGCATAATAGCCCGACCTGGCGCTGAGCTCGCCGTGCAAAACAAAGGGTTTCATCAACTTGGCTTCTCGACCGAGCCTCCATTATGCCACCACTGGCAGCGCCATCCCCGTTATGAAAATGAAGGGCCTCTTCCATGCGGCGCGCTCCACGTTGGCCTGGGCACGATGGCGAGCTCCAAAATCGCCATCGTGCCACATCCACTTACTGCGGCTCCATCATTTCGAGCGTGACGCAACCCGACTTGAGTGCTCTTCCGGCTCCGCCGCGGTCAGGGCAGCGAAAGCGCAAACGGCTGCAGAGGCGGCGGCAACCTTTGTGTGTCATTTCGCGAGTGCCGCGAGGTCCGCGGATCGGCGCCGAAGCTCTCGGTTGAAGATATGCAGCTTGACAGCAAGAAGCAGACCCTCGGCCCGGCCCGGTCAATACCTGAAGAATACTTCATGCGCGAGGCGTATCGATCACTTTCAATCTATGCACGAGCTTTATAGTGGCAGCGCATCGACGGCAGTTGGAGTTAGGCCTTCCTTATATTGACGCTGAAGAAAGATGCCCCCTTTAAATTGGAAAGTCCCCGTCGAGTGAAAATAAACGACTTGAAAATTTGAGTTATCGCAGCCATGCCAAAATTTGAATGATTAAAAAAAAGTTGCCAAGTATAAGCCATGGAGTACCACAAGGCTTTGTCCTCAGCCCAGTATTGTTCACCCTGTAACCTGATAACATGCTAAGCTGTCCACTGGAGTAACCGTTGTCCGTGAAAGGGTTAAATGCAATGGGCGTGTCTGCTCATCTGTCAATCAAAGACCCCTTATCTTCTGAACTTTCACCTCCCTGCATGTCCAAACTGCAACAATGCGTCCGCTTGAAGCTAATCAAAAGCGCGATTGGAGATCGGCAGTTCACGTGTTGACCCTTTTGTTTCTGTGAAATCCCTTATGCCACTTATGGCGGTTCCTGATTCTCGTTTCAAAACTAGAGCAGCCTTCGGTGCGTCTTCTGCAATACAAAGCAGTCGCTGTCATAGAAATAGGTCATGTTTTTAATCATTGTCTTGTGTCAGTGCACGAAAAGGCGCGCTTGCCAAACTGCTCATATTTTGCAACAATCCTCAACGCGTTGCTGTATTAGCATAGCACCCCCCTGCCCAAACCTCCACTCTCTGCTCTCCCGCCATCTGTGCCAGGTGTTACGAGCCGTGCTGGACACACACCAACACACGCACACACAGCGCATAATGTATTCGAACCCATTCAAGCATTCTCTTTGCTCACGCAGATGCTAGCAACGACAATAAGTCCTGTTTGGTCATTGCCATTCAACCATGCGTCATGTCACACGGACATTCCATTCACAGGAAATTTCAAATGGAAACAAATTAGCGGCTGGATATATCGTACGGAGCGCGCTGCGTCGACTTTATCGGGCAAAGGGGCCTTTTGAATATTTCATCCTCCCCGTGCGCGCGAGAGCGACTTATTCGGCAAACGGCGTAATTGTCACGTACGGGCGGCGGCGTGACTTGCTGATGCACAATTGTCAGGCAGCCATTGGCTCTTTGTGTGTTGCCGGGTTACTGATTTGAGGGAGATAAGTTGGCGGCTGACGCACGCACGCGTGTGTGTGTGCGTGTGTGTTTGTGTGTGTGTAAATAGCGACGCAATTCAGGTTTCCTGTGTATTAGGCCGGCAAGACAAATCAATCCCGATTTATTACGAAAGTGCAACGGCTGTGTGCCGACCCCCCCGGCCTTGCATCTGCCGCAAACTTGCCACTCCATAACTTGATGCAACGTTAACCACGTTAACCAAACCAGGATACACCCCAACCCCACCCCTCTCCCAAAAAATTTCTGTCTCTCGTCGAACGCTCCTCCAAAACCGTTGCACTCGAGTGCCTTCGTCCAGCAGATGAAGGCAAGCCGGAGGTTAGCCTCCCCGAAAGCGCTTTCAACATACCGCCGGCCAGCTTGTTTGCCCACAAACGGCTTCAACACCTTCATCGCGCTGCACATACTTGTAGCGGGCATATGGCCTGAGTCTCGGGGTCAGGCGGTAATTGGATGTCTGATGCCAGATAGAAGACGCGTGCGAGCGAAGAAGGCGGTTCAAGCGATGCCCGGCAAAAAGGAGTGAAAAATCTTCACGGAAGGGGAGGGGGAAGGGAGGCGCGTTGGCGGCGGCGGCGAGGGGACACGTTCTCTCTTTGTGATCTCCCAGCTTAACGTTGACCTTGCGCTTCTTATCTGTGTTCTGACATCCCATCATCCCTTTGCTTATCTCCTCCCCCCTCACTTCGCCTCACCGCCGATAGTTTTCATCTTCTCCTGTTGCCTCCTCTTCCACTCATCCCTTCATTTCAAGACTGCCCCCGAACCCAATCCCGTCTTGTCCCGCCCGAGCCCGCCGTCCGGCTAAAGGGAATCCTGCGGGATTCTCGCCACTGATTGGATCGGAATGTGCAAAGACGATTCAGTCTCGTCGCGGGTGACCTCGCCCGGCCCGCCCGCCGACGGACTACATTTTGTCGACGCATTCACGAGTTCCATCCCCCCGTTAGTTTTTGGTCGACGGAAACGTTCTTGGGATGGAAAAAAAAAAAAAGTGCCTTCGAACGTACGAGCCGAGTTGAACCCCCGACGGGCACTTTTTGTTTTCATATTCAGGCTTCATATTCTCACCCAGCCACAAATGCGTCTTCACCTCGGGTCTGTTTGGGCTTTGCGCTTATCTTCGTTTGACAAGTTCTCTCCGGGCAACTGGGCCGCTATCTGCTCAGTCATATTTTAATTAACGGACGTACATTTCCATGGGCGGCGGTTCCAAGCGGAACACGTTTGCCGCAAACCCGTAATCCGCAAAAAAACTGAATTTGAGTCGGGCGTTGGGATGCGCAACAACATGAATGGATGTCAACTTGCCCCTCGGAGAAGCGCACAGATCCCCACTCCCCCCACCCACCCCACCCCCTGGTCAGATGAATCATTGATTGCTGACGCCCACGCCGCAGCGCCCCTAGCAACGGAGAAAGCATCAAGCGAGCAGCTCATTTCGGAATTCCACAGCGGCTCGGTCGTCGTTGTCGCGGCTTTTCTATCACCGTCCGAGACTTGCGGGCGCGGGTTCATCAAAGAGCGGCTAGCTTCAACCCCCAAACGCCGTTCGTTATATCTCTCAAATTGTGGCACCATACCGTTTAGCGCCAAGCACAATCGAGTTCACCACAGGCGGAGAGTTTTTTTTTTGGTCTTGGGGAGGGGGGAACGGATGCAAAATTCCGCCTTTGACATCCCAACGCGCACGGACGGGTAGCTAGCACGCTCGCGCTAAAGAATTCGGTTTATTTGCGATAAACTCAATGGACGTTCAGCCCAAATGCGCTAGAAAAATGGCTCTTACGCGGTTATTGATTTTATTGATCAAATTGTTTTCATTGTATTTTTATTTTTTTTAATGCTCTGCAGAAACTCACCCCATCCACCTTGCGCCAATTTGAGCAGCAGCAAAGTTTTTGAGGAAGCAGCAATTGGTAGCGCTAAGTGCCTCGCCGCTTCCAAACAATCGCCCGTTTGATTTTTCCGCAAACTTTTGTGAGCGACGCGCCTGCTCGCAGACAGTCATCAGCAATTTGCTGCTCGGAAAACAAAACGTTTATCATCAACGTAAAGCGCTAAAATCAGTTCTAAAGACTGTTTTTGTGGGGGGGCTGGTAGACGAATCCTTTCATATCATGAAAAACAAGCTTCCTTTGAAGCAACAGGACAAAAAAAAAAGTTGTTTTGTACCGTTGAATAACAACCATGAGGTTGACGCCTGTTCCGCGTTCTCATTTGAAGGTCGCGTTACTGATTGCCGAAGAACCCCCTTTTTATTTCCCGTTCGCCGTGCGAGGGAGACAAGTCGATTTTTCTCCAATAAAACTTCCCGTCTCGGCCAACGATGATGAATGCTTGAGGATGAACGCCGTCGGATCGCGACGCACTTTTGGCACTCCCGCCTGCGACTTAATTTGATGTGCGGGGGAGGGGGGGGTGAGTCTGCTCTGCGTGCAGACAGTTACTGATGATACGAGTCAAACAAACTGTGGCTTAATCACTTTCGAAACCGCTCCAAGGGCGACGCGGCGAGAACGCACCGATGCTCCATGCGCGCGTGCGTGTGTCCAATACACCCACATTTTTTTTTTTTTATTTTATTTTAACAATACGAGCCCATGAATACCAACAGTGCACGTCAAGTAGGCCATTATCCTTGAGAAAGTATGCGGAAAGTAGTATTTGCTTTTAGCATTCAGTCATCGGTGCCTGCGTGCACCGTCGCCATTCGCGATGATCCCGGGGGGGGCTTTCAAGTCTGGGGGGTGGGCCAAGGAATATTTGCACATACGGCGGCATTGTGCGCGACAAAAACGGCCTCATTCAGCGGCACAGGCAGACAAAGACGGAAAGACTGCGGAGAGATTTCTCCATTGTGCTCAGGGTGAGCGTCTGGCAGGCTCGGCGCACCACAAAGACGTAATCCGGCGCAAACGCGCACCTTGAGCCGGGCTAATGATGCAATAAAAGGGAGCTAATAAAACAGCTTCAGTGTGACGCGTCGACTAATGCGTTCAGTCTTATTGTTGTCATGGCAGGGAACGGGGTGGGGGTGGGGGGTGATGAGCGCCGAATCCGCAGTGTCGCCGAGGTCGTCGCTGCGCGCTTGAAATTTACCACCGAAGAGGCCTTATGGGGAAAAAAAGATGAAAACATCTTCAGCAAGCAAGAAAAAAAAATCAGTTGCCACGATTCCCCCCTTGCGGATTACCGTGACCTGGACGACCGGGAAGCCCGCACGGGTTTTGAAGCAGGATCGACCAGGTTCACCGTCAGCTCAAGAGAAGTTATGATGTAATTTACATTTCAAAAACCAGAAGCCATTCATTTACGAATGTGATTGCACTTTAGTTTACATATTAAAATGTTCAGATATTAGATTTGAATGAGACAAAAATAACATGCCTTTTCTCTCAAATATATTGTTATAATCATTTGTTTCAGACGTACTGTCATTATTTTGTGTCTAAACAATAATTTGGTGTTCAAAAAGTCTTTTTTTTCAAATTTGAGTCTTGAAAACGAGGGGGTGTCTTATAATCAGGGCCGTCTTATATTCGGACCAATGCGATACTTTGTTCTCTTTTGCTACTTTCACTCCTTCAATTTTGCAGCTGTAGATTGCAAATGTCTCCATTGTGAGACAAATAAAGTTTTTCTTATTTTATAATGCAATATGGTCGCTCAAGCATGAAATCAAACCGTTCCCTCCTTTGGTCCCAGGTGGTGTTTGTATCGCGCAGTCCTTGAAGATTCCAAGGGAGCCAAAGCCGGGGGAGTTTGACAAGATCATTAGACGCCTGTTGGAGACCTCCAACGCCAGGGCCATCATTATGTTCGCTAATGAGGACGACATACGGTAAGCGGCGACTTTTCGACCGAGTGTTGCGCCGTCCGCGCACACCCACTCACGCGTGCTTGTTTCTCAACCTTTTTGCGGCCCGGTCGGACAGGCGTGTTTTGGATGCGGCCAAGCGCAACAACCAAACGGGCCACTTCCTGTGGGTGGGCTCCGACAGCTGGGGTCCAAGATCTCCCCCGTCATTGGCCAGGAAAGGGTGGCGGAGGGAGCCATCACCATTCTTCCCAAGCGGGCTTCTGTGGACGGTAAGCGTGAGAAAGTAGCGAGCCGAGCGTTTCAAAAGTCATCCGCGGCTCGGGGGGGGGGTTCGATTAGACCGCCGAAGATTCCAGGCAACAATGTGCAGAAATAATGAAAACAAGGAAGACGGATGAGGAAATCCAATCAGCAGTTGGGGGATTTTAAAAGCGCTTCCGCGGCGCCGATGGCCCAAACTCGGGTCACCTTCAGATCCGAGAGCCGGCTTCTGGCCGACCCGTCTAAGCTCGATAAGTCAAGCTGTGTCTTCAATTTAGCCGTAACCCAAAGCGTTTTAAATGCATCGCTTGGATATTTTAGTTTCCAGCTGATCCCATGAATGCGGCTCGGTCGATCCTGGCTTGGGCCGAGGAAAGCTCCTGCTGCGTTCTTGAGGACCTACGCCGGCGCTTTACCCCCCCCCCCAGACAGCCGGGGAGATTAACGAAGATGGCTCTTGTCAGCCTTTAGTCGAGCACGCCGCAGCACGGCGCAGCACGTCTGACGTCAGTCGGGTCCACTCTGGGGATTTCAACCGCGGTCGGCTTCGCTCACGGCATCCCCGGCAGAGTGACGCAGCCGGTCATTCACTCTCTCTCTGATGTTCTCACAGCCTTCGACCGCTATTTCCGGAGCCGCTCGCTGTCCAACAACAGGCGGAACGTTTGGTTTGCCGAGTTCTGGGAGGAGAACTTCAACTGCAAGCTGGGCATGCACGGCAAACGACCGGGCATCCTGAAGAAGTGCACAGGTAAGACTCCAACCAGCCATGTGAGGCTTTCCGCGTCCAAAACGAAGACCGCAAGCGACTTCGAGCGCAATCGGCGTAAAGCATAAATCCTGCCCGGCGGTTGTTTGCGTGCGTGTCGCGAGCGGGTGTCCCCTGCCTGACGTCCGCCATTAGTTCCCGTAATGAGGTTTGCGAGGGCGGCGACTCCCGTTGACCGTCTATTACTCGCCGTGGCATTTGTGCGAGCGGGCACGCGCGCGTCGGGCGCCCCCGATGTCCGACAGCCGAGGCCATTAATTCCGAGCGGCGGAAGTTTGCGACCTCCGAAATCACCGACACCGGGCCCTTCTGCTTCAAGGTCACCACGGCGGCGACGCACCTGATGGCCAGCATATGGTAATGAGCGTGGTTCCTATTGCCCGGGGGAGAAAACAAATACGGAAGCGGTGACGCTAATTTCAATCAAAAAAGAAAAATCCAGACAGAATGGAATGCGGTGGCACCTCGACAACGTTTACTGTCTGACATAAAACAGAGAAAAATTGTACTCGCTTTATGCTAACACAGAGCTAGCATAGCGCCACCAAACGGCAAATCCACTCTGACAGGCAGAGGGCGCCATACCTGAATTAAGAGTGATTCCAGACTCCTTGTACCTTATTTTCCACACTATAGGGCGCACCAAAAAGCCTTCCATTTTCTTAAGAGCTCAAAGCGCCTTCAAATCTGGCACGCCTTGTGTATGGTCATTACGGTAATATGTCGACCCCAAGATGGCGCCTTGTTTTTTGTTGCAGCTCTGAAACTCTCGAGTGGAAATTGAAATGTAACTTTGTGTCCCTTTTCGTTCCACAGACGGCAATGATATTGTCCCACATTGGAAACAGCTCGCGTTAGCCGACATTTATCCATGCATAGAGCACGCCGCATTCCGTTCAATTTTTGAGGCAATGAAAGGATTTTATGTGCTGCTTATCGTCCAAAAAATACGGTACTCTGTGTACCCGGAAGAGTCCCAAAATAATTTCCAAGATATTCAACAAGCAGAGAAAAATATGGCACAACTCGACCTCTCATCAAAATTGATGAAAAGAACTGCTGACAGCAATCTTGAAGCAGGCTGCAGAGATTTCTGGCAAGAACGGGCCGGTTAGTGCATGCGACAACAATCAACTCTGTTCTTATCGTACAATGAAGAAAAAAATCAATAAAAAATACATTTGAAATCTCCCAAACTGAGAAAATACGTCTGACGTAACCAAATCGGAATGCTAATTTGGAGCCGTTTTTTTCCAGCGGGAATTATGAACAGTTCTAGAAAGCAAAAACGCCTAAACTTTAAAGTGGGCGTTAATCAGAGGCACTGATAAGATATAAAAAAAAATAAAATCAAATAAAACCAAAGGAAGGGGGTGTGTTGACTTTTTCTATCCACTCGGTTGACCTGCACTGAGTCTTGAGTGTTGCTTTCCTTTTGTCGTCGTGCTTCCTCAGCCCTGCGGTCAAGACGCAATGAATCGCTTTAATCTCGCCAAATCGTCGTTTGACTCGAAGTGGGACCTCATGCCGAAACGATCATTAGAAATGTATTTATGGTAATGTGCCCTGCTCCTCCCACATGTCCCAAGGCTGCCTTTCTGTCCGCTCCCTCTTTTTTGTTGCCCTGGCGCGAGCGCGTTTGCGCTAGTTGGCTCGCCGGCAATCCAACAGGCCGTCCCCTCAGCGTGACGTTCCCGTTAGCCCGTCGCCAAAGACTAGCGGCGCCGGCTCGCCGCGATCCTGCAGAGGATAAATTGGAACGGAAGACACGCATAGGAAAAAGGGAACACTGTGATGCGGCATCATATGAATAATGACTCATGAATATTTTATTGGAGCTCTTGGTATCGGCGGTAATATATACCCATAATAACAAAGTCATGCAATACATATTAAATGCTTATGTCAGCAGCGTGGCATGATTTAGGGAAAGTGGCGCAGTGAATTGCCAACTTGCGGACACCTCGTGCTTATTTCTCCGATTCAAGCGTTATCCTCTGAGGAATTTGAACTCCGATTTTACGCGCAATCCGTCAACAGAAAAATGTTGCCCGGACGACGCGATGTACCGTATTTTCCGCACTATAAGGCGCTTCGGAGTATCAGGCGCAACGTCAATGAACGGCCTATTTTCAAACCGCTTTATAAGGCGCATAGAATAGAAGCGACAGTAGTGGCTGCAGTTGCACTATGCATCCACTAGATGGAGTCACGCTAAAGAGAATACAATACAATACTGCTTTATTTACAGACTGAGAAAATGGAATGCTTTTAGGTGCGCCGGATAATGCGCAAAATACGATATACTGTCGTCCGTTGAATCTTGCTGAGCCGAATCTGCCTCTGATCCTCGTTTTCTGTTCTGCTGCCATCGATTATTCATTTTTGTCTTGGCAGGTAAGCCTCCCAGACAGACAAAACAAAAGACAACACTGTGCGGGCGTTGGACCGCAAAGCGAATAGAGAATAACCCCGATGATAAAAGCTGTCAAAGTTGAGGTCTGGGATTTTTGCGCGGGCTCACGGCTCTCCATTCTGTCATCGCGTTGGCGTCTGCTGAAAAGTTAATCAGTGTCAGTGTTTTCGTGGCCATTCCAAATGATTGTGTGTGTTATTTGGAGGATCGCTCGCTTCAATCCCCCCTCCCTGTATTTATTCCTTGTGGGCGCGATAAACAAAAAACTGGCATTTATATTTTCTGTTGGAAAGGGGTTAACAAAATGGGAGGGGGGGTGGGGGCAGCATCTTTAATGGGCCAAACTGGAGAAGGTGTGAATTGAATTAGCGTAGCTAATTGATGTTTAATTAAGGAGCTGGTTCCAATCATTAGTCGGCCTGTCAGCCGCGACGCCATCAATCACTCGCGCCGGTGGTGCAAACGCCGCCTGGCACGCTGGGCCGTGAAGGCATCCATCAAGGCGCCGCCGCGACTCTGCATTCTCGAATGAGCTTACCTAACAAAACCTAATCTAACGGCATCCAAGTTGGCGCTAGCAAAACAATGGATTTTTTTTTTCCTCCAAGGTAATTTAAATTCATTCCGTGGCGACGCTCCTCAAACGCGCGAGTCTCAAATCGTCTTTCCCCCTTCAAATGAATGGAAATGCAGTTAATCTGTTCCAAACGCCCAACCAAAAAGAAACTGATAAAATATTTAAAAGCAGAAAAAAATTGTGTACATGGAGACGGTCACGTCGGAGCAATCTGCGGTAATAAATAGTCACTCTTGGCAGAGGATAAAGAATACACTCCTGTATTTTATCTGACTATATGCGTTGCTTCACTATTTGTTTGAAAATGCGTTGTTAAAGGGTTACACCACTGCAACACTGATGCTATTCGCTAGCCTGCCTATGGCATTTTTTTATACATTGTTAAGCTACACCAACTTTCCTCCGGCAGAGCTGTTTTAAATCCAATTACTCAAATGCAAGTTGCAGCCTGAAGTCTCTTTTTTTTTGAAGAAGAAGAAGAAGAAGAATTGAAGTTGGATTATGTTTGTCTATATGAAGCATGTAAAAAAATATTTTAAAAATCTAGAAATGGTTCAGATCTCATTAAACTTTGGAAGCCTTGTGGCTGGTCACCATGACGACTCTTTCCAGAACTAGGTGTGTATTTTTATTTTATTTTTTTGCTGCCCTTGGCATTGACTGCATACTGGCACTAGCACATGTTTTAACAAATTTAATCACACACACACACACACACACACACACACACACACACACACACACACACACACACACACACACACACACACACACACACACACAAAGAAATTATGGACTGAGGCAGTAAGAGATGAGATTGTTTGTCTGTGTGTGCTGAATGCGGCTCTTGGGCCTCCTTATTGCGCGGAAAGAAACGGGGAAATCACGCAACACGGCGAGACAACAATATCATAAATATTATGAGCGCGTTATTTTAAGCCCCCGCCGCCTTTTTGATGCCGTTTTTCTTCCTGTTCTTCACAAAGATGCGTTAAATCTTCCGATGACTGAATTATTCGACAAGGGGGAATGTTCGGTTTTTGTGACCGCCCCGCCCCACTTCTAGTTGAGCGGACGCGACGAGGCGCGATCAGTCGCGGCAAGCGAGCGGGTGGAAGGCTCCGCTGGAGCACGCACACCTGATGCAATCCCTAGAAACTGTGGCCCCTCCCCCCGACGCATTTAGCCGCCGTCCCAAAGCACGATTGCGTTTTCTTGCAAAACGCTGGTTAACGACGCGCTCTCTCCTTGCGTAGGCGTCGGGTCGGGACAATTGTGGGAATGAATGGCGGCCGTTTGTTACTTTCACAGCTCGGTGGCGAAAGGTCAGGCGAGATGATTCGAGCGGTATTTCGCGGGCGCAAGCGGCAATGAGCGTCTTTGTCGCTTGAGGTCAGATTAATTAGACGTGTCAAGGCAATTTCATTCCTGCGGAGCCAATTCACAACAGAAAATATCTCGAGGCACTCCACACTTAGAGCAAGCAGGTGAAGAACCACACTGCATTTTATTTATTTATTTTTTGCCGTATAGTCCGCTAGCTTCATGCTAACCCATACTAGGGAAACTCCATGCGCACGCTAACCAGCACCATCAACGTAGCAGTGGCGATGGTAATATCACGCCACTCACCAGCATGTATTCTTTATCCTCGGCGTTGCATAGCGAATATATTCTTGTGACTTGTGGCCATTTTGGAGTTTGGAAACCCGAACTTTTGAGCGGTCACCCGTTCCCAGCCATCGGGGAGCTCGCGTTTCTCAGGAGATGGAGAGCTGCGCTGCCCCGATAATGGCAGCCGCGTCTTTTGGGCGGACAAACAAACGCCTTGTCTGGCATTGTTCATGGCCTGTTAGGGTAATTAGCTTTGCGATTCCGCCACGTCACACGGCAGCCAGCTCGGGGGGGCTTTTTTGTTGATTTGTCGACCGGTGGTCTGGAAAGCTTTGTTTTCAGACCCATTGACAGTTCCGCCGCCTGCTTTATGCGGCACTAATGAGCCGTTCGCCATATAGCGCGCACGCTTGTGGTATTGCGGATCGCGACTTTGCACCATATTACTTTTATCATTAACCCCAACCCCCAAAAAAAGCAAAAGATGAAAGCTTTTAGGATTCATCGAGAAGTTGGACCCTCCACGTTTGGCCGCTTTTCAGAGAACATTATCAAAATATCCTCAAGCGACACACTTAACTGAAGGAGCATTCCCGGAGAGGCTTTTTCGGGACACAAATGGAGGTTACGCAAGCTCAAGACTCATACGCCCAAAGAAACGGACGTTTTCTGACTCGCGCTCGCTCGCGTGGCTTCACGTTGACGGTCGTCGTCCAGTTTCGAATTCGGACGGCGTTTTCCTGTCGCTGAACACTTATCCCACGAAACAATAAGGCACACTCGCTTCAAGGTGGAGTGGCAAAGAAATTGCCTTGATTCAGTAAGTGTCACTGAGACGGACTTCGCCGACAGTCTTTGCGTCAAGCGCGGCGCCTCAAATCGAGTTGTACTCTGCATTCCTGGCAGCTAATCGAATTTAAAAGCAGCGCCTGGAAAGGTTACAATCTAACAAGACTCACGCGCGGTTCTTTAGGGCAGCACGGCACGCGACACTGTCATAAATTCTTCTGCGCTGATGACTTTTTCCTCCCAACGCTGTACTTTTTTTTTCTTTGCAAGCAGACCGGTCCCTCTTGTCAAATGGCGTGCATACAAATCACCTCGTAGCCATAGAAAACTGCCGACTGGATTGCGTTCTCAGGGACCCTATTAATGCCTCGTAGGTGCTCGTATTGATCGACGGGGGCCTCTGCTATTGTTAATGCATCTCTGCACAGATGGATTTGGATTCCGTTGCCGGAGTGGCTCCTCGCTTTCAAAAAAAAATTTTTTAAAAGCGGCTGCGAGGGGAGGAAGGTTGCGTGAGTGGTGGGGAGAGAGAATTGCCATTGTGGCCTGAAATCGGTGGCGATGTTAAATGTAATGGAAAATAAGAAATGGTGTTTAAATGTGTTTCTGCCGTGTTATGGGATTAATCTTCGAAAGCCACGTGAAGACTCTTCGTTAAAAAGCACCTTTCCTCATTGAAATGAATGGAAGAGCCATAATCTGTTCCGAGCTCTTAAAAAAAAAAAATGCAAATCAAGCAGTAAGATGTTTGTTTTTTTTATAGCACACTATAATACTTTGCTTTCTAAAAACATGGAGACATAATTAAAGGGAATGTAAAGAGAAAAAAAAATTTGGGATACATTTTACTGGAAATTGTGCTGGTATGTGCAGCTTGGCCACCTGAGGGCAGTATAATACAGACAGATTGATTGACATCCATTTTTATTTTTCGAACGCTTGAATATTTAACATAACACATAAAAAAAAAATCGACGCTACTCAACTATTCCTACCGACGCCTTGTTAGAAGCCGTTATCGAAATAGGAACGAATCAAAAGTCTCCTTTCACACAGAGACGGTCATGTATTGTATTGTATTGTATCCCTCAGTAAGCTGCAGTAAAAATAGTGCATTTGACAAAGATTAGATGCTGGGAAACCCCTGCTATGGCTTGTGTGCATGTTAAAAACGGCGAGATTGACCAAGGACGACACGATCCAGCCATTACTGTTACCGAATGCATTTATTTCGGTTTTTTTTTTTTTTTTTTTTTTTAACGACAACTTGCTACACTTAATTATTAACTGCCATCCTGAAATAGTGATGCGGGTTAAGAAATAGTCCTCCATAGGAGCACTCGAACAGCCACGCTGCCGTAGAAACCACGTAAATGTTTTAACGCTCTTACGGCCGGACGACTTGCGAGGTACAAACGGTTGCCGTAGGAAGGGGGTTCAGAGCGCGGCCAAACGTCGATGATGTCCCGAACTCGTCCCCGTACACGGAAACGCCATTACGGCAGCATCTCAACGTGTTCTTTCGCCTGCAACTACAACCAGGGCGCGAATTGACCGTGAGGGGGAGGGGAAGTGCTTTTTCATGAAAGGACACCCGCCGCTTTTGCAGTCGATTCCGCCATTTCCTTGACCCGTGCGCCATGTTTCCGTTTGTGACTCAGGTTTGGAGAAGGTGGGCCGCGACTCCAGCTACGAGCAAGAGGGCAAGGTGCAGTTCGTGATGGACGCCGTGTACGCTATGGCCCACGCGCTGCACCACATGCACCGCAAGCTCTGCCACGGCTACCCGGGCCTGTGCCCGCGCATGGCCAACAGCATCGACGGCAAGGAGCTGCTCGGCCACATCCGCGCCGTCAACTTCAACGGTGAGTGGGAGCTCATATTTTTATCATTTATTTTTTTTTTTAATCATTGCCGTCTGTGTGCACCGGGACTTGGACAACACAGCCGGCTTCGAATTTCTGCTAAAATAGAGCAGCGCCACGACAGGCCAAATACAACTTTTTTTTTTTTTTTTTTAAATGAAACAATTAAAGGCAGAATTGTAATCCGGGTTTTATGTCGGCTGGTGTGGCGCATCCATATATTATCGCATAATTCGAACCCATTCATCCCGGTACGCTTCCGCGTCACGATAAAAGCATTTCTCCTGCCCTCTTCGTCGCAGGCAGTTGATTGAAATAAATGAAAGCGCTGTCGCGCAATTAGAAATCTAACAGGATTCCGTGGCAGTTCATTTGTTCGGCTGCCGACTCCTTATAATTGCACCAAGAATGTCATTTGAAGACTGCCGACACAATCCCATGCATTACAGTTACAGCGGAATGTGTGTGTGTGTGTGTGTGTGTGTGTGTGTGTGTGTGTGTGTGTGTGTGTATAATTAATAGAAATATATATTTCGATATGTCCAACGTCTGGACATATAATGGCGAATAAATTAGTTCTCCCGAGTGTACTCATCCCAAGTTGTCTCACTGTCATATGAAAAACTCATTAAAAGCAAAAACAATCTGAGCAGACGTCTTAATGGCTCCAATTTGGCTCAGTGCAGGTGCTGAATTCCGTCCTTCATCCCCCCCCCCTTGTGATTTCACCCCCTCCTGACAATTTTAATTGAGCTCCCTCGTTTTCCCCTCTAAATAATATTAGACGCTTGATATTTTTCGGAATGTTTTCTTTGGCGATGCTCCCCCTTGCAAGCCGCCGCCGCCCGCTCTGCCAACTATTCATTTCCTGCGTCCCTGATGCATTGTGCGGCAATGATGGCCTCTGTTTAGTTAACAAGACACGCAGGGAGGAATTCATATGATGAGGATTACAACCCCGCCCCCCCCTAAAAAAAAGCGCGGCTCCTGGAAACGAGTGCGATTTGGACCGCGCCGCTGTCTATCGACAGGGACTTGATCTGCACTCTCTGGCGCTCAAGAGGGTGTTTTGCAGTTATTGCCGGCTTAGGGTTGGGGGCAGCGGGTTAGTTTGGGGGGCGCCAGATACTCCCTTGACCCCTTTGAACGACTTTCCTCAGGTTAACACAACTCGCTGCGAACTCGTGCCAAATTGCACGCCATTTTGTACACACACCGTTTGGCTTCGCTTGTAGTGTCTAGTTTCCTGACAAATTATTCAACCTTTTTTTGCTAAATTGTCTTACCGTTGTCGGAACAAGAACATACTCGTACGCTCACTGTCCACACCGGGAGGACAACTTTGGCACACTGGTAGCCGGTAGGACGCATTCAGGTTACTAGTGAGGCGAAGCCGTGCGCTGCCTCACCCCGCTAGCACTGCCTGTGACATTCCAAAATTCAATTCTTCTAGTTCTAGCACTTCACTAGTAGCGCAGTTGTCGACAGGTGCAGTCTTGCCTCTCCAGGCTTAGCACTTTATTGTCTTGCTAGTGAGGAATAAAGACATACTAGTGGATATCAACACTTCTTTTTGCCTTGGTGTTATAAATTGAAACTGCGTCTATAAAGCAAACGATTTCCGCGTCGCGGCGGCTTCAGTTCGGCGCAGCGCACAAAGACCGTGGTTGCTCCCCTGCCCGTCATAACGCAGCACATGTGCCCAGCCCTCACGGTTACCATAGTGACTGCTCGCCCGTGCCGTCGTCTGATCGGGACGTCGCCGCCGTTAGTTAGCCTCTGTGAAAGCGTACACCAAAGAGACGCGCGAGAGGGACGCCAAATGAGACAGAAGCCCAGAATGTGATTCTCCTTGAAGCGTATGGGAAACGCCGGCCCGATAATTCAATCGGTTGGCGGGACACAGAAAATCAAGTTCTGCGGCGGTATGAAACAATTCCATGCATCCCGCCCGCGCGCAAAATTGCCCGCCGCTGTCATCAGACTTTTCATCTCTCACTAAACCGCAAATAGATGCTGAGCTACTCGATTCTGCTTATGATTAATACATTGCAGCAATCCTGATTAATATCACTGCCCCACGCCTCCACTCCACCCGGTACCATGTTTTGGCATCATTTTAAACTTACTCCAGCGATTGACGTGCAACCGCAGCCAGCCGACTCATTCTCACATTCTCTGGCGCCCATGTCACTCACCAGGCCAGGTCCGCCTTTTACAAGCCCCTCACATTACTAATGAAAAGCAAACGATGGGGTAGTGAGTAGAATACTTGATTCTTGATCGATTTGACAGTTGCGTGAGGCGAACGATATTCAATATGTCACTTCTACAAACCCACAAGTGGATGCACTTTAAATTGCCGTCTGTCTCGCTTTGCTCCGAGCATATTCCGCAGAGGCTTTCAAAATGTCTCTCGACGTCCTTCGCCAGCGTCCTTATTTATCTCCCTTTCACAGTCTGTCCCGCCTGTTTGCTTCTCAGAACCACCGCTGACTCACCGGCTAATGTTTGCACTGAAGCTTTATTTATTTATTTATTAGGCAAATGTGTTATATATAAGTCATGTGCAAAATTAACACCGCTCTTAAATAAAGGTGATAAAATTACTTTATACAATTTGACTCGAATGGACTGGACGCAAACAGTCCCAGAAAGATTTGACCTTAAAATGGTTAAAAAAAAATGAAGATTAAATAAATGCAAATGTACTGACCTAAAGTTAAAAACAAGTGAACTCTTCTCAGGCATTGATTCTTCCGTGTACCACTAGAGGGAGCCGGCTTACAATACTTTGGAGTCTATGTTTAAAAAAACAAAGAAGTCCTTCATAAAAGATTCTTACAAAATATTTCGGAGTGAAAGGCTGTTTAGCCAAGGCTAATAAATAATAATAATAATAATAATAATAATAATATTATTAATAATAATAATAATACATTTTATTTGAATGCCCAGCAATGGCTGTAAGTTTGGTTTTTAGAAATGTGTCGGTGATCGTTTTTATGAAGCGTTGTCCCTGAGACCCGCTAGCTTGGAGCACTGCGTATGAACCTAGCAATGCCGCTAAGTTAATGCTAACGAGCTAATTAGCATACGAAAAGATCACGAAAATGCTTTGTTGACCAATTTCACACGCCAAGCTGCATTTATGTATATTGTTTGGCACTGGACAATTTGCGGTGTGTTTATTTGTTTACGAGAAGCTAATGCGTGTGTTAAATGAGTTGATTCTCCGCATTTTCGTCGAGCTGACAACAAGATGAAGACACGCAACCTCTTAAAAGTTGAAGTCCAAACGCACTCAAGTGTGCGTTTGGACGAGTGCTTAAGACGAGAGGAACTTTCTATGCAGTTTTCCAGGTCACGTCTCCCGCCAGGAGACGTGCACTAATTGGTAACCTGGGTGGTATTGGGGGTGGGGCGGGGGGGATGGCTGAGGAGCAGGTAAGGGGGTCGTGGCAGCCGGGCAATGACTGCAAGCGGCTGGCGGATGATGAAGCGTGCCTACTCGTAATGACCTGAGGGAGGCGGTGCGCACAGCACAGTAATGGCGGAATTTACTTGCTCGGAGATGATGAACTTGACCGCGACCCTCATGATCTTGCCGTGCAAGAGAATGACCCAGAGGGACCGTAGCAACCTGACCTCGCCGAGAGCCGTAAGAAATAAAACCCGGAGAGGTGATGGACGGCCTGTTAGACAAATGCAATCCATAACAACTTTGAATGAGGAAAAAAATCCCTTAAAATGTTTTTTCTCCCTATTTGGCGACTTGCTGTGACATCCGACTTGAGCACGATGACCCTTCCGAAGTGGCGAATGTGAGATCGGGACGTAGCCGTGACACCTCGACTTTGAGGAGCAGTAAACTTTAACTTTCAGGGACGCAGTCACGCATTGGTCACAACTCCTCAGTAAAGTGCAGAAATCAATTTTTTTTTTGCAGAGGATAAAGAATATATGCCCGCTGCTTCAAGGGTGACATGATTGCAAACACCTGTTCGATTCGTCAGCCCGTCTGCCGTGTCATTTCCATTCGTCCGTCGCCTCGAATTATCGTCTTGACTCTGTTAAATGATCGTCACCCCCCCCCAGCCGCCAACAAGCCAAGTGCGAGTATTCTCCTCAAGTGAGAGCCGTTGCGATCAATTTCTTTTTCCTCTCAGCAAACCGTCCTCCAAACCGGCCTTAATTTAAGCCCGCGCTAGTTTGAGAATAACACAGAGGCTGAAGGCTCGAATGAGGATGGGCCTGTGGCGAGAAAAGCAAGCGAGACGATGGGTTTTTTTTTCCTTCTCTTTTGGGGGAGTAGAAAGGGAGTGATGCGATGAAGCAAGACTAAAAGTTAAGGCGAGACAGACGCGGGGCTGGAGAGGCATGAGAACGCAGAAGCAGCTGCTGTGCAAGGCGGTAGGGAAGGGAAGGCGAGCCCGGCTCGAAAAAAATTCAGGCAAAATTCTGAAAGGAAGAAAAGCCGCGTTGAAACAGTTGTTTCACTTTCCACCCCGGCTGCAGACAAAATAGCTCAACTGTGTTTTTTTTGGTTGTTGTTTTGATTCCCAAAGAACTCGTGACTGCATCCCATCAACGAGAAACGTAAAAAAAAAAAAATCTGCTCCCATGTCACTGAAAAAGCTGTAAAATAACCGACAAAGCGAGGACGATCAATCGATCATCCAAGGTTGCTGCGGTGAATCGGACATTTTTTTTCCCCACCCGCATTGACGTCAGCGGTTGTCATTCAGCCGAGCAGAACCAAAGACCCCGCCCCATAGCGACCACAATGAAGCTCAAACTTCTTTTAACCCCTCTTTCTGAATTGTTTTCCTTATTTTATTTTATTTTTTAATTTATCCTCAGCTCCATCCCGCCATATCGATGACTTCCAGTCGCCGGGTTTTATTTCCATAACGCGCCGCTTCCTCCGCATGTACGCGGTAATTGGATTTCCTCTCGCGCTCCGTCCGTGTCCGCCGTCCGATTGGATTGCGTCTCCATAAAAGCAATGCGGAAGGGAAAAAAAAAAAGGACAGCCGAAACGGAACCGAGCAAAAAATAAAGGTTATTGATGCCGAGCAAAGCGAAGACATAAATGTACTCATGCGCGTATTTATTCACACTTGAGGCGGCGTCGGCGCTTTCGACTGTCCACCGACGGGTACATTACACAACCCAAGAGCCGGCACAAAAGAACTGAGATCGTCGAATACAACTTTTAGTCTACGTTAGCTGGAAGAAGTCCTTTCTTGATAATCTTGTGGAAAAATAAAACATAAAAATGTCGCCATTAACCTTTTCATGCACCCGATAACACGGTAAGCCGTCCACTGTCATGACCGCTGTGCCTGAAAGTGTTCAACGTTATGGAGTGTAGCCTGAGTCGTCATATACAACGGGGGTCCCCAACCCCCGGGCCGCGGGTCATTTGGTAGCGGGCCGCCCAGAAAGAATAAATAACTGACATGACTTGCGTTATATTCATTTCTGAATCTGAAAGATGTTTTATTTTGAAAATTTGACCGGATTCTCCCTTACATTCGTCGGGAGCACGGGTGCCAAAGTCAAGGCCCATGGGCCAGATCCGGCCCCCCACATCATTTTATGTGGCCCGTGGAAGCAACTCATGTGTGTCAACTATCATGATTCTTGCTGAAATCTGAATCGAAATGTTAAATCGTCATGGGTAATAAATAATCACCCGCCCTCCGAAGGAAGTCATAAGTCTGAAATGGCCCGCGACAAAAAATGAGTTTGGCACCCCTGGTCTAGAGTATGTCGCGGGTCAAGGAGCGCCTTCTCTGTCACGCAATAGGTTACCGCTGACATGAAACGCGGGAGCTTGCAAAACGAGTAAAAAAACAAACAAAACGTCTTTGGGAAGTGGAAAAGGCTTCCAAGACCCGACGACTTCCAAGAAAAAGAAGGCGACATTTAATTGACAATCCCACTCTGCATAATATGCGGCGATGGTGAGTCGTATTTTTCATGCACTCTGTATCTTATTTTGAAGTCAGGTTTCAACGTTACCAGAACGACCAGAGTGTTTATCATTTTGTTGTGTTTATCTGTCACACCTGCAAGGCCGGCCCCTGAAAATATTGTCTGACATTAAATGGGTCCGTGGGACCAAAAAAGGTTGAGGAGCCCTGATATACAATATATATTTCCCCCCCCCCCTTCTCAGGAAGTGCCGGCACGCCGGTGGTTTTCAATGAGAACGGCGACGCGCCGGGAAGATACGATATTTTCCAGTACCAGATCACCAACGGGTCCACGGCCGAGTACCGAGTCATCGGCTCCTGGACCAACAAACTGCACCTCAAGGTAAGATATTTTTGCCACTTGTTCCTCAAGCGCACGTCAAGGTGGAACGCGATGGAGAGCAGCCGAACGCAAAGTCGCTCGAGGGCGCGAAATCCACACAGGAGTTCATTAAAAAAAAAAAAAATAAAAATCCCAATTAAAAACGACAGATGAGAAGACTAATGGGCAAGAAATGCTTTGCGCATGACGGATGCCGAGCCGAGTGTGACAGAACATATGTTTTTTTTTTTTTTTTCCCCAAATTGGTAGGTTTGATTTCAAGCAGTGAGCAAAGTTAGCTGATACCCACGCCATATAAAAAGTGTGCACACCCCTGTTCGAATGCCGGGTTTAAAAATGCAAAAAACGCGAAAAATGTGACCTCGTCAACTTTTAGGTGGAGGTTCTTGCGCAAATAACAAAGACGTCTTTGTTGTAAAAACAAGCAACCAAAAGTAAAATTAGTTTTGGGATAGTCATATCTGCAAAAAAAAAAACAAAATAAGTCAATGAATAAAGCATGAGTCAGATGAGGGAAGAAATGTCGTCTGTCAGAAGCGATCATGCGGCGCGAGACGGTTTCAAAAAGTTTCCCCCAACCGCGCTCATTTGCACACGCGCCGACACGCGAGGAACGTGAAGTAATTATTTTCGCTGACAGTTTATTTGCATCCCCGGAGCAAACTGCCAAAGCGGCGGATGAGAAAACACTCTTGAATTCTCATTTTAGCGTCGCCGCTTGTAAATTCCGTCCTGAAAAGACGTCATTTAGGCGCATCTATCGCCAATTGTAAATCTAATTTATTTTTGTTTTATCTGTGCAGTCGAGTTGTTCAGTGGCCCCTTTTCCCCCCCTCCCCGCAGGTGGAGGCCATGCGCTGGAAGACGGGCGACCCGTCGCTGCCGGCGTCCGTGTGCAGCCTCCCGTGCCGCGCCGGTGAGAGGAAGAAGGTGGTGAAGGGGGTCCCCTGCTGCTGGCACTGCGAGCGTTGCGAGGGCTACCACTACCAGGTACGCCGGCGGCACAGTCAAGTCAAGTTGGGGTACGGTCAAAAAGCATGAAGAAAATATCAAGCGCAACGCCAGCCTAGCCGGCGATTGTCGGCGATTGTCGGCGGGGGAGGATCAATACCCATTTTGCTGCCACGAGCAGCAGCAAGCGGATCAATAAAGAGCTTGACACATTTACTGTAGATTTGGGACTTGAAGTGGAATTAGGCACGCCGCCATGACAAAACACAAAAAAATGACGCGGCGCCCGAAAACAAGTCACTTGACAGCAGCGGATAACGACTTGGGAGGTGCGTCGTTACAGTCGACGTATGGAAGACAAGAGGGACAAGAGGGACACCTCCATGGATGTCTTTATTTTCTAATCCTGTGTTAAAATCGGTTGACGTAAAAAAAAAAATGTTGAGGTTTTACAAGCTGGAAAAAAAATTGGCACAGCAGTGAAGTAGAAGAATCTTAACCAAGGCACATTAATGACAACGGCGACATCTTCGGCCATGGCCTTAAGAGATTTTGTTGTTGGTGTTACACAAATGAGTCCCACCCAAAAAGAAATACCAAAACCTGTTGGTTTTTTTGTTATACACATTCTTCTGGCCAGTTCCCACCATTAGCAGATCACCTGTTTGAATAGCTTGAAAGTCGCGCAGCAGCGCTGTAGCTAGCTCACACCTAGCGACGAAGTAGCAACCGGCGGAACAGTGTGCGGGGTTTGGCAGGTAGTGGTTGAACCGTGGGCAACGAGTTTCGCTGCGAGTGCTTTGAATCGCGTCATGTCATCACCAATAAATACAAAAAAATGCAAATGAGAGAGAAAAATCGACGTAAGTGCAAGTTAAACATGGCTGGCATCAAAGCTGAACCAACACACGATACAATATATGTATTGTTTTATAATACAGTCTAGAATTAAACACATTGTCAATCAGATACTGCTTTGACAATCGCACCATGTTTTAGTGGTTCGGAATTTTGAAATGTTATTTTTTTCTTGTGCTTCCGCAGGCCTCCGAGTTCATGTGCGAGCTGTGTCCGTACGAAATGCGCCCGGACGCCAACCGCACGGGCTGCGTGGCCATCCCCATCATCAAGCTGGAGTGGAACTCGCCGTGGGCCGTGGTGCCGGTTTTCCTCTCCATGCTGGGCATCATCGCCACGTCGTTCGTCATCGTCACCTTCGTGCGCTACAACGACACGCCCATCGTGCGGGCCTCGGGCCGCGAGATGAGCTACGTGCTCCTCACGGGGATCTTCCTGTGCTACGCCATCACCTTCCTGATGATCGCTGCGCCGGACGTGGGCGTGTGCTCCCTGCGCAGGATTTTCCTGGGCTTGGGCATGTGCTTCAGCTACGCGGCGCTTCTCACCAAGACCAACCGGATCCACCGCATCTTCGAGCAAGGGAAGAAGTCGGTCACGGCGCCGAGGTAATGTTTTGGTCATGCATGATTTATCAGGCATGAACTCGCGCTCACCTAGTTGCGCGCCATTGGTTGCTGAAGATGAGTGCAATGCAAAATCATTTTCAATCCTGCTTTTTATACCTACAAAAAGCGACGGCCACACATTTATTTTTAACGTCATTTTTTCATTTTTAAAAGACAAACTCAGCTCCGCCCAGACTGTATTTCAATAGGTTGTTTTCTATTCAACAAAGCTACCGCTAGCAATAATGACCGCTAGCAAAAATGACTCAAAACCCCGCCCTCTCCTATCTCGGCCCAGATTCATCTCCCCGGCCTCCCAGCTGGTCATCACCTTCTCCCTCATCTCGGTCCAGCTGCTGGGCGTGTTCTTGTGGTTCGCCGTGGACCCGCCGCACACGGTGGTGGACTACGGCGAGCAGCGGACCCAGGACCCCAGGGCGGCGCGCGGGGTCCTCAAGTGCGACATCTCGGACCTGTCGCTCATCTGCTCCTTGGGCTACTCCATCCTGCTGATGGTCACGTGCACGGTCTACGCCATCAAGACGCGCGGCGTCCCCGAGACCTTCAACGAGGCCAAGCCCATCGGCTTCACCATGTACACCACCTGCATCATCTGGCTGGCCTTCATCCCCATCTTCTTTGGAACTTCTCAGTCTGCGGAGAGGGTAAAAGCGTTCGATCGTCATCGAGTCCAGTCGAGTGTAGGTTCAAAAACGCCCCCTAAATTCCCCCCCAGAAATCCACAATATCCCGGGGGAGGAGAGAGGGGAAGCGGCAATAAAACAGGCCAAAATGAGGTTATCGTATTTTCCGCCATTTAAGGCGCACCGAAAAGTCTTCCATTTTCTTAAAAGCAGGGGGGTGGCGGTCCGAGGTCTCCTTTGCGCGTTCTAAAACGTTATTACATTTCAGAGTGACCCATTTTCCAGTTGCGGATTTTTCACTCGTCTGTTGCGGAACGGATGCGTTTTCTCCCTCCGCCGAAGCCTTTTTTGGGGAGATGAAATATGCCGCGTGAGAAATCGATGGCCGGCAAGAGAGTTTTGGCTGACCGCAGTCGCGCCAATGTGTTCAGGGCGTGTACTTGATGAATCAAGCTGTCTAAAAAAAAAAAATTGTGTTTTAAAACGTAAGATGAGTGAAGTACGCGGGAGTTGCGTTTTGCTGTCCCGCTTTGCTGTTTTGTGTGCATCTTTGATTTAGTTGCCAACTGAAGCCAAGTACTCGTTAGGTCCGATTGGCCCTCCGTGGCGCCATCCTCATGAATATTCAAGTGGTGGTGGGTGGGTGGGGGGATTTATTCCTGCTGATCCAATCTCCATTTGACCTAATGAGGCCACGACCTCACGCACAAATTGCATTCCCGCGCACCCGGGTGCCTATGCGGGTGTGTGTACCTTGGCAGTAAAACAGGCCAAAAATGCGTTCGCTCTCTTGACATTTACTTCACCGAATGAGACCGGGCGACGTTCTGCATGGGTTTTTTTCCCTTTTTTTTACGCGGCGACTTGCTGTGTGTCATTGGGATATCCGCCAAGTGTACGCTTTTATGTGTCCTTTTCTAATTGGAATACTGCGTTCAATGTGATGCGTCTGGCTGGTTGAGAGGCAAAGAGGAAGAGAATAAACAGGTAATGATGTGGCGGGCCGATGGGGGGGGGCTGTAATGAGGAGTTCTGCTCAGGTGGCCCCGCATTATGATTAACGTTCTCATCTCATTGTCGTCATCGGCTCCTGTTTCCCGCTCCGGCTTGCCAACGATGGAACTAATCTGCGCTCGATTACTCATATTTACCCCGGAATTAGACGCCCGCTGAGATGTTTTGACATTTTGGAGACCGGAACTCTTATATGATGCCACTTTGGCAACGCCACTTCCAGTTGAAGTTTAATGTCAAACCAAACATCAAATTAGAGGGACACATGTTGAGCATCAATACGACGGACGTTTTAAAGCTTTGATTACAAACGAAGGCCGACACATGCGGACAACGTGACGTCACTGACAAGCATGTGATCTTGATCCTACGAGCAAGGTTCAGATTTTAAGTTTGTAGCGTGAACCGTCACTTGCGGTCATTGCCATCGTCAAGTCCCACAGCAGGAGTAGCTGCAGTGAAAACGCAATGTGGTTCATTTGTGACATTCTTGATCATTTTGTTCGTGCAGATCCCTTCCACGCGCTGACGCTAGAAAAGAAATTAGGCGTGTAAGCTTTTGCGCAGAAAGGCTGGCTGGTGATTAACGGCAAGTCATTTGCATGTTATTTTCCAACCGCTGGACATAATGTCTGAAAATTAGGGAAGGCAACAGAAGCGTGACGAGCAATACAAAAAAATTAATAAATAAAAGTCGAGGAAAGTTTCGAGACGCGCAAGTGTCTTCGCTTTGATCCGTTTCCCAGCTACGCTCGCCTGCGCCGTGACTGCTAGCGACACCTTTCCCTCTCGCCCTCCCAACTCTTTCGCTTTTTACCTTTCGCTCTCTCGTACCCGCTGTGACTCAGAGCCGTGTCGAGCAATACCGAGAGATGCCGGACGAGTGGGGATGGGAAGGTTGAGGCGATGAGAGCCTCAACTAAGAGCAATATTCCCAAATATTTACGTTCCAGAACCCCCGTAATCGCAAATATCTGTGTAGTATCTTTAAACACCAATCCAAAATATGCACGTGAGTTGCAGCTATTGTTTTAGTTTTTCCTTTCGGGGTTGGTTGCCTTCCCCACAATCTACCATCACGGACGTGCACGTTTCGTTAAAAAGCCACGATTGTCCTGGTGAGTGACGTGGGAGTCGGGAGATTGGCTATTGGTCACTCAGGACAGCAGCGGGTTGCAGGCCACAGCCTGATGCAATGTTGAGTTATTCGGCTTGCGTGTCAATTCATGTAATTTAAATAAAGATATATGTGAATGAATTGTGTATAAAGTAGAGTACATTTTGGTCAAGTCTTTTTCAATTTTCTGATTTATTGCCAAATAAATTAAGAGCTGAAAAATGTCGCTACGCTCTCGAGAATATTAGCTGAGATGCTAACACAGCGGCAGCTTTTATCAGAACTCATCACGAAAGGCGAGTTTCCTCTTCTACTTCTCAACCTGTCGCAATTGACCCTAAAAAAAAGCAAACAGGCAACATGGCATTCAACTAGCAGCTCCCAGAAGATAAATCCGATCAAAATGGCTCCCGGCATGACTTGCCTCTTTCCCCAAAACGAATTCCAGTCAAATCTCCTGGGCCCTCGCGTTCCTCGGGTGATTAAAATGATGAGTGGTCCCACTGCGGGCGCGAGGAGACGGCTACTCGCCGTCAATTAAACCCACAAAAATGAATGAAACAAAAATGGCCGTCAAGTTTCCCCGCGTGGCCTGGAGGCGTCTTGTAATGTCGCAGCTTAGGTGGAGACGGGCACCTGCCAAGGACACCTAAACGGATTAGCTCCATGCTAAATGATGCAAAGAGTGCAAAAAGGAGCGAAAGCAGGTTGATGCAAGACATCGGTGGGAGTATCGACACCCCCCCCCCCCCTCTCCCGACTTATTTCATGTGTTTCCGACGTGTCTCGGTTTTACTTCAGGTGTAGGCAGCTGTTGCATCATCGCGTTGTCTTCCCCTTCTGGTATTTGCTCAGCCGGTGAGTTTTCGCAGCCTCTGACAAGGAGCTAATTCACGAGAGGGGAGGGCTGGGGTGGGGGGGGGGGTGATGACAGATTTAATAGAATCTCGCATATAGAGGCAAGCTGGCAGCTTGAGTCAGTCAACCCCCCAAAAATAAAATAGATTGATGTCAAAATTGGACTTTAGATAAACATGTTGTAGTGACGGAACGAGCGTTTCTGTCGTTGCAGCACGTTGGCCACCTGGGGGCAGTATATTGCCAACAGGCAAGTAACACCAATGTGGACTGACCCATTTGTCCCAAAAAGTAACATTTCGTTAATTGTGCAAAATTAAGGCGACTGTCACATTAGTTGTTCCTTGCAGAGGATAAGGAATATATGCAGTCACGCAAAATCTGTGCAAATACAAACTCCGGTTCCGCTTATCTCAAGGCGCCTCTTTTGCAGGCTCGTCTTGACGTCTCCGCGTGACGTTTTCACGGGAATTGGATTTCATCCGAATCTCGTCTCCGCAGATCCGTTGCCATGGCAACGTAATTGCAGTCAAGTGCGAGTAAGGATTAAGTCAAACAGGGTGGGGCGCTTTCTCTGCCATTTTTAAAGTGTTTATTCTGATCAAGGTTGCAGGCACTTTAGATTGTGTGAAATGTAATAAAATATGAGGGGGGGGGGGAACGCGAGTGTAAATGTCTCCCGTTTTCTCTTTTGGGGCAAGCGTTTTAAGAGCGTCTGAATGAGCGGCGCCGCGCTCGTGTTCTGTGGCGATTGCGTCGGTCGGGCATTGTAATAAAGTCCGCCGCGAGGCTTCACTCGGAGCGCTAATTAAAATCTAACAAGGTGAAATCATCCCGAGCACTTTTGTATCATTGACACAAAAGGCGGGCAACTCCTCTCGTGATGGCAATTTAAAAAAAAAAAGCGCTTGTGTAATCAAGGCGGCAGCGATACGATGTCTTTCTGTTCACAGGTGGAAATATTCGATGTTGTGGCCAGTCGACGACGTGCGGTCGTTTTTTTTTTAGCATGGCGGCGAGCGAATGCATTTCCCAACGTTGTCATCTTTCGCTTTCAGATGTACATCCAAACCACCACGCTGACCATCTCGCTCAGTCTGTCGGCGTCCGTCTCCCTGGGGATGCTCTACATGCCCAAAGTCTACATCATCCTCTTTCACCCCGAGCAGAACGTTCCCAAACGCAAGCGCAGCTTCAAGGTAAAGGGCCTTTGCGCTTGAAAGGGTCGCTCGTCGCCAAACGCCGTCGCCCCTCACAAAGGTGCGTTCCCGACGCAGGCCATCGTGACCGCCGCCACCATGTCGGGGAAACTGTCGCAGAAGGGAGGCGACCGGCCCAACGGCGAAGTCAAGACGGAGTTGTGCGAGAGCATGGAGACCAACAGTGAGTAAGCGAACGCAACTTGGCATTTTTACACACACAGGGGGCAGTGCATTAAAACTCATTCAGTCCCAGCAAATTCTAGACCAAGTCTGAAAGGACGTTTAAAAACGTCTTTGGGAGTGAATGAGTTAAAAAAAAACAAATCAAACAAACACGCCAGCTGTAGGACTCAAGGTTGCCGTTGTTGTGTCTTACAGCTTCATCTAAGACCACGTACGTCAGCTACAGCAATCACGCCATCTGAAAAAAAACAACAACAACAAAAATACAAACGCAGCACAAGACTGAAGAAGCGATCCAAGCATGAAGACATTTCACATCAGGGAAGAAAAGGGGCTTGCTTTCCTGCCGCTCACGTAACTGTAAGGAAGGGAGGGGAGGGGTGGGGGGGGGACCAAAAAAAGGACAATGTCAATTGGGAGCCTTGACTGGACTATGGAAGTTCAAAAAAAAAAAAATTATCAAAACATGTATCCGTTGTATGCGTCAGGGCCAGGAATAGAGTGACCATCTATGAGACAAAACATGTTTGTTGTTCTAATCGTTAAGTATTTTTGTGGTTGTGACAATTCCCCCCCGCCCCCCCGCCTCCGCCCCCTCCCCATTCTTGTCTCACCGTTGTTGAATCGTCCTTGCAAACGGAGATGAGTGCATTTCCTCATGAACCTGTAAACACACATCCATGAGGTGACGCATGCCGCTTTTGATACCGAAAGGAGATCTATTTATAATAAAAAGGAATGTTGTTTTTTTTTTTTGCTAATACCTGGGTCTGGTCTTCCTTCGCTGATGCGGGAGCGACGTGAGAAGTCTTTTCTCGTGTTAACTGAAGCATCGTGTGCCAAAGTAAGATCATATCTGTGTGGTGGAGAGGCTATCTTAGCTTAGCTTAGCCTGGATACTAATTCAAACTACGTGACAATTTCAAACGGCCCCCTCCCACCCACACTTGTAAAAATTGCGTATCAGCGTGCGCTTTGCCAAGCGGCGTCAAGAAGCACGACAGCAGCTTGTCCTCCGTTGATGACAACGCACACACGCTGTATCATGATATCCAATCAAAAATCCAAGTTCGTCTGTTTTTGTGTGTGTGTGTGGGGGGGGGGGGTTCTGGTTTCCGGATTTGAATAGGGAAACCACGGGGAGTCCCACATTGCTCGTGTGCCGCAGATTCTGCTTCTCTCTGATATGCAAATTAACGGAGAAAAGTGTTGGCTTTGCGTTGTTCACCATTTGCAGGAGAAAAAAAAAGACTCAATCGAAATATATTGCACGTCAAAGTTCAAGCAGATTGTAATTTGAGAACCACAAAAACGAGAGTCACAAATGAAAATAGGGAGGACGGGTTCAAGATGAAGGGGGTCATGACATTTTCAAAATGGCTGCTCGAGCTGCTCGAGCTTTCACGACTGTCACAGATACGCAGTTTATGTGTTTCTTTTTTTTCCAGGTACATTACTGCCACCTACTGGGTCGCAGTGGCATGAGTACGATTGTTTTCTTGCGCTTCGCCATTGCAAACAATGACATGTTGGTTTGAGTCTGCATGCGTCCTCGGATATGGGACACTCTTTTTGCGGCTCAAACTGCGATGGGGTCAAAGGTCAAAAGGCGGGTCCGACCTCTGGGACCATGGCCGACAGACCGACACGTCGGAAATGAGCTGAGTGAGAAAGGTCGCCAAGATCGGCACGTGAATGCAAATTGCTTCCAAGCTTCCAGGTATTTCATCATGCTCCATTTTGGTTAGCGTTGACGCCTTGAAAGTATTCACGCTTTTAATAGTTGTTTTTGGGGGTAGGACGTGAACAGCAGCAGCCTCCTGATGGGACCAAAAAAGAACTGCACATCATCAGCATCCGGATGCTGTTTGCCATCATGTGGGTGACACCATCTGTTGAATCATTTGACTGCTCCTTGATGTATAATCAATGTACGTTTTCGGGAACGTTACCAGCAGAGATGGAAAAAAAAAAAAAAAACACATTTTATATAATAAGGATAAACTTGGAACAATTGAGAAACGCATTATTTTTTCAAGTGCTTGATCACAGAGCTATTTTTTGGAATATTGTAAATGTGCCCCCCCCATCCCCCCACCTTCCATTTCAGGAGCTGACCGCAGAATTAAATCCTGTTTTTGATGAGTTTCTTTAATTGGCTGGCCTTCATGACATTTCTGCTTCTGCCTGCCTGTTTATTTTGTATTGTGAATTATGCGCTGACTGAATAAAAAGACGACTTGGTTGTTTCTTTGAAACACCATTTTACAATATTTTGAAAATAAAGCGATGAAACCCTGCAGTGGTTTATTTCGAAGTGCTGTCTTACGTGCAGTATGCTCAACGCATTTTTCAATTTCACCCCCCAAAATGCCCTGCCACAGCGGTATGTACAGTCAAAATTGTGTGTTAAAGAATATTTAAGAGCACTCGTAGGATACAGAGTGTGCAGGTGCATGTGAACGTGTTGACAGCACCTTGCTAAATATCTCCACTGGTCTCCCGTGTCGCCAGCGAGCCCGCGGGGGCTCACGCCATGACGTTAATAGTCTGACAGGCCCCGCTGCTCCCCTTCCGCCGCCGCCTCCATCTGCTCGTCTCGCATCCCTCCATCCTTCCCTGCAGCGGCACCACTCTTGGCCTTTTGTCGTCGCATCATAGACAAACGCAGATTTGTGCCGTGCGCGGGAAGTCGTCGACAACAGTCCGGATGCATTTGGTCATTTTTCTCGGGCCAAAGGTGACTTTTCCAGTGGTAAGAAGAAAGCGGATGAGAGTGAGGACATCAAGAATCATCAAGCGTCATCATGTGTTGACGGTAACCTGAGTCACCGTTAATGCTGATGAGCCGCAGAGCATCACACGCAGACGTGACCCCAATTTGCCATGTGCGGGAGGCTATTTTTTTAGACCAGGTCCAATTCACTTTGGGACATGATATATAGGGGGCGTTTTTGGTCGAAAAAAAAAAACCAACCATGTATAGTAAGGCGTTTTTTAGCCGAAAAAAATGACATAGTATAGTAAGGCGTTTTTAGCCGGAAAAAAACGACATAATATAGTAAGGCGTTTTTAGACGAAAAAAACCCGACAAAAACGACATAGTATAGTAAGGTATTTAGCCGGAAAAAATAGGCAAAATCGACATAGTATAGTAAGGCGTTTTTAACCGAAAAAAAAGACAAAAACGACATAGTATAGTAAGGCGTTTTTAGACGAAAAAAACCCGACAAAAACAACATAGTATAGTAAGGCTTTTTTAGCCGACCAAAACGACATAGTAAAGTAAGGCGTTTTTAGCCGAAAAAAATGACATAGTATTGTAAGGCGTTTTTAGCCGAAAAAAACGACATAGTATAGTAAGGCGTTTTTAGCCGAAAAAACGACAAAAACGACATAGTATAGTAAGGCGTTTTAGCCGAAAAAAATGACACAGTATAGTAAGGCGTTTTTAGCACGACAAAAACAACATAGTATAGTAAGGCGTTTTTAGCCGAAAGAACGACAAAAACGACATAGTATAGTAAGGCGTTTTTAGCCGAAAAAAACGACGTAGTATAGTAAGCCGTTTTTAGCAGAAAAAAACTGCATAGTATAGTAAGGCGTTCTTAGCCGAAAAAAACGACATAGTATAGTAAGGCGTTTTTAGCCGGAAAAAACGACATAGTATAGTAAGGCATTTTTAGCTGAAAAAAAACGACATAGTATAGTACGGCGTTTTTAGCCAGACAAAAACGACAAAAACGACATAGTATAGTAAGGCGTCTTTAGCCGAAAAAAAATGACAAAAATGACAAAGTATAGTAAGGCGTTTTTAGCCGAAAAAAAACGACATAGTATAGTAAGGCATTTTTAGCCGAAAAAACAGCATAGTATAGTAAGGCGTTTTTAGCCGAAAAAAACGACATAGTATAGTAAGGCGTTTTTAGCCGAAAAAAAAACGACATAGTATAGTAGGGCGTTTTTAGCCGAAAAAAAAAGGCAAAAACGACATAGGTGTTTTTAGCCGTTTTTGGCCGAAAAAAATGACATAGTATAGTAAGGCGTTTTTAGCCAAAAAAAACGACATAGTAAAGTAAGGCGTTTTTAGCCGAAAAAAAATGACATAGTATTGTAAGTAGTTTTTAGCCGAAAAAAACGACAAAAAGACATAGTATAGTAAGGCGATTTTAGCCGAAAAACCCCCGACAAAAACGACATAGTATAGTAAGGTGTTTTAGCCGGAAAAAAAAGGCAAAAACGACATAGTATAGTAAGGCGTTTTTAGCCGAAAAAAACCCGACAAAAATGACATAGTATAGTTAGGCGTTTTTAGCCGGAAAAAAACGACATAATATAGTAAGGCGTTTTTAGACGAAAAAAACCCGACAAAAACGACATAGTATAGTAAGGTATTTAGCCGGAAAAAATAGGCAAAATCGACATAGTATAGTAAGGCGTTTTTAACCGAAAAAAAGACAAAAACGACATAGTATAGTAAGGCGTTTTTAGACGAAAAAAACCCGACAAAAACAACATAGTATAGTAAGGCTTTTTTTAGCCGACCAAAACGACATAGTAAAGTAAGGCGTTTTTAGCCGAAAAAAATGACATAGTAAAGTAAGGCGTTTTTAGCCGACAAAAATGACATAGTATAGTAAGGCGTTTTTAGCCCATAAAAAGCGAAAAAAACGACATAGTATAGTAAGGCGTTTTTAGCGAAAAAATGACATAGTATAGTAAGGCGTTTTAGCGAAAAAACGACATAGTATAGTAAGGCGTTTTTAGCCGAAAAAATGACAAAAACGACATAGTATAGTAAGGCATTTTTAGCGGAAAAAACAGACAAAAACGACATAGTATAGTAAGGCGTTTTTAGCCGAAAAAAACGACATAGTATAGTAAGGCGTTTTTAGCGGAAAAAACGACATAGTATAGTAAGGCGTTTTAGCGAAAAAACGACATAGTATAGTAAGGCGTCTTTAGCGAAAAAACCCGACAAAAACGACATAGTATATATAGTAAGGCATTTTAGCGGAAAAAAACCCGACAAAAATGACATAGTATAGTAAGGCGTTTTTAGCCAAAAACGACAAAAGCGACATAGTATAGTAAGGCGATTTTAGCGAAGAAAACCGACATAAAGCGACATAGTATAGTAAGGTGTTTTTAGCGAAAAAAAAGGCAAAACGACATAGTATAGTAAGGCGTTTTAGGCAAAGGCGACAAAAGCGACATAGTATACTAAGGCATTTTAGCGAAAAAGACGACAAAAGCGACATAGTATAGTAAGGCGTTTTAGTGAATCAGCCGACATAGTATAGTAAGGCGTTTTTAGCGGAAAAAACCGACAAAAGCGATATAATATAGTAAGGCGTCTTTAGCCAAAAAAAAGGACAAAAACGACATAGTATAGTAAGGCATTTTTAGCCGGAAAAAACAGACAAAAATGACATAATATAGTAAGGCGTTTTTAGACGACCAAAACGACATAGTATAGTAAGGCGTTTTTAGCCGAAAAAAACGACAAAAACGACATAGTATAGTAAGGTGTTTTTAGCCGAAAAAAACGACGAAAACGACATAGTATAGTAAGGCGTTTTTAGCCGAAAAAAAGACATGGAATAGTAAGGCGTTTTAAGCTGATAAAAAAACGTCAAAAACGACAGAGTATGACAAGGCGTTTTTAGCCGAAAAAAAACAACATAGTATAGTAAGGCGTTTTTTAGCCGAAAAAAAACAGACAAAAATGACATAGTATAGTTAGGCGTTTTTAGCCGGACAAAAACGACATAGTATAGTAAGGTGTTTTTAGCCGAAAAAAAAATGACAAAACCGACATAGTATAGTAAGCCGTTTTTAGCCGAAAAAACCCCGACAAAAACGACATAGTATAGTAAGGTATTTAGCCGGAAAAAATAGGCAAAAACGACATAGTATAGTAAGGCGTTTTTAGCCGAAAAAAACCGACATAGTATAGTAAGGCGTTTTAGCCGAAAAAAATGACACAGTATAGTAAGGCGTTTTTAGCCCGACAAAAACAACATAGTATAGTAAGGCGTTTTTAGCCGAAAAAACGACAAAAACGACATAGTATAGTAAGGCGTTTTTAGCCGAAAAAAACGACATAGTATAATAAGGCATTTTTAGCTGAAAAAAAACGACATAGTATAGTACGGCGTTTTTAGCCAGACAAAAACGACAAAAACGACATAGTATAGTAAGGCGTCTTTAGCCGAAAAAAAATGACAAAAATGACAAAGTATAGTAAGGCGTTTTTAGACGAAAAAAAAGAAAAAAACGACATAGTATAGTAAGGCGTTTTTACTGAAAAAACCCCCGACAAAAACGACATAGTATAGTAAGGTGTTTTTAGCCGAAAAAAAAGGCAAAAACGACAGAGTATAGTAAGGCGTCTTTAGCCGAAAAAAAAGGCAAAAACAACATAGTATACTAAGGCATTTTTAGCCGAAAAAACGACATAGTATAGTAAGGCGTTTTTTGCCGGAAAAAAACCGACAAAAACGATATAATATAGTAAGGCGTCTTTAGCCAAAAAAAAGGACAAAAACGACATAGTATAGTAAGGCGTTTTTAGACGACCAAAACGACGTATAGTAAGGCGTTTTTAGCCGAAAAAAACGACAAAAACGACATAGTATAGTAAGGCGTTTTTAGTCGAAAAAAACGACATAGTATAGTAAGGCGTTTTTAGCCGGAAAAAAACCGACAAAAACGATATAATATAGTAAGGCGTCTTTAGCCAAAAAAAAGGACAAAAACGACATAGTATAGTAAGGCATTGTTAGCCGGAAAAAACAGACAAAAATGACATAGTATATTAAAACGTTTTTAGACGACCAAAACGACATAGTATAGTAAGGCGTTTTTAGCCGAAAAAAATGACAAAAACGACATAGTATAGTAAGGTGTTTTTAGCCGAAAAAACCGACGAAAACGACATAGTATAGTAAGGCGTTTTTAGCCGAAAAAAAGACATGGAATAGTAAGGCGTTTTAAGCTGATAAAAAAACGTCAAAAACGACAGAGTATGACAAGGCGTTTTTAGCCGAAAAAAAACAACATAGTATAGTACGGCGTTTTTAGCCAGACAAAAACGACAAAAACGACATAGTATAGTAAGGCGTCTTTAGCCGAAAAAAAATGACAAAAATGACAAAGTATAGTAAGGCGTTTTTAGACGAAAAAAAAGAAAAAAACGACATAGTATAGTAAGGCGTTTTTACCGAAAAACCCCCCGACAAAAACGACATAGTATAGTAAGGTGTTTTTAGCCGAAAAAAAAGGCAAAAACAACATAGTATAGTAAGGCGTTTTTAGCCCGACAAAAACAACATAGTATAGTAAGGCGTTTTTTGCGAAAAAACGACATTGTATAGTAAGACGTTTTTAGCTAAAAAAAAAGGACAAAGACGACATAGTATAGCAAAACATTTTTAGCCGAAAAAACCCGACAAAAACGACATAGTATAGTAAGGTGTTTAGCCGGAAAAAAAAGGCAAAAACAACATAGTATAGTAAGGCGTTTTTTAGCCGAAAAAAACGACATAGTATAGTAAGGCGTTTTTAGCCCGACATATACAACATAGTATAGTAATGCGTTTTTAGCCGAAAAAAACGACATAGTATAGTAAGGCGTTTTTAGCGGAAAGAAACAGCATAGTATAGTAAGGCGTTTTAGCGAAAAAAACGACATAGTATAGTAAGGCGTTTTTAGCGAAAAAACGACATAGTATAGTAAGGCGTTTTAGCAGAAAAAACTGACATAGTATAGTAAGGCGTTTTAGCGAAAAAGCGACATAGTATAGTAAGGCGTTTTTAGCGAAAAACGACAAAAGCGACATAGTATAGTAAGGCGTTTTTAGCGAAAAAGCGACAAAAGACATAGTATAGTAAGGCGTTTTTAGCTGATAAAAACGACAAAAGCGAAATAGTATAGTAAGGCGTTTTAGCGGAAAAAACAGCATAGTATAGTAAGGCGTTTTAGCGAAAAAACGACATAGTATAGTAAGGCGTTTTTAGCGAAAAAAAAACGACATAGTATATAATAAGGCGTTTTTAGCGGATAGTAAAAATGACAAAAACAACATAGTATAGTAAGGCGTTTTTAGCGAAAAAACGACATAGTATAGTAAGGCGTTTTTAACGAAAAAACGACATAGTATAGTAAGGCGTTTTTAGCGGAAAAACGACATAGTATAGTAAGGCGTTTTAGCGAAAAAGCGACATAGTATAGTAAGGCGTTTTTAGCGAAAAAACGACATAGTATAGTAAGGCGTTTTAGCGAAAAAACGACATAGTATAGTAAGGCGTTTTAGCGAAAAAAGCGACATAGTATAGTAAGGCGTTTTAGCGAAAAAACGACATAGTATAGTAAGGCGTTTTTAGCTGAAAAAACGACATAGTATAGTAAGGCGTTTTAGCGGAAAAAGCGACAAAGCGACATAGTATAGTAAGGCGTTTTTAGCGAAAAAAATGACAAAAATGACAAAGTATAGTAAGGCGTTTTAGCGAAAAAAGACAAAAACGACATAGTATAGTAAGGCGTTTTAGCGAAAAAACCCGACAAAAGCGACATAGTATAGTAAGGCGTTTTAGCGAAAAAAGGCAAAAGCGACATAGTATAGTAAGGCGTTTTAGCGAAAAAAGGCAAAAGCGACATAGTATAGTAAGGCGTTTTAGCCGACAAAAACAACATAGTATAGTAAGGCGTTTTTAGCGAAAAAAGCGACATAGTATAGTAAGGCGTTTTAACGAAAAAACAAAAACGACATAGTATAGTAAGGTTTTTAGCGGAAAAAATAGGCAAAACGACATAGTATAGTAAGGCGTTTTTAGCGAAAAAACGACATAGTATAGTAAGGCGTTTTAGCGAAAAAAAACGACATAGTATAGTAAGGCGTTTTAGCGAAAAAAACGACATAGTATAGTAAGGCGTTTTAGCGAAAAAACAACATAGTATAGTAAGGCGTTTTTAGCGGAAAAAAACGACATAGTATAGTAAGGCGTTTTTAGCCGGGAAAAAACGACATAGTATAGTAAGGCATTTTTAGCCGGACAAAAATGACAAAAACAACATAGTATAGTAAGGCGTTTTTAGCCGAAAAAAACGACATAGTATAGTAAGGCGTTTTTAGCGGAAAGAAACAGCATAGTATAGTAAGGCGTTTTTAGCCGAAAAAAACGACATAGTATAGTAAGGCGATTTTAGCCGAAAAAAACCCGACAAAAACGACATAGTATATATAGTAAGGTGTTTTTAGCCGAAAAAAAAGGCAAAAACGACATAGTATAGTAAGGCGTTTTTAGCCGAAAAAAACCCGACAAAAATGACATAGTATAGTAAGGCGTTTTTTTAGCCAAAAAAAACGACAAAAACGGCATAGTGTCGTAAGGCGTTTTTGGCCGAAAAAAATGACATAGTATATCCATCCATCCATCCAATTTCTGAACCGCTTGATCCTCACTAGGGTCACGGGGGGTGCTGGAGCCCATCCCAGCTGTCTTCGGGCAGTAGGCGGGGGACACCCTGAATCGGTTGCCAGCCAATTGCAGGGCACACAGAGACGAACAACCATCCACGCTCACACTAACACCTAGGGACAATTTAGAGTGCTCAATCAGCCTGCCATGCATGTTTTTGGAATGTGGGAGGAAACCGGAGTGCCGGAGAAAAGCCACGCAAGCCGGGAGAACATGACAAACTCACACAGGAGGCGGAGCTGGAATTGAACGAGTACCTCTGCACTGTGAAGTCGGCAGCTAACCACTGGACTACCGGGCGCCCTGACATAGTATAGTAAGGCATTTTAGCGAAAAAACGACATAGTATAGTAAGGCTTTTTTGGCAAAAAAAACGACATAGTATAGTAAGGCGTTTTAGCGACAAAAATGACATAGTATAGTAAGGCGTTTTTAGCGAAAAAAGCGACAAAAGCGACATAGTATAGTAAGGCGTTTTAGCGAAAAAATGACATAGTATAGTAAGGCGTTTTAGCCGACAAAAATGACATAGTATAGTAAGGCGTTTTAGCCAAAAAAACCGACAAAAGCGACATAGTGTAGTAAGGCGTTTTAGCGAAAAAATGACATAGTATAGTAAGGCGTTTTAGCGAAAAAAACGACATAGTATAGTAAGGCGTTTTAGCGAAAAAACTGCATAGTAAAGTAAGGCGTTTTAGCGAAAAAAGCGACATAGTATAGTAAGGCGTTTTTAGCGAAAAAAGCGACATAGTATAGTAAGGCGTTTTTAGCTGAAAAAACCGACATAGTATAGTAAGGCGTTTTTAGCGGACAAAAGCGACAAAAGCGACATAGTATAGTAAGGCGTTTTGGCGAAAAAAATGACAAAAATGACAAAGTATAGTAAGGCGTTTTAGCGAAAAAAAGACAAAAGCGACATAGTATAGTAAGGCGTTTTAGCGAAAAACCCGACAAAAACGACATAGTATAGTAAGGTGTTTTAGCGAAAAAAAAAAACGACATAGTATAGTAAGGCATTTTTAGCCCGACAAAAAAAACATAGTATAGTAAGGCGTTTTTTGCCGAAAAAAACGACATAGTATAGTAAGACGTTTTTAGCTAAAAAAAAGGACAAAAACAACATAGTATAGTAATGCGTTTTTAGCCGAAAAAAACGACATATTATAGTAAGGCGTTTTTAGCCGAAAAAAACGACATAGTATAGTAAGGCGTTTTTAGCGGAAAGAAACAGCATAGTATAGTAAGGCGTTTTTAGCCGAAAAAAACGACATAGTATAGTAAGGCGTTTTAGCCGAAAAAAATGACACAGTATAGTAAGGCGTTTTTAGCCCGACAAAAACAACATAGTATAGTAAGGCGTTTTTAGCCGAAAAAACGACAAAAACGACATAGTATAGTAAGGCGTTTTTAGCCGAAAAAAACGACATAGTATAGTAAGGCGTTTTAGCCGAAAAAAATGACATAGTATAGTAAGGCGTTTTTAGCCCGACAAAAACAACATAGTATAGTAAGGCGTTTTTAGCCGAAAAAAACGACATAGTATAGTAAGGCATTTTTAGCTGAAAAAAAACGACATAGTATAGTACAGCGTTTTTAGCCAGACAAAAACGACAAAAACGACATAGTATAGTAAGGCGTCTTTAGCCGAAAAAAAATTACAAAAATGACAAAGTATAGTAAGGCGTTTTAGCGAAAAAAGACAAAAGCGACATAGTATAGTAAGGCGTTTTAGCGAAAAAACCCGACAAAAACGACATAGTATAGTAAGGTGTTTTTAGCCGAAAAAAAAGGCCAAAACGACATAGTATAGTAAGGCGTTTTTAGCCCGACAAAAACAACATAGTATAGTAAGGCGTTTTTGCGAAAAAACGACATAGTATAGTAAGGCGTTTTAGCTAAAAAAGGACAAAACGACATAGTATAGCAAAACATTTTTAGCCGAAAAAACCCGACAAAAACGACATAGTATAGTAAGGTGTTTAGCGGAAAAAAAAAGGCAAAAACAACATAGTATAGTAAGGCGTTTTTAGCCGGAAAAAACGACATAGTATAGTAAGGCGTTTTAGCCCGACAAAAACAACATAGTATAGTAATGCGTTTTTAGCGAAAAAAGCGACATAGTATAGTAAGGCGTTTTTAGCCGAAAAAAACGACATAGTATAGTAAGGCGTTTTAGCGGAAAAAACGACATAGTATAGTAAGGCGTTTTAGCTGAAAAAAAACGACATAGTATAGTAAGGCGTTTTAGCGAAAAAAAAACGACATAGTATAGTAAGGCGTTTTAGCGGACAAAAATGACAAAACAACATAGTATAGTAAGGCGTTTTAGCGAAAAAACCGACATAGTATAGTAAGGCGTTTTTAACGAAAAAACGACATAGTATAGTAAGGCGTTTTAGCGAAAAAACAGACATAGTATAGTAAGGCGTTTTAGCGAAAAAAAGCGACATAGTATAGTAAGGCGTTTTAGCGAAAAAACGACATAGTATAGTAAGGCGTTTTTAGCGAAAAAAGCGACATAGTATAGTAAGGCGTTTTTAGCTGAAAAAACGACATAGTATAGTAGGGCGTTTTAGCGGACAAAACGACAAAAACGACATAGTATAGTAAGGCGTTTTGGCGAAAAAAAAATGACAAAAATGACAAAGTATAGTAAGGCGTTTTAGCGAAAAAAGACAAAACGACATAGTATAGTAAGGCGTTTTAGCGAAAAACCCGACAAAAGCGACATAGTATAGTAAGGCGTTTTTAGCGAAAAAAGGCAAAAGCGACATAGTATAGTAAGGCGTCTTTAGCGAAAAAAAAAAAAGCGACATAGTATAGTAAGGCGTTTTAGCCCGACAAAAACAACATAGTATAGTAAGGCGTTTTTGCGAAAAAACGACATAGTATAGTAAGGCGTTTGTAACGAAAAAAGACAAAAACGACATAGTATAGTAAGGTGATTAGCGGAAAAATAAAAAACGACAGTATAGTAAGGCGTTTTAGCGAAAAAACGACATAGTATAGTAAGGCGTTTTAGCCGAAAAAACGACATAGTATAGTAAGGCGTTTTTAGCGAAAAAAACGACATAGTATAGTAAGGCGTTTTTAGCGAAAAAACGACATAGTATAGTAAGGCGTTTTTAGCGGAAAAAAAAGGCATAGTATAGTAAGGCTTTTTTAGCGAAAAAAACGACATAGTATAGTAAGGCTTTTTTAGCCCAAAAAACGACATAGTATAGTAAGGCGTTTTTAGCGAAAAAACGACATAGTATAGTAAGGCGTTTTTAGCGAAAAAACGACATAGTATAGTAAGGCGTTTTTAGCGAAAAAAACGACAAAAGCGACATAGTATATATAGTAAGGCGTTTTTAGCGAAAAAAAAAAAAAGCGACATAGTATAGTAAGGCGTTTTAGCGAAAAACCGACAAAAATGACATAGTATAGTAAGGCGTTTTAGCCCAAAAAACGACATAGTATAGTAAGGCGTTTTAGCCGACAAAAATGACATAGTATAGTAAGGCGTTTTAGCCAAAAAGCGACAAAAGCGACATAGTATAGTAAGGCGTTTTTGGCGAAAAAAACGACATAGTATAGTAAGGCGTTTTAGCGAAAAAACGACATAGTATAGTAAGGCTTTTTTTGCAAAAAAAACGACATAGTATAGTAAGGCGTTTTTAGCCGAAAAAAACGACATAGTATAGTAAGGCGTTTTTAGCCAAAAAAATGACAAAAACGACATAGTATAGTAAGGCGTTTTAGCGAAAAAATGACATAGTATAGTAAGGCGTTTTAGCGAAAAAAACGACATAGTATAGTAAGGCGTTTTTAGCCGAAAAAAACGACATAGTATAGTAAGGCTTTTTTAGCAAAAAAAACGACATAGTATAGTAAGGCGTTTTAGCGAAAAAACGACATAGTATAGTAAGGCGTTTTTGGCAAAAAAATGACATAGTATAGTAAGGCGTTTTAGCGAAAAAACGACATAGTATAGTAAGGCGTTTTAGCCGAAAAAACGACATAGTATAGTAAAGGCGATTTTAGCCGAAAAAAACCAGACAAAATTGACATAGTATAGTAAGGTGTTTTTAGCTGAAAAAAAAGGCAATAACGACATAGTATAGTAAGGCGTTTTTAGCGAAAAAAACCGACAAAAATGACATAGTATAGTAAGGCGTTTTTAGCCGAAAAAAAAACGACATAGTAAAGTAAGGCGTTTTTAGCCGACAAAAATGACATAGTATAGCAAGGCGTTTTTTTTTGCCAAAAAAAACGACAAAAACGACATAGTGTCGTAAGGCGTTTTTGGCCGAAAAAAATGACATAGTATAGTAAGGCGTTTTTAGCCGAAAAAAACGACATAGTATAGTAAGGCGTTTTTAGCCGAAATAAACGACATAGTATAGTAAGGCGTTTTAGGCCAAAAAAACGACATAGTATAGTAAGGCGTTTTTAGCCGACAAAAATGACATAGTATAGTAAGGCGTTTTTAGCCAAAAAAACCGACAAAAACGACAGTGTTGTAAGGCGTTTTTGGCCGAAAAAAATGACATAGTATAGTAAGGCGTTTTTAGCCGAAAAAAACGACATAGTATAGTAAGGCGTCTTTAGCCAAAAAAAAGGACAAAAACGACATAGTACAGTAAGGCGTTTTTAGCCGAGAAAAACAACATAGTATAGTAAGGCGTTTTAGCGGAAAAAAGGACAAAAGCGATATCGTATAGTAAAGGTCTTTAGCCAAAAAAGGACAAAAACGACATAGTATAGTAAGGCATTTTTAGCGGAAAAAACAGACAAAACGACATAGTATAGTAAGGCGTTTTAGCCGAAAAACGACATAGTATAGTAAGGCGTTTTAGCGAAAAAACGACATAGTATAGTAAGGCGTTTTTAGCGAAAAAAGCGACAAAAGCGATATAGTATAGTAAGGCGTCTTTAGCCAAAAAGGACAAAACGACATAGTATAGTAAGGCGTTTTTAGCGAAAAAAACGACAAAAGCGATATAGTATAGTAAAGGCGTCTTTAGCCAAAAAAGGACAAAAACGACATAGTATAGTAAGGCATTTTAGCGGAAAAAAGACATAAACGACCTAGTATAGTAAGGCGTTTTAGCCAAAAAAACGACATAGTATAGTAAGGCGTTTTTAGCGAAAAAAGACAAAAGCGACATAGTATAGTAAGGCGTTTTACGAAAAAAAACAGACAAAAGCGACATAGTGTAGTAAGGTGTTTTTAGCCGAAAAAAGGCAAAAACAGCGTAGTATAGTAAGGCGTTTTTAGCTGAAAAAATGACACAGTATAGTAAGGCGTTTTTAGCCCGACAAAAACAACATAGTATAGTAATGCTTTTTAGCGAAAAAAGCGACATAGTATAGTAAGGCGTTTTAGCGAAAAAACAGCATAGTATTAGTAAGGCGTTTTTAGCGAAAATAAGACATGGAATAGTAAGGCGTTTTAGCTGATAAAAAAGCGACAGAGTATAGTAAAGGCGTTTTTAGCGAAAAAACGACATAGTATAGTAAGGCGTTTTTAGCGAAAAAAACCGACAAAAGCGACATAGTATAGTAAGGCGTTTTTAGCGAAAAAAACGACATAATATAGTAAGGCGTTTTTAGCGAAAAAATGACATAATATAGTAAGGCGTTTTTAGCTGATAAAAAGCGACAAAAGCGACAGAGTATGGCAAGGCGTTTTAGCGAAAAACCACATAGTATAGTAAGGCGTTTTTAGCGAAAAAACCGACAAAGCGACATAGTATAGTAAGGCGTTTTTAGCGAAAAAAACGACATAGTATAGTAAGGCGTTTTTAGCGAAAAAACGACATAATATAGTAAGGCGTTTTAGCGAAAAAATGACAAAAATGACAAAGTATAGTAAGGCGTTTTTAGCCGAGAAAAAAGACAAAAACGACATAGTATAGTAAGGCGTTTTTACCGAAAAAAAACAGACAAAAACGACATAGTATAGTAAGGTGTTTTTAGCCGGAAAAAGGCAAAAGCGACGTAGTATAGTAAGGCGTTTTTAGCTGAAAAAAATGACACAGTATAGTAAGGCGTTTTTAGCCCGACAAAAACAACATAGTATAGAAATGCATTTTTAGCCGAAAAAAAACGACATAGTATAGTAAGGCGTTTTTAGCGAAAAAACAGACATAGTATAGTAAGGCGTTTTAGCCAAAAAAACGACATAGTATAGTAAGGCATTTTTAGCCGAAAAAATGACATAGTATAGTAAGGCGTTTTTAGCCGAAAAAAACGACATAGTATAGTAAGGCGTTTTTAGCGAAAAAAACGACATAGTATAGTAAGGCGTTTTTAGCGAAAGAAAGCGACAAAACGACATAGTATAGTAAGGCGTCTTTAGCCAAAAAAAAGGACAAAACGACATAGTACAGTAAGGCGTTTTTAGCCGGAAAAAACAACATAGTATAGTAAGGCGTTTTTAGCGGAAAAAAAGACAAAAACGATATCGTATAGTAAGGCGTCTTTAGCCAAAAAAAAGGACAAAAACGACATAGTATAGTAAGGCATTTTTAGCCGGAAAAAACAGACAAAAACGACCTAGTATAGTAAGGCGTTTTTAGCCGACCAAAACGACATAGTACAGTAAGGCGTTTTTAGCCGAAAAAAACGACATAGTATAGTAAGGCGTTTTTAGCCGAAAAAAAACGACAAAAACGATATAGTATAGTAAGGCGTCTTTAGCCAAAAAAAAGGACAAAAACGACATAGTATAGTAAGGCGTTTTTAGCCGAAAAAAAAACGACAAAAACGATATAGTATAGTAAGGCGTCTTTAGCCAAAAAAAAGGACAAAAACGACATAGTATAGTAAGGCATTTTTAGCCGGAAAAAAGAGACATAAACGACCTAGTATAGTAAGGCGTTTTTAGCCAACCAAAACGACATAGTATAGTAAGGCGTTTTTAGCCGAAAAAAAAGACAAAAACGACATAGTATAGTAAGGCGTTTTTACCGAAAAAAAAAACAGACAAAAACGACATAGTGTAGTAAGGTGTTTTTAGCCGAAAAAAAAGGCAAAAACGACGTAGTATAGTAAGGCGTTTTTAGCTGAAAAAAATGACACAGTATAGTAAGGCGTTTTTAGCCCGACAAAAACAACATAGTATAGTAATGCTTTTTTAGCCGAAAAAAAACTACATAGTATAGTAAGGCGTTTTTAGCCGAAAAAAACAGCATAGTATTGTAAGGCGTTTTTAGCCGAAAATAAGACATGGAATAGTAAGGCGTTTTTAGCTGATAAAAAAACGACAGAGTATGGCAAGGCGTTTTTAGCCGAAAAAAACGACATAGTATAGTAAGGCGTTTTTAGCGAAAAAACCCGACAAAAGCGACATAGTATAGTTAAGGCGTTTTTAGCGAAAAAACGACATAGTATAGTAAGGCGTTTTTAGCCGAAAAAAACGACATAATATAGTAAGGCGTTTTTAGCCGAAAAAAAGACATGGAATAGTAAGGCGTTTTTAGCTGATAAAAAAACGACAAAAACGACAGAGTATGGCAAGGCGTTTTTAGCGAAAAAACCACATAGTATAGTAAGGCGTTTTTAGCGAAAAAACCGACAAAACGACATAGTATAGTAAGGCGTTTTAGCGAAAAAAACGACATAGTATAGTAAGGCGTTTTTAGCGAAAAAACGACATAATATAGTAAGGCGTTTTAGCGAAAAAATGACAAAAATGACAAAGTATAGTAAGGCGTTTTTAGCCGAAAAAAAAGACAAAAACGACATAGTATAGTAAGGCGTTTTTACCGAAAAAAAACAGACAAAAACGACATAGTATAGTAAGGTGTTTTTAGCCGAAAAAAGGCAAAAACGACGTAGTATAGTAAGGCGTTTTTAGCTGAAAAAAATGACACAGTATAGTAAGGCGTTTTTAGCGAAAAAAACGACGTAGTATAGTAAGGCGTTTTTAGCCGAAAAAAACGACATAGTATAGTAAGGCGTTTTTAGCCGAAAAAAACGACATAGTATAGTAAGGCATTTTTAGCTGAAAAAAAACGACATAGTATAGTACGCCGTTTTTAGCCGGACAAAAACGACAAAAACGACATAGTATAGTAAGGCGTTTTTGGCCGAAAAAAAATGACAAAAATGACAAAGTATAGTAAGGCGTTTTTAGCCGAAAAAAAAGACAAAAACGACATAGTATAGTAAGGCGTTTTTACCGAAAAACCCCCCGACAAAAACGACATAGTATAGTAAGGTGTTTTTAGCCGAAAAAAAAGGCAAAAACGACAGAGTATAGTAAGGCGTCTTTAGCCGAAAAAAAAGGCAAAAACGACATAGTATAGTAAGGCGTTTTTAGCCCGACAAAAACAACATAGTATAGTAAGGCGTTTTTTGCCGAAAAAAACGACATAGTATAGTAAGGTGTTTGTAACCGAAAAAAAAGACAAAAACGACATAGTATAGTAAGGTGATTAGCCGGAAAAATAGGCAAAAACGACAGTATAGTAAGGCGTTTTTAGCCGAAAAAAAACGACATAGTATAGTAAGGCGTTTTTAGCCCGACAAAAACCACATAGTATAGTAATGCGTTTTAGCCGAAAAAAACGACATATTATAGTAAGGCGTTTTTAGCCGAAAAAAACGACATAGTATAGTAAGGCGTTTTTAGCGGAAAGAAACAGCATAGTATAGTAAGGCGTTTTTAGCCGAAAAAAACGACATAGTATAGTAAGGCGTTTTTAGCCGGGAAAAAACGACATAGTATAGTAAGGCGTTTTTAGCCGAAAAAAACGACATAGTATAGTAAGGCGATTTTAGCCGAAAAAAACCCGACAAAAACGACATAGTATATATAGTAAGGTGTTTTTAGCCGAAAAAAAAGGCAAAAACGACATAGTATAGTAAGGCGTTTTTAGCCGAAAAAAACCCGACAAAAATGACATAGTATAGTAAGGCGTTTTTAGCCGAAAAAAAACGACATAGTAAAGTAAGGCCTTTTTAGCCGACAAAAATGACATAGTATAGCAAGGCGTTTTTTTAGCCAAAAAAAACGACAAAAACGGCATAGTGTCGTAAGGCGTTTTTGGCCGAAAAAAATGACATAGTATAGTAAGGCATTTTTACCCGAAAAAAAACGACATAGTATAGTAAGGCTTTTTTGGCAAAAAAAACCACATAGTATAGTAAGGCGTTTTTAGCCGACAAAAATGACATAGTATAGCAAGGCGTTTTTTTAGCCAAAAAAAATGACAAAAACGACATAGTGTCGTAAGGCGTTTTGGCGAAAAAATGACATAGTATAGTAAGGCGTTTTACCGAAAAAACGACATAGTATAGTAAGGCGTTTTTAGCCGAAAAAAACGACATAGTATAGTAAGGCTTTTTTGGCAAAAAAAAACGACATAGTATAGTAAGGCGTTTTTAGCCGAAAAAAACGACATAGTATAGTAAGGCTTTTTTGGCAAAAAAAATGACATAGTATAGTAAGGCGTTTTTAGCCGAAAAAAACGACCTAGTATAGTAAGGCGTTTTTAGCCGACCAAAACGACATAGTATAGTAAGGCGATTTTAGCCGAAAAAAACCAGACAAAATTGACATAGTATAGTAAGGTGTTTTTAGCTGAAAAAAAAGGCAAAAACGACATAGTATAGTAAGGCGTTTTTAGCCGAAAAAAAACCGACAAAAATGACATAGTATAGTAAGGCGTTTTTAGCCGAAAAAAAAACGACATAGTAAAGTAAGGCGTTTTTAGCCGACAAAAATGACATAGTATAGCAAGGCGTTTTTTTTTGCCAAAAAAAACGACAAAAACGACATAGTGTCGTAAGGCGTTTTTGGCCGAAAAAAATGACATAGTATAGTAAGGCGTTTTTAGCCGAAAAAAACGACATAGTATAGTAAGGCGTTTTTAGCCGAAATAAACGACATAGTACAGTAAGGCGTTTTTGGCAAAAAAAACGACATTGTATAGTAAGGCGTTTTTAGCCGACAAAAATGACATAGTATAGCAAGGCGTTTTTTTAGCCAAAAAAACGACAAAAACGACAGTGTTGTAAGGCGTTTTTGGCCGAAAAAAATGACATAGTATAGTAAGGCGTTTTTAGCCGAAAAAAACGACATAGTATAGTAAGGCGTCTTTAGCCAAAAAAAAGGACAAAAACGACATAGTACAGTAAGGCGTTTTTAGCCGAAAAAAACAACATAGTATAGTAAGGCGTTTTTAGCCGGAAAAAAAAGGACAAAAACGATATCGTATAGTAAGGCGTCTTTAGCCAAAAAAAAGGACAAAAACGACATAGTATAGTAAGGCATTTTTAGCCGGAAAAAACAGACAAAAACGACCTAGTATAGTAAGGCGTTTTTAGCCGACCAAAACGACATAGTACAGTAAGGCGTTTTTAGCCGAAAAAACGACATAGTATAGTAAGGCGTTTTTAGCCGAAAAAAAACGACAAAAACGATATAGTATAGTAAGGCGTCTTTAGCCAAAAAAAAGGACAAAAACGACATAGTATAGTAAGGCGTTTTTAGCGAAAAAAAGCGACAAAAGCGATATAGTATAGTAAGGCGTCTTTAGCCAAAAAGGACAAAAACGACATAGTATAGTAAGGCATTTTTAGCCGGAAAAAAGAGACATAAACGACCTAGTATAGTAAGGCGTTTTTAGCCAACCAAAACGACATAGTATAGTAAGGCGTTTTAGCGAAAAAAGACAAAAACGACATAGTATAGTAAGGCGTTTTTACCGAAAAAAAAAACAGACAAAAACGACATAGTGTAGTAAGGTGTTTTTAGCGAAAAAGGCAAAACGACGTAGTATAGTAAGGCGTTTTAGCTGAAAAAAATGACACAGTATAGTAAGGCGTTTTTAGCCCGACAAAACAACATAGTATAGTAATGCTTTTTAGCGAAAAAACGACATAGTATAGTAAGGCGTTTTTAGCGAAAAAACAACATAGTATAGTAAGGCGTTTTAGCCGAAAATAAGACATGGAATAGTAAGGCGTTTTTAGCTGATAAAAAAACGACAGAGTATGGCAAGGCGTTTTTAGCCGAAAAAAACGACATAGTATAGTAAGGCGTTTTTTAGCCGAAAAAAACCCGACAAAAACGACATAGTATAGTTAGGCGTTTTTAGCCGAAAAAAAACGACATAGTATAGTAAGGCGTTTTTAGCCGAAAAAAAGACATGGAATAGTAAGGCGTTTTTAGCTGATAAAAAAACGACAAAAACGACAGAGTATGGCAAGGCGTTTTTAGCCGAAAAAAACCACATAGTATAGTAAGGCGTTTTTTAGCCGAAAAAAACCCGACAAAACGACATAGTATAGTAAGGCGTTTTTAGCCGAAAAAAAACGACATAGTATAGTAAGGCGTTTTTAGCCGAAAAAAACGACATAATATAGTAAGGCGTTTTTAGCCGAAAAAAATGACAAAAATGACAAAGTATAGTAAGGCGTTTTTAGCCGAAAAAAAAGACAAAAACGACATAGTATAGTAAGGCGTTTTTACCGAAAAAAAACAGACAAAAACGACATAGTATAGTAAGGTGTTTTTAGCCGAAAAAAGGCAAAAACGACGTAGTATAGTAAGGCGTTTTTAGCTGAAAAAAATGACACAGTATAGTAAGGCGTTTTTAGCCCGACAAAAACAACATAGTATAGAAATGCTTTTTAGCGAAAAAACGACATAGTATAGTAAGGCGTTTTAGCGAAAAAACAGCATAGTATAGTAAGGCGTTTTTAGCCAAAAAAAACGACATAGTATAGTAAGGCATTTTTAGCCGAAAAAAATGACATAGTATAGTAAGGCGTTTTTAGCCGAAAAAAAACGACATAGTATAGTAAGGCGTTTTTAGCCGAAAGAAAACGACATAGTATAGTAAGGCGTTTTTAGCCGAAAAAAAACGACATAGTATAGTAAGGTGTTTTTAGCCGAGAAAAACAGCATAGTATAGTAAGGCGTTTTTAGCCGAAAAAAACAGACAAAAACGACCTAGTATAGTAAGGCGTTTTTAGCCGACCAAAACGACATAGTACAGTAAGGCGTTTTTAGCCGAAAAAAACGACATAGTATAGTAAGGCGTTTTTAGCCGAAAAAAACCCAACAAAAATGACATAGTATAGTAAGGCGTTTTTAGCCGAAAAAAAACGACATAGTAAAGTAAGGCCTTTTTAGCCGACAAAAATGACATAGTATAGTAAGGCGTTTTTTTAGCCAAAAAAAACGACAAAAACGGCATAGTGTCGTAAGGCGTTTTTAGCCGAAAAAAATGACATAGTATAGTAAGGCATTTTTACCCGAAAAAAAACGACATAGTATAGTAAGGCTTTTTTGGCAAAAAAAACCACATAGTATAGTAAGGCGTTTTTAGCCGACAAAAATGACATAGTATAGCAAGGCGTTTTTTTAGCCAAAAAAAACGACAAAAACGACATAGTGTCGTAAGGCGTTTTTGGCCGAAAAAAATGACATAGTATAGTAAGGCGTTTTTACCCGAAAAAAAACGACATAGTATAGTAAGGCGTTTTTAGCCGAAAAAAACGACATAGTATAGTAAGGCTTTTTTGGCAAAAAAAACGACATAGTATAGTAAGGCGTTTTTAGCCGAAGAAAAGGACAAAAACGACATAGTATAGTAAGGCGTTTTTAGCCGAAAAAAACCGACAAAAACGATATAGTATAGTAAGGCGTCTTTAGCCAAAAAAAAGGACAAAAACGACATAGTATAGTAAGGCATTTTTAGCCGGAAAAAACAGACAAAAACGACCTAGTATAGTAAGGCGTTTTTAGCCGACCAAAACGACATAGTATAGTAAGGCGATTTTAGCCGAAAAAAACCCGACAAAATTGACATAGTATAGTAAGGTGTTTTTAGCTGAAAAAAAAGGCAAAAACGACATAGTAAGGCGTTTTTAGCCGAAAAAAACCCGACAAAAATGACATAGTATAGTAATGCTTTTTTAGCCGAAAAAAAAACGACATAGTATAGTAAGGCGTTTTTAGCCGAAAAAAACAGCATAGTATAGTAAGGCGTTTTTAGCCAAAAATAAGACATGGAATAGTAAGGCGTTTTTAGCTGATAAAAAAAACGACAAAAACGACAGAGTATGGCAAGGCGTTTTTAGCCGAAAAAAACGACATAGTATAGTAAGGCGTTTTTTAGCCGAAAAAAACCCGACAAAAACGACATAGTATAGTTAGGCGTTTTTAGCCGAAAAAAAACGACATAGTATAGTAAGGCATTTTTAGCCGAAAAAAACGACATAATATAGTAAGGCGTTTTTAGCCGAAAAAAATGACAAAAATGACAAAGTATAGTAAGGCGATTTTAGCCGAAAAAAAAGAAAAAACGACATAGTATAGTAAGGCGTTTTTACCGAAAAAAAACAGACAAAAACGACATAGTATAGTAAGGTGTTTTTAGCCGAAAAAAGGCAAAAACGACGTAGTATAGTAAGGCGTTTTTAGCTGAAAAAAATGACACAGTATAGTAAGGCGTTTTTAGCCCGACAAAAACAACATAGTATAGTAATGCTTTTTTAGCCGAAAAAAAACGACATAGTATAGTAAGGCGTTTTTAGCCGAAAAAAACAGCATAGTATAGTAAGGCGTTTTTAGCAAAAAAAACGACATAGTATAGTAAGGCGTTTTTAGCGAAAAAAACGACATAGTATAGTAAGGCGTTTTTAGCGAAAAAAACGACATAGTATAGTAAGGCGTTTTTAGCGAAAAAAACGACATAGTATAGTAAGGTGTTTTTAGCCGAGAAAAACAGCATAGTATAGTAAGGCGTTTTTAGCCGAAAAAAACGACATAGTATAGTAAGGCGTTTTTAGCCGAAAAAAAACAGACAAAAACGACATTGTACAGTAAGGTGTTTTTAGCGAAAAAAAGGCAAAAACGACGTAGTATAGTAAGGCGTTTTTAGCTGAAAAAAATGACACAGGATAGTAAGGCGTTTTTAGCCGAAAAAAACAGCATAGTATAGTAAGGCGTTTTTAGCCGAAAAAAAAGACATAGTATAGTAAGGCGTTTTTAGCCGAAAAAAACGACATAGTATATAGTAAGGCATTTTTAGCCGAAAAAAACGACATAGTATAGTAAGGCGTTTTTAGCTGAAAAAAACAACATAGTATAGTAAGGTGTTTTTAGCCAAAAAAAACAGCATAGTATATAGCAAGGCATTTTTAGCCGAAAAAAAAACGACATAGTATAATAAGGCGTTTTTAGCTGAAAAAAAACGACATAGATCATGGTTGTTTTTTTTCGGTTCAAACGCCTTACTATACATGGTCGATTTTTTTCAACCAAAAAGCCCCCTACTGGTCTAAAAAAATAGCCTCCCGCACATGGCAAATTGGGGTCACGTCTGCGTGTGATGCTCTGCGGCTCATCAGCATTAATGGTGACTCAGGTTACCGTCAACACATGACGCTTGATGATTCTTGACGTCGTCACTCTCATCCGCTTTCCCACTGGAAAAGTCATCTTTGGCCCAAGAAAAATGGCCAAATGCTGTTGTCGACGACTTCCCGCGCACACCACAAATCTGCGTTTGTCTGTGATGCGACGACAAAAGGCCAAGAGTGGCGCCGCTGCAGGGAAGGATGGAGGGATGCGAGACGAGCAGATGGAGGCGGCGGCGGAAGGGGAGCAGCGGGGCCTGTCAGACTATTAACGTCATGGCGTGAGCCCCCGCGGGCTCGCTGGCGACACGGGAGACCAGTGGAGATATTTAGCAAGGTGCTGTCAACACGTTCACATGCACCTGCACACTCTGTATCCCACGAGTGCTCTTAAATATTCTTGAACACACAATTATGACTGTACATACTGCTGTGGCAGGGCATTTTGGGGGGTGAAATTGAAAAATGCGTTGAGCATACTGCACGTAAGACAGCGCTTCGAAATAAACCACTGCAGGGTTTCATCGCTTTATTTTCAAAATATTGTAAAATGGTGTTTCAAAGAAACAACCAAGTCGTCTTTTTATTCAGTCAGCGCATAATTCACAATACAAAATAAACAGGCAGGCAGAAGCAGAAATGTCATGCCTGCCAATTAAAAAATAAATAAATAAAAACCCAAAATAGTCTTTAATTCCGCTGTCAGCTCCTGAAATGGAAGTGGGGGGCACATTTCCAATCTTCCAAAAAATAGCTCTGTGATCAAGCACTTGAAAAAAGAAAGTAATTCTTAATTGTTCCAAGTTTATCCTTATTATTGCTGGTAACGTTCCCGAAAACGTACATTGATTATACATCAAGGAGCAGTCAAATGATTCAACAGATGGTGTCACCCACATGATGGCAAACAGCATCCGGATGCTGATGATGTGCAGTTCTTTTTTGGTCCCATCAGGAGGCTGCTGCTGTTCACGTCCTACCCCCAAAAAAACAACAACTATTAAAAGCGTGAATACTTTCAAGGCGTCAACGCTAACCAAAATGGAGCATGATGAAATACCTGGAAGCTTGGAAGCAATTTGCATTCACGTGCCGATCTTGGCGACCTTTCTCACTCAGCTCATTTCCGACGTGTCGGTCTGTCGGCCATGGTCCCAGAGGTCGGACCCGCCTTTTGACCTTTGACCTCATCACTTCATCCTTTGACTCCATTCACTTCTAACAGTTCCAGCTGCAAAAAGAGTGCGCTGTATGCGAGGCGCATGCAGACCCAAAACCAACATGTCATCGTATTGTTTGCAACGTTTAAGCACAAGAAAACAAACATAACTCATGCAGGTGAGCCACTCCAGGCCAGTAGGTGGCAGTAATGTACCTGGCAAAAAAGAAGAACCTCAAAACAAAACATCTCCCCCCCAAAAAATAACCAAATACATGAACTGCGCATCTGTGACAGTCGTTAAGGCTTAAGTCCCATATAAACACGGATGGACACGGCAGTCCCGGAAAGTGCCGGATCCCGCCGGATTAAGATCCGGGATGATCCGTGCTCTTTCTGGGGTTTTCGGTCGTCCAAAAACCATCACGCCGGTGGTAACACGGCAGCTACACGGTCGAACCCGTACAAACACGGCAGCAACACGGAATCAACACGGTGCCCACACGAATGACCAAGGATCGGCACGGACAGTCAAGGCAGAGCGGCGGAATAACACGAACCTACACGGCAGTGACACGAACAGTTACGGACCAACACGACGCCTACACGAATCATCCGGCGCCTACACGGCGGCGACAACACACACGGTCCACGGACCGTCAAGAACGTGTATAAAAGCTGGCTAATTTCCGGTTGTTCAAATTTCCCTATTTATATGAGCATGAGCCATCGTCCGTGTTATCCGTGTTCCTCCGTCATAGTCCGCATTAGTCCGTGTTTTCACCGTGTTTGCACCGTGAACGTCCTTGTTGCCACCCTGTCTATCCGTCATCGTCCGTGATATTCCTTGTTCTTCCATGATAGTCCGTGTATCCGCCGTGTTTCAACCGTGTTGTATCCGTTTGCACCGTCTTCGTCCGTAGTAGCTCCGTGTTGATCCGTGAGGGTAGTCCTGAGTTGACACTGTCCGGCGTAGTCCGTGTAACCACCGTGAAAGTTCCGGAGACAACCGTACCTCTGCCGCCAGGATTCTTGATGGTCCGGGTGTGAATTTTTTCCGGACTGTCAAGGACATACACGGACAAACACGGCAGGGATACGACTGTCCCGGACCCTACACGGCAGCTACACGGACCTACACGGCAGCTACGCGGACCTACACGGTTGTTGCCAACTCCCGGACCTTCACGGACGAACACGACAGTTTTGAACTTCCCAAACCACCGTGTTGGCCTCCCGAGCCCCAAGGACAGTGCCGGACGTTCCAGGACGAAGAGGGTTCACCGCGAGCTACACGGCGTTACACGGTCCACACGCCGGATCGTGCCGGATGTGGTCCGTGTTGATCCGGCACCTATATGGGACTTAGGCTTAAGCCAATAAACTACAATAAACTACAGTACATCCAGAATGCCGCCGCCCGCCTACTCACCCACACCCGCACTCATGATCACATCACCCCCGTCCTTAAAAACCTCCACTGGCTCCCCGTTCCCCAGCGTATTCAATTTAAACTCCTCCTTCTCACCTATAAAACCCTTCACAATCAGGCCCCCTCCTACCTTTCTGACCTTCTTTACCAATACACTCCCTCCCGCAACCTCCGCTCCTTAAACACAAACCTCCTCGTCATCCCCGCGACCAAGCTCAAAACCTGGGGGGACCGAGCCTTCTCTGTCGCTGCCCCCACCCTCTGGAACGCCCTACCACAACACATCCGTAACTGTACTGACCTCCAATCCTTCAAATCCTCTCTTAAAACTCATCTGTTCCGCAATGCTTTTAACACATTTTAATCTCTTTTACCCATTATTGCTTTTTGTTCATCTAAATGTGCTTTTGTAAATTATGTATGCTTGTATGGGACTTAGGCTTAAGCCTAAGTCCCATATAGGTGCCGGATCAACACGGACCACATCCGGCACGATCCGGCGTGTGGACCGTGTAGCCGCCGTGTAGCTCCGCGGTGAACCCTCTTCGTCCTGGAACGTCCGGCACTGTCCTTGGGCTCGGGAGGCCAACACGGTGGTTTGGGAAGTTCAAAACTGTCGTGTTCGTCCGTGAAGGTCCGGGGAGTTGGCAACAACCGTGTAGGTCCGCGTAGCTGCCGTGTAGGTCCGTGTAGCTGCCGTGTAGGGTCCGGGGACAGTCGTATCCCTGCCGTGTTTGTCCGTGTATGTCCTTGACAGTCCGGGAAAAAATTCACACCCGGACCATCAAGAATCCTGGCGGCAGAGGTGCGGTTGTCTCCGAACTTTCACGGTGGTTACGGACTACGCCGGACAGTGTCAACTCAGGACTACCCTCACGGATCAACACGGAGCTACTACGGACGAAGACGGTGCAAAACGGATACAACACGGTTGAAACACGGCGGATACACGGACTATCATGGAAGAACAAGGAATATCACGGACGATGACGGATAGACAGGGTGGCAACAAGGGCGTTCACGGTGCAAACACGGTGAAAACACGGACTAATGCGGACTATGACGGAGGAACACGGATAACACGGACGATGGCTCATGCTCATATAAATAGGGAAATTTGAACAACCGGAAATTAGCCAGCTTTATACACGTTCTTGGCGGTCCGGGTGGACCGTGTGTGTTCGTGTCGCCGCCGTGTAAGCGCCGGGATGATTCGTGTAGGCGTCGTGTTGGTCCGTAACTGTTCGTGTCACTGCCGTGTAGGTTCGTGTTATTCCGCCGCTCTGCCTTGACTGTCCGTGCCGATCCTTGGTCATTCGTGTGGGCACCGTGTTGATTCCGTGTTGCTGCCGTGTTTGTACGGGTTCGACCGTGTAGCTGCCGTGTTACCACCGGCGTGATGGTTTTTGGACGACCGAAAACCCCAGAAAGAGCACGGATCATCCCGGATCTTAATCCGGCGGGATCCGGCACTTTCCGGGACTGCCGTGTCCATCCGTGTTTATATGGGACTTAAGCCTTAGCGCTCGAGCAGCAATTTTGAAAATGCAATGACCCCCTTTGGGCGTTATGGGTTAGGGCAAAGGGGGTTTGGGCATTTCGGGTTTGGGTAATTGGGGGTTTGGGTGATGGGGGATTGGGGTTTGGGCGTTCGGGGTTAGGGCGATTCATGTATACTAAGGCGTTTTTGGCCTGAAAAAAACGAGCATGAATAGTAAGGTGTTTTTACTTGTACTTGTTGCGGCCTTCACCCTGGACGGATTAAGCCGGCTTCTTCCATGGCTCGCACGACGGCAGTAGGTCACCAAGTCAAGAAGAAGTTTTGTGGGATTTTATTGAAAAGCCAGGTCCCCCGCCCTGCTTCGAACAGAGCCTTCTGTTGGCCAGGCAGGTTACCAGTTCACCCCCATCACGTTGAGGTTGAAAGGTTGGAATTTATGGGGGAGTAAGTCAGACGTTTTTGGCCTGAAATAAACGACCATGTATATAATAATAATAATAATAATACATTTTATTTGAAAGCGCTTTTCATCATACTCAAAGACACTTTACAAGAGCTTAAAACACAGGGTAAAAATGTGCACTTAAAACAAGCATACATAATTTACAAAAGCACATTTAGATGAACAAAAAGCAATAATGGGTAAAAGAGATTAAAATGTGTTAAAAGCATTGCGGAACAGATGAGTTTTAAGAGAGGATTTGAAGGATTGGAGGTCAGTACAGTTACGGATGTGTTGTGGTAGGGCGTTCCAGAGGGTGGGGGCAGCGACAGAGAAGGCTCGGTCCCCCCAGGTTTTGAGCTTGGTCGCGGGGATGACGAGGAGGTTTGTGTTTAAGGAGCGGAGGTTGCGGGAGGGAGTGTATTGGTAAAGAAGGTCAGAAAGGTAGGAGGGGGCCTGATTGTGAAGGGTTTTATAGGTGAGAAGGAGGAGTTTAAATTGAATACGCTGGGGAACGGGGAGCCAGTGGAGGTTTTTAAGGACGGGGGTGATGTGATCATGAGTGCGGGTGTGGGTGAGTAGGCGGGCGGCGGCATTCTGGATGTACTGTAGTTTATTGAGGAGTTTGGAGGTTGTACCATAGAGCCCTCTTCCTCAACTGGCGGACCGCGATCCACGACCGGACCGCCGACCTCCTCTGTCCGGACCCTCGGCAAATTGTATAAAATAATAATTTATAAAGTGATTTTTACGTTATACATTTTATATTTGTGGGCTATAATCTGCACATTACCGCGATCGCTTTTTAAAATTATCCGTTGTATTCTTTGCGTGCACGAACAGATGTATTGCAGAGGACCGCAGCAGCGCGACTGTGTGTTGTACAATGTTTGACGAACTGGAGACCCTGGCTGAGCAGGGCATGTCGGCGATAACGATGCGCTGATTGGCTCCTCTGAACTTAAGGTGTGCCCATACATAAGCGTCAGCACGCGTCTCTCCCAATACACACGCATTCACAATGGGTGATTGTGTCAGGAAACAGGCGCATGCGCGACGCCACAGAATCGCGGGAGGTTTCGATTGTGTGCAGTTTTGCTCCCGTCTACCCGGAGAACTTTGCAGCTGTTTAACAGCAGAACACCGCAACATGGCGTCCTTTAAACTTGCTACAAAGAGAAAGGTAGACAGTGAAAATCGGCGTTTCAATGAGGAATGGACTGACAAGTATGCTTTCACTCTACCTCTGTCGAGCACCAAGCCAATGTGTCTAATATGCCTAAAGACGGTAGCTCTGGTGAAGAGTCAAAATATTAAACGCCACTATGTGAAAGAGCACGGCTCTTTTGAACGGGATTTCCCTCATAATTCAGAGCTAAGAGCAAACGAAATAAAGAGACTGAAAAGGTCATATCAAGACTCAAGCAGGAAGATTGTGACATGTATGACACAACAACAAAATGCAACAGAGTGCTCACTGAAAGTGGCCTGGATTTTGGGTAAGCACAAGAAACCATTCTCTGATGCAGAAATTATAAAATAATGCATGACTGAAGTTATGGACACAATGTTTGAAGGCAAAGAAAAGGAGCAAATGACAGCCAAAATAAAGCAAATTCCACTGTCAGATTCCACAGCGACCAGACGAACTGAAGTCCTTGCTGCTGATTTGTCTAACCAGCTTTGTGATGCAATACAAAATGCAAATTGTATTTCCCTAGCAGTAGATGAGTCCACTGACACTACTGATAATGCACAGTTGGTGGTGTTTGGGAGGTATTATGATGAGGCAAAGGGGGAGTTCATTGAAGATGTTTTGGGATTGTTAAACCTCAGTGGACAAACAAGGGGGGGAAGACTTCTATGCAGCAATGTCAGAAATGATGAATGAAAAACAGATGTGAAGAAGACAACTACTGTTTAACAAAGTTAAAGTAAAAATGTCGTATTTCCCTAAAAGGGCTATTTCTTTTATTAAGCAGGCACAACTTAACAAAATAAAAGAGTTCCTGTGCCTCAACATAATACCTCTCATTATTTGCTGTGTCCTGGCAAAGTGAATAATTGTTATTTTCATGCACCCCATTATTGGTTGGTTGTGAGGAGTGTTGATTTGTATAAGCTTGGCTTGACCATACTAAATGGGCATATAGCCCTGCTCCCCATGACCGCCGTGCATGGGACCGGACCTTGGTCTTATTAAAAAAAAAAAAAAAAAAGTGGACCTACAGCATTTCTAGTTGAGGACCACTGCCATAGAGGATGCTATTGCAGTAGTCAAGGCGGGAGGTGATGAAGGCGTGGATGACGGTTTGAGCCGCGTTGAAAGAAAGTGAAGGGCGAAGACGAGAAATGTTTTTGAGGTGGAAGAAAGCAGTTTTGGTGATTTGGGTGATGTGTTGGTCGAAAGAGAGGTTGTTATCAAAAAGGACACCGAGGTTGCGACAGTGAGAGGAGGGGAACAGGGTGCAGTTGTCAATAGTGAGGCTAAAGTTGGAGGCTGTTTGGGTGAGGAACCTAGGACCGATTATTAGCAGTTGAGATTTAGTGCAGTTAAGAGTGAGAAAGTTTGTTTGCATCCAGAATTTGATATCTGTAAGACAGTTTGACAGGGTGGAGTGGGTTGTTGGAGTGAATGATTTGGTGGACGTTATCAGCGTAGGAGTGGAACTGGAGACCATGATGACGAATGATTTGGCCGAGGGGTAGAATGTAGAGAATGAAGATAAGAGGACCAAGCACAGACCCCTGGGGGACACCTTGGGACAGTGGGGCAGTATAGGAAGAGCAGTTGTTGATGTGTATGAATTGTTTCCTGTCTGTGAGGTATGAGTGAAGCCAGGTGAGGACTTTGTCGGTGATGTTTAGGGATTGTAGGCGAGAGAGTAGGATGGAGTGGTTGATGGTGTCGAAGGCAGCTGTAAGGTCAAGAAGGATGAGGATGGAGAGAAGGCCGGTGTCAGAAGCGAGGAGGAGGTCATTGGTGATTTTGAGGAGGGCTGTTTCAGTGCTGTGTTGTGTGCAGAATCCAGATTGAAATAGTTCAAAAAGTTGGTTATTGTCTAGGTAGGTTTTAATTTGAGATGCGACGGTACGTTCTATGACTTTGGACAGAAAGGGGAGGTTGGGGATGGGTCGAAAGTTGCTAATAATAAGGCATAGGTGTCAAACTGAACAGGTTCAATGTCAGGCTTCCGCAGAGCTTGCTGATGATCTGATCATTTGAATCAGGTGTGTTGCAACAGGGAGACTTGGAAAACATGCAGGGCATTGGCCCTCCAGGACCTGAGTTTGACACCTATGTAATAAGGCGTTTCTGACCCGGAAATAACGACCATGTAAAGTAAGGCCTTTTTGGCCGAAGAAAAACGACCATGTATTGGACCATGTATAGTTTTGGGAGGGGTAAAAATGCCTTACTTTCCATGGTCGTTTTTTTGCTGGAAAAAAAAATACCTATACATGGTGGTTTTTGTTTTTTGAAAATGCTTTTCTTACTTTTTTTTTGTTGTTGTTAAAACGCCCTACTAGACATGCATCATATTTAAACGCCTGCTAGCTTAATGTTCCATACTACACAAAGTCAAACGCCATCAACGGACAAATGGAATACAGGTCATGAGTTGGAATTTCGGTTTCATACTCACGCTCCTTGTGACTTGGCTCACGTTCAGACCGCAAGATATTTTTCATTTCCTGCACAAGACTGGCAATCAGCCTTCCGCTGTGTCAATCTGTGCGCGGAGAACATCAAAAACCTCCACAAAGGCAAAACACACTTTTCACCGGGGTGCGACTCGACAGAATGCGTCTTCCGTTGAGCGCTCCGTCTCCGAGGCGTCGGCATATTGTACACCGTTTCGGAGAGCTCGTTGACATCAAAACTGCCAATCCGAGTCCAATCGGCGCAGGTGGCCAGCGTGAATGATCATCTGAAGACATCGACGCACAATGAGTCAAAACCTAAACATTCATCTCACCTTCCACACATACTTTGGCGCCATGGATCTTCGCCCTTGGTATCATAAGTGACAATGAGGTGATGCCCGCTACATAGCGCCCTAGACAACGGCCCTTCTGACGGGTCGCCTGTCAAATCCAGTCTTTTGGAAAATAAACGCCCACGACATAAAAGCGGTGAAGCTGTCAAGTTACATTTTTGACCCAGTTCAGGCAGGAACTATCGAAGGGGTGTGCAAACTTTTGTGATCAAGGGCGACATTTTATTTTCAAACCTGATGGACATGTTTGGTCCAAAAACAAAAAAATATATATATATATATATATATATATATATATATATATATATATATAAATTTTTTTTGTTTTTGGACTAAACATGTTCAAATATATATATATATATATATATATATATATATATATATATATATATATATATATATATATATATATATATATATATATATATATATAAAACAGGGGAAGGGGCATGTATAAACGTTTTCTTTTGTTAAATATATAAAATAGTTCATTTTAAGAGTGAAATAATCCATGCTCTTTTTAATGCTATTTAGAATACAAGTTCATTTTTAACACAATAAGTCCATGAACAAATGATTTATGCTATATGACTACAAACGAAAACATAAATATCATATTTTCCGCACGAAAAGGCGCACTGGATTATGAGGCGCACCTTTAATGAATCGCCTATTTTGTCTTTTTTTTTCATATGTTGGACGCACTGGATTATAAAACGCAATCTACAATGCATCCACTAGTTGGAGCTACGCTTCTTCCGTTCGACTCGAGAGGCGTTCAAGACCACCTCCAAAAAACGTAAATTAACGATTACTTCAATGAAAATTGAAAATTGAAAAATTGAAAATAATGCATCAAAACAGAAAATCAAGCGAGGAAATGACACAATAAATTCTATAGCCCCCCTACAGAATTGATTTTGGCATTTCTTTTAGCATAGCTCCAACAGTGGTACTCCAGAGAATCACGCTCGACACTTTAAAAGAATCATTATATAAATATAGTTTGGTTTTGTTTCGAAACTACATTTACACACAGCGTTACTGCAATAAAATAACTGTCTATGATTGTGTCCCGCAAGGTGTTTTTGGGGCGGGATGACTATTTTGCTGAACAGAACACATCTCGGGAAATGGTGCACTTTTTAATCGAGGAAGGAGGAGGAGGAGGAGGAGGAGGCGGGCATTTTAACAGTTTGGCTCGTGTCGCAAATTCAAGTTGCTAAAAAAAAAAAAAAACTATTAAGGCGCAATACCTTGCAGGCAGGCCAACAAAAAAAAATTAAAAATGAGTTTGCTGTACCCGCCGCCAGAGGAGTTCACTTATCTGCCCGTTGCATGAGCGCGATAAGCGTGAATGTTGTGATGATAGCACATTGAAGAAACACTGACTGAATCTTAATTAAGTGTATCATTGTGTCCTCCCCAGCAACGACTCTATCTGATGGCGCATGAATGCAGTTTTATTTGACTAGAAAGTGCGACCGATGTACAATCGGGGGGTGGGGGGGATGACACTGGCGGCTGAAAACCCTTTTATCTCACATCAGCTTTGTCCGTTGACATGAATGGAAATGACATTTTTTAAAAGCTCTATTTTTCATTTTTAATCACAAAGATGGCACTTTTTAGCAACTGGAAACATACAGACGCTCCCCAGGTTACGAACGAGTTACATTCCGGACGATTGTTCATAAGGTGAATTCGTTCGTAAATTGCTTCCGTGCTATATTTTGTCTGGAATGTATGTTTAAGGCTTATATGTTTGACATCCATATAACGGGGAGAGAGCTTTTCGTCACGTTCTTCAGGGCTTGAGGGTTAGCTGCCCGGTAAACTAGCAGCGGCTTCAGCGGGGGAGAGTAGATGACCGGTTGTCGACCGGCGCGCCGTACGCCTCCCTGCCCGTTCCACCGTCACACGCCCGCCCCCCACGCCTCTCCCCGCGGCCACCTTCAAACGTCGCCGCCGCCGTCGCCTCCGCCGTCCCCCTCCGCTCCTCGGCAATAAATGGTACCGATGGTCGAACGATTCATGTTGTATGCAAGTGCAACGCTCACCGTTTTCTCACCCGCATCAAGCTTCTTTATTATTGCCACTTTCATTTGAAATGAAATGGCTTGCCTCTTCTTTACACGTCCACTCCCACTAGAAGCCTTTCGCTTTTTACCAACCATATTGAATAATGGATGCACGAGATATTTAACAACTGGGCAGAGGAAGCCGGATTCGGGGTGGATGCTGGGCGAGCTCTCACAGCGCCTCACGTCGGTATTAGCGGCGGAAAGAAGTACTGCAGTACCTGTACTCGGAAAAAGGCGCGCAATACAAAATCTAACTTTTTCTTTTTTTTTTTCGACATACCCGTGAAAATGTTCGTACGTACCGTTGTTCGTAACCCGGATGTTCGTGAGTCGGGGAGCGTCTGTACATCAACGGCATCATTAAATAGAATTAATACCGTATTTTCCGCACTATATAAGTCACTGTTTTTTTCGTCGTTTGACCGGGGGAGCGACTTATGAGTTATTACCACATTATTACATCATTTCACATGTTATTTTCAGATTAAACCACAAGAGGGCACTCTAGGGCTGTCCTGGTAAGTTGACGACGACTCTGACGTAAGCGATGAAGAAGAGGAAGCGCCGCCAAGCATGAAGATTTCATTGGACTTATATATTTTTAATTGGATGGAGTGACACTGATGCTTTGCTAAACTTGTTAGCATGTTCTTTATGCTACAGTTATCTGAATAACTTAATACGTTACGTGAACATACCGGGCACGTTCTGCGTCATGTAATGTCATATCGTACAATTATTCATTTTTATTTGAAATTGCCTGTCAAGATGACATTGGTATTGGGTTTTATCAAACAAATTTCCCCCAAAAATGCAACTTATACTCCTGACTTATGTATGGGGGTTTTTCTTCTTTATTCTGCATTTTATGGCTGGTGCGATTTATACTCCAGAATGATTTATAATCCGGTCAATTGTCAGTTAAGGTGCTACTTTTAAGGTAAATGCCAATTTCAATATATCGCAATGAAAAAAAATCAGATTATCGATTAATCAGGCAATTAATTTAAATATATATAATGAATAAAAAAAATTTGTGGTCCCTTAATGCTTACACCGTTGAATGATCACAGGCGTTCCGGAACACTTGACTGTTTCACAATAATTATTCCTTAACTTTACGACAGGTACAAGTGGGCAAAGAGCAAATACGGTCCGATTAATCGGTCAGTCCCGACTTTCAATACGTGACATGCGCACCGCACAAGCACTCAACTGGAAACAGGAAATAAAATGTCACCGTTCAAGCTACATGTATTTTCAGCACCATTGAGGAGTTCAAAAGCAAGACATTCCCTCCATTGTCAAGAAACGAGTCGAGCAACAGGAGTCACATTTAAATCAATGACTCATTAAAATCAAAGCAGTAAAGCCCGTTTAATGGCGATGGAGCAGATGAATCATTTTAACTAGTGGAATGAAGGCGCTCGTAAAGCGCTACAGTGCAAATGCACAAGAGCTCCGATTTGTTCCGGAGCGCTCATCTCTCACGACTTCCCGATCAGGTGGTCGGCGGTCGGTAATTGGACGCTCGTGTCGAAACGGCAGCGCGTGAGCTCAAAACGTTTTTTTGTCGCCTGCGTGCAACGGAAGGGAAGAAATCAAGCGGTTCATGTCATGTTAAAAAAAAGCGCGCAGTTGGCGCAAACCATATACCGTAAATTCCGGACTATAAACCGCTACTTTTTTCCCAAACTTTCAACCCTGCGGCTTATACAGTGATGCGGCCAATTTATGTAATTTTTCTAATGGCCGCCAGGGGCGCTCGAGTAGAAAAGGTAAGATTAAGACTGCCGCGTCACAGGCACCGTTTGGGAAGAAAGTTATCTTATTATTGTTAAGTTATATTATTACAACTTTGAAAACTCTCTCTGTGTACCGTCTTTCTTTGTAAATATGTTTACATGTTTTAATGTGGGCACATGCGGCCTATATACAGGTGCGGCTTGTGTATGTACAAAATTGGTTTTCCTCTAAAAATGTAGTGGGTGCGGCTTATAATCAGGTGCGCTCTATTGTGCGGAAATTACGGTAATATTTTTCCAGAGTATTTTTCTGTTTTTCTGAAAAAAGAAAAAGAAAAATCCATATCTATCAGGCCGTAGAAAAAATTAGGTTTCCGCCCGGCAACAGCGCAAGATACAAGAGCTTCATGGCAAATTCTGCCTCTCATCAAATTTGCAAAAATAAAGCATCAACCGTTCAATCTCCATCCGTGGAGGGACGGGATGACTTCGCGAGGTCATGTGAAGGGTACAAACAACCGAGTGTTGTGGCCGCGCACTCGCGGCGGTGTGTTCGACTTAAGACGTCCCCTGGGTGTCGTCCGTCAACAATGTCCCTGGCGGGATCGAAAACAATGCGTCCGTCCGTCCGTCATCTGCAGCTGACAACGCATCCAAACATGACCCCTCTGACTGTATACTCACAGCATAAATAAATTAGACCATTTTTTTTCCCTCCAGAAAAAAAGAAGACAAATGTCGCGGGGCCACGAGAAATTACACCGGATTTTTTTTTTTAATCTCAAATTGATTTTACGGGGTGGTCTGTATAAACGTGCATATAGAACACGTGCTGTTTCTGGGCGTCAAAAAATAAGGAAGTAAAAATCGAGGGCAGGCGACCGAGCGAGGCCGGCGTGTGCATCTGCACTTAGCAGGGAAACGTTCGACTCTTTGCTTCAACTTGGGTTGTTAACCGTTGACTGGGGCAGCTTTGTTCTGTCTTCTCGTGCCTTCGCTTTTTATTTGGCGCCGCAAAACTCAACGTTCCGGCACGGTCGATGCTAAAGTAGCGTTAAAAGGCAGAATCATTTCCCGATGAAATGTACTGATGCGCTTTTGTTCCTGGTTCTGCTTTGATCAGATGAGATACTTCCACTCATTGTTATCTTTAGGTAGGGGGGGGGGTGTCAACGTTTTGTTTTTGGCCTTGGAAAAAGGTACAAACGGTTGCCGTGGAATGCCGTAATTAGTCTTAAGGGACACATTCCTTGCAGCTTGAAGAACAGAAATTGCCTCAGCCATTTCGAGCGATAAACGACCTTTCTCGTCTCCTCGGCCAATTATAAAGCATGGCAACCTTGGATTGGCGTCATCAGGGTAAAAATTGATCCTCCCCCGCCCGCCTACTCGAGTAGAAAAATTGGCAGAAAGACGCAAGGTTTCCCCCAAATCAATATTGCATTCAAAGGGGCGAGAACTACTTTTTAACTGATCTTTTTCCTTGTGAAGCTCTTGTGAAGACACAACAAGACATCAGCCTCTAATGAGCAACATAATCGGACAACGAGAGACCAGAGTGCGCCAAATGAAGGACGAGACTACCCCTTGCTGTGTTCTTTTGTCCTCTCTGCACCATTTTGACTGCAAAACAGACAAACCCGGCGCCGGTCCGAATGGGACTCGCCATTGCTGTCCAGCCAGATTCAATGCCAGCCACTGACGGCGAGCAGCAGAGTACGGCCCCACGCTGGGAAGTGCCAGCAGATTCCGCTTTCTTTTCAAACATGAAACCCCGAGTCTAATCTCGTCCCCGGCTATCAAGTTGGCAATTCAAATGGCAAACAATGGCGGGGATGCCGGCGGCGTTCGCCGCGTCACCACCGAGGCGAAAAAGCCCTCGCCTCTGCAAATATTTGCAAATGTCAGTTGCAAAAGGGGTCGAAGAAACACCATTACCACTTCACCAGTGACATTTCTGTGCATGAGTGTGGCATTAGTGAGTAAAACTGCTTACACTGGGAGTCAGCGGGCTCCGGTGAAAGACCTTCGGTGGCGGGAGAGGCTCGCTTGGAAGAAACACGTCACTAAAAAGTACGTCGCAGGTTTTAAAATCATCTTTACTCAATTGAACTGAATGGAAAGAACATTAATCAATTCCAGTTTTTTTTTATCCGAAATAGAGCCATTGATGCTATCGGTGAGCCCACATGTGGCATTTTGTTTGTTGTTTGTTAGCATCAAGCTAAACTGACGTGTTAGCCAAAGCTGAAGCCACTTGTTTTTACATTTCACACTGAAATGATTGAGTAAAAAGTAGGGCAACGTGTAAAAAGTGACTCGATAGCATTGAGCGGATCTTCCGCCCTTGTTCACTAGTTCGGGTTTGAGGCAGAAATGAGATGGGGCCTTAACTAGGAGCTGCTGTCGACATATTAAAAAACGATCAATCTCACACTTTTATGGCTTCCCGCCGCCGGGGCTCAGGGCTGCCTGACTCATTACCTCGACCCCGCTCACTGGCACATCCTTCATCCCATCGCCTTCAACCGACACGTCCCTAATGCGCCGTACGCCCCAAAATAATGCCGAGTATTATTTCATCATCAATTATCGCGCCCGATAATGCAATTACATCCCTTTTCTGGGCGAGCACATGTCCACATCCGAAAGGGATTCCGAGGCGGTCCCGGGACAGATTGGATCAAAAATCCTGCGCGACTCTGCTGTTGAAACGTGCCTGGAAAACCTCAAATACGCCCGCAACACCTCAACTGACCTCTTTTTAATGGCAGCAATTCTACTGGGAGGAGCGTCCAGAATCTGATTTACAGTAGAGCCGCTCTCTCACCGGAAGAGTGGAAATGACGAGTTTGAGGCGCAATAGTGTCAATTGCACTTTTTTGGATTACACTGCGAAAAGGACACTTGACATTTAAAGCGACAAGCGAATACGTTTTAGCTAATGTTGAAATTCGAGGTGAACAGTCGACAGGGTTGGCGATGGAAATCTGGCCACTACTGCTGAGAAGAACTAAACAACAACAACAACAAAAACACTGCTACTTGAGAACTAGCTGGGCCAAGCGAGGCTCAGAGCTAACTTGCCTGGTACTAGTAGCGGCTAGCAAGTTATCGTGGCTAAAAACTGTCCTAACAAGTTGAGAAGAACTAATCAACAAAAAACAGTCAGCCACTGGTACTTGAGAACTACCGGGCAAAGCTAGGCTCAAAGCTAACTTGCCCAGTACTAGCTGCGGCTAGCAAGCTGCCGTGCCTAAAAACTGTCCTAACATGCTTCCTCTAAATCACTAATCATCGCTAAAGGAGAACCAGGAGAGCAAGCCATAATTTACTATACGGCGTATTATGAAATTGCGCGGCATTATCCGTCAACCACGGAAAGAGTCTATGCTAGCTGTTGGTTAAACCAGAGGAAATCATGTTAAAAAACAAAACAAAAAAAACGAAACTCCCTGGGCAATAAAAAAGGGAAACGCTGTAATATGAGCACGGCACGTTGGGATTTGACGAATGCAATTGGAGTGCGTGTGCAAGCGCCGCCGTGCATGGTTATAAATCCTGGAAATGGATAAGATGGCGATGAAGGCGAACGATGCGCGAAGAGACAGACTCATTGATCGCTTGATGCTGTCACTCATGAATTACTTAAATTTGAAGAGTGTTTTCAAACATGTGCGCGCGTTCTACCTCATGCATAAATGCATTTATAGGAAAGTGTAATTTGGCCTTCATTGATGCCCAAAAAGGTGCAAACTGAATACATAATGTGGGGGGTTGTTAATGTTTTATTTTGCTCAAAAAGCGTGTAAAATTATGACAACCTGGAATTTCAAATTTGTCCATCTGAACTTGTTTCCTTGAGGAATGACGAGGCGGCGCGTCCACTGCTGACCAAAACGTGAACCGTTAAATACACGTTTTATTTCGAGTCACCACAGAGCGCATTTGCCTTTTTTAATTACATCTCGTCCGTGAAATTCTAAATGTTTGCGGCAATCCAAACAGCAGCAGTTTTAGTTAGTGAGCCCCCCGTTGCGCTATTACAAAGATTAGACGCCCCTTACGAGTACAGACGAATTCAAACGTTGCTCTTTATAGGCCAGCGGTTTTGTCAGAGCCGTCCTAAAGCAACGTTCTAAATTGATTACCGCAAGCCGTTTTTATTTTTTCATGGAACAATTTTCGAGGAGGTCCCATTGGTATTCTCTGCTGTTTTGTTCTCCTTCAACGTGGAGGAGGAGGAGGAGGAGGATGCTCGACAGCATTTGAGATCTGAAGGGCCTGATGAATAATAAGTGGCGTCCCTTTCTTAATTCTGACAGAATCTCCACACAAAGTGAAACTTGCAGTTTTCTGCTCTCGCAAAGTCTCACAAAGTCATCTCAAATGCCACAATCGGCAGTAAATTGGACTGTTAAAAAAAAAACCTGCCATTTTATATCGGATCTCACAAATGAGGTGCAATCGTTGCAGAGGATAAAGAATATGCCTTTAAGTAATGTTACATTGCCCGTTAAGTGTTCTTGCATTATTTGTGTTCAGAAATTGCTTAAAGCGGCCGCATGATGCGATAGCTTAGCATGTCTATCGAATTGCACACGGTGTTAGCATTGAGCTAGCGTACAGTCAAAGCGATGTGGCTGTTCTAATACCCAAAGAGTAATTGGCTTCCTTTTAGGTTTCGTTTTTCATCAAGACATTTCACAAGGTGCCAAACTGCTGCTGCTTGTGTTCATTGATATTTTGCATTTATGTCTCAATTTTTTTTATTTTTTTTGCTTGCAAGTCAACGCATGATGTCATACCTCAAAAACCTTTCAAGGCGGGTGATTCGAAAGTCAAGGTGCCACTTGATAGAGCCGTCGATAAGTCTTATTTCTCGTCCTGACTCCGGTTTGACTTCGTGGGCTGACATTTTGCTCTGTCAAAAACCACAAAAAGCACAGTTAGAATGATCTGAATTACCACAAAAAAGGGAGTCACTTCCAGGCTGCTGGTGTGAAGACTAAATGCGGCAAGTCAAGTGGAAGTGAGTGACTTCTTTTCCATCGCATGAAACCGGACAAAACACGAACTCTGCGGAACAGCGCAAAGTGATGGGTTAACAAAAAATAAATACATAAAATAAATCCCAAAAATACTTATCAGCGGCACGGTGTCGCAGTGGTTCGTGCGTCAACCTCAAAGTGCAGAGGGTTCAATCCCAGCTCCGGCCTCCCTGTGTGGAGTTTGCATGTTCTCCCCGGGCCTGCGTGGGTTTTCTCCGGGTACTCCGGTTTCCTCCCATATTCCAAAAACATGCACGGCAGGCTAATTGAACACTGGAAATTGTCCCTCGGTGTGAGCGCAGATGGTTGTTCGTCTTTGTGTGCCCTGCGATTAGTTAGCAACCGGTTCAGGGTGCCCCCCCACCTACATACTGCCCCAAAGTCGGCTGGGATAGGCTCCAGCACCCCCCGCGACCCTCGTGAGGATAAAGCGGATCGGAAAATGAATGAATACTTATCATAGGAGGGTGATTGTGAGAAAATGAAACGGCGCCTCAAAGGAAGAATAGACTATCGAGCTTTGAATTACACGTCTCAGGCTGCACAGCTTGGTCTTGAAATGCAGTGCGATTTAAATACTATACTGTAAATTCGTCTGCAAATAAAAAAAAAGTGTCCGGCCGAGATAATTAGTAGTTGCAAATAGTGCAGAGAGACAGGTTGGTGCGGATCTGCTTCCGGGCATAAAAAGCCGCGCGAGCGATCTCCGCTCCGATGATTCCCTCGCCGCCTACACACTTAAACCACAGCGTCGGAAGCTGTCTCCTCTGTCTCTCGACACACCAGCAAATGTTTTTTTTTCTTCTTTTTCCTTTCCCCGAGGCCGCCTAAGTGGAGTGGTTCCACTGCAGCCTAGCCCCAGTAATTAACTGTCACGACGTTTCAAAACTAACAAATGGACTTTGTGTCAAGGAGGGCCCATTAATTTACTGGGCCGCACTCGTCCATCCCGTGCCTATTATCTCCATTACGGCCGACTTTCATGTCCGGGGCGCCGTCCGCTCCCTGCTCGCCCTCCCGTTTTCTCTCCCTAGCTCGGATTTGCGCCGCTTGCCTGCAATGTTGCGGTCAACTTTCAACACACGGCGTGGGGGGGGCAGAGCTTGTCGTTTTTTTCCACCAAGCGATTTGAAAGTTGCGCTCGACGACATCGCGACGTCAATTTTGATTTGATCAATTGTCCAGCCTGAGTGCGTTCGCCATCCCTGACGCGTGACTCATATGATAAGTGGCGTGGGTACAAAAGGAGGTACGCACTGATACGCTTCATCCCCGCATATTTCCCTCCCGGTGAAATATATTTAAAGCTTCATCCCGCTCATCATGGCAGCCCGAGGGGACACATTGTCTATATGTGAGGGAGGAAAAACAAGAGACGCGAGATGTTAACAAGCTTGAGGAATGTCAGAAAAACGAGATTGTCACTAAAAATCACGTGCGCCTCTCTATTCACGGCCACGTCAACCTGTGAAAATTTGAAAACAATCGGCACAATATTTGGGGTATTTTTGTGATGTTTAAGTTTGAATATTTTCTAAGTTTGAAGTACAGACGTCCACGATTCGTGATGGCGCTTTTCCGACATTCTTCATCATATGGTGTGTCTATGGAAAGAAAAACTCAACTTCCAATAGAAATAAATAAATAAAAAATGTTGCTCCCATGATTTCAGCAAAAAAAAGTAACTCAAAGCCCTGACCTCAACCCCATCAAACCGTTTCGAACTCGAACCGTTTCAAAAATCCCTTTGCAGATGAATGGCCAAGAATTCCTTCAAAAATTTGGTCCGCGTCGACATACGTCAGACTCCCGCCTGCGATGTGTGCTGAATGGCGCGCTAATATGACACGTCGGGTTCTACTCTGGAGTGGAGGACGGCGGAGAGCCCTCATTTTGGCACATTAGCCTCAGACGCCTTCATTACTGTCCGTTTAGTCATCAATATTGTCATTAGCACCGCAAGAGCTGCGTGGTTTGAATGCAAATGCGGTTTGGGAGGGAGGGGCGGGGGTGCGAAAGACCGGTCGCCTCATTTTCTTGCCGGCGCATCTGTTGTTGGCGGTTCTCTGAAAACAGGTAGGCGCCAAGTTGCCTTCCCGGTTTGCGTGGTGCAGGATTGCACGCGCGTGGGCAACACGAGAGCAATTCAAGCATTATCCCGACGAGACAGAAGCACTGTTGCGCAATAAGCGCGCCGGCGTGCATAATGTCGGACCTAAATTAGTCATACCAGACAATATGGATTGGAATCTTGTATTCAATTACAAAAAAAATGGACAGCAACTAAGGTAGCGCCCCCAAAGTGCTCTAAAACAATATGGTGGAGGGCATTGTAATTTCCTAGGAATGTATCGAATTGGGGGTTATCGCTGTTGTTGCTACGCCGTTTGTTTTTTAAAGTGACGCAATATTCACATTTGGCCGTTTGCTACCTCGTTAGCTCCCTGGCACAGATGAATGTCGTGAATACCATTTGAGGTCATCTGAGAGCCTTCATTATTTCCGAAAAAAAGTACCGTTGGTCTTCATATCAAAAAGCTCCACTTATTTAATCACATTGCTACATTATGTGGGGATTTTTCTTCTCCCTCTCATTTTTATTTGTAATTTAAAAAAAAACAACTTTAGAGACTAAAGGGACTTATTTACTTTTTAGGTATCTGGTTAATGGACAATAATTTCAATTTGGGGGGGACAAGTGGGATTGCGCGCCATTTTGGAAAATTGTTCACATGAACGTACAACTTGAAGTACAAGTTTCAGGCGAATTATTTGCCCCCACCATTATTTGCTCCAGACAGCGGTTCCAGTTCCGCAACCTAGCCGACGTTGCGTTTCAATGTGCTCAGATGTGCACTTCTGGTGGGTTACAACAAAAGGCGGCAGCACAAACACACTGACTGAAAGCGGAGAATCAAACAACGGCGGGCCTGCTCGGAAATGCCAGAACCGCGCCGCCCTTCTTCTTTTTGAAAGCTTCCCTGCTGAGAAACATGCTGTGTTTGCGTGCGTGTGTGTGTTCCAAACACCAATCCCCCCCACACACACACCCCCCCCCCCCCAGGTGCCTCACTTTGCTCCTCCACCTTTTGTTTTTTTTCAGAGCTCGACGGCCGACCCGCTGCCGCTCACTCTCTCCTCTCTCGCCTTTTGTCTGCCGAGCGGGAGAGCCGGAATGCCAATGGAGCGGCGCCTTCTGCGCCATGCCCGCGACACATATGCTTTCGGCGCGGATTCACGAGAGGGCAACGAAAGAGACCCGCCCACGCGGTCGCACGGCGTCAAGCGTACTGTGAAGACGCGACGGAATTTGTCTAAATGCCCATTCGAGACGTACGCTCTTGCCTTTTACCGCTGCGCGTGGATGCTAATACCACAGGCAATCAATATCGAGCAGCTTAGTTACAAACAGTCTCTGGTAGCCAAAGTAGCAGTCGACATTTCATTATGAATATTGCCCCCCCACACCCCTATCACAATGAGTCAATTTTGCCCTAAAAATACTCCCGGCACATCCGCCGTCATGCTGCTCCTTCAGAACGCCAACTGCAGCGCTAGCGCTTGGGTTAGCATTCTGTGGAGGAGCAGCCATGAAATGTCACCCAGCTGGCGACAGATAAAAAGGTTGGAAAGAAGTGGGCGCACCCCACCGCCCACCCCATACCCCGTCGCCTCGCGTCGCAGCTAAAATCCTGATTTATACACTCGCCGGCCGTAACATTAGCATACCTGTCAACCTCGGCTAATAGCTGCCCTTATAAATGATTACGATTCCCCTTATAAAGCAACAAAAACCCGTACAACGGCTTACCGCGCACATCATGCTTTATCAATCCGACCGTATGCAGCGATGGAAAAAATATATACGATCGAGGATTACTTTTGCTGGTTTGCCGTGACAATCGTAGCGATCGACGACGGCATTGTCGTTGGCTACCAGCAGGTGAGACGATCTGGATTTCGGTTCACAATTGTTTTTTTTACCCGCCGTATAAAAGTTGTAATACGCCGTACATGATTTGAAAATATTTTTTAAAAACGTATAAAATACGGGGAAGTTAACAGGTATGCATTCGGTACCATCCATCACAAAGAAAAGATTTAATTTTTTTGTCGTTTTGGGTTTTTTTCCTGGACTGCTGGGACTGTCACGAACCACTCTGAAATATAAAATAGCACAACTTTGCGAGACATATACTTTCCCGCGCGAGCGTGTTCATCCAGTGTTACCATAGCAACAGCGGTGGCAGGCGAGCAAAAATAAAAAAAGAATAGACGGGACGAGGGGAAAGCGCTCGCCACAAAAAATAAATACCGTATTTTAACGACCATTCTGCGCACCGTTTTGTAGGGCGCAGTCTCAGTAACGGGTGCTATTTCTGTATTTTACACATACACAAAACGCACTGTATTATTGGCCGCAGCCAGGCATGGTAAAACATACGCCAGCTTCAACATACGCCAGTTTAAACATACGGCATGCATGCACGCACGCTAAAAACGCGTTAGCTTGAAGCATAACGTAGCAGCATGCTAAGACATGCTAAAAACACGTTTTTAAAAAGGCAACGGAAGCAAAACTGAGATCGGTTGTACTTTATTTAGCCATCTTACAATGTACTCACGTTTTTCGATCAATCATCACCCAGAAATCCATCAAAGTCCTCATCTTCTGTATCCGAATTGAACAATTGTGCAAGTACCGGTAGTCCATAAAAAACGCCGGGTTCCCTCTCGTCACTCTCGTTGCCATGTGGCACGCCCACCCTTCACTGATTGGCCGGCTGCTTTCCCGCATAGCTGGCCTCTCTCACGTCCTCACTCACGGCCACTTACACGCCAACCCTTCACTGATTGGCCGGCTGCTTTCCCGCACACCTGGTCACACTCGCGGGCCACTTACACACCTACCCTTCACTGATTGGCTGGCTGCTTTCCCGCATGCCTGTTGTCTTTTCTCTATATAAACAGCGTGTCAGCTCTCAGTCAGGATTTGGAACTCGGCTCATACACTTAAGGCGTCCTGTCCACTTTGGAGAAAATTTAAGACTTTTAATGGCGCCTTATGGTCCGCATGCCTTCACTTCTTCCACGCTCACGGGGTCAATCAAAGAGCCGCGATAAGGTTGGGCCATTCAACCACCCCCCTTGACTCACGCTTCCCCCGCCATCGTACGGACGTCACGCGGTGAAAAGCGCGTGGGCGCAGTGCGCTGCCGGGGTCCCGGTGACGCCACTCATCATCATTTCCACGCTAGTGGTGGGACACTGTGGCCTGCTGGCGGCCTCAATAGATAAATATGTTCCTTCTTCGGGATGTACGCGCTGTTCTCGTTGCTTCTCCTCGCAGCAGCCCGAATGGCGCCAAACGACTTCAAAGAGCTTGATTTTGTTCGGCGGCGGTGGTCGGGGGGAAAGGTTGGTTTAATTGTCGTCTTATCAAAAAGTGATGACTTGAGATGTGGAAAATGCTCCGTGTGACGTGTTCTCTGCTCGAGTTAGACGATATGGCAACATGTGTCTGATTCGCCGCCGCCGGAGCGCCTCTGGCGCGCTCGCCCATTTGACAAACTAGGGCATGAAAAGAAGGCTTGCGAGCGCCAGGAGAATTCGAAACGCAGGGCGGCTTTTCTTTGGCCTCGCCTCTTTAATCAACCTCGTCTTATCGCCGCTTGGCATCCTCACGCCGGAGAGGAAGTCAAATGCGTGCACGCACACACCGCCCAGCCTCGAATATCCTCCGGCCGTGGCCGCCCGTTCACCCTCCGCCGCCTCCGTCGCTGACCGCCAGTGCTCGGGCACTGAGTTCCAGCGCATTATCAAAAGTAATGGGACACCCGATCGTAGGATCGAAGCGGCCTCGCTTTGTCATTATTGCGGCGAAAGAAATGGCCCGAGTAAATTGGAAGCACGAGAATGAATTAACTGATTAATGCATTAATTTCTAATTAATGATTAATAATTAATGTCTCGCACTCTTCTCCGTATATTATTACAACACTGTGGGGCACAAAAGAGCTAATTCATTCAATCCACAGGTATGGATTGGAGCAGCGTTAAAAAGAAAACGTTTCCCATTCCTGATTTAGAACCTTTACGATGTTCGCCGCATTTCTTTCCTTCCTGTCGCTTCCGAATTTCTCCCCAGAGCGTGTTGATGTGGATATTGGCGAATAAATCCTCATCGATGGGATCCGGTGTAGACTTGTTTGCTTAATTTGCACTCAAGGACAATTTTCGCCGCCGCTCTCGTCGCGTCCCCCCCGTTTGACTCTCAGCGCTTCTCGGGCCCTTTTCCTTCTCTTCCTTTTTCTCTTGGACCCTGGCCATGAAATTTCTTCTCCCTTCTCTCTCATCGGATCGATGCTGGATGTTCCCTTGTAAACAGTTGGTGAAAGTTTGCCTGTAGCGAAACAGTTTGTATCCAGCATAAAGTTATCCATCAGGGGTTGCCGTGGCAACAAGAGGGCCCTTCAAAGATCTCTCCGACAAACATGGAGGCAGCTAAAGTCGATTAAACGCCAAAAGGTGAGGCTTAAAACGCTTCGGCCTAATTTGACGGAGAGTGTCATGATTTTCGGATTACGCTGACAACGCGAGATCACGCCAAGTCGCTTGGCAAAAAAAACACTGATGCAAAACGTAGCGCGCTAGCGCCGCACAATTCATGGAATTCAAATCGACATGGCAATGTAGTAGAATGCGATTCGGTTGGTCGCAATTGCATCATCCCCACCCCCAAAAAATGCAGTGCGACTTCTTACAAGGTCATGCATTAAAGGGGGAGATGACACGGGCGTCATGAAAAGTAACTCTTTATTTTGGCTCGCTAGGCTTTCCCTTTTCAAGTATTACTCGAAATGAGGGCTTGACGCAGCCTTTTTGGGGGGGTATTTCTTTTTTGGCGCGCCAACCTTCGGCGCCGTTCCCGAAGCTCGAGTGACAAATGTAGCGTTAAATTGCCCCCGCTTTTACTTGCGTCGCGCTGGAAATGTCTCGTGGGAATTTGTGTTAATATTTGATAAGCTAATATTTGTCTTGCTGTCAGCCAATGAATAATGCAGGGGGGGGGGGGGGGGGGAGAATGAGCATGCCCTGTTCTTTTCATCATGGCTATGACGTACGTGGCCTTTGGCTTGTTCTTTCATATTTCTTTTTTTTCCCCCGTCGAAACAATACGGCCTTGATTGCAATTCCTCCCCCAGCAATCTACGAACTTCTCCGCACCAATGCAGCAATTAACGGCAACAATCACTGCTAGCATAACATTGATTGTTTTTGTTTCTAGCTTTCTAAAAGACCTCACAAACTTTTTTTTTAAGCAGAAGTAGTTTTCGTACCTTTGACGTTTGAATAGCGACAACGCGGAGCATTTGACCGAGGCGTTTCCGCCCATAGATGCCAGAGCACCTCCCGCGTGCGCGACGCCGTAAATAAGCTTCCTTTTAATCACCCCAGCTGAAGTATAATTAGCATTTGATTTGTATTCGTAGGGAAGTGGGCTATAGCCGCGCGGCTCATTAAGCAAATCAAACTTGTTTGCTGTTCTCGCCCTTATTTCGCATGATGGGCAAAGAAGAAAAAAGAAGGAGAAGAAGAAAGCGAGGAGGGGAGGAAAGATGAAGGATGAAAATAATAAACACCCCCGGATAAATGTAAAAAATGTAGTTCTGCATGAATACTCCCTTAGCGGTGTAAAAAAAAAAAAAAAAATGATATCGCACCTAAACTGTGCGAGTGAGACTATGTGGGGGTCATAAATAAAAAGTTAACGCCGTCTGTGCACATTCCAAATGTGATTTTAAGACGAAAAAGTCTCTCTCGCCGTTGATTGATAGATAGACAAAAAAAAAAAAGTTAAGAATTGGCTGTAATTCAGAAATCCCTCCCATATTTTGTCTCCCGGCCAAGTCAATTTTTTTCGGGACTTTGCGGGCACTGCTTTGTCAGCTAAATTCCGGAGACCCCGCCTGGAGAATAATCTAGTAAATAAATTGTCTCAGAATGATTTGACTGGACGGCCCATAAAAGCCGGTGGGGCTCGTTATCAAGCAGTCTAGAGATGGCATAACAATTTTCAATAAGATTGAAAAAAATAAAAATAAAAACAAGAATGATTGCATTTTTTCAAGAGTAGACGACACAAATGCAACGTGCTAATGAGGCCATTTTTTTTTGTTTGTTTTAGCCGACTTGTAGCTATCGCTCGTATATGAGCTCATTGCATTTTTCTGTAATTAACAGCGAGTCGGAATTAACCAATCGCGATTAATCGACTTCAAGGGACGAACATCAGGCGCGGGGTCGCCAAGTCGACGGCTCCGTTAATCGGTTTCTCCGCCAAATGTGTTTGTTATGCTTTGCCGCTGGGTGGGTGTGAATATCTCAACGTGACGGACGGATGCTAAGTGACTGTCACTTCATCACATGAAAACACACTGCAAATTTCAGCCCTCCACCCCCCCTTGAGAGTTTTGGTTGCATTTTGGTGTGTTTGTGCGGGGGCGTGTGTATGTTTGGGTGATGATTGACAGCTCGGTGCCGGTGGGTTCGTCCACTACTGAGAGCCAACCTCTGGAGAGGAGGCGCACACCGGCGAGGAAGCGACCGCACACGCAGGCACACGATGACGTCGGTGTGACTTTTTTTCCATTTTATTTTGATTGTTTTGGGGGTCTGTTTATCGTACTTTTTATTCCCGCTGCTTGCATTGAAACAGACGTGCGAGCGCGCGACGAGGTCAAGACCGTATTAAAGCGACGACGAAACACTCTAATTCTACTCGCATTTAAAAGCACTCGACCCGCCCGCCCGCAATTAGCTGATGCGCCGACTTGTTTTAGTGATGAGCGCTGCGCTTTTTAGCCGCGGACAAAGCGGGCAAAAGCAATCAGGGACGATTTCGTTCACTTCATTTGGACGCTTGTGCGGAAACAAGACGGAATATTGTTTGCGGTTGGAACCGGAAAGAAGAGCATTGGGGATATCAATATATTTGTTTGGAGTTGGAATTAATTTTTTAAAAATAAATATCGTCTAGGATCACATTTGGGGGGCACCGAGGCCTATTCACTTGATTATGAGTATGGGGTCAAATCTGATTCTGATTTTATTTTTCTCTTTCATTTTAACAAGTTACAAGGCCAAAAAAAAAAAGATATCGGCAAATCGCCATCGCTTCGTTTTTTGTTGCACAATGTAACATTTTATCATTTTGACATGAACAAAAAAAAAAGGAGTCGTCTCAAATGGAATAGCATTTTATTTTTCCCTTCATCTAAGATGTCGCATTTAAATCTAATTTGCTTGCCTCGTTATTTTGTGACCCACCACCGAGGTGCTGCAAAATTATTTCAATCGATGACTTATTTTGAAATAATGGATGCCCTTTTTTTTGTCGTCGGGTTTTTAGCATTCCTGAAGTATCTGGTGTGATTGTACATCCCTACAAAGAGAACAAAAATCATGGGTCTTCTTTGTCTTCTTTTCAAAGAAACGACGGAAAAGAAGAAAAATGACGACACATCGCGCACGTCTTTATGCAACGTGACACGATACTGAACTCGGCGACACCGGAGACGCCTGATCAAAGACGAGCGGAATAGGACTCCCTATTTTCTTGCTGCTGCTGCTGCTGCTGTTGTTTCTGGGGAAGATTAGACGCGGGGACATACATCACCATGACAGACGAGTTGAGACGGAAAGCGCGACTGTGACAGCTTTGTTGCTTCCTCGAGAGTTCCCTCATTGTTTTGTTTTTTTTTGGTTTGACCCGAAAGCCCGAAACACAAGCTGGCAAACGAGCCGCTGTCAACGCATCCTCGCAGCACACCGTGTCCGATATTTGGCCATTTCTTGAACCAACGCCGCTCTTTCACTTCCGTCCAATACTTTGCCATCACATTTTGAATTCCGCTCTTCACACTCGGGCACTCTTCCCGCTAACAAGTTAAAACCGCTCATTTCTTATCACGGCTAAGATAATTAGCATTCCGAGGTGCTCGGGCGCTGTAATTGCATGCTCGCGTATGCGAGTTAATCTACAATTCAAGTCAGATTTATTTAGAGTGCATCATCAGCCAGCCGAGGTCCCAGAGCACATAATAAAACACGCACGCGGATAATAAACAACAAAACCTACGTGACACTAATCCTCCACGCCTTGTGTATTCAAAACAAGTGCGCCCAGACCCAGTGTGTGCGATTATGATACCGATGCCGCTATTGCCTCCAAACAAAGATAATTAAAGATCCTCGCGTGGCACTTAGTCACCTTCGATCACCGCTTCTTAATCCTGCGCCAAAGTAAAGACGACACCGGTGTTTATTGCGCTCGTAACTTTCTTGTTATGCTCGCACTTGAGCTCCGGCCAGTTACGACCGGAAGTGGACGCCACTGCGAAGTGCGTTGTTAAGTTATGTCTCTATCGACACTCAGATTTGTGTGCCGGTGCCCACATTCGGTGCGCCTCATGTTGTGGCGGGCAAGTGCAAACAGCTGGTGAGCTAGAAATGACATTTTGGAATTCGATCATAAAAAGCGGCAAAAAAAAAAAGATGCCTTTTTAGTGCACTTTACAAATGTAAAAGTCACTAATGGAGGGGAGACTGCGGAGTATCTCGCCAGGGCCACCCACTGTCTGGGTCACATGCAGTCGGTGATTTGCACTTTCCGCCTCCAAAATGTAACAGAGCTTCTTCAACTATTGAACGCTTTAACTGGAGCATCGATGTTTGGCGAGCAGCTCCGCTAACTTTTCATTATAAATGGCCTGTCTGCCTGCCATCCTGCCCCAGAAACGCATCTCCAGTGTACAACCCTCATATTGACGCCAAAATTGTTGCTCAGGCGGCAACAAACAACTAAAAATACCCAGTCGGTCTGTTCAAGCCATTTGGATTTAACGCCTTAACGGCCTCGTCAGAACACAAGTGGGTAACATAAAAAAATTTCCGCGTTTGGATCCAGAATTGTTTTTGAGTATTTAGTTTCGAAATTGTTTTTTTTTTAATTGCAGCTGGCTGACAAAAAAATAAACAAAAAGGTTTAATGGTGTTGTTACAACTCAACTGGTGGTGATTTGACGCTATCGCTAGCCAGTGAGCTGTTGAGCTAGCTCAATTCACAAGTGGCCAGCTAGCTAGCTAGCTAGCTCAACAGCTCACTGACTAGCCATAGCATCAAATCACCACCAGTTGAGTTGTAACACAACACATTCAAGTGGCCAGCTAGCTAGCTAGCTAGCTAGCTGGCCACTTGTGAATTGAGGTTAAAGTGTATTCTTGTTTGTTATTGTCATTAAGCTTTTCCATTTTTATGCTCTTCTAATATGTAAACATAGTGAGCCGTCTTAACGCTCAATCATAAGGTTTTTGTTTTTTAATCAACTGGCAGTGCTAAGTGACTATTGCTAGACCACACTGAGTTGCGCGTCGCCCACGCGATCAAATAAATTGACCAAGAGTGATTATTTTTCACCTTCAGGCCAAATAAAAACCTGCAAAATGCCAGCTGTGTCGAAAGGAGATGGAAAATCCGGTGTATAAATAATACATAATAGTGGGATAAATAGTAATACATAATAGCGGGTATCTGTGAAGATCCCTTTGTTGCCGATTCAAGCGGAGGTCTGATTCTCGATTAAAGCGCTCCCTTTGTCTCTCTTTTCGCATCCCACCTAAGTTGACGGCGGTAAAACTGCGGCTCACTTCAAGTAGCGTGCACGACGGCGTTTGGCTGTCATCGTCGGGTCTTTGTGGGTTTGAAACTTCTAAAACGACCCGAGTTCTCAGTTGTTTTTTTCTCAACCACATCACGGCGAAGCATGACAGAAAGACACCACCGGTGACGCTCCATGAAGCAGGATGCGCGCTCTTTCACAGGAGGCTCGGCGGGGAGCGGGGGGGTTATAGTGCCATGAGAACATTCGCTGGGCTCCCTGCGGCTTTGACGTTCAGTTGTTTCGACAACGCTGCCATGGGACTTTACATATCTCGCGATGTAACTTTTGGTGCTCAATTATTTGTATGGCCCGAGGCCTTCACGTCAAGGCCCGTGGCATCCTCGCTTCAACTGTCCCCTTTTCTGGAAATGTTTTTGTGTTAACGCGTTCGCCTTCGCCCTCTGCTTACGTCAGTATTATCTGTATTGTGGTTTGGCTCCTTGTCTTTTTTGTGCACGGTCAATAAAACAGCCTTTACCGGCCAATAAGTGAACACATCAATTCTGCTTTTCGAAGAGGAGCTTAGTGAAAAGAAACGCACTGATAGACTTGCTGGCAAGTGTGTCTACAAGACTTGTCAGATATCCAGCTTGGCTCTTCTCCCCAGGAGTTGTCAACATCTCTGTGATCACGCTGTGAACATCATAGACTCTCACATACACACACACACACACACACACGTAGAAACACACACGTATACACACACACACACTCAATTTTTCATATCAAACAATCCAAATCAAGTGAGCTGGGCTTCCGCTTCGAGCTACTGCTCCAACCTTGTGATTCACAACCAGAAAAGCAATTTTTCGAGAAAAAAAAACAAAAAAAGAATGAGACCATGCGACAAGTTAATCAGGTTCTGCTCAATCCAATGATGCAACCAGAGTACACTGCAGAGGAAACCAACAAAGGAATCGGTGTGACCCGAGACAGCCGAACGGAATGATCCGTGGAAAGAAGCGGGCGCTCGTTCTTGCCAACAAATCCTATAGTGCCTGTTTCACCATTTCCATAATTGTATGCGTGACTGCACATCCTGTCCCCGCCAGGCCTCATACACAGCCAGCAGCAACATCTCATCTGTGACATGCTCTTCTCAAAGGCAAACCTAAGGAGATGGTATCAGCAAACGAGGGCGGTAAGCCGTTTGATTGACGTGTGATATTTGGGCTTTTAACGGGCCTTAAAACGGATGGACGCTGACGAGTGACAAACAGATCGCGGGCCGATTTCAAGTGCCGAGACAAACACGACGCTGGGCCGAATACCTTTGAATGGCAAATGCGCCAAAGAAAGAGCCCAACCGGTTTTGTTGTGTTCAGATGTGCGTTTCCCGAATTATCGGCGGAGCGTTCGCACGGCGTGTTGGAGGAAAGAGGAGAAAGCGAGAGGCGCGGCATCGGGTCGGCCATATGGTTATCTGATCTTTTCAGCTTGGACCAATCTGCCAAAGCCGTGGGAACTTGGCCTCGTTCGCCGCGCGCTCCATTTCAAACGCTTCGGATGGCGGTCGCAGCCGCCGGGCTCAAACGCAAGTTTTCTACCCGAGAGTTACGGTCAACACCTCTTCACTGGCGACATCGTCGTCTCTCCCTAAAGTCAAAAGAGTCAGAGATTTGTGCTATGATACCCGATCAATCAATCAACCAATGAATGCTTTTAACTCATCCACTCCCAAAGACGGTCTTAAACGTCTTTTCAGACTGGGTCTAGAATTGGCTGGTACTGAATGAGTTTTAAAAGCGCGCTGCATTTGATGCAAGGAACTGAAAAGGATTTCACTTTGCAAGGAAGAAGACCTTGCAAAGTGATCCTCGCGGATCGCCAAACTAATAAGAGCTCTTAAAAAGTTTCATTCAGCGTCGTGAAAAGGCGAACGAGGACGAGCAGGGTGGCCAGAAGATTCCTGCGACGCGGACGGCGGCTACCTGAATACTTTCTGCCTCTGTGAATCGCATCCATCGGTGAAATAAATTCCATTTGGTTCACCGCCACTCTGCAGGCTTTTTCCTCCTGATTAACTCGGGTATGTTTGCACAAATTACCGGCGTGGCCAGAATAATGCGGTTGGCGACCCGTTCATTAGGAGGCAAATGATGCTTCAGTTCGCCCTACAGAACAGTCTGCAGTTGTTTAGCACAGCAGACCGAAGAGAGGGGGCGGAGAAAAGTGTTATTTGGAGCAAAAATGGAGACGAGCGACTGCGTGCCCACGACCCGCGTTCAAGACAAAACACAAAATAGCGACGGTAAATATTTGCATTTTCACCAATGATTCGCGTTCCTCTCTTGAACTTGCTCTTTTGACTCATTCCCGCTTCTGTCCTTGAGAACCTTGCTCGCGCATGAGTCATTACTCTTCCATTTTCCTCCGATTAGTCTCTCTTCAGAGTTAATGAGAGAGAGAGACAGGCCGATATTGAAAAAAAAAAAAAAAAAAAAAAAACCTGGCTACATCTTTGCAGAATCCACCGCTTGGTCCCCTCCCCCTCGTTTAAATACATACATTGACTTTCCGGTGATGAGCCATAGAAAGAAAAACAAATTGCTCTGTCTATGTCACACTTAATGTTTTTTTCCCCCTTTAATGATGTGAGAGTCGCCGGGTGATGGATGACCGCTGGAATGAGGATGGACGTTCGGGATGAGCACAGTCTGTTCCGTTTTCCCTGCCGTCGCCAAAAAGAAGCGCTTTGGCGCCTTCGACGTGTGCCATCCTCACTCCCCCGTCTTAATCCCGCAAACAGGTGGGGCCTCGTTGGGTCTGCTTCTCGGAGAGATTAATAATAATAAAAATTGGATGGCGGCAATGACGGTTGGCTTCTCATGCACAGTTAACGGCCCAAATGAAGGAGTTGGTTACCGCTCAGTGTGACGCAGTGCGGATCTACACGACCGCCATCGTGAGAATGCTGTATGACGGACGCCCACGTGATTAGCGTGACGATTTTATTCGGAGCTAAAAACGCGCAGTCGATCGGGCCGGTCAAGTTGAAGAGATCCGGTCATTGTTTTGAATGATGACTTGAAAGCCACCTGAAGAAAAGTGCAGCTCATTAGATTGCCCAAGTGTAAATTGTGGCCAAAACTTGCACGGTTGGTTTATCTCAATGGATTCGTCCTTCTTATCTAAATGGGCCCAGAACTCAAAGACGCATGTTTATCCGCGATAAAAACAAAGCGCTTGATCGGAAACGTTCACACCGTGACATTGGTGAAGCTAAGAGCTTCTATATTTTGTCCCGGCTGACCTGTTTTCTTTTTCACCAGCTCGCCTAATGGTCCGGAGGGCAATTGGTGTGTTTCAAGACTTGATGAAGTGGAGCCTATTGTCGAGGAACAAAGGCTTACTACATCTCGGTTCTCTCTGGCTGACACCGTCGGTCCCCCGGGGGGGTTGAGGCTCTGCGCCAGTTGCCTCGTCGTTCCGTTCGATGGTTACAGAATCGGGGAGGGCGACGGAAAGGGAAGATTCACGGCGGACTAGGACGACGACAAGCGATGACATGAAACACAATTTAGCTTTTGTCGGCTGCACGGCCAGTTGACGCCGTCTGAGGCGCAATTCTTGGAATTTTTCTGTCGGACAACGATGAGTGGCTAGCGCATGCCCGTTGGGAGCACAAAAAAAAAAAACACGACTCCGTTTGCAGTCTGCCTCCTCGAGACAAACGCAACAGGTGCAACGGCGCGAGACTCAGTATCGATAGTACGAGTCGGAGTAGCGAGGCAAGGATTGCTAATTTGGTATCGAAAAGAGGAGCGCTTGCTCACAGCAGATGCGATGTGAGTGACAAGACATCATGTGTGAAATGGAGGAAGGAAGGTCCTCTGGGAAAGACTCCTCTGTCACGGCGTCGCGCCGCCTGTCACATCTCTTGCCATGTTCCACTTCGTCTCTTTTTTTGTTTGAGTCAGATTGCATTTCATTTCTCTCAGGAGCCCTCAAAGTGCGCGCCAAGTGAGAAGATGGGGTGAAATCAGGTAAAAGTGGTTTTCTTCGACTTACTGATAATTTGGAAACTAAAGAAGAGTCGACCACGGGGGGATTGCTCATGGATGTATTCTCTGTCATGTTTCGCTTTCTTTTTTCCGAGGTCTATTCTCGTTTATGCTGACACTTAAGCTTTCTTCCCTCTTGTTTCATCTGCTTCTTTAGAGTCGTCTTCCTTCTTGTGCCAACCACCTCTGGCGGCTTTTCAATTTCTGCCTCTGTATTTCTCCTTCCCGCTGCCGGGAACCACAGCCCGGTTCTCCCTCGGGGATAAACACACACACAGAGAGAAGAAAAAAAAAAGGCCGCTATAATCGCCTTTGGGGAACACAAACACACTGTCCGGTCTCACGTTATATTTGTTGGCGATGCCACAGAAGACCTAAAGAAAATTTGGTAAGTCTTTGGAATTTAGCCCTGGAACGATATTGATGAACATTAGCTTGACATGATTAAGATATTCAACAGATCGACTTTTTGAGGTCAGCGGTCCAAACGTCAGCCACGGGTGCCCAACACCCGTTCAAGCGGCCTCACTTCCGAAACCACGAGGAGCTTAATCGCCTGAAAGGCTCTTTCGCAGCTGTTATTTACATGAGAGTGCAACTCGGGTGGAGCTGTAATTCATTGACCTCAGCGCCTGTCAGTGGTGACAAATGGCAAAGGGCCGAGGGTGACGGACTCAAGTGCGGCGGGGTCCGCACACGTTCACAAAGCGGCTGACCGGAGCCCATTGGAAGGAAATATAGAGTCCATTAATGTCGCCGCATGGGCTAGCTGAGTCAGGAGAAAATTGGTCGGGGGGTGGGGTTTGGTCTCACAAGCCAAAAAGAATGCTACATATACAAAGTTCTCATGCAAGCTACAGTGAAACTCCTCTACAACGAAACCTACATGGGCGAAAATACACACTAGTGTGAAAAAATCTTCATGCATTAACAGCATTCCCACTCTCCTGCCCCCCATAAGTGAAAGTGACGTACATTTCACAATTTTTTTCCCTTTTTTTCTTTCTACACTGACTATATGAAGTTTCAAATAAGTGTATGCTCATACTTATGCCCTATTGGAATAAAAATAAAGAGTACACATTCATGTGTGTGTGTGTGGATTGGATTGGATTGGATTGGATTGGATAAACTTTATTGTCAAATGTACTGTATGTGTAACATACAGCACAGATGAAATTTCTTCCCTCTCAACATAAAACAAGAGGTGTGTGTTTACATCTGAGATCAAATTTGCTACAGTGAAAAACCCCCTGTTGTGAAAAAATTCTTGCTGTAAAGATGATTTCATTGTAGAGGAGTTTCACTGTAGTGTGCAAAGTTGACTTTTTGGACATTGTTTACACTAAGCTTGCAATACATGCAATTTTGCCGGACTATACAGTACTTAATGATTCAGCACTCGTAAAAGGATCGATGGGAGTAGTCCGGGGGCTCTCGGCGGGGTTTATCACTAAAGCTGCCCAAAGGCTGGCCTGCTCTGGGCAGCGGCGCGGAAGCCCAACTTCGACGCCACAAACACCATCGGAAGTCATATACAGCACCGTGTCACCTGACACATCCCAAATGCCATTATTAGTGACTAATTTCTTGAACGGCCTTTCAATTTGTCTCTTGACGTGTTCACAGCTGCGGGGGGACTCATTAGCAACTTGATGTAATTGTTTTTTAGCCCGAACATGATTGAGCATCCTCGGGCCGATAATTATTCTAATCCGTTTGGCTTTTTTGCGGCTCTTGCGCAAGGAGGCTTTATGCATGGTGTCAATGTGACTCCTACGCCAACCCCCCCCCACTCCACCCCACCCCCGCCCCGCAGCAGCACCGCCACCACCATCTGCGTCAATTCAGTCAATGACAGGATTTTGTAATGAATTCAAGATTGGCTTAATGTCTCCAAAGACGCAGTTTAGGGAAGGAGACAAGCTTTGTCGGATTAATTCAAAACCATATGGCTTCAATGACATGTAAACAATAAAAACATTTGGGCTTGTGGACGTTAAGATTTCAACGGCCCAACACATACCCGACACTTCTTTACGCCCATGTGGCCTCTCACGCACAAACATACACACGCCAGTCTCATTAGTGCGCACTAATGAACATAAATCCAATATTCGCTATTAATGAACAACCAAAGTAAATAAAGCAATCGCCCCCTCAGGCACTCGCTGTGAGGCAATGCGCTTTTGGACTTTAATTAAAATCCTCATATTGCAGTTATTTTGAACAAATGACCTAGACAATACACTGCATAAATGTATTGAATTAGCACAACGGAGGCTCAGTCTTTAACAGTCAGACTGATATTTCCTTTTTTTTTTTTTTGCTAAATACCCTTGAAAAAGTAAATCCAAAGTCAGGTCGTTACGTAAAACCGAGCTACTATTTGTGGTTGTGAAAGTTTCCAATTAAACTGCAAGTTGAAGCCTTGGAGGGGAAAGAAAAAAGTAAAGGTCGGGCAATTACTGCATGACAATTTTACATCCGCTCTGCAGTCGATCACTCAAAGTTTGTTTCTCGACTCTGCGGTAGATTTGGACTCTGCTGACCAATCGCGATGAAGCTTGGTGAGGATCCCATCGTATCTGCCTCGGTAGCTTATATTAATTGTTTCGATTACTTCTGATGGTGGTACTGGAGAAGCTACCAGCCGCACGTACGTCTACGATCAATTTCCCCAGGAATGCTAAGAAAATTTGCTCCGTACTGACGACAAGCCACCTTTAGCTAGCTAGCGCGGCTAAACAGAAGAGAGAACACGAGAAGCCATGCTAACTGCTGAGCGAAAGTGAAACGTAGAGTCGCGAAACGCCACAATCAGCGCTTTGGTGGCGGGAGTACACTTTTGAACATAAGTCTCTCTCTTTAGACTCTCAGCAGGCATATTCAGTGAAGAGCAACATCAGCGATTCCCTCGAAAGGACCCAGAGATGATGAGAGTCAAGCTGAAGCGATTGGATTCGGTCAGGACCCAAAACAAATCTGTTTGTTGACAAGAAGTGGCGGTCCGGTTCAACTGGCACCGCCACCAACTGTATGCAGGCGCCAGGATGGCTCTCTCTGCATGCAAAAGAGCATCATAATATCTGGCTCAACAACAAGAATGTAATTTAGCAGCAATACAAAAGGGGATTTCGAGCGTGGGCCCGTAGAAAACCAGTTGACCCATATCATCTGGCTGAGACTGTGGTGGGGGGGGGGGGGTGCCGCCCACTTCCTCGTGCACTTTAGGGAGTAATGAGGACCAGTCAAAAAAACCCTGATGCACTCGGCCTCCCCACATCGTTAACTTCTCACAACACGAAGCGCAACTGGCACAAAGGTCTCACAAAATGAGCTGCGGAAGTCCCAAAGGTCCCATTAGTCACTGCAGGATGGAGCCAAGAGGCAGAATACGACTCGCTTTTTTTCAGCTTCTTTTAAAACTCAGAGGAAAAAATATGATTATGGACACGGGTCACTTGTAATAAACTTAAGTAGTGCAATTATACCCCAAATCAACCACCGTCCAACTGCAATCAAGCTCTCATTTATGCCGGCACCATTTGAATGGGCTCGTCAACGTATGAATGGAAATTATGAATGTAATTCTTTCAGTGAATGCAAAATTCATACAGGACATCGGTTCTTTCAAGTCGACACACCGGGATGGGTTATTAAAGAACCCCACTGAGCCATACCTGTCACCAACCGCCTACCAACTAGAGGTCACTTAAGAATTTATAAGGAAAAGAACTGCCAAAGGCTAATTGTTTCCACTGATAAAGTCACATCCTCCTTGTTACTCCCTTCCTCTCTTTCCGTGTTCACTTGCATAATGTTCTTCTCTCATTGGTCGGGATGATAGATGAGAGGAATGCACCACTTGTCACACTCCTCTCGCCGCACATCTGTTAGCACACAGCTCTGCACTGGCCGCGAAAGTACCCGAAGGATCCAGGAAAATCAAGGAGTGGGAGAACAGGGAGGCAAGATAAAAGACCGGTCTCTACAGAGTGGACACAATATGACATCCTGTTAAACAAATACATGAAAATGAGAGTATTATTTAGTTCATCATGTTGAGAATTTGCTGTTCCTAATGTACGTCACAATGTCAAAAGTTCACTTATGTGGTTCTGTTGAAGAGGCCCTAATATTGACCCTTGGGGCACACCACACATTCTGCATCCATGAAAGATGCTCTTGGAATCAAATAATGTAGTAGATATTTCAAAGCAAGGTCAAGAAATAAAAATGAGTTCAGTAAAATTAATAAAAGAACACATAACAAGAACAAGATTTCGGAAAAGAAAAATATGATGACAAAAGACGAATGCTTTAAAACGCCTTCATCACAGGTGTGGTTGGAGCATAGTTTTTAATCTGGATCTAGAAGCATTTACACTTGGGGCTGACTGAAGTTTTGTTGTCATCTTATTCCATTTGCGCACAGCATAACAGTAAAATGTTGATTCACCATGTTGGCTTTGAACTCTGGGCTCCACTAAGTGACCTGTCTGCTGGAGCTAAAAGCATGGGTAAGCTTCTCCTGGCCTGCTTGCAGTCCTCCAACCCTTCAATCTGGATATGTTTTCCAGCTGGTAAAAGGCCGTTTTAGTGATTTATTTGATGTGACTGCTGAAAGTCAGATCCAAATCAATCCGCACAGCGAGGTTTCGGGCCATGCTTTCACACAAGACGCCGAGATGAGCGCCAGGAAAAAAATTTAAAAATGAATGCATAATCAAGTGAAGAGGCACAGTGAGCCAGCTCGAGAAGCCCCGTCACCTGAACATGAATGGAGCTTTTTTATTTTATATATATATATATTTCCCCCCACATTCCAAAGACATGCGTGGCAGGCTGATTGAGCGCTCTAAATTGTTCCTAGGTATGAATGTGGTCATGGATGGTTGTTCGTTTCTGTGTGCCCTGCAATTGGCTGGCAACCGATTCAGGGTGTCCCCCGCCTACTGCCCGGACACAGCTGGGATAGGCTCCAGCACCCCCCGCGACCCTAGTGAGGATCAAGCGGTTCGGAAGATGAATGAATGAATGAATGTATATATATATATATAATTTTTTTTTATTTTTTTTTTTTTTGGGTGCAAAGAATCTATATTCGCTACATAAAGACTGGTTACTTTTTAATGAGAGTTTACAGGCTTACATTAAGTCTTGCAAATACATAGTGAAAGCAAGCTTAGGGAAAGCGATGAATGGATAAAGAAAATATGCCTCTGATTATCGCTATATTGTCTACATGTGTTGCTGCACAGTTTTTGTTCAAATACCCATTGCTTGGAGCACTATTAACAGCCGCCACATGAACGCTATTCATCAGCCCAAGCGAGTCGACTTAAAGGCTAGCGCGTGATTCTCCCCGTTTTAGGTTTAGTTAGACTGCAAAGCTTTTCCTGAAGCATCTTTTGTAAGAATTGTTTACCATCTGTCAACTGGTGCTCACTAATTTGGGCGGATGACTCACAACTCGGCGCAATGTCAGAGACAGTTTACGGCAACGTGATGGCACCAAAGTTGTCAACCTTTGAGCAAAAGGAGACGAACGACAAGGCCCATGTAAGAGGAGCTTCTGCCACTAACAGCCTCCATAACACCATCAAGTTCATCAAGTGTAGATTTATGACTTTTTACATTGCTGCGCTATAATACAACACCGGATTGATATTGGTGCGGCGAGTAAATTGGCCGAGGGGTAAACTCTTCCTGACATGAAAACACAATGTTTGCATTCTCCAACTCTGTGCGCAATTGGGTTAGAACTGCTTGTATGTCTTGCGGGCAGAACCTCCCAGCACTCAAATTGGATTCGCTTGTAACCATCCAACACCACGTCTGCGAATGAAAAACTGCAATCATAATTCATCCTTGCGCTTATTGCCGTGCCGCCTGGGCTCCGTGTGTCTGTGGTGGTAGCGAGTGGACGAGTGGTGACTGAGTGCTGAAAATGACTTGAAGGAGGTTAAAAAAAAAAAAAAAACGTCCATGACAGGATGAGAGGATGGGAGTTGAAGGATGAGGATTTCTACATGGCTGCTCCTCTCATTACTAGACGGCGCTATTTTGCCAATTGCTCCGTTCCATCTTCCCTCCGTGTCGCTATCCGGCAGACGGGCGCGAGGTTACTCTGATTTCCCTTTTTTTACTCCCCAGTATCATGGCATCGATTGCTGCTCGGCGAGAAAATACTGCGATCAAGCATGAATTTAAATGTATGTTCTATCTAAGTTGATTTTTTTTTTCTCACCTGCATATTCATATCTTCAATTAACATTTTTTGTTGCACTTGGCACTTTCCGGAGCGCTAAAAGATCCCCCCGCCCTCATTATATTATATATTGCAAATTATGCTTCTGATGAATTAATTGGTACCCCTGCTAAGGATTCTATTATGGCTGAATCGGCAATAATGGAAGACGAAGTCAGCGAGTTGGGTCTGCAGTGGCGTGGCGAGAAGCCAATCAGATCAAACCGGCGAGATTGGGCTGCCTTTGTAAAAATCAAACACGCGGTATTTGGGAATTCAAATTCCACTTTAGCTGGAAAGAGCTCAGAGCAAACGAAGGCTCGTGATAGAAGTCTGTGGTGAAGCTTTAACTTAATTCCGCGGATCTTGGAAATAAGCTCTGACAAAGATATGAACGTGGAAGAAAGACAAATAAATGGAACTCAAACTGCAGGTAAATAATCATTAATATCAACAAACAAAAAAATGACCATGGTCTAATTTCACAACAAAATAATGTCCGGAAATATTACAAAAGTCAAAATAACAAATTATGTCGATCCAAATTGAGGCAAGCACGCACATGCTAATCATCTAATTATCCCCCTTGTTGACTCAAACCGTCACTCACTCAAACAAAGACGGACGCTCGTGGGAATTTCAAGATATCGTTCGCTTGCACCGCATGAGCCCGTCGGCCTCGGCCGAGCGACAGCATACGACCAGCTTAAACTGTGATTAATGAAGTGCCTGCTTTTGTTTTGGCAAAGCCCAATCGAGTCAACGCGAGTTCCTCAGCGTCATCGGCTGCCAAACCAACCCGATTTCTTTCCGGAGAAAACACCGCCTTTTGCTTTCTGCCGCAAACTAGAAGCGCACGAAATCCGGGCGTCATTGACCTATGCAATATGACCTCATTGACGAATTCCAAATCGCTTATAAAGTCAGTTCATTGCGATCTTACTGTGCGTGAAGCCGGCAGAGCGGCCGCTAAGACCCCCCCCCCCATGCAGAAGTGTAATGTATATTTTGACCTGCATTTTTCTGGAGGTGTAATTGTCTATCATTCAAAGGCAGACGGGCAACGAGTGATAAGCATATGTAAAAAAGAACATTATGTGCTTTGCTTGCCGGTTTCAGCGTATTTATAGAATATGGAACACGCGCTGTGTTACGTTTTTTTTTTTTTCCGGAAGCTATTCAAGCATTACAATATTTAAATCTTCTATTCATGTTTGCAAAATGTGGACGCTTTCATGCGCCAACGGGCACAGCGGAATTCTTAAACGGGTGCCGTGCAGAATCGCTGAAATAGCAACTAAAAAAAAAAAAAAGGATGAAAACAAACACGCTTTCCCTTTGTTTCTTAGTTTGATGTTGGGTCCGTGTTATCTTGTCTTTACTGCCTCCATCGAGGAGGTTAGGTTTGAAATTGAGTTTGTTTTGTAATTAGCAGGATTACGCGCAAACTAAACTTGCTAGCAGTAAACAAATTGATTTTTTTTTTTCACGGTACACATCAACAATCATACCCAGAGATGATCAAATTAACCTCTAGCCGTCCGTCACGTTCTGTAGGCGTAAAAAGCAGGATTACGACATTCAATGACACAAACCAGGCCGTGCTGAAATACTTCCCATTTTGTTGTTATTCTTTCAAACTCACACTAGCTGAAGAGGTGTGCTGCCGTCTAGCGGTCGATATTGAAATTACACCAAATATAAGCCAATATAAGTTCGACCAAAACAGTTATTTACTGTACAAAAAAACAAAACTGTGATATAGCCTGACTGCGAACGTGTCACCCACACTGATGTGGGTGGGTTTTATTCGACGGGAAATTTTCCATTACAGGAGTAAACTATTCCTAATTATCTCTCACTCTGCTCACAAATTCCATTACAAACACCCTCGGCCTGGGGAGCAGAGCGTCCTGCACCCTGGCAGGACGTCTGACTGCCTGTCACGCCAGGAAGGCCTGCAGGACTGGCAGCAAGCAGGCAGGCGGGCACAGTTGGAGCTAAATCTAACAGGACTGGATTCGTATCCAAAGAACCGTGTCCAAGCTTGTTTTGGTCTCCCCTTTAATTAGGCGACAATACATTGGGTTATTGGGATTTTTTTTCTCTCTCACGACAAAAATAAATACTTTGGTGGTTTTTAGTTCAGTGGTGTGGAATTAATAACTTGGGAATATTTGTCCTGCTCTAACAACGGCAATTAAAACTGGGCATTACATTTAGCGCTCATGTTACAATACAGTGTGAGCATTCCTGTTAGAGCCCATTTTTTTTCACACTAAAACTCCATTTTGGGTGACTTGTTTTCAAGAATTAACATTTGGAGTAGGCTGGGAGTTGAGTAGCGCTGACAGGAAGTCGGGTTGCATTGGGCAACCAAGTGGCACGTTGTTCTTGTGGGCTTGCTTGATAGGAAAAAAAAAACACGGGTGGAAAAAAAAAACAATGTTGAATATTATGCAAATCTTACAACTGCTTGCCGCACTTAAAATCAGTTTTGCGCGTCACACACGCACATGCAAAAAAAACTTCAGAAAGTATGCACATAAATTAAACAACTTCTCAGACAAGACAAATTGTAGCGTTCAACTGTTCGTCCTGTTGCATTGAAAAAAAAAATGTTTAATCCCGGGGGAGGCGGCGCGGGGGTGCGGACGAGGCCAGGTATAGCGGGGTTAAGATGTGAAAATGTTGCTAAACATTTTTTTGCTCGACACGCCGGGCTCATTTTCTACTTCAGTGTGCAAAAGTAGAGAAGCAGTGTAAAAGCCTTAATACATAATTCACCGCCATCTGTCCGCAGCACATGTTGTGTAATAAAAGCTGTCTTGTCTGCGTCTCTTGCACTCTCGCTGCCATGTAGGAACGCTTTCATTTATTCTCTTGTACCCTCCCCTGCACATCTTACTGGGCTACCCATACATGCCTGCTCTCATTCGCAGTTTGCTCTCCTTCCCCCTTTTTACCAATCGGTTTAATTCGCATTCCTCGTGACTTGCCCGAGCGATTGTCTGGGACATTGCGTGTTTTGCTGGTGGGCGTCTGTGTGCTCTCGCCGTCCACTTCGGATGCATTGTGGAGGCTGACAACGCAATAACCGTGAGAAGCGCTTTCTTATAGAGTCGGAGGCTGCGCCGCGTGGGAGGTGGAAGTCCCAATCTTCGGTTTGGGTCCCTCCATGTGTTTTTTTTTTACACTGCAGCATCCGTGACGTTGAATGCGTGTGGCTTTAAAAAGACTTGGGGCCCGGCTTGGTGAGCGACGCGGGAGTCACCGAGTGAGCGTGGCGAGTCGGCTAATTTTGAGCTCAGGTTAGCATCTGGCTAGGAAGTGGCGAACCGCGTTTCAGTCTGCGCACGGTGCGTCCGACGTGGCTGTGTATCAATGTGTGGATTTTGTTAGCGTTTGTCCAATAAAGCGCTTGACAAATAAAACGCTTGACAGTGCACAAGCAGATGTGTCTATCTTGTGAGGGGATTACAAAACATTACAACTAGCGATGCTAGGCTATATTGAATTAGCTAATCGACACCTGGTGTTGCTAATCATAGACATGCTGTTGTTGTGGAGTAGTTCTGCTTTGCTCATGGCGCTTTGTTGTTCTTTTTTGGGGCAGGGGTTAATCATTTCGGCTCTAAGTGGTATAAAGATTGGCAAAAATAACTTTTTTTTCCCTTCAATCTGAAAATCATTAAATTCTGGATACGAGCACTTGAGATGCGTTTATGACTTTATGCGGCGTCATCTGATGCTATGGCGGAAACGTGATTATTTTCTTGCCGTGTCCTGACGCTTTTATGTGAAGAGCCCGGCCGGCGTCCCTTCGAAATGATCGCACACATTTGCGCGCCGCTATTTGCTGATTGCCGCTATATGCTGATTGCCGCTTTATTTGGCTCCACTTCCACTCGCTTTTAGTCATTTGTTTTCCCTCCAAGCCATTGACATCGCTGACAATATATTTTGCTTTCCTCTACGTTCCCCCAATTATTTAGCGCTGCAGAGGCCAGGGAACGGGGTTTGCCCCACTTGCCCCACTTGCAACGCATATTTCCCCATTCTTCTTCAGGCCCACGGCGAGGAGGTGTGTCTGTTTTAGTAAAGTGCCGCTCTTATGTATCCTCCTCTGTCTGTACGTGGCAAAGAGGAATTTGTTGCTAAACCCTTCAGGTAGTCTAGGAACAGCTCGGGCCACATACATATTCAAGATGGGTGGGGGGGGGTTATGAATCATCCAAGAGCTCCCCTTGAACATTTATTCTTCCCCCTTTTGTTCCTTGCTAGCAGCAAAGAATCCATTTCAAATCTAAAGACGGCGGCTTACATAATGGCAAAGGTTTCTATGCAGTGACGTTTGAGCCTGCCAACCACTTTCTGCCGTCAATGTTTTGGAAAAGCGCCACCGCGCATCACAACAAAACGTTCCTGGGCACTCTGAATAAAGAGCAGGTGTAGGAAAGTGCTCATTTGCCGTATCGGGCTACTTGAATGGCGTAATATGAGGGTAGGACTTGCTTTTTTTCACGTGGTAATACGACGTTTCATAAACAGAGATGTGAAGCTCACCGAGCGCATTATTTCATTTTTTTCCAGGTTGCAGAGCTGCTCGTAAGTAGTGGGCGGTCAAGGCAACCGGTGCTTTATCACAATTTCTTACCTCACACCACTTTCTCGTCTCCTCAAAACTTTCTCAGCTTGCTTTACACTCTGACTGCGTAATTTCCAGCGACCCCCTTCGCCCTTTCAAAAGTCCAAACGTCCTCCTCCGTTATTGCAAAACAAGCATTTCCGATGCAGCCGAGGCGAATATCGACTGCCACTGGCATCATCGGCTCGTGCCAAAGCTTGCTGCACTGAAACGAGGGCACCGAGAGACTGTGTCACTTTGGGTAAAAACAACACAAGCCAAGGTAACGACGCGCACGTTTTCTCCAACCGAAAAGTTACAGCCAAGTTCCCGAAACTGTCAAACTCAAGTATCAACGATACAAAAGCAGAACGTGACAGAACGTCGTGTGTGTGTGTGTGAGTACCGGTAAGCTCGTGTGAGTGTTCGCCCACAATAGTTCTGCTCTCCGATGTCACTCTCATTTGGAGCGGGCGTAATTACTGCCTTTTATTATTACGACCAACGCTGCGCGGCGTTTTAAAATTCGCGGATGTGTAAAGTCACACGGCGCCTCGGTAATCTGGCCCATTAGGAATGACATTTCAAAGTTGGATGAAAGAAAAAAAAAGGCCCCATTTTCATATTGACTAATTCAGACTAGTGTGCCTTGCTTCAATTTTCTTGAACCTGTCACCTTTTCGCTCTTTGTCGCTCTCTACTTGTTCTTATTACTTCATGCACTTCAACTCTCACGTCGGCTCGTATGTATCTTGATTTATTTATTTATTTTCCATTTCTACTTCCTGACGCTTCGGCATTGGAGGTGCAGGTATCGCTGAAAAGTTCAATTGCACTCCAGCAAATGGAAGGTCAGTCACAACACACGCACACACACACACACACGTCGGGCGCGCAAAACCACAAACTGCTCTCGTTGCGTTGTGGCTCGCTAAACCTCCGCAGGACACACGATACGTAGGCGGGATCACGCCGGAGTGCCAAATACGGATGATATTACATTGCGTGGTGGGGTCTCGATCGACAAGAAATGCACATATTTTCACAAAATTACTTCAAAAAGTCATGCTAGCAACGTCGCAGCCGTGGCTAACAAGGGCTTGTTCATGCTAGCTTAGAATTGCTAGCACAATGCTATTCTTTTCTTGAGAGGGATTACTGCAACGAGGCGGTGTTAAACTTCATTTTCGCACTCAATCAATCCATATTATTTCAGATGAATGTCCACAAGTCCCATTTTAATGAGCAGAATGATGCCGCCTGGCGACACAGCCAGTGTGAAATGTCCCTGAATCCGACGCCTTTGCGACGACCATGAAATTCATTAAATCTAGTCTCGCGGAACATTATCCAACAGCTGGTGAGGGCCAAACAATTCAACAGTCTGAAGCATTTTGAAACGTACTTTCACGTCATGCAAAAAAAAAAACAATTGAAAGCTGAGCAGGGCGGAATGAAGGGTGGAGTTAACGTATCCAATTTTCTCCATGGAGGAGAGCGAGGTGATTTTGGGGAAAGATTCCGTTCAGAATCAAACGCAGATGATGCATATGCGAGAGAATGACTCAGCGCCAGGCGACGTGTGCGCGAGGCGAGTCCCTTGGTACTGGGGCAAATTGAAAAATGAAAGGGGTGGGAGGGAGAGAGAGAGAAAGAAAGAATTAAGCCAATACAAAGCAGACACACAACTCCTGATAAGTGTCCCCATCCTCAAAGGGACCGCTCGGAAAGAAAGCAGCCAAAACCAAACAAGAAATGTCGACTTTACAATGTCCTGCTAACACATTCCAGCTCCACAAACCTCACTGAAAGACTTTTTTTCTTCTTTTTAAATGCAGTTCACCTTCAGTTGCGGTCTTTGTGTTTGTCGCACTTTCTGGTTCTGCAGTTTTTTTATTCCCCCCACTCTTATCTTGTCCACCATTCTGATGAAAAATGCAGTGGGGCCAAATGCAGGACTGGCACACTGTGCTAAATTTGTATATCGACGCAGCCTCAAACAGGATTTATGAATAAGTCATTCAAGTCATCTAAGGGGCTGAAATGTCTACTTGAAACCACAGAAACACAATGTTTTGGTGTCTGCTGTGGTGAACTAGCAACCGAGGGATGTTGTAAAGTGTTTGCTTTCTTATTCTGGTCCAGTTATTTTGGAATGAAATGTGAAAGGATTAAAAAAAAACGGATTCAGATTTCTCACGTTAACGCCTTCACTATTTTGGATGGAAACTGTACTGTAACTTCATTTTCACCTATTCCTTGGGGGTCTGGAATGTAACCCCCATATGGTGAATCTTGGTTCACTGTACACACTGAATGTCAACAACATGGGGCCTAAGATCGAACCCTGTGGGACTACAAGCTGCTCATGAATGGTGCAGCAGTGGTCCATATTTCAATTCTGTCCACCGAACTAAAAACACTCAAAAACATATTTCCACGTACAAATCATTGGAAATGCCTTTCATCCATTTGAGCCCGCCGAAAAAAATATAATAATCATATGTTAATTAAAATAAAATCACTGTATAATATTGATCTTTACAAACAAGTGTAGATGGATGAAATTATGTTCCTCGAACATTTCATACACGAAAGAAATAATAAGAAGTCTTAACGTGTCACTAAACCACTCAGAAGAAAACAATTCCCACAATGCAACAGTTACTCAAACTCATGGCAGCTCGGTCACCGGAGCTCAACTGAAAACACAAGGACTTGCGTCGATAGAGGCGCTCTCGAGTGAAATGCCACCTTTCCCCAAATTTTGTTTACTTCCGCTCGGCTCGTTCCCTCACTCCAAGCGTGAATAATTGCGCGTGTCGGGTAATGATGGCGGAAACGGGCTGACAATGTGCTGGATTCAGTGCGAGTCTGACGGATGCTCTGACAAATAGAAAGTGTATTAGAAAAGACAGTTTTTCACCTCTGGGTGACCTGAAATGAAAATTTATTTTCATAGCAACACGCTTGTCTTCCTTCATTTTTATTTTTTTAATCTCAAAAGTGTTATCTTTTTGTGAGGTACTGTACATTTTTCTGAACACATGGGCTTATGATGACAAAGGGTCACATATTTACAATCAATTATGAGACAAATTTGCTCTGAAACATCTTCAATCGATATTAAATGTCAGCATGAAAAGTATGGAAACCTCCTGTCGGCGATTTGTGCAATTTGCGACAGCCGCCATTGTGTCCCTTGATATAGCGGCAAAACGGTGGAGTTCAATTAGACACATTTGTCACCGTCTCGCCGAGCTTGTTTACACATTCTGCCGGGGACAATGAAGTCCCATCAGTGACACGCCGGCGGCGGTCTGGCAGTTTGCAGTGTTGTTGACGGAGATATTCATGGCATTTGGTGTGGACCGATGCTGTTGATCGATGCCGGGGATATTTGATATTGCTGTTTTAGTTTGGATAAGTATTTCCCACATATATTTAGATCCACGGAGATAATTGCAAGTCGTGGATTTGAGACAGCAACGCAACGCAAACAATTCGCCGCTAGTTTGACGCTAACAAACAACGCAAAACGCCACAGGCTACGTTATTTAAGCAATGGATTTTTGACGCATGCAGAGCGATAATACTTACGAGCAGACCGCATATGCTTTATCCTCTGTGAAGAACGACTAATATGAACGCAGCCAACTGAGGAGCTGTCACTGTCTCCATTTATTTACACTGCCCCCTGGTGGCCAGTCTATGCACAACATAAAGAGAGGAGCCCAATGTCCATTGATATGAAGCAAACAAAAATTTGTGGCAAAAACAGTTTTATTATTTAAGTTTGATTTCATTGTTAAGGCTTTTTTTTAATATTGTAGAGTGCTATTTGTGTTGTTAAATCATGAGAAAATTTTATTCTGGGAGGCCAGAACCGATGAACGCTTTTTTCCATTTATTTCAACGGAAAAGAGAGTTTGAGACAGAGGGCGGTCACGAAACAAATTAAACTTGTATCTCAAGGCACCGCACAATCTCGAGTCGAATGTTTTCGGCAGCTGCACATCAATGATCACACCATATGAGATTTGCAGTCATGCCTTGATTTCCCTTTCAGGATTAACATTTTTTTTTATTATTCCCGAAGATGCAAACATAATCTTCTGTCATTTTCTCATCTCGTGTACTGAAGTGTTTCTCGATACGGTTTCGGCAATATTGCCCGAGTCGACACGTCAACTTGATTGTTACACGCGGAGATATTGGCTGTCAGAAATAAAGCATATTCCTTGGGTACCTGGGAGATTGTAATGTGTATTTGAATAACCACATCTTCAGCGAGCAAGCACCCCAAGAAGGCAAACAACTGGCAATAAGGAAATGGGAGGCAGACGGAGAGAAGGTGCTATCGAGGGAGGAAGTAATAGAGCATGCCAGTGGGAGATCAAACGGCAGAGATGACACTAAGCGGAGGAATGAAATGCAAGAAAACAGCACATGATGAATTAAAACTCATTCGCTCCCAAAGACCTCTCAACACCTCTTCACTGGCGACATCGCCGTCTCTCCCTAAAGCCAAAAAGAGTCAGAGATTTGTGCTATGATACCCGATCAATCAATCAACTGATGAATGCTTTTAACTCATCCACTCCCAAAGACGGTCTTAAACGTCTTTTCAGACTTGGTCTAGAATTGGCTGGTACTGAATGAGTTAAAAAAGATCATAATAAAATCATGACAAAACAAGAGATTGACAAAAATAAGGCAAAGGTTCGCTGGCTTTTGGAGGAAACTAAAATAAGATGAGGAATTAAACGATATGCACACACTTGGTTATTGTAATCAGCTCACTTACAGTTTGTAAATTTGGGAAATTAAGACTCGATATAAGTTGCATGCAAAAGGCATGCACGGTGTACCGCAGGGGTCCGTTCTCGGTCCGGTACTATTCAGTCTGCTTAGGCAAAATTATTGGGATAACTGTCCCATTTTTTTTCTACCGTTGGCGTACATCTTCATTTCACAAAATGAAGATACATCTTCATTTCACAAAATGAAGATGTACTCATTTGGGGTTTTTTAAAGGAGGTCGTAAGGGAGGTGCGGATAAGAAAGTTACAAGAGTGCTTATTATGTGGTGGACGCCTGCATGTCACGCTTGGCTGCTGAACGCCGTTGATGCAGTAGTGCGGTGCGCGGGGAGGGGGGGGCGCAATCTTGTCATGTGCCAACATATTGCGCGTTGGCGCCGAAGCACACCGACTGCTAATGCCATCCCTCGCTTGGGGAAGGAATATTATCAGGGCAGAGTGGGGTGGGGATGGGGAGGGGGGAGCAGGAGCAAATAAGAGAAAGGCTGCGATAAAAAGAAAAAGGAGAAGGGGGGGCGTCGAATGAGAAAACGCAAAGCGCTTGTTGGCGAGGGGAAGAAGAGCTCGGAGGACGAAGCGCGGCGCAGGTGAGAGGGAGCGGGAAGAGGATGAGAGTGCAAAGGGAAAGCCGGGAAGTGCACGTTGAATTATGAATGCGTTGGAAGCGCACGCGGGGTTTCCTGCGCTCCCATGCAGCGTGGGCGGCTGCATTGATGGGGTCTGGCAACGCAGGACACATGCCGGATGAGCCTCCCCCAAACACGTGACGCAACCGCACCATAACGTTCGGCGGGTTCGAGAGATTTTCTCGTGTGGATTCAAACCCACGCGTTGGGTTGAGATGCTTCAATTGTCAAACGTGTCACAGCTGCCGCGTTGAAATGAAAAGAAATTGAAAAATACTCCAGGAAAGTTAAGTTTTGTGTGGAGACGAGCAACGAAAGATTTGTTTCAAGTCGAGTTGAGGTTGATTAAATAATTTTTTTTTTTAGCACAGTACAGTGGTCCACAACCTTTGAGCAACACAAAGCGGTTTCTCATCAAGACTTAATGGGAGCCCTCCATATTTTTTTTTGGCCCTAATGACTCATCGACTAGTCGACTTTATTGCTCTGCATCGACGTTCAAACTTGAAGTCAAGTCATCACTAATGACATGCTGTCGGAAACCAATCCCCCAAAAAATGGACAAATGAATTTCGACTCACCCGTCTGCTGTCGTCGACTAGTCGACACATTGACTAAGAGTAGACAGGGATGATCGACTCCTTCAAATCGAGTCAATTCGTGTGTGTGTGTATACTCTGAAGTGAATGTATTATTGCTACGGTTGGCTCCAAGTGCCGTTTACCAAACAGATGAACGCGTGCGCGGCTTAAATATTTGAATGTGTAAACCAGTTAGCTATGACCCTGAGGTCACGCTGCCCCAAAAAAAAAAAGTCAACTTTTTTTTGTGCCAAACAAGCTTGCTCAAATACGTTCTGAAAATGGGAAATTCATATCCCAAAAAAAAAACAAAGCCTCACTCGCAATCTTTTTTTTTTATGTTTCATTTTCTCTGGCTTTGATCGAATTTAGGAGCAAGCGCTTTAAGACAGTTAAAAGCCAAAAAAGAAAATGCCCGACACAAAAGGGAGGGAAAAAAAAAAAGAAATGATGAAAAAGTATTGGATGTTGAAAGGCTGGGGATGCAAGAGAGAGACAATCAAGAACGGGGGGTAAAGACAGACACAATATGAGGTGACCGACAAAGGGAACAATTGTAACAAGGCTGAAAAGGACGGCGAACGGCGGCGGATGATGAAAGGGAGGCAGAGGACTAAGTCGAGTGAAAGACATAAAAGTACGGGAAAATTGATGACGGCTTAAGCGGGAGAGAAGAAGCAAAGCGCAGAGTTGCGCTCGAAAGGTCAGCGGAAGAAGGAGTCGGGGCGTCGGGATGTTTGATCTGACCGAGCGGCGCTCGCGTCGATGCCGGGCGCAAAGTGGGAGGGGGAAAAGCTGGGAGCTCCTTTTTCATGCCAACTTTGAATGTCTCTGAAATGTTCTTTAGGGGAGGAGTTTTATAGATGTGAAGATTTTTTTTTTCATTGAACGACAGATCAGGGAAAAGCTTTATGTGTCGGGGAGGGGCTAAGTTTAGCCTGGGTTGTTAGCAGAGAACACGGGCTTCTTCCAAATCAAATCAGTCAGTGGTCATTCTTAACTCATTCAATCCCAGCATTTTACTGGATTTTGAGTGATCTTGCAAGGCCCACAGAATATTTGTTTTGCCTACCCCAAAAAAAATTTGTTTTTCCATTCTTCAGCAATCGGCATTACAAAATGGCTCCGTTTCATGGAAATGGCGATTCCTGGGCAAAAAAACGGAGAAAAAGAGCTTTTTGTAAAAGCATGCATTTCAATCATGTGAGGCACCACTGCCACCTACTGGTCTCTTTTTGACATGATTTACAATGCAAACGGCTTATTAATAATAATAATAATAATAATACATTTTATTTATAAGCGCCTTTCAAGACACCCAAGGACACTTTACAATAACAAAAGACACAAAACAATACGGTTTCTCATTCACAGATTGCATCAGACCCTCCTCTTCTCTATGACGCAAAAAAAAAGACTTAAGACGTACAAGTACGTCCTTGGTAGGCGGGGCCTAATTTTAAAAAGTATGTCTTGTGGAATGAAAGAGTTAAAGCGAATAGGAAAATTAGTGTAAATTAAGATCAAAGGGTTATGGGGGGTCATAGTTTGGAAACATTTGATCGGACGAAAATTAAAAATAGTTTAATTGTGGTGGAATGCTGTGAGCGTGGTTCAAAAACAAAAAAACGTTCATTCTTGAGCAGGTAGCGAGAATATTCAGTTGCCCCAGAGACAAAGGCAATTTTCTCGAACAGAAGACATTTTTCCCCCCCCCATCATACATATCAACTCCGTAGATCAAATATCCTGTGACGTCCTTTGAGAGGAATGAAACACAATCGCAAATGTTTTTAGGTCTTTCATATTGCAGCCCAGCGCTTTAAAGCACTATCGTTTCATTATGAGGGAGGGAAGGCAGGCGAATCTTGCCTCGTGCTTTGACGCGGTTACATCTGGTGAACGGCGATTCGGCGTTAGCTCTCCCGCAAGCGTCTCCTTAATGATCCCATGTTTGTCCTTAGCCGGAAAGTCCGCGAACGAGCATAAATAACGGTGCCCCCCCCCTCAAAGCCCGCGGCTTCCCTGAATGGAGTGCGGCCTCGCTGCGCAAAGGGGTCACGTAACACGCTTGCAAATTGTCTACTAGCATACACGTATAGTTTGGACCCGACGCCGCTGTGAGTCACGGCCGCGCGGGCGAGCAAAAGGACGATTATGAAAGCGCGCGTCGTACACAATAGCTCAGGAAGAAAAAGATGCCTGTACAGGTAAACAGCAACAGAAAACTGAAATGTTCTTTCAAGAGTTTATAATGAGACGGACTGGCGGGAAAGTTCTCTTTGCATGGGGGCAGAATGACGAGCGATGCGTACTGGTTCGCAGGAAATTCAATTCCGAGGAATTGTTTTGCTATCTTTGTTAGCGTTAGCATTTTGAACAGGTGTTCTTGGCCGTGCGTGAAACTGGATCATTTCTGAAAGCGCTTGTGCGGTGTGGAAAAAAATTCTTGTCCGTTGCCATCGTTTCAAAAATGTCAGAAATTCAGAGCGTAAAAAAAAAAAAATGTCGCTGGATAAAATCCCAAAAAAGGCAAAAGCTCTAAAAAGCCTCAAGATCATCTCCTGTCGCAGAATCACACATCTGACTTTAACTGAACACAACAATATGATTTTTCCCACAGCATCCTTTTTTTTTTGTTTTGTTTTTTTTCTCTGTGCGTTTCCCCACTCGAGGCTCTCAAGATGAACACTCGTGATTGGCCCCACAATGGCGCCGCGTCGGGGGCATAATTGCTCCATCCTGTGAGCTGCCGACTGCATGCGCGGCTAAGCCTGTCTAAGATCATCATTTCAATTTGCTCTTAGCAAGGTTGTCAACACTCCAGTGTTCCCGGAGGGTTGGGGGGGGGTCGCGCTTCGCTTCTGACCCGCCGACTAGTTGCTAATCCTGTTACGCCGCGAGAGATAACGTAACAAAAGGCTCGTACGGCAAAAGGAAAACAAGGCGATAGCTCAGCTCCCTCGCCAACATCGTCACAGCATGAGCGGTTGTGGGGGGGGGATTTTTTAAAATCTGTTGCGGTGGGAGCACCAATTTAGCATTAACGCGGTACAGATGTATAAATTAACGCGTTACGTGAGGGGTGGCGTATGTCGGATTTTTATAATTCGGAAGCTGTTAGCCTCCGCGCTAAACAAAAATATAAAAAACACTTTTGGCAATGCCCCCTGACTTCATGAGCAGAACTGCCGAAGTAATCGATCCAGTTCGGTATATCGAGCGCACAACGTTTTGTTTTTTTGGTACAAAATCCTGCTGAATTCTCGCGAGCCTATTAGGAAACTGTCGGATTGACGGAAAAAAAAAAACTTTGACGGCTTTCCGCTGTGTTTTGGTCCACTAAAAGCATTGGGGCGCATTGGCCTGGCATGCGCTTGTTATGTTTATGTTGTCATGCGGCAGAAGCCGTCGGAGATGCATATGCCCTCCGTCAGTTCTGTGTCATACGCTGTGGCAGATTTCCGCGTATTGCGTGCGTGCGCTCGCGTCTTTCTGCCGGCGTGCCCGCAGTCGGTAATGGGATTGGACAGATTATGCTCCAGCCATTGTTGTCACGTCCGTGTTTTACAAACGGCTCTGCCTCGTCGCATGAAGCGTGAGATGATGCAGCTGTGACAGCGAGTCCCTCATCTTTGTCACTTGTCCTTTTTTTTTTTTTTTTTTGAAGTAGTTTGATCTAATCGGGTTAAAGTCGCCTTTGCGGCTCGCCGACCGAGCTGTGTGAAGACGATGCGGACGTGGAGGAATCTGACGAATTAACAATTATTTGGGTTTGTGCTATCGCTCAAGCCGTCAATTTCCTACTTTGGACGGCAGTGACAGTAAATATAATTATGAAAATAAAGGATCGTCTCTGTTGGCTGCTTAGCAACCATAAAAGACGTCCGGGCGAAATCATTCGTCAAGCGAATGGACTTGGACGACAAAGCACTTGAAATGATTTATGTCTGCGTTGACAGCGCAACGTGGTTGTTTAGGTGCCTAGATAGACCTTGAAACGAAACAAATCACGGAGACATAAAATGAGATGTTGCGCATACAGAAGATAGTCATTCCGATCGATCCAATATTTCCTATGAGGACGAGTAATGAAAAATAAGACGGCGCTAACATTACAGAAAGACATTGATGGAGCAGAGCGATGAAAGCGCATCGGTTTTAGGCATTCGCTCAATAACGCGCTCATTTTCTTCCCATTATCCCAGTTAAGGAAAGTTGGGCGGCGAGAGTGATGACAGACGCATTGTGAGGCTCAGTTATCAGCAACGCCAAAGCCATCACATGTAAAAATGACTCGCGGCTAACTATAAGGCGGGGCAAAAGCATGATTTGGGTGGTAGTTTTGCAAAGCGCATTACTGCCGCCTACAGGATGGGAGGGGATTGAACGACGATTTATTTGTCATCGTGATTTGAATTACATTTGTTTGAAACAGCTTTTGATTTGGATGTTTGAAACACTTTTGAGTCCCCGTGTATTTTTTTCTTAGCTTTCAATTCCCCATGTACTTTTTTCGTAACTTTTCAATTTCCGACACATTTTTTTTTCTGAAGTACAAATGCGACTTCTAAACAAGACGCAAGAACGCAAACTGTCCACGATAATGTTTAGAATACAGCCCCGAGTACGTAAGCATAAAATGCTAACTTTCCAACTGAAACAAACTTACAGTGGTTATAAAAAGTCTACACACCCCTTTGAATGCCATTTTTTGGTCATATATATTGTGCATGTTTCCCTACATTATTTTGGTAACCTGTGCAACTTAATTGACATTTGTTTTCATTTTTTTTGTCAATTATTTTGAGTCGGCACACATCCGCCACCAGTTTTAACTCAGAAATCATGATCAGCTGGTCTAGTCGGCTTTTCCTGACATTGTCTTTGTTTTGTTGTCCAGCAGATTTCTGAAGCATGTCAGGAGAAGCCTACTAAAAAAATGGAAACACAATCTTTAAACATCCACTGAGTTTCACCTAACGTGAATTTGTGAATTCGAATGCGGCTACATCCCAGTGATAAGAAGGTGTTCACACTTGCGCAACCACATCGTTTCAGTTCATTAATCATGACGCGTCCGGCAAATTCGTCGGATCGCTTCTGGTGCGAGACTTTTGTCGTAACACATGGAGCACTTTTTGCCAAAGTTGTGTAACGAGAGAAATCGCCTGCGTCGTTACGCATCTGATCACGTCAGCTCACATTAATGACCGCTTTACATATATGGCGCGCACACACACACACACACACACACACACACACACACACACACACACGATTCGTCATCCTGTTCGTTCGCTCGTTATCTCATTATCCCATCAGCTAGTTTGTCGTCATTCAGCATCTGTTCCCCTCACACACACAAACACACAAAAGTCTGCGAGTCCAAACCATTAGACGGCGGGTCCGTCACTGGCTTGCCGCCTGACACTTGTCCGATTCATCCTTGCCAGTCGCTGTCAATCAGCGTAATCCGCCGATTGTTCACGATGCAATGTGGCATGTTTTGTGGGGGCGAACGTGGCCCAAAGAGGCATAAAAAGGCGTCATCAACATACTGACATAACACAAACATGGATAACAACGTTACACACTCCCAGTGCTCATTAACGGGCTGATAGGATGGCGTCAAAGCAGGTCTTGATGTGACAAAATCATATCAAAGACAAACCTGGTATGTATTTTTGTTGATATACGTCAAGTTGGCCTAGCCGCAACATTAGGTAACCCTGAACAACCTAATGATGCGTCCCAAATTCTGTTTTAGCAAATACAGTCGCGCATTTAAAACAACCACATAGCTTTGCCGTATACGATTGACTGCTAGCTTAATGCTAGCACGAAGGCTGTGCAATTAATTGAAATGTAATCCATGATTTCAATTTTGGCTTCTCTGGATTATAAAAATACAGGGAGGGGGGGATTAGCATGGTGAATTGTGTTTTACAAACATCATCAATGTTCATGCTAGCAGTCAACGTAAAATCCCATTGACGGGCTAACAGAGTATTAGCATTAAGTTCCAGGAGTGATAGTCCTTCAAATAACACACACAAACGCTGTACTAACACAGCAATAACCAAAGGCATATATTCTTCCTAACTTGCAAAACATTAGTGGCATTAATCGAGCTCAATGGCAACTTTGTTCTTCTAGCATCGTTAGTCGAATAAATACAAAGCCCCAGCTAACAATGCAAAATGGATTTTTGAAAACAAATAATGCAGTATATGCAGACAAAGATCACGATACTCACAGGCATATATTCTTTATCTTCTGTGAAAAATGAGCAATATTTCATCGGCATAGTGCGTCAATTGTTTAACCCTGTTTGTGTATGTCCCGGTTTGTAAATTAGACTATCCACTGGCGGCCAAGACACACGCACCAGGAGTGGATTAATGGCTTCTTCATTCAGTTCAATGGGGAAAGATGATTTGACGAGCTGCGTGCTTTATATCAATGACAGTGTGTGTGGTCTCAGTAAGCAGGTAGGCAGGCAGCGAGCGGTGTGTTTGTCATCATGACACGGACCAGCGAGCCGCCGTCGGTGTCACCAAAATCAAAAATACGACGGCCACCCTCCTCCGACCCGATTCCTCTCAGCTGAGCCGACAATCAAGCTGTCCCCGTCATCCCTCCGTCTCAGCTGAGATACCGCGCAAAGTTCTCACATTCCGTCTCACGGGAGGACTGCAGTGAATGTTTTCTACACATCTTTTTTCCCCCCTCTAGTATACGCGGTCGTCAGCGGCGAGCTACGGACCTCAATATGTGGCGTGTCGGAAGGAATGAAAGATAGAATCGGTTTGGCGGAGGCAGGCTGATAAAAATAAGAATACAAAATAGAATAGATGCCACATGACACATTGTCACAATGCACTTTTCCCTCTTGGAGAGTCACAAGCCCTCCATTTGCAATAAAATCCAATATGGCAGCCCATTAGAATATACAAGGCTGCATATTGCGCGGGAATAATTTATGAGGCTTGAAAGCTTATCCTGGCATAAAATGTGAGGTAAATATCCACATGATGACTCATTATTGGCCTTGGTTACAGAAATTTTACACCACTGCTGCATGCTGCATGGGGATTGCGAGATAATAATTGATACGCTGATTACTTAAAAAGAGAGACACGGCAGGCTGTGAATTAAGTACATGGGAGACAATGACCACCCGCGCGTTACGAGAGAATACACACTTCGGTGCGGTTCGCGGAAAGAGTGTAGAGATACCTGGTGTGGGTGGGGGGTGGGGGGGAATAAATAAGGTACCCTGCTTATTCGACTGTTGCCAGGTGAATTAGGCTGTGGGTAACAGCAGATCACCAAAGGCATTGATTAACACATATATATGTATATTTAGTAAGAAATACATCAAAAGATTCAACTCCAAATATCAAATATGGCCGTTTAAATTTGAATGAACACAAATTTAAGTGCTAAGTAAGGCCGGACACGTTACTACTTGATAAATGGACTACTTAATTGAACTCATTCACTCATTGGCTGGTACTGAATGAGTTAATAAAAAGACAAAAAATAGTCCAAAAAGAAGAAAACAAACAAAAGAGCAAACCAACGCAATAGTCGCCCAGCAAACCCTGCTAGCATTTAGCGGCTCGCTAGTTGCTAACGTTGCATTGGCGGCAAACGTATTGCTCGATCGCCTTTTATTTTTAAGTGAGCCTTCGCGTTGCTGGCGTGCTACGTTTTGAGTATGCTTATTTGTTATTTGAATTAGCGAAAATGTGCGCGACACAGTTCCGCGTGGTACCTTTGCTAGCTCATGTATGAAGAGGTGACTCCGTCTTCCAGGATCGTCTGTTAGTCCCGTCTTGTCCACAAAGTCCTCCTCCTCCACTTTTCATGGGACGTCTGTGCATTAAAAAACAGTACGAGAAAGTCAACAAACGAGAGACAACATACAGCTGTAAAACAAAGTCCAACAGGCCTGAGTTAAAATCACATCGCCCTTTTGAATTTGGAGGAAGCGTGACAGAATAAGTCGTCGTAATTGCTTGTAAAAGCAGCGCACTCCCGTTGTTATTCCCAAACTGTGCTTAACCGAGCATCCTGCGGCGACGTTTTGCGCTGATGGTGCTTGGATGGCAAAAGCATCTCACAAATGTCGAGCGTGCTTTGCTGCCCTTACCGGCCCGCGCTAACGTGACAGCTTTCCTTTGCATTCAATGAACGAGCCCCGTGAGCCGATACTGCTCCATTTGCAGTATTTTCCTCCCTGTGACGATGGCAATGCAGCACGCCCCCCCCCCTCCCACTGTTATTCTTTGCCGGGTAACCAAAGGCCATGGAGAAAGATGTACGCCGCACATCTCGGCGTTGACAGGCTGATGAAAGCGATGGCTTTGACGACTGTATTTGTCAAGGATAGAGACGGGGGAGGGGGTGACTTATGTATGTTTGCTTAATAAGTGATGGATGGCGGAGGCGGCTTTGTGCGCACGCGTCTCACCTCGCGATGCACCTCGCTTCACAAAAAAAAAAAAAAAAAAGATGAATTTTGACTTGAAATGATCATTACGAGAGCGCATAAGAGAGACGTAGACGTCAAAAGTGCCATGTTTGGGGTGCGGTGAGGGGTGGTTGTGTCATATTGACTTGCAGATCTTTCAGTACCTTCGAAAGCAATAACTCCAGCTGTAAAAGTGACAATTAATGGGATACTTGAAACTGCCTGCTATTAAAATGGTCCAATTAGTACGCACATTTGAATAAAACAAAAAAAAAAGACTGTATTACTCTCGAAGTGACTTTTACAATGAATGGGACCGTTCTAAACATTCTCCAATCTTCAGCTTTGATTTTGCCCCCCCTCGCCCCTCCGCCCCTTTTTCGCTCGTTAACTTTCAAACTCCATCGGTGTTGACAAATTCATTCTATCGCCAAAGCGGCAGCTCTTTTTAACTTCGCAAACAGGCTTTTAAGCCCACTCAGCATCATTCTTTATTTGTTTATCTCCTTCTCCGCAGAAGGCAGGCTGACACGGATCCAGACCCCCCAAAAATAGAGCTGCTCTCATCCCACTCCGATTACACACATCGGCGTCTGGTGCCAAAAGGATCTCTCGCTCGTGCTCGCTCGCACACGAGCTTGGGAGGAACATTTTATATGAACGTTATGTACAGCCAGTGAAAGAATAACACAAGGCGATTGCAACACAAGAACTCCTTGGCGAACAACTTTCGCGGAGGTCATACGCGGTTTAATTGCATAAAAATGTATCACGAAAAACGAACAAAGCGCACGTGAGGTATGAACTCATTCAGTACCAGCCAATTCTAGACCAAGTCTTAAAAGACGTTTAAAAACGTCTTTGGGAGTGAATGAGTTAAGTATTCGACATTCTATATTGTCGTGTTTGTGACTTTGAGTGGGTATGACTTGAAAAAGGCGGGGCCTGGACGCCAGCGTTCAAGTGTGTCGTTTGAGTTATGATTTGGCGTCGAACTCTTGACATAAAAATGCCCTGTTCAGTCATTCAGTCATTTTTTTTCATTGTACATTTTATTCTGTTTGAAAGACTGTCACAAGGGAATTTTGGTCCCGGTAAATGGCGGCGGGCAACACAGGGGCGGGCCCCCCCGGCCATCATTTCTGCCGTGCGAGGTCAACGGGGGTTAAAACGCGGTCGTTACGGGGCATTATGCACTCCGGCGCCTCAAAGACACGATCGGATGTGAGGCATCGCGTTCGCCCGCGGGGGCTTCTTTGATGCTCACATCATCGTGCATGTGGGTCAAACATCCAGTCGTCACGTCAAACGACCGCGTCGGTATTTTATGATGATTGGAATGTTGGCTTTCTGCTCCTGGCAAGAGAGGCCCGCAAGCAAGCTTGCTCACGTGTTATGAAATAGGCTGCCGATGTAAATTATTGGAAAAGGTTTAGAGTGGATTTTGCCCCCAAAATAGTCATGCAAATTTGTGGCTGTACTCGTCTTATTCTTACAGCAAAAATACATTGATAATCATCTTTTGCGAAAGGACAAAGTGGCGCCACAGTTCTCATCAATCCCATTTAGGCTTTTGTGAAACCGAGGAGTTGCATGTATCCATTATTAAACAGCGTGAAGCCAGATTTGTGGATAATTTACAATCTGCCCCGGAGCGAGCATTATGCTCGGCGGTCGGTCCAGTTCCCGTTCGTGTGGCGCTAATGAAGGGAAAAAAAAAATCTGAATTGTCCATCTTGTGCTCTGGATGCGCAAGTTCGGCAACGTGCTCGAAACAGGAGGGGCGGAAGGAGATTTCTCCTCACGTATATTCAAAGTGACACACAAAAGCATATTATGCATCCACACCCACGCGCGGTGTCACACACACGAGACTGCTCATGTGTGGTGTACCATCTGTGTCGTGAACGGGGGAGTCTTTGCGTTCCGCCTCCCCCGAGGTTTGGCTTCTCATGTCCTCGCGTACGCTAGTTATGTTCGACGCCTTCTTCTTCATCGGCGACGACATGAAGGCGCGTCCTCCGTGCGCCTGAAGTGTCTTTGCGCAACCCCCCACGCCCTCCCCGCGCGAGTGAGTTTCATCTCGACCTGTAGCGAGCGTGCTTCTGCGCGGAGTATTAAAGTGAAGCACTGTGCCTACATTGTCAGGAGGGCTCTATGCCGAGAGTGAATAAAGAGCATTTTTTTTATTTGCCGCTGCGTCATGCGGTCCTTCAGGATCAATTCAAAAGCCGGTTAAACATGACGCAAAAAAGGGAGCGCTTAGAATAAGGAAACGTATTTTCTTTCAGCACGTCCAGCAGAGGTTGGAGATAATGTGCCGGCTGGACGGGGAATTCATCGACAATTGGCAATTTTCATGGCAGCCATGTTGGCGAGTCAACGCGGGTTTCGCGCCAGCGTATTTGATGCCATTATTCATGACCACGTTCCACTGAGGTGGGAAAGGACACAAGATGGCGCGGGGGCCAGAAAGAAGTTCATAAATGACGCCGGCGTTTGGCTGCTGTGGAAAATAAGGAGCCTTCGGGGGGGGCGCCAATAGGGGAAAGGCAGCCAAATATTTTGGCGGCCCATTCAGGTCTGTCGATACCACGCGAGACTCCTTGGGTTGCGATAAATATGCAAAGTAAACACATTTGATGGAAGCTAATAAAATGTCATTTCAAGCGAGCGGCAAGTCGTGGCGATCTGTTCGTGTGAGGCGGGAAGCGGCGGCGTGAACTGGACTGACCCCCGCTTGCAACATCGCATCCATTTAAAGATGAAATCTGGGATGAAATTTGAACATTCCCAAAACTCTCCGGACTCAGCTCGCTTCCTGTTTGATGTTGACGGCTTACAGGAAGTTGCATATGTGCGGCGGGTACGAGGCTCACCCGGTCATGAGGGAGGGGTCATTCAAAGGACAGATGTAATTATAAGTGCGAATACGTTACTATCCCTTCACAAAGACGGTATCATTTCCCGAAAATATATCTATTGGCTGCAAAGCAATAAAAGTGTAGCTTTGGCACCATCTTATGGCGCCAAGGAACTCTGTTGAAGTGAGTTGGGGAGATTTGTTTCAACAAAAGGAGTGCTTTGCCGTCACCTTATGGCATTTTGATGTCAAGGAACTATGTTGATACAAGTTGAGGTGCTTCATTTCAACAAAAGTAACGCTTAAGCGGCAAATTGTGGCATTTCGGTGCCAAAGAACTCTGTTGAGGCGGGCTGAGGAGCTTCATTTCGAGAAAAAGAGTGCTTTGCCGTCCAAATTGAGGCATCTTGGTGCCAATGATCTCTTTTTGAAGTGATCAAAAGGAGCATTGTTTTGACAAAAGTCGTGCTTTGAGGCCTAATTGTGACAGAAGGTGACACAAACCGATGCTTGTGTGAGTTGAGGAGCTTCCTTTTGACAAACACCATGCTTAGCCACCAGTTTGTGGCACCTTTTTCAGCAGAATACCGATTACGTACCTTGCTTGGTCCCTAACACTGTACAGGTTGTGCAGGTGTACCTAATGGTGTGACCAGTACTTTTTTTGCACAGTATCCTCAGTTTTGGAGCACCACATTGAAAATATTTTCTCCCTAGAGAGTTGACACTAAAATGAATGGCTAAGCAACAGAGCTGAGCATCCATCGATGCCGCGTATTAAAAAAAAAAACAAACAAAAAAAAAAAACATACTGGATGCAGTTTAAAAAGGCGTCCCGGGCAGGAAATAGAAATCTGATCATCCCTAATGCCTCTCTGGACGCCCTCCCCAGGCAATAACTTACCCTTGTTCAAGCACACCGCCGATTAATTTTCCGTCGGCTGAATCTCCAGAGGAATGGGGACGGACACTCTCCCAGATGGCGAGGTGTTGGCTCCTGCTGGGGGCGACTGTTGTACCCACCCGAGCTCTGACATTCCTTCAATCAGCGAAAATGAAGCACTTCATGAGGACAGAGTAAAAACACCACTCGGGAGATGTCAAAGGAAAGGGTTACTTACTCTCATTAGATGGATGAAACAAGAGGGATTAACATTTCATCTCTCAGATCTCGCTGACGTTTCCCGTGGGGACTTCCTACTACTGCGGCCCAACAATAATGGGGTAGATTGCAGGACTGCAATTTTTTCGACACTATGTTTGTGCACCAAGAATAGAATGGTACCAATGTCAACCGGACAAGGAACATCTGGTACCTACTCCAGCTACACAGGATGAGGATCGATAGCGTTCAGTCCACGTGGCGCTTTTTCAACAGTCCAGGACGGATTTAAAGCATCACACGGCGGAGTGGAGCACGAGGTGCGACCCACTCGCCAAACAGCCGAGTGTGCAGACGCCCGACGACGACAAACACGCTATGGCGACGATTGGAACCTACACAGAGGGCTCCATTGCATAACAGAGCGATTTGCATTTCCTGAGGTCGATTACAATATATGGCTGATTAAAATTACGATTAATTAATGGGACGATTAATGCAAACATGAAATTCATCAGACTAACTTCTTTCTTGGTCCCGCAACACCTAAAACAAAAATATATAAGAGTCAGAACATTCTGTTTTATGATCAAAAAAATGCTATGCTCTCATTTGCCGACACCCACGTCACTCACCGGGCCAAATCCCACCTTTAAAGACACAAACACTAAAAGCCACAGATATGATCAATTTTTTTTTATGTGACATATAAATAAGACAATTAGTCGACTAGTCGATTCTAAAAACATTCAAGCGCTGCAGCCCTTACATAATACGCCTCAATTAAGCCGTTCATTTCAAATTATATTGTGTGTATGTGGGTTTTTTTCAAATATTAAACAGCACAAATGTATTTCCAGGTTCAGCATCACACCTTCCTAAAAGCACGTTACACTGTCCGCTTTGTTTATGCCATACATATCCTGTAACGGTGAGAACATATTCAAAAACGGAGGCCATACGTGAAGGAAAACCAAAGAATTGATTCAGATTCAAATTCAGAAAACTTTATTTATCCCGATGGGGCAATTAGAGAAGGCAGAACGGAAAAGCTGGTGGGGGGAAGCCTACCTTACGTAATCCAATGGTGTCGGTGCTTTCAGACGGATGTGGATGAGCCCAGTATCTGTCTGCGGTACTTCATGGGCTGGTCGACCAACTTTTCGAGGCAACCGTGGTCCCACAGCACCATCTGTTGATTGCAGAGGGGAAATAAAATGTTCAAGATTTTGGTTAGAGGTGGAGCCGTTTTGTTTTTTTTTTTTTTCACGAGTAGTAGGATCTACTGTTGGCAATTTAGACAACACCCCCATCCCCAAGTTAGCACTCAAAGCAACAAGGGAGTCAATTACAGAAAATGGGACAGATTCCATTTCTATTATGGTTTACTGACATTTCCAAGTGCTCCCTTCATGCACTTGCGAATTGATGAGGACACATCGATCAAGGAACCCTTAAAGGTTGGAGCTCAGGTGCAAACGTGGGAACGTTCCTGAAGTGATCGACTGGGCCAAAAGACACGGAGTGGCTAAGACAAAAAAACAAAAACAAAATCAATGTTTATGTCACCCAATAGATGGCACATACAAAAGCCTGTAAAGAGACAAAGTCCGTTTAGCCTAATATAATATTGAGCCTTTTTACCAGCTGCTCCTCCGCGCGCTCGCAGCAGTCTTCTCCTTTGTCGCAATAACGGCCAAATCTTTTCTTCTTTGCCTGCTTCCTATGGAAATGGAAATCAAAGTGCTTTTTATTTATTTTTGGCAGCCTGATAAGAAGGTAATCGAGGCGACAATTGGAACAATTCCATTCGCCAATGGTATTCCGCTGGCCCGTTGTTGCTGTTTTCCTGAACAGCGCGTGCAGGAATGAGCATGTTATCTTTTTGCGTCTCCTCCAGAATAAAAACTCGGCGAGAAAATCCTTGAGACGGGGTCATTGGAGATGACATTGCAGGAATCGGATAGCAGGGCCGCAGTGGGCTCAAAGCGGCATGCTATGTTGCTGTTACAAGCTACCGGGTAGCGATACCTCGCGTACTTTGGACATAGAAAATTTCATTAAACAAAATGACAGAAAATTGCCCACGAGAGCCCTTTTCTGTCATGCATGATCATTCGCCAATAAAACCGCCCCCGGTATAACGCCGAGGAAGACATACTCGATGTTAAAATATTTTTGCCTTATGTATCGGTGCTCAGTATCGGCTGCATTCATGAATACTTGATAGCTGAAAATAATATTGATATCTGTAATCGGTACTTGCACATCGCGAAAAGAAATCAGCATGATGTGATTTACAACCACAAAGCAGTGATCAAGAGAGAAAACAAGAAATTAGCCTGCACTTGCAGCACACACGTATCCCCACGAGGAAATGTCATGTGACCACATTCGGCTCTCGCAAGAAGGAACGTTCCCAAAGGGGGGGATGCGCGCGCCGCCTTATAATTGGCGACAGCCTTCAAATGTGGACTCCTACCGAATGCCGTTTCTTTCCTTATTAAGACAGCGAAGGGAAACCCGCTCGGAGATCCACGGCCAGTCACCGGCTTTGATCGACTTTGCCCCTAATGGGAGATTCAATTCCACTCCTCCTTTTTCTTGCTTTACCCCATGGACTCCAACACTCCAAATGAGAGGAATTACGATTTGAAATGCGTCTAAAATGAGGCAGGAGTCAGACAAAATGACCGAAAATGATCCTTTTGAAGGCAAAGTGGCACTCCCTGGCCACGACATTAGGTACACCCCCATTTTTCAGACTGCTGGTTCATTTGGGTCAGACAAACAGCCCCCGTCGCACTCGAAATCACGCCGAAGGACAACGTAGAGCAGTGGTTCGACGTGAAGCTCCTCAACTCATCCCGACACGGCTCCTTGCAAGGTTATAATCGATAGAAAAAGCAAACAAAATAACTCACCGCGAGGCTGTAGAGCGCTGCAGACGTCGCGTCCCTCGTCTCATCCGTCCTGTGGATTGCGCCAGCGTGCCTAACAAAGCACTTAGTCGAAATGTAAACAAAACAGTTGAAACTCGGAAACCGCTCGGGCTTGAAGAGGATGCACGACCTACACCCATTTGCGCGCCGTAACACCACTTGTGCCCCCCCATAAACGGCATTGTTGTGAAGTAAGTCTGCCACCCGCACAAATGACAATAAATGCTTTGCAACGCGTCCCGGGCAAATAAAGTATAATGGAGCATATTAGCCATCTTGCCGGGAAGTATTTCAGTGTGGCGCGATAAAACGGCTCACAATTAGAGAGCAAAAGAGCAGTGAAAAGACTCTTGACTGTTTGCACCGACGACACGTGCACGCAGAGTGCTTATTAAAAGTAAGAGGGGAAAGTCGGATCGGTACGAACCAGCCGCAATCGGTGTGCAGTTGCAGCAGGAAGTGCGGGATATGATCACACCTTGTCAAATTGTTGCACTTTTTGGGGTAAAATATCTTAAAATGTGCCGTATAACACCAATGTGATTTTTTTCCATTTGTTAAAAAAATGTAAATTCCAACCGAAAGCCGTTGATCGCATACTTTTGGTGAATAGCGTATAACTGAATTGTCCAATTTTTTTTTCGTTTTAATTTCAAAACAATCCACCGCTGACGTCCTCTGACCTTTCCCTTTCCCACAAGCAATTTACTCACCCTTTTCACGTCTTTACCGTCACCCGTGATCTTTTCCTGCCATTTAGCTCGCATTTACCTGTCAGCTGCGTCCATTAGGGGGCCGACCTGACCCCTATTTGGCGTGCCGGGAACATTGCGGACCCCTATCGTTCGCTATCAAGACTGACGTATGCGTAAGCGTATGCATCACAATGTCAAAGCAACGCATGCATAAAGGAGGAAATTATAAGACGGCAACACTTTACTCGACCATTGCAAACGCTGAACATGTCAAAACTATGAAATGCAAACTCGCCTCACTGACATATTATGATTGTAGAGTGGAATGAATGGAAACTCCATTTGTCCTTTCACGCCTGTAATAAAACATTGACAAATAAAAACATGAACTACTATTATATCAAGGTGAAAAATACAACAGTTTATGCACCAGGATGAATTCATTGCACAGTTCTTTCTGGTGTGCCTTGGCCACAAATACGACAAGGGGAAGGTCACACCTTTTTGTCAAGTTCCAATTAAGTGCAGTTAATTTTTGCAAATAAAAAAATAGACGAGTATCGCGTGGACACTTTTATTCCGTGCTTGATCCATGTTAGTTTTGTTAGCCCGTCTTTGGTGCTTTGCGCTGAGCAGTTGCAGTAAATTAGTGACAAAACGATGTGGTTGTTTTGAATACATTTGTAATTTGTGTCATTTGTTTGTTTAGTTTGACACTCAACTTCAAATGAGTGCCCCCTCAGCCCCCCTACAAGTATTGTGCTGTGTATTTTCCAAAAGTAATATTTTAGTACACCGTGTACTCCAATTTAGGTTCCAAGACAAAGTCTTGTGAAAGTTAAGTGCTTGTAAAACCTGTTTTAGTGAAGAAAAATTGTTAAGTGCGTCGAGCTTTTCGGCCCGAGTGAAAAGAACAAATGCACGCCTGAAGGAAGAGACATCAAGTGGACTCATTGCCTTGGCTCTTGTTCGCCACAAAAGTGCATTCCGACCAAAAGAGAAAGATTAATTTGTATTGATAGATAGATTAAGGCATATAAAAACATGAATAGTTGGATGTGCTCCTCACCGAGTAGGCCTTCGACGGCGTTGCTGTTCGTGATCGTCATTTTGCTCGACAATCGCCTGAACGCTAACCCCAGCCAGAGACATAACATCACGTTTTATGATTTGAGTTTGATGTAAAATTGGTAATATTGTATCTTACGCTTGAAAGAGGCGACGGGAAGCATCGTGATGGAACGAACATCGTGGCGTGGAAATATTTGGTCAACTCGGTCAGCTGGGGTAGACCACCCAGGAAGGCAGTGTAGCGACGACAGGTGGACAAAAGGGGAACTGCAGGCAGACGCCGCAATTTTCGTCATCACAATCGTTCTAAAAAATATTTGGACTCTTATTTTTCTTATTGTTGTTGTTGTTGTTGTTTTACAGTAGCTCCAGAAGTAATAGTAGTAGTAGCAGCAATAAATTAATTTAAAATAAGTTTTAATTTATTGGTGCCTCTTTCACTGAATTATATAAAAATATATATTTTAACTCGTGTTTTTTTTCTTTTTTTTGTATTCTATCAAAACAATAATGTAGTAATATATATTTTTTTAAATTAAATGAAATGTGTACATTTTCATTTCATTGGTTCAGGGAGTCACCACAAAAAAATGTCAACAACTTTGTGTGTGTGGACAGAAAAAAAAGGGCCGATTCGGAATCATTGGGCAAAATGAATCTAGAAAAATGTACTTGCATGTCTCAGGAAAAAAAAACTTGGTGACCAGTGTTGCCTTTGAAAAGAATATCAAATTTAAATTAAATACCCAGAAATATTTATTCATTGACATGTCATCACTTTCAGGCTTTATTTGCATATATACTGTCCTATAATTGACAGGTGAGTGCATCCCTATAGAAAAAACTGGATGAACGGAAGTATGCAGCATGCAATTTTGCTTTTTTTGGCCTGAGTGGGTTATGATCTCTTCTCCTCCTGTGGTCTGAATCAAAGACATCATCAGCATCTTCTGTGCTCCGACCACCGCACCTCCAATCAATGTGCATTTCTCCCTATTTTTAACAGCACTTCCATCCACCTTTTTTTTTTACTCTTCTCCCCCCTTTTCCTCAATCAGGCCACAGGTTTCAGAAGGTCAGTCCAAGATAAGTGCAATTCGCATCCGTCTGGCAGTTTGCTCGCCCCGCAGATTGCTTCGGCCGGCAGTCACGCCTGTGAACAATTCACCTCTCACCCGGGCTTTTGTCTTCAATCTGCCTTTCAAAAAAGGTCGACTTCAATCCCAGTGTGAGTGTCACCAACCTGCTGGGAGATCAAATGAACCTTTGCGGAGCTTGGCAAAACGTTAAAATGTGCGCAACGAGACTGTGAAATTAATATGCAGAAAGTATTAGTTGGTACCTAAATAAAAGTTAAATACAACAGAACTGAACTTAAATGTAATGCACTAGGAGTTTTTGTGGGGAAGGTGTAGATTTAACATTTTCTTACACCACTAGAGGGAGCACACAATTTGAGAATCACTGCCATGATTCATTTAAAAAAAACCTGGATACAATGTCAGAATCTGTGGGGCCCTAAAACAGACCCATGCATGCACGCCACGTTGTTTCCTTGGCAAAACAAAAAGGTAATCGGAATGACTTTTTCATGAAAGCACCTCTCCTTTCTCAACGGTTGCACTCTCATTACGTGAGCGAACACGCCAATGATGAGTCAACAGTTAGATCCTCTTTGCCGCCACCTCCCGTTTCGCTGATGTCACTTTCCCAAATAAACGACACACTTGGCCTTCACCTCATTTGCCGCACGGTAAGCCATCGCACATTACACAAGTAAGCGTTCCCCCTCCTGAATTGTACCTAACAAATGAGTTTAAATAAGGCCGTTTAGGTGTAAGTGCGGCACTTCATCACTTCCCAGCGCAATCATTACCGAGGCCCGACGCACAAGTGGCCGGCTCGCTGAATTATGCATGTTTGTTTGTTGCTTTCATTACGCCAGCAGGCGTCTGAGGCGGAATAATGGAGGATTTCCGAGCGTTATTATGAAGCGCTTCCTCATACTTTCCGCTTAGAGGGATGATGAGCACTTTTGGGGCCTCTTGGCGCAGCACTGAGCTCCATCGACACGCATCGCTGAAACAAGCTTCGTTTTCTTAGTTCTGCCCCGTGAGCCGTCACTTGTACTCATGTGCCGTTTGGGATCCAGCTGCAGTGAACAGGAAGTCCTATTAAAAAAAAAAAAAAAAAAAAGACGTGATGATTCATCCAAGAACCCAAGTTACACTCACTCCACATTTCTTGGGCATGAAAGGCCCCAAAACGATTTTCATCGCTCACACATGTAAATGAAAAAGTTTCATACTCACCCTGAAAAGATTTTGCGTGTGCGTCAAAGATTCGGGGGTGCGTGTGTGAACTTTTTTTGGAGTGAGAGGTTATTTTTATTTTTTATTAGTGTGAAAGGTATGAGAGATGTTTTTGAGTATTTTGCTGCTCTATCATTATTTATTAAATTTATTTTTTAATTGGGGTTAGGTTAAAAAAAAAACAACAACATGAAATGCAAATTGAAATTATTCCATGACCAAGTTCATACCTCAAAATATCTCCCCCCCATTGAAATAAATAGAAATGCTATTAATCAGTTGCAGCATGGACATATATCAAGAGGGGTAGTCGTTCCCTGCAGATGATAAAGAATATATGCTTGCGAGTATTGTTATATTATCTGTATAAGCTACAGAATGACAAGGTTAGGAAAACAGAAAAAGGTGGGGGACAATTTTGCCAAAACATGCGCTTGCATATTCTCCCATAATCTATATCCGTCATAGCGTAACATGAAGTGTCAACTCCCTGGCTTGTCCTGAGTCGTGGGCGTGTGTCAGCGTGGGGTAGTGTGGCGCATGCAGGTGCTGGCTCGGCAGCTCGTTACGGACCACTGGGGGGTCCCGGCGCTTCCCCCTGTGAGCAAGAAGACGATGGCGGGCAGGCGCTGGGATGGAGGGGCTAACAGCGGGCCTCCGGAGTCCTGCTGGGAATTCTGCCAACTGCCTGACAAGTCGGCAAGCACCAAGCCATGCGCATCTGTCAGACTGAAGCAGCTTTTCTCATCAGGCTGCGAAGTTGACTTTTGAAATACGCTTCGTGCAGAATCTAATGACACACAATGCGAGAGCATAAAGCTTTCCGTTAACCAAAGGCTGTATAAAATGCAAAAATACATTTATTCACAGACTTCAATGAATCATTCACACACACACACACACACACACACACACACACACACACACACACACACACACACACACACACACACACACACACACACACACACACACACACACACAGTCTTTTCTTTTGGGGCGGGCTGATTTAACCGAGATCGAAGGCCTTCTCTGTGCTATACTGCCACCTGCTGACCATTATTGGAATTGTGTATTGATTCCAGGCGACAAACCTCACATGCGCGTGTGTACAAGTGATCTGAAAGGCAGGATATGAGATCCGTTTCCATCTGGTGAATAGCAAAACACACCAGGAGGCGATTTTGGACATTTGTCTACTTCGTACTAGCGTTTAGAAAGCGCCACGAGATAAGTGATGATATAAGACTAATCAGGTAACACTTTAGCCATCTCACAATCGGGCCTTTCATTAGTCATGCCACATATGCACTCTTTGCTGACGTTGTGGTAAATAAGATCCTCCAGGAGGATAATTCGACCACCTTAAAAAAAATAAAAAAACACGCCGCCGTGGCATATCAGTGCCTTGAGCCAGACGATTCGCTGCGATTGTGTCTCATTAAGCCTCATCGGCAGAGGCGATATAGTGCAGAGTATTTAACTAATGATCTCCGCAAACAATAGATGTCGTGCAGAGAAGGAGCTGTGAGATGGAAATATGCCTGCTGCCGCACTGCGTTTCGCTTTTTGGAGAGCTGGAGGGCTGATTGTTGGCAATATAGAAATACGACCCCCCCCCCCCCCCGCCCCCCTTATTAGAATGTGACTTATTTTCCAGTCAGGATTGCACACAGAATAGAGATTCCTCTGGTAGTTACTGTTAGTTGAGCGAGCATTAAATATAAAGGATCGCAGAATGAAATTTTGAAATGGTGCCGTGACCCGGATCGGGGCCGAGTTGATGACGAAGCGAAGTGGACCAAAACAACAATTGTACGTCACATGCATATTTCGTATTGTGTTGTTTTCATTGCTGCACCTTCACAGACGCGAAGAACAATAAAGAACATGAGTTGCTCAAAAAGCGTCGTATTTTTAAACATCCAGCCATTATCCTTAGGAGCGCACTTTTGTGTCATTTGGCTTAATTTTTCAAACGCGAAGGAAATTTCCCAACCCGCGCACTCACCCAAAAAAAAAGATCACTTACAATAAAAAACAGCAGATGGCAGCATCGTCAAATTAACCGGAAGGCCTTTCCATGTGCAGCCAGGAACAAATGGCAGCTTGCTGACGTCCTGCCAATAGCAACAAAAATGCATTTTCCAAGTTTTTAAGGTCAAGTGTGAGGACACCAGGAGCAGATAAATATGTTCAGGGATTCAAATTGAATGCGCGAATTGGATTCAGACGAAACAAGTCACTCCGATTTCTGCATATGACGTCGTCACTAGCACGTCTTCAAACTCCGAAGTGTCCCCCGCGTGCGCGTGCACCCGCGCGTGTAATTACAATTAAACAAACGAATTAAATGAAACCACCTCGGCCCTGGCGTGTTGTTGTTGGGGGGGGGTTTTCTCGCCGACAACACTCCCCAGTAAACTTTCGCTGCGTGTCAATCCCGCTGTGCACATGTGCACTCATTCCTGGATTTTTACCTCTGTGCACGCGTGTGTGCCCTTGACGCCCCACCCCAGTGTGTGCGTGTTTGTGTGTGTTTGTGTACGTGTGTGGATGTGAGTGTGTGTCAGCCTTTGCGTGTTTTTATGCATGAGCACATCAGTGGGAGACATACGCCAAGAAGTGGGGTGGCTGTGGGCCTCACCCCCCCCACACACACACACACACTAGACATGATAATCACATGTGAGAGATTGCCCCGTTGCCCCTTTACTTCCTCTGGAGGTATTTCAAGGTCGAATGGATTCTTTGGTGTGCAAGGTTTACCTACAAAGGCTGAATAAACACTGTTTGGGACATTGCACATGAGGGAATTTCGCCCGAGGCTTTTTCGTGTTCTTGCAAGATGTGACCCATGGAGTACTGTAACTTTCTTTAAATCCACAGCGGGATGAAGGCCAACTGAAGATATTGGCTGAAGGGGAGTGAAAATGATGTGAAAGTTGGCTGAGCACACGCTGCTGAGATGACTTATTTGAAGTAGAAGGTCAGCTGCTAGGTGTCCACTCCCATCCCCTATGGGAGTGACGCAGTCACACCCCCCCCCTCACAAGCTCAATGTGAATGGATCATTTTAGAGCACCTCAGACGTAATGGGTCCATTTATTTTAGTCCTGAAAGTCTCTTGATTTATTGACACACACATTGCTACAGTAATATTAGTTGTGCTTCGCAGAGGATAAAGAATATATGCCGGTGAGCATCACTATATTATCTCCATGTCTTCCTTCATTGTTTATGTCCAAATATACGTTGCTGAAAGGGTTAAAACACAGAGGCAACGGTGCTATTCATTAGCGCATCTCTGTGAATGTGCATAGTTTAAGCTAGTAGACAATGTTTAGGCATATATTGATATTGTAAATGGTTTTATTTGTACTGCAGATTGGAAATAAGAAAAAAATGAATAAATAAAGCGAAGTTAGACTTTTTCAGTGGCTCAGGTGTCCCTCATGTGGCGTTTAAATATCAAATTCCCTCACTTTTAGAGCTATCACAGCGCCTCCTGTGCGTGAGAGTGAGAAACTGATGGCATTTATTTATTATTTTTTTCAGCATTTTTACCAACGCGGGCGTGGCTGCCATGTCTGCCTGAGGCAGCGGCAGAAAAGGGGCAGGGGGGGGGGCTCGCTCTGCAGCCGGGGTCCGCCCAGGGGGCTTGTGGATGCTCCATTGATGGATGAAGAGTGACAGATCGGGGTTAGCCGCCAGGGGAATCCATTTTCTTTGCAATGCGCGCTGAGATACAGCAAGAAGAGAGGAAGGCGTGAAGAGAAGAGAACCCCTCCTCCTCCTCTTCCTCACTCTCTCTCTCTCGCCCCCCCCCCCCGCACCCCCTCGCTCACCACTCCGGTGCATCAGTGAGCTTCAGGCGGCTCCACGCCGCATTGCCGCTGCTCCATCCCACTCAAGTCACACACAGGGACGAAAACAGTGGACGCTGGATATCCATGGATATGCAACACATTCCCTCGTCTTCCTTCCGATGAGAAGGCGCTCTCCCGCCCACACCACCCCGGTGGATGAGGAACGCAGATGCGGCGCCACCACACGTTTGGATGGAACCCACAAGTTTTGCACCCTCATGAATGCGACGATTTATTTGTGTATTTCTTGACCAAAACGGCGATTCTCCCGCACTGTCTCCAACATGGCTGTTGACTGAACGGAAGCGCGGCGGAGTACATGAAGGTGCACAATCTGGATTTCCGAGTCCGCAATCCCACCGCACGATGCAGATCCTCTCATCCGGGATGTTATTTGTGTTATTCCTCCTCCATGCGCATGTGTGTTTGTCCATGAGAAACATCGGGCACGCAAAAGTGGACAGGAGCCCGCACCCTGCCAGGACTTCCAGCGGGTCACCCCGGGACATTCGGGAAAATAAAACCAGAGACCGTGCCACAGGTGAGTCCTCGGTGGAGCCTCAGGCAATCGTACGGGGGACCTTTAACTCCGTCGCGGGAGAAGCGATGAGCTTTGCACGCAACGAGCGCGACTCGAATAGGACGGTGACATCCATGGAGGATGCGGTCTCACACTGGGACCCGCCGCGACACCGTAGTAAGAAGATAAAGTTGAATGGCGGGCTGAGTGGCGCGGGCACGCCGGCAGGTGGACGCCACAATGCGCCTAAGCCCTCCACAATGCGAGGAGGGGGGCCCACGGAGGGAGATCGACACAGGAGGGGCACAAAAGAGGAGAAAGCTTGGAAGAGGGGGAAAAACCGCCTGAACAAAAGCTCCGGGGCTCTGGCTCAGCCTCACGCGTTGCCGTGGGAACCCATCCCCAAGCCGGTGGCCCTCACAGCCACCGACGCGCCCTTTGACCTCTTCACCAGGAGGCCCGAGCTCTTTACCTTCCGGGAGGAGAACCCCTGGGATGCCACGCCGATCACGCCGCCCGGCTCGCAGGACTTCGGCGACGAGATCAAGAACCCGTTCTACCCGGTGACCAGCGAGACGTACGGCGCTTACGCCATCATCTGCGTCTCCGGTGCGATTTTCCTGGTTGGCATCGCGGGCAACGTCGCCATCTTGTGCATCGTGTGCCAGAACTACTACATGAAGAGCATCTCCAATTCGCTGCTGGCGAACTTGGCCGTGTGGGATTTTGTGCTCATCTTGTTCTGCCTACCCATGGTGGTCTTCCATGAGCTGACCAAGTCCTGGCTGCTGGGGGAGGTCACCTGCAGAGTGGTGCCTTATATGGAGGTAACGTGCATTCAGTCTTTCCACTGTCAGGAAAAAAAGGTTCTAAATTTATAACTGGCCACACTTGAAAATTTTGAAGTTGCAATTACATAATTCGCCACTAGTTGGCAGACATCACTTGCAGTTGAAGCACTTCCATCTGTTCGTCCCCACGGGAGAAGAAGAATGAAACCCTAGAAAGTACGCAAACACTAGAATAAGAACCGTTGACATTTCGTTGGAAGTGCATCGAGTTGCCCATCCCTGGTCTACATGATTCCTACGACTGTTTATTTCTTTAAACTGAATTCCGTACAACCGTGGCCTCTTTCGACGGCCATTCACATAAGCCCAGCGCTTGTTTGTACCCTTACATGTAAACAAAAAGCAACAGACAGGCTCCCTTTGACAGTTTAAACCATTTATGTATCTTTTATAACGATAAACAGCATTTATTTGTGCCTCGGGGTTCGATTGTGAACTGAATGTCAAACGAAGACACTTTTTATTTTTAAAACAACCATGGAACATTGCCTTCAAGTTTGTTAGCTCGATGCTAACACCATATAGGAAATGACATAGACTGGCTAATGACTAGCATCTATAGAGTGCTATAACGCTATACATGATACTTTGTTCTTGTCATTGTCATGCAACTGATGCACCCAGTCGGATTTTGAGGTGTTGGGTTTCCTTAACTGGTTTGAGCGAGATGCCTCACCTGCCCCCGGAGACAAATACAGACCACATTTTGACCCAAAACAAGAGATCATTGTTCCTTTCTCTTCATTGCTTGCCGCTACAGTACTCTTCACAAATCCATTAACATAATCATCACGTACATTTACTAGATTTGACCGACAGTATCAAACAATGCAGCAGGTGGTGCGATAACCCCTGACTGTAAGACAAGAAGAAAGTCACTGAAGGAAAAGGCACGAGAAAAAAAAACAACACGTTGCACAGCCACTGACATCTCATTACCAGATAATGATGCCTTCAGTGAACCTGGTTTTATTCGGCGTTCAATGGAGAGGCATGACAAGCGCAGCAGAGATTTGGAATGCAGCCCGCCTGTATTATTTCAGATAAACTGAGTTGTCATGCCGATGCCAGACAGTCGCGCACAGAGCAGCACATTTGCATGAGGGGGGCCGTCAGGGGCAGCATTTAGGATTACCTCTCGTACACACTCGTGAAATGCTCTCAAACAACACTGACTTTTATTATTTTTTGGTACTTCAACAGCACACGACTGAAATGCACTCAGGCGCACTTGTGAAATGCTCATAAACACACAATGGAAAGGTTATTATAGTTCAAGAACACTAACAAAAACTAAAATGAAAAAAAAATTGCTTGAACTGAATAAAATATACATTGCTGAAAAAAAACGAACTAAAACTACAGCTGAGGTTGATCAGTCTTATATTTGTAGCGAATATGTCCTTTTATTTCATCTTTAAGGGGTTCATTTGAAATCTATTTATTTTGGGATTGCTGTATGTCCGTGCGGAAGGAAGGTCAAATTAGGAAATTCTTAATTTATTTTTTACTCAACAATAAATCTATATATTGGAAAAACTCAAACTAATACTAAAACCAACAACCCTGCACTAATTATTTTTTTAATTAAAAAAAAAAAATTAAGTCAAAAGAAAATAAAAACTATATGAAAAATCCTAAAGTATTTTCCCCTGATTACATTATATCCCCAGTTATCAAAATATTTAATTTTACGCTACACTCAACAAATACCCCATATATTTGTGGGGAAAAAACTAAAAGTAAGACTAAAGCTAATAACAACCAAAGTAAAACAACGCCTTTTTGAAAAATCAAAACACAAAAAAAATAATTAAAATTCAATTGATTAAAAAATACATAGATAAATACTTAAAAAAAATAAAATCTCTCTCAAAAAAAGTATTCCAACCTCTATAAACACTCCCGAAATCACTTTCGCTCATCTACACTACTGAATAAAATTGCATGCACATGACCTCTCACACACAATACTGAAATCTATTTGCATCACATATGCCAAGGAACATACGAAAACGTATTTTTGTATGTTCCTTATACATTGGCGCAAAGCTAACGCGCTGCCATTTGAATTTCTGCTGTGTTGGGAGGAGACATGAAAGGCCCGAAAATAACAACCAGGACAGGAAACATTTTGATCACCGCAGGGGACGACAGGCATTGTTTTGGCCCACTTTTAGCCATATTGACAAAATAAGCTCACGGTAACATAATAGCGAGGAAACTCCGATATTTGAACCAAACAGCACGCTATATGAATCGGGACACATCAAATAAACATTTAGCATTCGAAAAGCGCCACGGCACCGGTGTTTACGAGATTATAATTGAAGTCAATGCCCCATGTCTCATTGCCTTCCAACCGTGATGTCACACATGGTCACGCATTATTTTTCCAAGTGGGAGACTATTCCCTTTGGGTGACTGAGGGAGGGGGGGAGAGGAGCATCGCACACACATTTGTTTTCCATCTGTCTTAATGCTAATTGTTGCTCATCAACACGGAACACAAATCTAACAAGTCCCTCAAGGCGTGCTAGCCTGCTAGCGGTTGGCCATCGACAGTCTTGCTAAGTCATCCATGTAGCAAGGCGTCCATCAACATCCACTGAACTGATTTTCCGTTCGGATTTTCTGAAAGGTTCACGGACACAAAAGCATTCGAAACTATGAGATCATGCTGTTCTGCTGTTGTTGTATTGGAGTATTGATTTATTGTGAATTTTTTTTTGTGGAACGTAATATACTGGAGTCAAAAAAAAAAAATAGCTTCGGCTCAGACGAGGTCAAGATGAACCACCGTGGTGTGATGGCTACGAGACGTGTTTCTTTCATCCTTGTACATGAGATAAAAGGCCACTGCACTCGGAATTCTTTGCTCATTCCCGCAGCTGATTTGGAGTTTTTGATTATGATTAGTTTATCCTGTTTAAATTTTTTTAAATTTTATTTTTGATGTAAATTTTTTCTAATAATCAGTTAGTTTTAATTAGTTTGTGGCGTGGTTTTATTGGTTTTAATTTTGTCAAACATGCTCCATTTGAGATTTTATTAGTTTTAGTATTAGTTTTATTTTATTATTATTTTTTTTTCAGTTTAAAAAAAATAGTTCCAAACATAAAAATGTAGTTTCAGTGAGTTACGCAGTCTTTTTTATTTTATTTTAATACCATAACAAAAAAATGGGTTAACCATTTGCAGTCACCGTATCCTCGTGTTCGTTACACAACACAACTGCCGTTGTCGACAGGATTTGGAAGGAAAAAAGACATCAGATACATCCGCTGCCTTCCGCCCAGATGTGTTTTACGCGTGTACGGTTGATTGACAGGGTACGGAACGTGGTTTTCTTCTGCATCGCATACGCGCAGAGGAAAACGTACGCAAAGTTTAGTGGGGCATGTTTATCTGGCAGATGGGTGGGATGGCCTTACCCTGCGCTGAATCGTCGCCCTGCGGCGATTCTCCCCGCATCAGCTAACTGTGATTAGACAAAAGCCTCCGGGGGGAAAGGCACACTCTGGATCGCACACACGGTAAGCAGAGTGTTGGAGGATTTGGTCGCACCCACCTCATTTTAGGCAGGGCGGCGACACGCTATGTCTGGCGCCATGCGCCCTCTTGCCATTGATTGCTAATTGGACTGTATGGGACATGCAATTTTTTTTTTTCATATTCGAGGGAAATATGTCCCAGACCATGATGTAATTTAATGGAGGAGGAATTTATTGTCCAGAAGAAAGTGCCTGGGAGATGTTATAAAACGCAGGGAGGGGCATCGCTAAATGGAGCTTTTTGATATTTGATCTCATGAGAGGCGCTACTCAGGCTCATTATTGTATTTCGCTTTGTTGCAGAAACCCTCCAGGCAATTCATATAAAACATTATTAATACACAATATTGAGCAGCTTTGCCCAGAATTGCGCGATGGTGTGTGGTTAAGAGGCTGAACAACTAACGATATTTTGGTTGTTGTTGACGATAATCGGCCATAACTTAAATTTTGTGCCGGCTTGAGTCGAGTCAACCACGTTTGGGGCCGTGTTGCGCCTCTCTGGGAGTTCCTGCCACGCCTCGTCGCCCCCTACGCATCTACAAATTTGGGTACACAAAGTAGACTAGATTTTAGACTCGGGAAAAGATGGTCTAAAGGCGCGTTCCCACGTTGCAATTTGTGTTATGCAACGTGTTGCATAAAACAAATTGCAAATATGATGTTGCAAACGAAATGTGTTCCCACATTGCAATAGTTGCAAACAATTTCAAATCTCGCGAGAATATTTTTCCGAATGCGATCGCCATCCATACCTGTCATGCAGTCGCCCATCAACTCCGATATGCTCGTGTAGGCAGCTTGTCGGTGTTCCCTCCTTGAGTAGAACTGGCTCCCGACGTTCCACAAGCAATCATGCGAATGGTAATAATTAATGAACCTTTCGTGTCGCCCGGAGAGCTCGATTTTTGGATTTCTGTGTCGACGCCATTATACTTCCGCCCGTGTTTACATAACGACGCAATGTTTTTGTCACGTGATAGCGCAAGGCGTTCTGATTGGTCGGGTTCATGCAACACGTTGCAAGAAAATAGAGCAAGTCCTATTTCATGCAACACGCATCCAACACGTTGCATGCCACAAAAGTCTGTCCAACTTTGGGGTTCACACGTTGCAATGCGTTGCATGCCACAAAACTTATGCCACAAATTGCAACGTGGGAACGCGCCTTAACTCTGTGCGCAGGTTGATGTCAATGTGTTTCATTTAGAAACATGTCACCCATCTTTTTTATCTAGTGACTAAAGCAGTTGGAACAACTGCAAAATATCGCAACCGAAAAGTGCTTTCAACAAACTTTGTTCGCAGCCCAGTTGTTTGTGGAAGCAGTTCACATCATATAGTCACAACCTGGCTGGTAGATCGGATGATGGCTGAGTCTCGGGTCAGGTGACACCTCGACGGCAACACACACGAGCCAGTAAAATGAGTTTCAGCGCGTTTGCGTTCGCCCCCATTCATCAGCTGCTAACTCCCATTACCCACTGACAGTGACAGCGGTCACATGGCCACCGCTGCTCGTTAGGAGCCAATTAATAACACGCAGCCATTGTGGCACCGTCGCACCGGACCTTGAATCAGGGAAGTTAATGACCTTTTTTATTAAATCAACGCACGCAGGGACACAACACCTGCTGCTCATATCAATGACCGTGGCGTGGAAAAAAAATACATGTGTCGCAGCCCTATTCCGAGCCCAAAGGCTGACATTATACAATACGGTATTCATTTCTTTTTGGGTCGGTTAATAACGGCCATTCCGATGTGTAAATTATACATGGACCAAAAGGACTGATTAAATATGGATGTTATGATCGAGACATTTCTCCAACCTGCAACGTACTTGAAACGGAACATCGGCGACACGTCGAGAGACCCTTTCCGCCCTTTCTTCCCCTTTCCCATTCTTCCGCCCCTGTTTTCCCTGCCCCGTCTGCGTGAAATCCCATCCCCTGAACACGGCTTTGTCATGGCACCAGGCCTGACTTCTCAACTCATTTTTAAATCCCCCCCCCCATGCCCCCACCCTTTCTCCCGGGAGAACAAAGCTTGTTTGTGGTGCCTTCGCGCTCCGCCCCGGAGTGCTGATCAAAAGCCGGCCGCTCCTCCACGGCGGCTTTGAAAAGACACTCGTCCAGTCATGAAATATTCACCGTGTATTTGCGCACGTTGCCACAAGTGGGAACGAAGGTGTCGTGACGGGAGAAAATTGGCCGAACGCATATCAAACATGTTGGCGGATCCCAATATTTATATAATATGGACATATATATATATATATATATATATATATATATAGATAGATAGATAGATAGATAGATAGATAGATAGATAGATAGATAGATAGATAGATAGATAGATAGATAGATAGATAGATAGATAGATAGATAGATAGATAGATAGATAGATAGATAGATAGATAGATAGATAGATAGATAGATAGATAGATAGATAGATAGATAGATAGATAGATAGATAGATAGATAGATAGATAGATAAAATTATAAAACAATCTTTGTGAAAAGGCAAAGAAGTGAATTTTTACCCGAAAGTGAATTTTGAAATTTTTCTACACACAAAGAATAAGAACGATTCACGACTGAGTTGCTTTAGAGCGCCCCGTCGTCAGCCGCGAGGGAACGCACATTGAAAGGCGGACTTGACCGTCAAGAGCGCGAACAGGAGCTCTGCACTGGTTCTGCTTTAGAGCGCCTTGTTGTCAGAAGGGATGTGATATGCGGAGGGGTTTTTTTTTGGGGGGGGGGATTTGCAGGCAGCATGTGGACCGTGGCTGCAAGCTGAAGGTAGGAATAAAAAAGGAACAGGCAGTGCAGAGCTTCGCGCTGCCGCTTTAGAGCGCCTCGTTGTTGCAGGCCAGCCAAACAGTGGCTTGAAGCGTATATATTTTCATACTTTGCGGAATATGAAGTAGCATCTGCGCATGTGTGAGTCGACACTGTATAGATAATATATCCATCTCCGTCCAGGAAGTTTATGTTTCGAGAAAAGCAAAGCCGAGGCTCGCTGGGGCCATCTGGGATGCTGGCGGTCGTAATTAAATTTGATATGACGGGAGGCACTGCTGCGGCGGCGGGGGTCGGAGTGATGGCGGGTTATTTGAGGAAACGATGCTTCATGTGGAACAAGAGGGCGAGGAAGTAAAAGTCATCGGGAGAAAAGCCAGACGGCGTGAAGAGGATGTTGGGAATAAGGGATGGAGGGGGGTGGTGGAGTATGGATCAGGGGGCTGTTAGTGCCGCGGGCCAGTTCATGAGATGGTCGGTGCAAGCACACACACACACACACACACATACACGTACGTGTACACACTCCAGCTGCTGTCGGAATACTTTGGAGGGTGCCAAACTGGCTGTGAATCCAACAGATCCTTTTGCATGAGGAACAACCCTCATTGTGAGCTTCTGTCGAGCGTCCGGCATCTTCGCCCGGGGGTGTCTTTATTTAGCGCCTGTCGGCGGGTGAGGGAATCGGCGTTGTCTTTGAAAACTCTGCCAAGTGGAGATAAACGCGTCAGGGGAGAGTCGGGCTCAGCGTGTCGCATTTGCTAATCGGCACTTCCTGTCCTTCCTGTCAGCGGTTACGACAGCGGACGGCTGATCGTGTTATCAGGTGACAGGGTGAAGGAAAGGGTTAACGTGACCTTAATCCTCAGGCGTTTCTTTCTGCTCCTTTCAGGTGGCCTCACTGGGCGTGACCACCTTCACCCTTTGCGCGCTGTGCATCGACCGCTTCCGGGCGGCCACCAACGTGCAGATGTACTACGAGATGATCGAAAACTGCACGTCCACCACCGCCAAGCTGGCCGTCATCTGGATTGGGGCGCTCCTGCTGGCGCTGCCCGAGCTGCTCATCCGGCAACTGGTGGTGGAAGACGCCGAAATCCCCGACGAGCCTCCCGTGGAGCGCTGCGTCATCCGCATCTCCGCCGCCCTCCCCGACATGCTCTACGTGCTGGGCTTGACGTACGAGGGCGCCCGGTTGTGGTGGTGCTTCGGCTGCTACTTCTGCCTGCCCACCCTCTTCACCATCGGGTGCTCGCTGGTGACGGCGCGGAAGATCCGCCACGCCGAGCAGTCCAGCGTGCGCAGCAACAAGAAGCAGATCCGCCTGGAGAGCCAGATGAACTGCACGGTGGTGGCGCTGGCCATCGTCTACGGCGCCTGCGTGGTGCCCGAGAACATCTGCAACATCGTGTCCGTGTACATGGCGGCCGGCGTTCCCGAGAACACCATGTCCGTGCTCCACCTCCTCTCGCAGCTGCTGCTCTTCTGCCGGGCGGCGGTGACGCCCGTGCTGCTTCTGCTGCTGTGTCGCCCGCTGGGCAGGGCTTTTCTGGACTGCTGCTGTTGCTGCTGCTGCAGCCGCACGCCCTCCTCCACCACGGCCAGTGACGATAACGAACACGAGTGTACCACCGAGCTGGAGCTGTCGCCGTTCAGCACCATTCGCCGGGAGCTGAGTAACTACACGCCGGCCGGATCTCACTGCTAAGCTGAAGATCCCGTTTGCCTTGGCCGGTTCCGATGATGGAGGGCACGGTTAGGCCTCCCGTTTCTCATTCGGTCCGCTAAGTGGAAGCGGTCATCATTTGCAGCCCCGATGGAAAAATGTCAGCCGTCACATGCCAATACAAATTGTAAAGCATGGAGAAGATGCAAACTGAACCGTGTTTCAAAGGGGCCACCAGAAAATTGACTAAATTCAAAGTCAATTTTATAACGAGAGCTCTGATCAATTTTACTTGCATATTATTAGCAATTATGTATTCAACAGTTCCATTGAATCTGAATTTCTCTTGATGAGCGTTTTTTGCTCACTCCAAAAATTCAAAAATGTTTATTGAATTTTATTTGACTTCATGAGTAGTTTCTACTAATAATTGAGCACATTGCAATAAAGAGAGTCAAATTTCCTCAATAATTCAACTTGTAAAATGAATTTACATTTTTTTTTGTTCAAAAAAACTGTTCAAGATTTTTGAAATAAATACCCCTCCAATTTTTGTATTTTTTTTTTTCAGGGTGGAGTCAGAGCTCTCGATGTCGCCTACTAGGCCACACCCTTTAAAGACACACAGACTTGTTTTGCTGTTTCTTTTTTGTGTGTGTGTACAAATACATTTCAGATCATTGCCAAACAAATATTTTTGGGGGGATTTGAAATGATGCCGGGCAAATATGTATCATATTAACTAGTGGTGGACATGTGAAGCTTCGGGAAGCACTTGTGTACGTTTTTGACTCCTCCAGAGGGCACTCTTGGTTTAAAGATGAAGTGGAATTTTAATACATTTCCATTGTACTAACCTTTATATTTAAACCAAGAGCACCATCTAGACGTGTCAAAAAGTATCACAGGTGCTTCATGAAGCTTCGTTTCCCCATCATTAATATTAACCCTTTCGGGCGCAGCAGTTACTACAGTGGACAGCTGATCATGTTCCCAGGTTACAGGTGATCAATACTGGTGCATGAAAGGTTTTTTTAAAAATCCAATCGGTTAACACTGCCTGACATTACTACACGAGACTATTTACTTTTTTTTTTTTTAATCTACTATTATTGTCAATACACGCATATTTGTGATGGGAGATTTTTTTAAGCTTGCACGGTCTGTTGAACTCCAGTATAAAAAGCTGTCTCCAAAATTGCATAATATTTGGTACAGTTCTTATTCAGAGTGTCAATAGTGTAAATTGTGCAAGTGTACTTAATGGGGTGTCACCACTGTACATAGTGAACACGTTTAGCGTGACCCCGTTGGACATTACTGGGCTGGTCTCAGAGAAGCGTGATTGAGTGGAAATGGAAGGAAAAAAAGCTTCTCGACGGGCTCATCAAAAATATAAAACACGAACTCAGCATGGACAATGCGAATTGTCCGCGACACTGTTGTATCATTAAAAAAAAAAAAAAACTGTACACTCTTTGGTGCTCTTATGAATGCGCTGTAATCAACAAATAAGTCAGTTCCACAGTAATTGAACTGCACACATCATTTCTGGAGACAAATGGTGGTGATTTGTGTGGCTTTGGACTATACTTCACAAAAAAAAAAAAAACATTTTTAAATGTTGGAATAACTGATCAGCTAGAGTAGAGTGCTACCACAAGCATGCAAAACAGCGCCAAAGTGACGACTTTCAAATGTGTCAAAATGACAAATCAATGAGTGTGTTGTACTGTAAATGGGTTTTTTTGTTTGTTTGTTTTTTAATCATTTCACTCTTTCAGTGCCATTGCGATGAATTTCAATTACTTCATACATTTGAACTGGGGGGGAGCTGCCATTTGTTCGAATGGATTGGACTGCTTGGGCACTGAAAGGGTTATCAGAGACCTGGATGGACATACTTTAAAATAAAATATTGTCGCTCATTACAATCACGGTGAAATAGCCAAAAGGTAGTTTACGTCTATAGATATCAAAAGTCGTTCCCATGAAGTGGTACCTGCTTATTTTTATAAGTCCTGGGCAATTATCACTCCATGTCAGAGCAAGAACCGTATTGATTATGGATATGTAATCCAAGATGCTTAAAATATCTCACAAAGGTCATTCTGGTGCATGTTTTTTGTTTTTTGTTTTTCGCTGCTAATTAGTAATCGCTTCATGGGGACGACTTTTTTTCTTGGCTTGACCAAAAGGAACAAAAAAATAAATTATAATGGCCTTAACGTAGACTACTCCATGTCTCACAATCAGTTCAATTCTGCACTGCCAAATATTTAGATTTTTTTTTTTTTTTTACTCCCGGTCTTGGGGTAAGCGGACATTTGGAGCGCTCGCGAGGTCAGTTTGGCGCCATTGTCGACAATCCCGAAAGGTTGACCTTGCAGTGCCGTTAACAACGAACCGTGGTGCTATGCGCAAACCCCCAACCACAAATCACAGCTCATTATTTCAAGTCAAGTCCGGGATGTAAGGGCACTCGAGTCGTTCTGACCTCCCAAATTTTGATGCAGCATTTTCAACGCGAAGCATTCCAAGTGGCTCGGTGTGTAGTTTTGTGCGGTTCAAAGTGTTGATGAAGTGGTTTTTGTGGCATACGGTACATATTCTCAACTGCGTGAGTGTCCTGCGTCCCTAATTGGTGGCCGCCAATGTAAGCACATGCACTGTCGTCTTCAACCCCCGCTTCACTGGTTTCTAATCCTTAGTAGCTTTTTATATAGCCAAAAATTGTCCCTTTGTCTATCAAAGAATGAAAAACTGCATTAAAACCCTAAAATCTGAGTTTGATGTGTTTCTTGTTATCGCTGTCACGGTGGGTCAATTTACTGAAGTACTGAAGTCAAAGTACAAACAAGAAATACACTTGAAGTGAATTTTTTTTAAGTCTACACACCCCTCTTCATTTGCCAGGTGGGGAAGACAAAGAAAAAAAAAAAGACCAAGATTAAGTCATTACACCATTAACGAGAACTGGAACCTGTACAACTTTCATTGAAAAAAAATTATTCAACAGGGAAATAAATACCGTGTTTGCATAAGTGTGCACACCCCTTATAACTGGGCAGATGGATGTGTTCAAAATTTACCAATATCATTTAAACTCATGTTCATTGGAAATTAACAGATATCTGGCACTATATAAAGTGCTTGAGATTAACCCTGATTAACTTGCAGTTGTGATTGGGAGATGGCGGTTGGAACTGCGCAAAAACTTCACTCCTGCTAGAAAAAAACAAAATGTCAGGAAAAGCCCACTAGAACAGCTGAAGTTTATTTGGGGTTAATCAGAGGCCCTTCAAACTTAATACGAGTTTGAATGTGATTGAGGCATTCTGATCAGTTAAGAGGGTGTGCACACTTGTGCAACTACGTATGGCTTTTGTTCTACACGCCCCTTTGTACTGATGGCTTTGCTAACACTGGTTAACCAAGTTTTTAAAAAATGCTAAATTAGCGAATACGAACTGGAAAAATGCCCCTTACTTTCTTTCTTTCTGCGACAAGTACAAATACTCCTTGTTGCCAGCTCACTATGGCAACTCCCTCTGAAGCCTTTTTTCATTCTATTTAAAGCAAGAATCCATGCCGCCACACCAGTAGGGCTGTTGCTATGGAGACACGTCACGGGTTACGGATACCATATCGATACAGCTCTGCCAATGAGGTAAATAAACTTGTGGTCAAAACTGGCCTGTCATTGAATTCGGATAATTCAAAAAGTGTTTGGTTCAAAAAGATGATCCAAATACAAGATCTGATAGCTGAGAAAAAGAAAAAAAAAGTATCACCACACTGAGCAGATATTACGGGATGGAATGGGTTACTTTTGTTTGCCTTGTCACTCATTTCGAGGTCACGGGGGAAACGCTCAAGTGAACTAGAAGCATTTTCATTGATGGATCTCAAGTGTGTGTGTGCAATAATAAATTCCTTAAATGCCAGGGAGCGACTAATGAGGTTTCGTTACTTCAAAAGATCTTTTCTCTCCCAACCTGAACAGCAAGCCAGCAAGGCCGGTAATGATACATTGGCAGATACAAAGAAACGAAAGACAAGAGATGCATTTCACACGCTGGAAAAGGTGAAGGACACCAATTAAACGATGCAGATTGCCGGTATACAAGCGCATGGGGAAGTCATTTTGCACGGCGGAGGTGTCGCCAAGGAAGTGTTTTGCAACCCTGGGTTGAACTGAGGCAAATATTTTAGGTTTTGAAACAGAGAATATCACATTTTGCAATAATTTTTTTTAAAAAGGGGGGGCCACAGACGGACACCTGTTGCTGAGTACTTGATGGGCCTTCTCTAACAAGCGCTCCTTATTGCCATGGAAACCCTTCAGCCGGCAGACTGATCATTAGAGAGTGGTGATCCTTCTCCGAGGTGGCCCCGCCTTCCTCTTGAGACATCTCTTCCCCTTGGAACTGTAGGTTATCTTTTGCCTTTTTAATCTGCGCTTTTTATCTGCCGTTTTATCGCTCCACCCTCCCTTGTTCTACCTTTATCCTCCTCGGTCTTAAATCCATGTTCCCCCTTGCCACGGCTACTCCGTCTCGTCAATAATGGCCGTTGGTATTTTTAATCACAGGCAGGACGACGAATTGAAACCCCAATTAACGCCCTCCAACTTTGCCGGTGCTCAGAGGGAGCCACCATGTTGCTTGAAAATCCGATTTTCATCAAGGAGCACATTTTCTGGAGTGTTTACTCTTGCGTGGTGGCGTAACCACATTAGGGCGGTCAATTTATAGTGCGCAGGAGTGAGGATAATGCTCACAAATGGTTCAACCTCAGTAATGTTGTGGGGTGGATGGTTTTCATGGCGGCGAGCATGTCGGGGAGCAAAAATTAGTTTTCGCGGGAGGGAAGTATAACAAGCGGTGGAAATCAAATGCAATTTGCATGAATTGGATTTCAGTCGTTCATAATCACGTTGGGATTGATTAGTTATGGATGCCATCTTAATGCGGCACCGAATGTCATAGTGGGCGACATCATCACATTATGGGATGAACGGCTTTCATTTTTGTGATGTAAGCTGTTGTTTGGCGAAAAAAAATTTCGGAGGCCAAGGCAGGTCAAAAATATTCCTGAAGTCACGATACACTTCTGGATCAGTTTTTGGATTCAATTTATGCTTTTCATTGGAAAATTTCTCCACACAGGATATGTTCCTGTTCTACCACCACTAGATGAAAACACTGAATTCCTAGAGCAGGCTTTCACGCAAACACAAGGAAAGTCTTATTGGGACGGCTGCACACCAACAAAACCTCCATTCAGATGGTGATGGAAGCTTTAGCTGATACTCCCATGCACATAACAGCGGGGCGCTTTGCTTCTCCATGCCCCCACCTATTGAGTTCATCTCATTGCTATCTTTCTTCCAGATTCACTTGTATACAGACTCTCTCGCACACACATACTGATAATCTCCCATTGATGGGCTGAACCTCCTAAAAGCCTTTTTCATATCATTCACCCAAATGGTCCACTGCAGTGGACACAGGACAGGCCAGGCCACCAGATTGGAAAAGAGGACCCATCCCGATGAACTGGGCCCCTTCTTTTGGTGACGTGTGACTTCCTGATTATTGCATTCGAGCCACGAGCTGCGCCAGACACTCCTCCTGAGGAGGCGGCAGTCGATGGCTAAGTGCTGCGGAAGCACCGGTGGGGAGGACAAGGAGCAATTGTGTCTCCAGTTCATAAGCTTGCCATATCATCTTGAATGAAAACTGTTTGAAAATAAATATTACCGATAAAGCCACGTAACGCAAAGAATTGTACAGTGGAACTGTTTTTATCGGAAATAAATGTCATACTGCTTTACATTCGGAATATATTTCTTGCAACTGATGCACGTTAATCCGAATCAAGTCGTGTAATACAGGCTCAATAAAATTTGAATAACAAATGAAATCCCTGATATAGAACTATAAATTTCCACTTAGACTTGTCTGGAAATTACCCAAGCTTCCTCAGCGTTTTTGACGATATGACGCTTCGCCTGTGACCAAACGCTCCCGACAGGGAGGCAACGCTGTGGGTGATGTCATGACATGACATATTAGAGCTGTGAGTGGCGCCGTTCCTGTGATCGAAAGACGCCGGTTGTGGCTGTCCGTCCTTTAGCAGTGTCAGTTACATCATTTTTTCAAGCTCCTGGACCGCAACTTTATCATGAGCGGTGAGTACGCCCTCCGTCGGTCTCTCCCCCTCCTCGCCCCATCCCCGCCATTGCATACGCTGCATGGCAGACTCACCCTCAAACACTTTCTGCCTCCACTATTCATTCAGCCCAGTTCACCTTCACAGCACATCGAAAGCTGTCCGGTTGTAAATGGAATGGATACACATAGAAACACCATGCGCAAACGAACTCAAGTTTTACAATCAGCCTGACTCGACAGATGACATGTCAATATTATTCCACTATGCGGCATGGAGTGATGAGTCAAGTTCATCCGGAAGCGTTTTCGGCGAGGAGTTAGAGCTGAATGTGGGAACTTTGATATGCTCACCCTCTGCAGAATACATGGTGGAGAGTGTTTTGGGGTGTGGGTCGTTTGGAAAAGTCGTCCACTGCAGGAAGCTGGCCACGGACGAATCTGTGGCTTTGAAAATCATCATGGAGAAAGATTTCAACAATGACGTGCAGACGGAAGTGGAAACACTGGAGGTGCTGAAAAACTTCAATTTGGAAAAATACAACATCGTCAAATGGTACAGCTCCTTTGTCCACGAGGGCCATTATTGTCACGAGTTTGAGAAGCTAGACATGAGTCTTTACCAATACCAGGTCAGAGAGAAAAACAATCTGGAGCTAAAAGAGATACGACCTATTCTGCAGCAGGTTTGCTTCCCCTACCGAATGTCGGATTGTCCAAAGATCGGATGTGGCGAAATGACCATTCGTCTCCGTTTCAGGTTGCTTTATCGCTGCAACTCCTCAAGAGCCTCGGAATAGTCCATACCGACCTCAAACCGGATAACATTATGCTCGTGGATCACGTGCATCAGCCACTGAGGGTGAAAGTCATCGATTTCGGCACGGCCAATTTGATTTCGGAACGGTGCAGGGGCTCGGAACTTCAGACGCTCTGGTTCAGGTGAGCGAGTGACAACGGGATAAAAGTGAATCGTGATCATGAAAGGCTATTAAAATGTCAATGTTTTGGTGAAGGTCTCCAGAGATTCTTCTGGGTACTTCCTTCAATGAGGCTATTGATATCTGGTCTCTCGGCTGTATTGCAGCAGAACTGTTCATGGGCAAAGCGCTGTTCCCCAGCAGCGATGAGTTTGATATGGTGAGTCGGATCGAATCTCCTTTGAGACCTAGCCTAGAGATCCTACCCGCCATAACTCCCTTTTGGTCAATGCTGATGTTATTTCACTAGATGAGACACGTACTTCGAGTCATCGGCAAGCCACCCAATCATCTGCTGAATACCGGGGTGTACACAAAGCAGTATTTCGAACATTATATTTCCACAAATAAGAAAAGGAGACCGACCCTTTGGATGTTTAAGGTACGGAATGTTTTCAAGGGTTGCGGTCAGTGCAGTTTTGGGTTTTTCTGATGAATCAAATTGTATCCCGTTTAGTCGAATCGTTACAATTCCTCTTGCAAACCCTGCACCCTAAACAGCCTATATGACCTTCAGGAGGTAAGAATGCTGAAAGTTCCCGACAGTGAATAAGTTATATGTGGTTCCTACCATTTTTTACATTTCCTTTTCACGAGGGATGTGATGAACTGACGGGAGAAGACCTGGATAGGAGGAGCTTTGTTGACTTATTGGTGAAGATGCTGCATCTGGATCCCGACGAAAGGATCACACCCAACCAGATTCTTCAACATCCCTTCATCACCATGAGCCACCTCCTCGGCAACTTCTACGACTGCCAATAGTAAGAAATTGTCTTCCGTGGGTGGTTTACTGACTCAAATGTGAAAATTTTCTAGTGTTAAATCCTGCTTGGATCTCCTGAGCGGGCATTTGATTGAGGCCTCGTTGAACCAAGGAGACTTTCTGCCGTCGCAGTGGAGTGGGACGGACCACCAAGACCCTTCGGGATGAGGACGACAGGAGATGACGGGAGATAACGCCGATGTGACTTCCTACTATCCGCTTGCTTTTGGAGTGTTTCGATAAGAACAATTGGAATATATGGAGAAAAAAAATATCAAATGAAAGTCAAAAGCAAAAAAAAATGGAGCTGTCCTATGGTAAAATTGGGTGTGAGAGCAAGACAGATTGGGGGCGGGCCCTGCGGACGAACCCCCCCAAAAAATACTGAATTGGGTTCAGTTTTGGGTTCTGGTTACTTTCACCCAAAACAACTGATTACTGTGACTTTGTGACTGAGTGCAAGAAATCATTCGCAAATAAATCTAGGTCTGCCCTGAAGTACAATGGAAAAACTTGGCAGCGTAAGACTGTTTCTCCCTCTTGGCGCTCATTTCTTACACAGCACCTTTGAACAAAGCCTCGACAAGAACAGTTCAGTTCCAGTGCTTTTTACAAGGGATTAAGCTGCATTGTAAATCTACTTTCGTGCATTGTGGTATCGTATAGTCGCATACCAGCGCTTGCCGTTCGCATTGACTTTGTAATCAAGGTGAGATGTTGAGAGACACTTTGCAGCATACCGATGGGAGCACTCATAATTGAGTGTCACGCGTCGTGGGACAACCAAGATGTGGTCAAATTCAATTCAGAAGAGTGCTTTTTAATCCTCGGATTTTAGTGCCTTTATCCTTCATGCCTGAAGCAGGTTCATGCCTTCCATCTCTCAACTCAACTATTGAGAACACTTTAAAACAACCACAGCCACAGAATAGATATTAATTTTGAGACCAGTTTTAAAGATGGGCAGCGAGGGGGCTTGCCGAATGTTCAGCGGGTAGTCATTCCAAAAAGGGGTGCCAGCAACGGAAAAGGCTTGATACCCTCAAAGCCTATGCTTGGTTCTTGGTACCTCTAATAGTGTCGGGTCCGCAGGACCTGAGGCACCGGGGCGTAGGGTAAGGTGGAGTGAGGGATCCCAGAGTAGGAGTTATGCGCTCCCGCTTACGAATACCAGTCAAGAGGCGGGCAGCAGTATTTTGGACCAACTGGAGACACTTAATGGAGGATTGGCTGACTCCAAAGTAGAGATTTCGTCCTGGTTATATTCCTTTAAATTTTGCACAACCAGTGGGCACCAGCTCCCACTGATGAATGCTAATGAGCCTGATAGTTGTTGTATTTCTGGTTCGCCATTGTCCCTGAGTGCACCAGAGCTCAGTCTACCACAGGATCATTCGCGACACTGAGGCCTTTTCTACCAATTCGTGTTTTTGTCGACAGTTCAGTGTGACTGGTGAATAAGGCGGCATCTGTGGATCTCAAGGACGCGCACGCTTTGCCCTCTCCTGACATAAATGTCAGAAGAAATCTTTGCACCGTCTCCCCCCCAAATGCCAGCGTCTGCCGGCACATCCGCCCACGTCACCTGTCAGCATGTAAGGGAAGAACAGGAAACACTTGAAGGATGCCTGAACATGGCTGCACCACAGAGCCTTGAGCAATCGTTCTGTCATTCCGCCTGATTTTTTTATCTCGAGTCTGTGCCGCCATTTTATCACTGGCCTCAAAAAGTCAAAAACTGACAGAACTCTTTGCATCCCCCCCAGAACCCCTTTGCAACCACTCACTCGCTCTGTTCTACTCTGGTTCAGCCGGAGTTTAAGCGGGATGACATCGCGCATCGCCGGTACGCTAATGGGAGGAATCAGAGTCAACACAAATAGGCCACGATTTCCCCCTGCTAGCGCTGTTTTGCTAGGACTGGCACCCCTTGGCGACAACGGGGGCGACATGTTGTTTTATTTATATTTGTACAATTTTGACTCAAAATACTGAAAAAAATACTGGCGACAACCTCAGGGTTGTGACAGCAGCTTCATGTCACACTCGGGCCACAAAAAAATATGTTAGCTTAATATCGTTCGTATCATGCCTATGACATTTTTCTTTATGTCGGTTACATTCTCAGTTGCTCAGCTCTTGATGCATCATCTGATTACATTTTTCAAAATCTGCTTGACAAAAGCGGCAACACTCAGTGCGTATTGACGTCCGTGTTGTTATTATTCATTTCACCTTGCTAATGTAAAGACGCTAAATCAACCGCCGTCCTTATTACATGCGCATCTTATTCATCGCCGTAAACCAATGAACCCCTTTGCAACCACTCACTCGCTCTGTTCTACTCTGGTTCAGCCGGAGTTTAAGCGGGATGACATCGCGCATCGCCGGTACGCTAATGGGAGGAATCAGAGTCAACACAAATAGGCCACGATTTCCCCCTGCTAGCGCTGTTTTGCTAGGACTGGCACCCCTTGGCGACAACGGGGGCGACATGTTGTTTTATTTATATTTGTACAATTTTGACTCAAAATACTGAAAAAAATACTGCCGACAACCTCAGGGTTGTGACAGCTTCTTCATGTCACACTCGGGCCAAAAAAAAATATGTTAGCTTAATATCGTTCGTATCATGCCTATGACATTTTTCTTTATGTCGGTTACATTCTCAGTCGCTCAGCTCTTGATGCATCATCTGATTATATTTTTCAAAATCTGCTTGACAAAAGCGGCAACACTCAGTGCGTATTGACGTCCGTGTTGTTATTATTCATTTCGCCTTGCTATTGTAAAGACGCTAAAGCAACCGCCGTCCTTATTACATGCGCATCTTATTCATCGCCGTAAACCAATGATGACACTCGCAGCTCATCCTAAATCTCCCTTTCATTCTCTGGTTTACCTTCCACCTCACCGTTTGAACAGATTAGTCAAAGGCAGACACGCTCACACACACACAGAGTTTTAATCTTCTGTTCATAGCTGCCAATGACTCAAGCAAAATGGATCAGGGAATCGGGGACTACGTCCAATGAAAAGGAAGCTGCCTCATAGCAACACGCACACACACACACACACACACACACACACACACACACACACACACAAACACACAGATAGACGACTTCACCATTTTTAATGTTGAGCTTGCGGGCTCTGTGTTGTGTTTTGAGGCTTAAGAGTGCACACATTCATTGTTGGTGTCCATGTTAATGCATTCGGATGTGCATCCGCACCCCCCAAAATAGCTTGCGTCCGCCACGATGAGTCACAAAAGCCGTCATGTTGTATCAGCCTACCGTGTAGGGTGTTCATGCCACGAGGCCCACCCGAATAGGACGGTCACAGTCTTTGCGTGCGCTGCCATGCGAGCGCTTTTCGACCTCCCTCTTGGGCCTCGCTTTTGCACTGGCCTACATCCACGCCAGCTGCTCTTGCAGGCCCGTCCAACTTTAAAATACAATGTTTTGGCAAAGCGCTCTCCTGTTGCCGAGTCAACGGCGCGGAGTGGAAAACAGGTTGAAATCAACGCTGTCAACAAAAAGAGGGCAGCGTGTTAAAATAAATCTAAACTTTGATGTGGGGGAAACTATTCGAAAAAAAACACAAAAACAAGGTGACTTTTTACCCAGACGCAGAATATTACAGACCGTAATGAGATCCCATATCAGCTTGACAAATGACATTCTGGTTTGATAAGATTTGACAGATATAAGCATCCAAGCATGCGAAATGGGATTTTCCGCGTTCATTTTTAATTGCTGCTTAATCTGGATCAAATGTGGATGAAATTTTATCTGGCGTCAGAAATTCTCACTTTCTTAACAAAGTTTGTTGTCATGTTTTATGATATTTGCAGCAAATTTGCTGTCTTTTACTTGCACATAAGTACACCGACAAATAGCAGCCTTGTAAAAATCCATCTAGAAATTCCATTTGCAGTATGCCCTCCAGTCCAAGGATATTTGGCTGCTCAGCCTGACGCTAGTATGCACATCAAAATCATATTATTTACATGTCTTTCATGTGTGAGTCACAGGAAATATGACCCGGCCGCTGTCGTGGGGGAGTGAGAGATTTAATCAGGCGTACAAAACCTACATTCAAATTCCACATTTCCTCAATGACTGAAAAAAAATAAATAAATCACGGTTGCTGTGCAGTACACAAACCTCCCCTTTCAACAAGTGTGATTCTACGTCATATTTCTCCCTCGGGAGCTCGGTGCCTGCGGTAGCCTCTAGTGGGAAGCGTCAAACAAAAGCGAGCACAACAACAAGCTGTCATTGTGCAGCAGTAGTTGGGGTGGTGTCGTGCAAAAAAAAAAAAGATGCAGCAATGATGATGCATGGGGGATGTCACCATTTACACCAGGGAGGAAGAGTTCGTGTTTCATCGCTCCGCTACGGGTGTCATGTGCTGCAAAATGGACGCCCTTGTCATCAGTCGGGGTTGATGGAACGATAAGAGTGTATTGACACTATTAGCATGCTAGCATTTTGAAACGTGGTGTTCATTTTCTCCCTAAAAATAATTACACTTAGTCACAGTTACGGGAAGTAAAAATTTTACATAAATTCTACATTGCTCACAAAAAGAAAGTCATTATAATGTTTGGTGATGCTAGCATATGCAAATAGCTTCCGACGTGACATTATGTGTGCAAAAGAAGTGCCGTGAACGGCTGTTGTCATTTTTTATTTTATTTGTTATTTTTTACAACCCCAAGGTACTGATAAACCTCTGCTGCCGTGTTCCCTGTCACCGCATGCACAGGCGCGTCTTCGCCCGGCCCACTCGCACAAATATGTCGATGTTGTCGATAACGCAAAGCGCACTCACACACACCGAGCGTACAACGCGGTGACGGAAAGGAAGGGCGAGCGCACGGGTTTTGCGAGTAAAAGCCGCTTTTGTCCGCACAACACAAACAGACACTTGGACATAGGAAAGCAGGAAGGGAGGCTGTAACTTTTCACAGAGGGCCTGCCCGCGACCCGAGTTCGCTTTCCTTTCCGTGGTCATGGCAGCCTTTGTACGACGTGTGTGCGTGTGTGTGTGTGCGCTACCTTGTATCCTGTGTGCACGTCAGCGTGAATGGATGATATGCGGGAGGTGCGAGACGAGGTCGACAGACCTCATTGTGACACCTCCTCTGTCTGTCGTCAATTTCCTGCTTTATTTCCCCCATTTATTGTCTCATCCTTCAATGGGAGCGAAATGTTTTTGTGCACGGATGCAAAGCAGCCCCCTGAGCGCTCGCGCGTAAAGTCGGCACTTCGTGGCATCTTCTTAAATCGGAATTGGACTTCTGACTTTCCGATTGGAAAGTTGCGAGGACATATGGTCAGCCCAGACGGGATTGTAGCCAAATGCTTTAGAAGTGCGGTCCAGACAACTGGCACGTTTAGCCTGGGAAGTGGTAATAGCTTTGAGTCTCAGATGTGGAGAAATCCTGCATCCTGTTCCTGTGTGTCTCCAGCAGGCGGCAAATGTGGGCTTTCCCTTCTGTGTGCACACCTGCTGCCGGTTTTCATCGGCCTTGTATTGAAGGACTGACAAACTGCCTGCAGCTTGTTGGATTATTTGACCTTGTTGCTGCTCTTGCTCAAGTGTTTTGTTTTATAGACCTCATTCTCGCTCTCGCCATAGTCATTCGTGTTCCCTTCATGCCATGTTTTTGTAATTTACTTGCCATTTAGTTTTCGGTTTAACTATTTTCTTGCCTTTTTTTGTTAATGTATTGTTTTTCCTGGATCCCTGTGACCAGCGTTTTCCATTTTGGACTTTGTTGGCTATGCGTCTTTGATAATCAACATTTTTGACATTGCATGTTGTTTGTGTTTACATTTCTGGGATCCTAAACATCATTTGGTTCGTTCCGAACCTGACGGAATCTGGGTGTCTTTTTTTCGGTTTGAAATGTGATTTCAATATGAGTTTTATGCGAGGTGAAAATTATTTCACGTATCTGGTGCACACATCAGTAATACATTCAAATTTAGAGGTCGCTTTCCCGAGCTCCTCCAAGGACACAATATTTGCCTTATGCGCCAAGTGAGCTCTCAGGTACAATTACACAAAGATGTTCTCCGTGCGGCCATTGCCATAGTAACCACAAAAAAAAAAGAAAGGTCTCCTTTTGAATATCCTCCCTTAGAAGATTTCGCGCAGTGGAAGCCGTCAGGAGATATACTCGGAGATCAATGAGAGAATGGCAGCGGGAGCATGTAAATCCGCTCCCAGTGTTCCCAGCTGGGGCGTGCGATGGGGAGGGAGGGGGCAGGCTGTTGCTAGGTGGAGTTGACTGGTGCTTTTCGGGTTGATTAGACTGGGTTGAACATACTTGAAATGCACTGAAAAGCTCTCGTTTATCAAATAAATAAAGGAATGAATGTGCTGGTGGGGCAGTAGCACCCGTGGGTGGACCTGGATATAAAAATCTCGAGGATGAAGCTAGGGCAATGGTAGAAGAAGGAAGTGGTGAGAAAAGAAGTGGGAAGAAGGAAAAGGGGAGGAGTGATCACATAATACTGGAAATGCGGTTTGATGGAGAGGCACTCACTTGCCACAATATTAGGGACACCCGCACAAGAAAAGGAGATTACAACGCCACCGGCCATGGTCGCCGTGTTATTTTCCGAAAAGGCAGAAAAGGGTGACGTTTGAGTCTTTCGTTCATCTCATTTTTCTTCTTCAATGCAATAGATAGCTGTTAGCTAGCAAATGTACGCGAAGGAAAAACACCGTTTACGATGAAGAGATGTTGAACTGCACCGCATTAGACAGAGCTAGCCTCTTACGCACAGATTTCCCCGAGGACAACGAGCAGCTCTCATTACCAAAAAAGCGCACCCTCGATTACAAAAGGCAGATTTGGGATTTGGTTTGCGCGGGGTGATTGTTTATTGGTTGCATAGCGGATTCGGACGCGTTCTTGTTCATCCGCATCTTGTTGAATCTCAGCTGCAGGCTGGAGGTTAATCACCAATGCGACAGCGCCTTCATTTTAGTAAGCCGAGGGAGGCTGGATGCAGACCAGAACAATAGTCCGGGGATCTAAAATCCAGCGAAATTCTGTTTCATTCTTTTCTTTCTTGTTTCATGCAGCATGTCAATCGCCAAATTGCTTTTAACACCGCACCCAAATAACACAGAGTTCTCTGTCCACATTCGCGGTTGATAAATCCAAACTCGCACACACCTATGCGCTGGCTGTGGGCCAAATGGAATTCACCAAGGCAACAGCGAAGTCCGACACAGGTGGTGTGATACGCATCTGCACCCACGGACGCACGAGTGTGCAAAAAAAACAAAAAAAACAAATTTAACTGGGCGAATAGGCCGTAGATGCGATTGAGATAAGATTTCCCGCCTTTAAATAGAAATATTCTTTATTTTGTATTTATATGCTTCAATTCTGCAGAAATGTAAATTCCATAATTTTCTCTTCCCAATCTCCCAAGACCATTGTCCAAATAAGAGTATGACACTGAAGGTGAAAATGAGAGAATCCACAGAGGATCCATAGAGTAACTTAATGAAGACAGACTCTAGTTGGAGATAGAAGAATGTGATGATGGCACAAATCCATTAGAAGACCAGAAAGAATCCGGGGCCGGACAGCCAGAAGGGAAGAGAATGGGGTCAGGGGGCTAATTGGACAGGAAATACATCAGCCAGGATGAACTGTGCGCAAATGATAGCACCTGAGCACAAGGATAAACACGAACTGTGCATTGATAACTCGCTAGCTAGATGCTGAAGTAAAAAAAAAAAAAAAAAGTACCGGTAATCTTGACTGGTTTAGATTTGGATGACAGAACTTTTTGTGGTAGCCTTAGTCGCTCTGAGTCCCGCATTACCCCATTGTCAAACGGCGTTCCACAGAGTTCCTTTCTAGAGCCTCTGCTGTTTTCATTGTATCTGCAGCCCTTGTGTTCCATCAGAAGAAAACTTTGAATTTCCTTCCACTGCTATACGGATGACTGTCAGATCTATGTCCCACTGAGCAAATAAAGACCCTTTCTCATTGAGGCCACTTTTGAGTTGAGTTGAGAGTTGGGGAAGGCTGATGGAATGATGGATGGATATAGTCAATATGTGTGAGCCTCATAAATACATTGTAAAAATGCCCAAATAGTCTCAAAAGACATATTTTTGCCGCATCGAACAACAGGAATCTGGCACGGACACACACACACACACACACACACACACACACACACACACACACACACACACACACACACATACACACTCTTTGTATTCCGGCCTGGATGTATTTCAGACACACTTTGATCCAGCAGATTTCTGAGGGGTGTTATAAGATTATAGGGATCGTCGGCGGCAGATATGGTGAACTCTCGCTCTCGTTATCTGCTGTTGTCTCTTTTGTTCCCGCTGCCTGTCTTTCTCGCTCGTGATGAATCAATTCAGAATATTAGTCTGTGTTATGGGAGAAGAAAAAAACAAAAGTCAATATAAAGCAAAAGTCGAATGAGGCGATGCTTCCATAAATGATGAATCAAGCTCGGTGAGCGTGCCGCTCGGCGTATGTCTTTTAGCACCTGAGCATGAAACTGGAAATAACGCTAAGGCTTTTCTCGATGCACACTACGTACTTGATTATGCGCTGTAAAAGGTGCGGCTAGTGATTTATGCATGACAGGGAGAGGAGGAGGCGAAGGTGACGTGGTGTACGGAGGAAAAAAAAAAAAGAAGAAAAATGAGAACGTGAACGGTAGCAGATGGGGGTCAGCGGCGAATGATGGATTAAAGAAGGGGCAGCAAAGAGATTTATGTATGATTTATGGATCGTTTCGCTCGCCGTACGGGAGAAATGAGCAGCTGGTGCGTGCCACGGAGGACGGCAAAGCCCAAGGTTGAATTATTCAAAGGAGTCGTCGGGGTAAACACCGCGAGTCGACACGCTCACCTCCGAGCGTTTCGACCCTCCTCGGTGCTCCTCATAGACTGATGGAGCAGGAAGTGTGTCAGTGGGTCAAAGGCAGACGTCTCTACCATGGCGGAAACTGTCACTTCAATTAACCTGGGGGGGGGCTGGCTGCTGTATTTAAAGGCTACTAGTGAGTGTCGGATTCCCCAAATTTTGGCTGGAATTACTTTTCATGGGAGTCATGTAATTAAGAATACAATTTAGCTACATAGGGGATTTTAGTCTTATAAACACATTTCTTGGTCTACATTAGTCCATGATGTGAAATTTTAATTTTTGAAAACAACCACATAGCTTCATCTTCCATTCCCATGTCCGTTTAATTGTATGCTAACAAACAACACAAACCCGGCTAACGAATATGATGCGTTCTTTATCCTCTGCAAAGAATGACGACTATTACTGCAGTTTACTGAGCAAATGGTACACCGGGAGCAGCACAATCTTCGTTGAACTGAAGCATAAAAAGTGGCAAGAAGCTGTTTCCTTCTTTTACTTACTTGACTCATTAAAAAACACACACACACCCAGATCGTATAAATAAATCTCAAGGTGCCATCGTATTCTATTTCTAAAGTCCTCGTTTATGACATAACTCTTGGATCGGATCTCATTAGATGCTAGCAAATGAAGTGGCCCGCGGCTATAAGCAATTGTTTCTAATTGGACTGCATCTTAATTGTTATCGGTTTGTCCTAAATAGTTGCCTGGCTAGCAGTAACTCTGCGACTCAAATCGAATGGAGCAATTAAATCTCCATTAAACCCTAAAATTGCCACAGTCTGCATTAATAAACAAGTTCGGGAAATTAGCGATCTCTATGCTAGCGCTCGGCAGGATTTATCATGACATTTCTTTGAATCGGTTAGCGCAACAGGCTTTTGCCGGATGCTAATGTGCCATTTACCTATGAAACCACAACCACGACGCAACAACTGTCATTTAATAGGCCGTTTCAAAAGGTTAAAAGTGCCATCTTGGCTTTCTGATAACACAAGAGAGTGTTGACGTGCCCGATTCGCCCACGTGTATTACAGACGTTTGTGTGTTAAAATGAGCATCTTAAAGTCATAATCCAAAAGTAGCATTAAAGGTCCTTTTCCCAGGGAAATAGCTTCGAATTATCTATTGTGTGCTGAAGGGATAATCTTATTTTTCATGTCATTGTTCTTCATTCATTTGGAAAGGTTTCCTCTTTCTTGTTCTTGTGTTAGCGCGGAGCGCCGAAACGGTCGACAAAACGGAATTCCCCCGTCATAATTAACGTCAGGATTATGCTGATCCGAATGGAACGGTGAATTTCAGCGGAACAGGTGACCCCATCTTGCGATTGACTCATGCGGCTAAACACGAACACAAAAGCAATCATTTCGCCCTCACGCGGTAAGCGTGAGGAAGTGGGAACCATGTGGTGGCCGCGGTGGCCCCTGCCGTCCGTGTACATGACATGAATGGTAATTTGCTCATTACAGCTGCGCCCCGAATGACGTTCAGACAAACACATGCTGCTTTTCGTTTTAAAGAGAAAAACGCCGCTCGTGCTAACGCTAATTAGCCATCCTTCTGTGTTTTCCCCTCAACAGGGTCGCAGGGGAAGATAGCGCCAAAATAATCATTCATGCTGATTTGAATAGATTGAAACAAACTATTTTCACTGGTTCATGCAGCCTGTAACCTAATAACCTTATACCCGTCTAGTAACACCAAGAAGCAAGGGGTTGTTATCAAATATTTCCTATGTCACTACTTTGACATTTCAATGTTTCCAAAAAAAAAGGGCTAGTGGTGCAAAGTGAGTGTTTGCGTCGCCGCGCAAATGTGTTTGGCACGCGCTCGACAGACGAGCAGACAGCAGCGCGCGTGGGCGCCGCATCGTGTGGGAAGTGGCGGAGCGCGCGAAAGATGGCGTCGGCGCCATGAGGAGGAGAAGAAATAAAAGAGCAGAGGTGAGATGCAGATATGGGCAACAGATGGAGGGAGTCCAACGCGGTCACCACCGTTCCCGTTTTGAACTCTGACCTCATCGGGAAACATGCAAATGTCATCCAAAAAAAATCACAGTCGGCAGCTCGGTGGCCAATCTGGAGTTAGCCAATCCTCGTCGTAAAGCGTTCTTAATTGGAGCACGTAGCGGGAGCATGTAATTGATTCTGGACTGCCTCAATCGGCTACTTGTGCATTTTACAATTCATTTTCAGAGTCTTTTATGGTCTCCTGCCACCTGCCTTGCACTCCAGGTCAGCTGACCAGCTGTTTCCGGAGGTACAGAGGTCTCGACCGAAAGCTCGGAGGGGAATGAAAAATCATTTTTCGTCGCTATGGAATGGCCTCCCTCCGAGCGACCATTTTTAAAAACTCATTTTAAAACAATTTTTGTAGACTTTCATAGTTTTGAGGCCTCTACACCTCCATTTCCCAAGACCGTCACATGCTCGTTCTTCCTTGCGTCCATCTCCACTCCTCCCCCCAACACGTCCTTCGGTGACACACAGGATCATATTCTCTCTCTTGGGAGTATGATGGAGCCAATTATTAGTCATTGATAAGCAGAGGAAGGTTCTTTACTCGTCCGCTCGAAAGACCTTGGAAGGAAAAAGACCCAATGAAAAAATACCAATGTGCGTTCTAAAAATTGTGTTTTTCTTGCCCCCCCCCAAAAAAAATATGACTTATGCAATTATGTGGCTGACAATATATTAAAATTCAAGCTAGGCGTGGCACCCAAAATCCCCGCTCCTCAACCGTGCTTGACTTTCTTTTGGCAATTGGCGAATAGTTTTGGTGCATCACCGCCAGTGGCCACAAGGCGGACAGAATGCACCAAAAGCAAAACACCAAACTAAAGTCAAAATAAAAGAAGATGAAGAAGAGATACCAGGATTAGAAGAAGAAGAAAAAAAGTGAGGGCGGGGGATAACGGTGTTTCGTTAGCGTTTTTGCGTTTCCAACAAAGCAACATCTACCGCTTTGTTTCCATTCGTCTTTTGTTTTTCATTTTGGGGTGATATGAAACATTTTGACATCACAGACTGGAAGACAGTGTCTCATCTCCATTGCCGGTGTGGGTGTTTATTAAGAGACACACTTTGGGCTAAGAATAGACTTTTGTAAAGAATGAGTCATCTTCAAATAGGATGAAGGTTTTGTGTCTCGGGCATCTGATATTATTATTTCAGGTTAATAAGTGTCCATGTATTTGTTTTCCATACCATGGGTGGCTAGAGACAGAATATTTTGGGGTGATTAGTCAACTAACATCCAGCAAACTCTCAACTGTCAGTCTTTGACACCCATGTCACTCACCAGGCAAGGGCTTGCATCTCAGAGCATTCAAGGTCACGGATGCTAGAGTAAGAACTTTAGGACGGCGAGTTCCAAATGGACAAAAATAATACCTGTCCCTCACATGCACTTTTTTTGTTTTGTCATGCAAAAACTAAACTGTTGAGAGTCGGCAACCATGACACCCCAAATCAAAACTCATCCCAAGGTCATTCCTCCCATGGCGCCGCACTGGATCGTCAATTTCCTACGCTCCGCCCCGTCCGTCTGAGTGGACGCGGAGGAGGAGGAGAGACAACAACATCAGCAAGCGTCCGTATGACTAAATCCCCCAAGTCCCCGTTGGGCTCGATACCAATCAGAGCGCACGCAAGCAGAGTCTCCGTAACCCATGGCTACAATCGCCCACAAGCTCGCCAGGGCACTACGGAGGATAGTGAACAGGATGCACAAAAAAGGCTCGCAGTATACAGTTTCAACGTGAGACGAAAAGCAGAAATCCCCCCCACCACCACCACCACCACCACCTTGAAGCAGACACCTTTCAGCTAAATTGGATCATACACTGAGCAATCACTCGTCGGAACGCCCGCCGTCCGGCGGCGGCTCCACAGAGCCAGACAACGGAGTGTGTCGCTCAGTGAACAAAGAAGGGGGCGGGGGCGTACGTGGGCGCCAGTTATGACAGGTACCAGGAAAGGTCAACAAGGTGGAACAAAAGACTTGTAAATGTCAGTCGCTACGAAGTTGCCATTGACAACCAGGCCACCGGCTGGTGAGAATAGTGACAAATCATCCTAATTAGATTTTCCTCAATAAAAGGGGGCTTGGGCGCACTGTGGCCGCGATGACGACTTCAGATTGATTTTAGCGGCGAGCGTGCTATGTGTAAAAATGTTGTAAGTGAGAGTCCATCCGAAGATTTTAGCATCTAAAAAAAGTGTTCTTCTTTACTGAAGCCGAAAGAAGGCGGAGAGGTGAAACTGAAGGTGAGCTTGAGGTGGAAATGACGTACGAACAAAGATTGGTGATTGGGGTTACTTAAGATGACGGGGTGGAAAGGAAAGGAGTGGATAAAATTATGTTGATACTTCTACAGGAACTGCATACACCCAAAAATATATTTTGGGGGGGCTAAAGCAGTCATTTAAATCGGAACAATACATAATATACATGGAGGACAATACAATGGGACACTTAGGTCTGTTAACCCGTATGTATTTTGGGGGGAAATGCGCTGACACCAATTTTAACGACAGCAAAAAATTTGGGGAGTTGAATTGCCCGATTTAAAATTTGTATCGAAATTTCTCGCCTTGAAATTCGGAGTATATGCTCTGAAGTACTGCTACAAACCGACCATTCAAACTATGGCGGATGCGTCAGGACAATATCACCTAGCAATAGCGCTAGCAAGGCTGTATTTAACCCTTTCATGCACTCTGTAACCTGACAACATAAGATGTCCACTGTAGTAACCGCTGTCCTTTAAAGGGATAATGAATTGTTTTTAATTCATAATAATAATTATAATAATAATAATAAATTGCCAGAGTTGGAGAAGTCGATTAACTCCAAGAGACATACAGGCAAGTTGATAACAATATCATCTTAAAGAGAGGAAGGGGGTGGGGTTGACAGGGCGCACCCTCCGCAGTCGGAGAAGTGGGGGAGATTGGGGGGTTGCTTGCTTTGAATCCTAATGAGGGAACTGTTGAAGGCCTCGCGGGAATAATGCAAAGCTCCTTTCGGGAGAAATGTCTTTATCCTCCATTCATCCTTTCCTCTACAAATGTTATCCGAGCAACAGGCACCCAATTGGAAATATCTCCAGTGCAGAAAGCATGACGACAAACAGTGCAACTACAAACACACATGAAAGCCTCGTATTGGCTACACAATAGCACGAGGCCAACCGTCCATTCATTAATGGCAAAAAATTGGGAGGAAATGGGTTCTGAAATCACATTTTCTGAGCTCCTCGTTCTAAGTGCGCGGCCGCAGACACATTAATTTCCGGAGGGACTAAGTCGAGCGTCAGACAAAGACAGCTTCATCTTCCTATGGCCATTGGTTGGGCTGAAATGAGCCTAATGGAACGGATTTGATGAAAAAATTTTCTCGTCACGCCATTTGACGGCAGGCTGTCGAGGACCTTAATGGGATGGAGATGTGACTGGAGCGTTTGGCTTACTGCTCTTGACAAGGAGGAAAAATATGATTAGCTGTTAGATAAAGCACCAAGGATACAAGATGGTGGGCGGGGGGGTGTTTTGTGTCAGTGTTTTTTAACCTGACGGCCACTGATACACACGAGCAACCATTTTGCTCATGTTTCGGTGAATGGAAAACAAGATTTTAGGGCACAGAAGGGGCCCGCCCAAGCCAGTCTCAGAAACGTCACAATGCTGACATCTACTGTTCAATTTTAATACTGAAGAATAATGCGGTTTTCCTATCCTGTTAAAACGTGTCCTGCCGGACTGCATTTGCAATAAATGTACACGACATCACAACACAAACAAACACGGGAGGGAGTATATCATAATCTTGCGTAGAAAAACGGTATGTAGGCGAAAAATGCCGAATGAATTGTCATAAATCGAAGTTTATAGGAAAAACGCTAAAGTCTTGTTTTGCCCGGACGTTCCTGAACGCACCAGCAGGTCAGCGGATGCTCGCAGTCGCTGCGTTTACCGCAGAGCGCCTTTGAAAACGGAAAACAATGTTTCGGAACAGGAAAGCGGATGCGTCTCGATGACCCAAAGATGGTCCGTCGCTCCAGAGACGGTCCTCAAATCGGGACCGACGAGTCCAACGGTTGCGGTGAGGCTGACGAGATCGCTCGGTCTCTTCCGCCATGGATGCGGCTGTACTTCTACGGAATGCACGGCGTCACTCTGGATGTGGTGCTCTCCTCGTTGCGGGGGGTTCTATCCAGTCGGGACCCCAAGTTGTTAGGCTTTTCCTCGCCGTGTCTGTGCGTGGTACATTCACTGACCCACTTGGCGCTGGAGAAAGTCTACTCGAAGAAGAGGAGCTTTCAAGGGAGGCCTGTGCTTTTCAATCTGCTCGTCTATCCTTCTGTTTACATCGGGCTGCAGCTTCTGATTGAGAACATCGGCAACGCACTGAGCAAGCAGGTGAGGGTCATATCTGGGACGCGCTTGATCCTCCACTACATCCTGGCTCTTTATTTTAGTCAGGTGTTCCACAGGGGGGTGTCCAGGCTGCAGTACCGTCCCCCCGCGGGAGCCCGTCCAATCCAAAGCATCCCCGGGTACATCCGCTTTTTGTTTTTTGGCATGCACGGCTTTCTGGATGAGGTGACGTTCACGTCGGTGTTCAACCTGGTGGAGAACCGAAGCCTGACCGGTCACACGTCCCTGTGGTCCTTCCTGATGTACGGGAGCTGCAGCTTCGTGGTGGAGAAACTGTACCTGCGCCTGCACTTCAAAAGAGGCTGGGGGTTGTGGCGTAGGCTCCCCATCTACGTCTGCTTCATCTACACTTGGGAGCTGTGCTGGGGTTTAGGTCTGAGGCAGTTTGACGCCTGCTCCTGGGACTACTCGCACTACCCGCACAACTTCATGGGACTCATCACCCTGCTCTACCTGCCCGGGTGGGTCTGCCTGAGTCTCTATCAGGACGTGCTGTCCAATATCCTGCTCGGCATCAGGTGCGCCAGAGAGACACTGCGACCGAGCGCGGACGGCGGAGATGTCAACGGATGGCCTCGGTCTTACAAAAAAAGACTTTGAAATTTACACTTTGGCTCAGTTGTGCGCGTTGCTTTTTCAGCATCGCTTCACACAGAAGACGGCGCTATGAGGAAGTAAAAAGGGAACGTCTATAATTACGGGGCCGCAAAAGGTTATTCTCCATGTCGGCGGAAAAGTTTATTTGTCTATTACATTGAGGGGGGAAAAAGACGCTTAACAAATGAAATTCAAAGTCGGTATCAGCACAGACTTCCCTGTCACCCAAAAACGTTTTTCCTTTGAACTTCATTCATTGTGTTCGGGAGATCAAACAGCCACGTTTTTCTTTTTTCAGTTAATTGCAAGTGAAAAATATACTTACAATAGCAAATCATGTGATCTTGCTGGACAGGATGAACATTTTTGGTACTTTTAGCATTGAACAAATACAATGGCTTGCAAAAATATCCACCCTCTTGAGCCTTTTGACCTTTTGTCACATTTCAGGCTTCCAACTAACATTGCATGTTCCATCTTTCAGTTGTTTTTTTTGGTGTGTGTGTCAAAAAAAAAGGTTAAAATATCATATGAGGCCCAAAGGTGGAGAAAGGTCAAAAAGTTCAAGGGGAGGGGCCATCTATTTTGCAAGCCACCGTCCATTCAAAGTTTCTGAAAAGTTTTTATGTCGGCTGGTATTTTACCATGACAGAGCGGACATGTTAATCTTAACTACATCCAACGACGCACATTCGGTGATTCATTACCAAAAGTGTAAATAGTAATCCTGTTTCAGTCTCAATTGAATCCAGACAAAATGCTCGTGGTTATGTTCACATGTGAAAATTATGCACATCCAATGATTTAAAAAAAAAAAAAACACTGTCTGAAATTCATTAATTCATCTTCCGAACCGCTTGATCCTCACTAGGGTCGCGGGGGGTGCTGGAGCCTATGCCAGCTGTCTCCGGGCAGTAGGCGGGGGACACCCTGAATCGGTTGCCAGCCAATCGCAGGGCACACAGAGACGAACAACCATCCGCACTCACACCTAGGGACAATTTGGAGTGTTCAATCAGCCTGCCATGCATGTTTTTGGAAAGTGGGAGGAAACCGGAGCACCCGGAGAAAACCCACGCAAGCCCGGGGAGAACATGCAAACTCCACACAGGGAGGCCGGAGCTGGAATCGAACCCGGTACCTCTGCACTGTGAAGCCGACGTGCTAACCACTGGACTACCAGGCCGCCACCGTCTGAAATGAAGGAAGCAAATTTGCATAAATGTTTGACCACATTCTGCTTCATTTTTATGATCAATGAGAGAATTTTAGTCCAGCTGTGTCATTGTGCTAATCACATTCAAGTCAGGCTGTCAATCACATCCGGCATAAAAATAAATACCATTCATTTAAATGTATTGTCACTGTGAATGCAATCATCCCGACGTTGCTTTTCTTGGAATATTTTAGTGAGTATTTGTGCTCGGTTGTTACGTTTATTAATTAACTGTACCCACAAAAAAAAAAAAAAAAACACTGTGATGATCAAAGCAAATCTCGCAAAATCCAGTATAACTAGTAGCCGGGCCATAAATTAAACCGCAAAGTAACATCTATTCTCAAAAAGCCGCTCAGCAGAACAAACACAACGTCGAGTCCTAACATGAGAAACTTGTTTGGAAAGGCCACGTGAGGAAGACCGGTTTGGATGTAATTACGTCACTTGCACTGTGGCCAAGTGACGCGTTAAATGTTTTTGTATCTGACCTTGCAATTTTTCGTTGAAGCATTCTGTTGACTTGACATGAACACGGCTGCCTGCTACTCCAGACATTGTTCCCCTGAAAACCAAAAAAAAAAATTTTTATAGAGCAGAACATCACGATAGTTTCAAACAATTTAGAGTCAACAAAATGGAAGCACTTTCATTTTCCGTTGACTGAACACATATCGCACTTTTAGGCAGTTAGCAAGCCAAAAAAATAAAATCTACACAGCAGTATATTTATACCTCCATCATCGTTATATATCTGTCACGAAAGTTAACTTTAAAAGAAAAAAAACATCTTAACTCCCATCGAATGTGAAGATTGTTCCCTCTTGTGGTCACAATAATCTCTGCACTTCACTTGGATTTAACATTAATGTTCAATACAGTGGCACTTCAAGTAATAAAAGGCTTTTTTTTACAACCAAAAATAATTTATAAAATGAGCCACCCTTGTGTTGTAAAATCCTTAAACGTACAGTATTTGATTTGTAAGGATTCCCAAATTTTTCAACTTCAGTAGAGCTATTATAGTGAAATGCTGCCCTCTTGTGGTACATTGCAGAATTCAGGGCATTTGGGGAGCTTTCATAGAAATAGTATGGATGTAGTTTTATTTGAAGCGTTTTCATATTTTGTATTTCAATACTCCCAGATATTCCCTTTTGTTTTTGTTTGTTTTTTTACACATAATGGTACCTCGTGGTAACGTATCTTCCCATTGGACGGCATACTGACAAATTGTATGAACGATGATTAAATATGTATTTGAAAGCCTGCAGGGCACGTCTTCCTCAACGATCCAAAATATAATATTCATGTTGTCCTCTGCCCTCATTCTCTTGTTTTGTGGGTCATGCTAATATTTAATGAGCGTGACCCCCAACTAGGTGTCACCGCTAAAACACACACAACATGACCAAGCAGCCACACGACTTGACACATTCTTGTCTTACACGGCTGCCTGAGTATTTGCATACCAAGTGACATTAGCTGACACTGAGATAGCGTTTCCAATCCACATTTCACTTCACGGTGACTACTTTCAATTGCGTAATTTAGCTTTGAGGTATTTGGAGATAAAAGCAGGAGGCACGAGATGTTTCAGTACTCTGTTCCATGCATCAAAGGGAAGTGAAGGCGCTTATGTTCTTTCGGAGTGGCTATCTAAAAAAAAAAAAAAAAATCAAACCAGGTGGAGCAATGCAGCAGTTCCTGGATTTTTTTTTTTATCCTCCACTTGTCAGTCAGGTTTTTCAAGTTGGTCAAGCCTTGAGTGCAGTGCAGCGGAATTTGGTTGACCAAAGACCACGTGGAAGTACAGGTATTCATTTGTTGTGAACAAGGTCGAAGCTGTGTCATGTTATTCAGAGATGAAACAGAGATGAAACAGATTTAAAGTGGATATAAAAAGTCTACACACCCCTGTTCTAATCCCAACCCAGTCATGAGGGTGTGCACACTCGTGCGACCACATTATTGCAGTGAAAATGGTTTTTAAACTATTTATCTGGTCTATTTTTTTTATATCACAAAGAAATAATTAAATAAATTGGCAAAGGGTGTGTAGACTTTTTATATTCACTGCATATAGCGTGTTTTGGCATGACCCGGCTTCTGACAACATCTAAGGTGCCGCAAACACTATTGAAAGCAATTCAAGGTTCATTCAAAAGGCTGCCATTCACCGGCCAAGCCACAAGTTCACAAGAATTTGTATTCGTGAGGCCTGGAGGAAACTCCACAAAAAAATGTCCCCAGATATGGAACAGACTTTACCTCCCAAAGGGCCCACAGTGGACAAGGAACTGAAAATCACTTGGAGTACAAAAGCACAAAATGTGTCTTTAAAGTGCCATAACTAAAGCATGCGACAAAACAAACAAATAAATAAATAAATAAAACATCTGGAGTGCATTTTCTTTCTCTATTTTTTTTTCCACCACTGCGCCATCCTGCGTAACACCCATTGATGAGCCTGACTGAGCATGTTTTAAAAATGTCCTCAGGCTTACTGTTGAAATAAGCATGAGTCATGCAGGCAAGGATGTATACTTGGAAATGGCTATTAAGCAATATCATTTGTGGAGAACAATATGCCTCGGAAAAGGGGAAGATGATACAAATGTAATAAAATGTATTATTATTATTATTATCTAGTGACTGATGTGGGACCAGAACACTAAATGTATTTATGTATGTGATGCATGTGGTCCTCATACCCCTGAGGGTACATATAGTAACTGGAGCAGTAGTAATTCGACTTCAATTTATTATGGACTATATTTAGTGCATTGTGATGAATCATCCTAGCAGCATTCATAGTCCAGGGAGGAAATTAAGACTCAATCACTCATTCCAAGTGCCCAGATAACTAGAAACCCTCTTTTCTGGTTGAATTAAGCTGCACAATCTTATCTGGGAGAGATCATTTTAATACTTCTCTTTTAGAGGTGGGTGCTTTTAGATTTGCATTAATTTCAGCCCAAAGTCCTTCAAGAAGCTCACGGTCTTATGCTGGCAACATGCACCTTGTGTCTTACCTCCTCCCATTCTGCACTGCATACATTCCTGTCATAAAAGCCAGGGGCGGACAGGATCGTACCACACCTGAGGAGGACATCGCGAGAGATGTTATTTTCCGCATAATCATGAAGATAATGACGTTTAAGTATGATGTAATCATATTTAATTCTCAAGTTGTACTGTTAACTTGTGTTTTGGTGTCTTACTGATTTATTTTTGTGCGTGGGACGCAGCCGTAGGAAGACGTAACCCCCCATTCCACAAGAATGGACTCGCCCTACCACTGCCATGTTGGATGGAACTGACTGCGGGCGCTAAGGCAGCCGGAGTTCCCAGGAAACTTTTTGGCGTTTTCCGCTCCAATTTTGACCCCTTTTCGCACAAAATCCGGATCTGGCGTCTTCTTCTTCGACACTTCTAGCATCAGAGCCGTGCGACCATCCCGTGAAAATCTGACTCAAGGAGGGGGATCGGACGGAGGAAGGCCACGGATGACCCGGGGATTGTTTATGGATCTTTTTGGACTCCGTTTACCTTCTTAGAGTAAACGTTATCGCTCGGTTCACAATGAGCGGACTTCATCCGCAACGGCAAACAAATGTCGGTTCCATACTACTGACGCCTCAAGAGAATGACTACATTTTTAACCACCTTGGCAGGAAATGCATCGTAAGTTCACGTCAGCCTTTCTAGTTCACCCTTTGATAACTTGTCTTCCTGTTTAACGACGCTCGTTTGAAGTGAGCCTTTTCCCTTTTTTTGTCCTATTGTGGTGAGGAGGGTTCGTTTGTTTTGACAGCCGAGGCAACGAGGGTTCAGCCAGCGGGGACGTCGAATCTCGCTCGGGACGCTCGCAGTCGAACAACATTGAGTTGTAATCCATTTTATTAGGCCTCGACGCGTCAAGGTTGACGATTGACACACCTGAAGTCACCCAGGAAATGTTGTTATCCGACTTGGACCCGCACCTCCGCCTCAACTGAGCTGCCGTGGCGTTAGTGGTGTTAGCCCCGTCGTCGGTTAGCTGCTAAATCAATCAACAGCTTGCAAAAATGACTTTTTTCGCCGTTATTATATAACGTTATCCGAACCTGGGTTGTTTTCGGGAAGTGTGTCCACTGAAGGAATGTGCCGACAACGCTTGGCAGGGGACAGCGCTGACTAGTGAGAACTCATCGGGGTTGTTTCCCCCACCACTACCATACTTCTTCAGTCCCCAAAATTTGAAGAGTCCTGCCTTACCAGTCTCACTGCAGTGAAATGTCACTATTCTAAAATTAGAATAAAAGTCATCACTCTCGTCTCTACTTTTCTATGAGCAAATAAAACACCATGCATTTATCCAGTTTTTCTCCCACTCCTTTAAAGTATTGATAAAGTAGCCAATACTCTGTGTCTGCTCCGATACTGTGACATCGGTACCACTTTACCAGCCTGATATTAAACTTCGGGGCAGGTGGGTCAAGAGACACGTCAGCCTCGTGGAGACGCAGTCAAGCTTAACATTTCAATTTATTGTCTGTAATGTGGATAATGATCACTGAGGCGCCGAGTATGACATTTCTTTCAGCATATCTGAAATGACAATACATGGAAGTGAATGTTCAAATATCAGTAATGGCGACTCATTACTCTAAAAAGTGTTCCATTTTCGTCACAGTTGCAAAAGTGTCATGACATTATCCACTATCAGTACTTTGTTTTGATGAGTTCTGAAATGTGAGTACCTTGTATTCGGTGTGAAAAAAAAAATTATATCAGTATTTATTCTCTCTTTGTGGAATCCGGGCCTCATTTAGTTGAACACAAAGATGGTGTTCTGTTAGATCAGCCACACGATTGTGTTGTTTCCTCAAAGTATTAATTGATTCCTGAAAGTAAAGTGCACGATGATTGGGGAAGTGTTTTTTTTTTTTTTTGGTCTCACCTGACTACCTGTGCTCCATTTCCTGCCTCGTGAGTCTTGACGGACGTGTTTGTGCTTAACCCACACGCCGCTCGCTTTGTCTTCTTCCCTTTTCACAAGTTCTCTTGGGTTGTGCCGTAGGTTGACGTAGGCGCGCTCAGAAACGCAGCGGCGACATTCCTCCAGCGCTCTTTGCTGATCGTGTCACTCGGCGTGAGACGAAGGAATTTTGGGAGCATTCCTCAAAATCGCACTCGATCTTTGTATGCACGGGGGGATTATGTGTGTGTCTCTCCTTCACCATCAAATTCAAATATGCAGCGGTGATTTAATGGCCGTCTTCTGTCTTGCAACGTTGATTTGCATTCCTGCGCAAAATGGGTCAGAGGTGGTTCGATTGCTTTGTCAGTGCAGTACAAAAAGAGGAACGCGATTTCACGACCGCTTTGACTCATACACGTGCTCATTGGTATTCCCTCGGCTTTCGCCATCAGTAGGGGAAAAAGGGGGGGGGGGGTCCAATCTATGCTGTGTGTGTGTGTGTGTGTGTGTGTGTGTGTGTGTGTGTGTGTGTGTGTGTGTGTGTGTGTGTGTGTGTGTGTGTGTGTGTGTGTGTGTGTGTGTGTGTGTGTGTGTGCACAGACTGCCCGATCAGCATCCGACAGGAAGTCCCGTGGTCAGACCCCCTTTGGTGATTTGTGCTGGAGAAGTGCAACATGATTCCACTCAATATCGGCCCATCTATGTTCTTCCTGCCTGCATTAAAAAAAAATCTAATTTTAAACTGCAGCTATTATCTTTTTTTTCTACTTCCTGCACAAATGAGGTCGAGCTCGTCCTGGAGGAGGACCGAAATGAAAATTTGTCGTGGATGGCTTGAGCAAAAGAAGTCGGCGAGTGTGCGTAGCTTCACTTCCTGCCATCTTTTGACCCTGTCAGGAACTATCAGAACTCCATGGGCAGATGAAACCTCGGGCTCTTCAGCCCTAACGTCACGCCCCCCCCCCAAAAAAAAAGTCTTAAAATAGCGTCCTTGTTATGCTCTTGAAAAGAGAATCTGATTTAACAATGTCATGTTCAGGAATTGCCAAAGAAGTGGCGTCCCTGAAGAATGAAGCGCTTGCTAGCTTAGCCGATGCGCTAGCACCGGTGTGATGTCACGTCTGTGCCGCTTCAGCTTCGTTTCATGTGCGAGTGCACACGTGGACGACGTCCTGTACTTTAGCTCCGTCGTTGTGGCAGTGCGTCAAAAATGAGATCATGAGCGAGACTTTGTCATCACTTCTGTCAATATTTGACGAAAAACAGGACTCTGTGTTTGTGTTCCAAATAAGCTTCCCTGTCACGAGACAAAATGACACCCGAGGGCCTCCGTGGAAGAAAAAGCCTCCCAGCCTCTACCCGCGCGGCCCAAATTTGAGAAAATGTCGCGAATGGCAACGAAAATAAGCCCGACAGCCGAGCATGCCTTTACATCCCTGATGCTTTCATCATTGATAGCCGGGAAGCTGCGCCCACCCCCCACATGGCGCCGTGAACCCCCCTCGGCAACCTGTAAAACCAACACGGCGCTTGATCACCGTCTGGAAGTGTGCGTTGCCCATCTGTGCTTGCATGCAACGTTAAAGAAGGAAGGATTTCTTTGGGAACTGAGCCTGAGGGGAGCGTCACTTTTATTAATGCCTATAAAGAAGTTTTGAGAGTTCACGAGCAGCTTCCTGATCTGAGTGCTAATCCGATTTTGTGCGCAGCGCCCCGAGGAGATGTTAAAACCCAAAGTTCCACCCCAAAAAATGTACTTAGCTGTTTTTCTAAGCCACTGTAATATAATGCACCGTTTGAGTGATTCATTTGCTGACCAGTAGAGGGAGCCCACACACTTTTGAGAACAACTTTCTGAAGGAAAATGAAGGAATTTAATTTTTTTTTTTCAATACGCTGTATCAGCGCTTTCGGCTGACTCTGCTGCCGTGTCCCTTCCCCTGTCCTAGACGTTGTCCTCGGCGGTGGTCCAGGTCTTCCTGGCAGACCGGAACGCCACCTGGTCCAAGAGATGTTGCGGCGTGGCCTGTCTGATCAAGGACAACCCACAGCGGTCTTACTTCATCCGAGTCTTTGACATCAAGGTAACGCGGCATTGCGACGCGGTCGTCCAGTGCGCGTCCGCTCGGACCCACATCAGAGACCTCTCACGTTGTGTATTTTTGTTTTTTGTTTTTTGTCACAGGACGGTAAGATGCTGTTCGAACAGGAGCTGTACAACAACTTTAGCATAAATCCCTCCAGACCATTCTTCATCTCGTTTGCTGGAGACGTGAGTTGACAGGGGTTTTTTTCCCTTTCTGCGTTTGCATCTTACTGATAAAAAAATGCAATGACAAAAACCTGTTTTTGTGTCTTAGTTAGAAATGGAGTTGTATGTATCGGTTCTATAGAGGGTCGCCCAAAATCACGATAAATGTTCAGATGTGAGGCCATCGCCATTTGAGAGCTTACGCTTGGCATTTTTGCCTCGCATCGTCCAAATAAAACCCGAAACAAAATAGGAAAATCCTGAAGTCAAAAAAAAAAAAAGAAAAAAGCCTGAGATGATTGTGAAAGTTCTGAAGTGAAGACCCCCCCCCTTTTTTTTTTTTAATCTATGATTTGTGTTGGTGGATGCAGCAGACCATGAGGTATGCGGCACAGTAAATTGTGGTGATAAGAGACTCATCACTGTGTACACGTCGGCAAAATCATTTTAGTACAAAGAATACACTCACTGACCTGTGTGTCATTTAAAATGTTATATATATATATATATATATATATATATATATGGGTTTTTTTGTGCTCATTCTAACGCCCCCTTTTCCATAATTCTGCAGTCGAGCCAAGTGGGCCTGAACTTTGCCAGCGAGGAGGAGGCCAAGCGTTTCCGAGGTCACCTGTCAGAGCTCTTGGGCAAAAGGCAAAGGAAAACTGGTACTGACTTCCTTTTATTGCCTCCGCCGATGTTGACGTCTCAACGTGTCGTCGGAATCGCACACCGAAACACGACACAATGATCACCATCTTCATTTTGCTAAAATGGACATCTTGTATTCTACGCAAACGGCGCCGAGTTGGAAAATAGTGAAAATGGCAAATGTAATGCTGTGTCCGTCCCGAGAGGGGCACTATGCACCAAATGCAACCGCAAGCGTTGTCATCAAATGAAAATGGTGGTTCTGTTATTCTCTTTTAAACCGCCCTGACAATAATACATCTTTCATGAAACATGACGAGAATTTTATTTATTGTGGGGGGGGGGTGACAACTTCATCGCTCAGGTTTGATGAATGATATCTTTCTTTTAAACCTACAGGCGGTTCCTCCGCTTCCTTCTTCAAGCTTTCTGCCTCGGGTGCGCACACTTTGCTCACGAGGACTTCCCCCCACCTCACCGCACCCCCTCCCTCTGTTCTCTCGAGAACTCGCACTGGAATCCTTTCATCCAGTTCTCTGGACTTTTCCCACACTTTCCATCGGATGTGTCGCTGTGATCATAACTGTGCGCTTCACTAACTCTCCCGACCGACTTCGCCAAGCCTTTCGCTTTCGCAAGCTCCCTTCTTGTCCGCCTGCCTCTGGCCCGGGCGGCACTTAGCGCAGCGTTTATAACCGTTTCGTTTGTCTGTGTTCACAGAGAAGAGACGCGAGCCTCCAAATGGTACGTTGCCCACCATTTCCTGTCCTTGCATTTATTTTTGTCCCTCGCCACTGTAATTATCATCTTGCCCATCCCTTGACGTTCTCCTGACCTTTGTCGCGTTTTCATAAGCGGGGGGGGTTTAATCCGAGATTAGGCGCGCAGGAGGGAGTTATGTAAAAACCGGGCGCTAAATCCTCGAATAATATGGCGGGATTAGAGCCGCCGAGCGTGTGCGGTTTGACGGGACAGGGAGGGGGAAACCGGTGAAAGTGGGCGGAGCAAGGGCAGTGCACCAGCCAATCCGAGCGTGGTGATTTGAGCGGTGTGTCCTGCTGCGATGGAAATTTGGTTGGAAAAGGCACCCAGATGCGCGCAAGGAGGAGAGCTGGCCTGATGCGGGGCTCATCCAAACAAGTGTTGGCAGAATGTGCATCCCAATCCGCTCTTGCAGACATCCCATGAGGGTGTTACGGTCGAAATCCAAGTTGGGTTCCTACGCCGGCGCGCTTTGGCTCTTGGTCTTTTGAAAACCTTTTTTAGAACCTTCTTGACCTCGAGACAGCGGGAATTTCTTTTTTCTGGAGGTGGTCCTCACCTGGATACGATGCGTCCACCAGAAGCCATTCCTCATTTCTGTCTTGAGTAAACGCCGTTTCCTCCAGGATCCCCTTCGCAGCCATGATGTTCTGCACCACCTTCCTGTCGGCTCCCTCGGATGAGCGCGTTTGTGAAAGAGGCGGCGGGGGCTTGGGCCCGGCGGGCTGCTTATCCACCTTGCACTGCTTGGTCCTCCCCCAGGACGAACTGTACCCAAATTTCACCGAGCCCTCCGCCGCACAAGTGCGAGCTCGCGGCTTTATCGGCGACGCGCCGCCGGACGTCGGGGCGGGCGCGTGCCGCGACGGCGGGGGGATTTGGGACAGGGTGAGGAGGAGACGCAGTCGCTCCGTTTCGCCTTTACCGAGCAAAACGCCCAAAAGCCCTTGTAGTGGCAAAGGTATGTGGCGCGCAGACCTTCCACTTTGGCGTCGAGCTGATCCGGATTGTCGAAATTTGCCATTGATAGCCAAACGCAGCTCCAAAGTCAACTGGCAAGGGAATTGATGCGCTCCCCCACCCAAAAAAAAGAAACTAACGCCGCCTCTCAATGTTGTCTTCCAGGCCCGGCGCTGCCCATGGCCACCGTGGACATCAAAAACCCCGAGATCAGCACGGGACACCGTTTTCACAGCAACTCTCAGATGAACAACATCATGCACTCCACGTTCAGGAAGGAGAAGAAGAACAAAGGCAAGAAGAAGCGGCTGACCAAGGCCGACATCGGCACGCCGAGCAACTTCCAGTGAGTGGCCGGCCTCGATTTGTCGGATTGAATTTGGCACCGCGCGCCGAGGCCGATGTCGGCGAAGGTCAAACGCGCGCGCTTTTGTTGACTCTCGCGCCTCTCTGCTTTGGCACAGGCACATCGGGCACGTAGGATGGGATCCAAACACAGGCTTTGACGTAAGTAAAGTGACGCATCGGCTCCAAAAATATTAATCTTCACCATCGTGTGGCCAGTGTGGTTACACAAGAAGATTTTGTGAGGGGAGCGCAACCTGTGTTTGCATCATCCTTGGATTTTTCCCAAAAAGCACCCCCCCGCCCCGCCCCTTGTATGAGATTACGCAAGGCCAGGCTGAATTCAGAAGTCACCGCTTTAATGGCCTTGAAAATGGAATGGATGATGTCATTCAAGTGAATTGTTCCCATCTTCTGGTTTAAATAAGTGGATTGGCCCTGGAGTAATGTTTAGATGGAACGTAGGCTACAAATATGACCACTAGATGGCGGCAGCGAACTTCAAACCAAGCGGCAGGAAGTGAGCCGTCATTCCAAAATAAAAAAAAATGAGGCCAATTAGAAGTTTAAATGTGAAACTGACATGGATTGAATCAAACTGCAGAAGCTCTGAAAGTATTTAGCTTAATGCTAACATACAAAGCAAAACGCCATAAACAGGCCCACAAAACTAGCGTCACAATAAACCCAGCACCCGCTTCGTTTTGAACCCTTCCGTTTTTTGCTTCGTCCGCACAGTTGAACAACCTGGATCCTGAGCTGAAGAACCTCTTTGACATGTGCGGCATCTCCGAGGCGCAGCTGAAGGACAAAGAGACCTCCAAGGTCATCTATGACTTCATCGAGAAGAAGGGAGGCGTGGAAGCGGTCAAAAATGAGCTGCGGCGACAAGGTGGGCCAGAGGATACTGAAAACGATACACGGGACAAATATCAGCGCGGGGTTTGTCATGAAAAGCTGTGGCGAAAAAAAATTGAACAGCACAAATGCAAAAGCAGACATCTCCTTTTTTGGGGGGGTGAATTGAGTGCAATTATTTTTGGTTCAGCTTCCAAGAGATTGTTTGTCACGTAATCGCAAAGCCGGGCAAATCCAAGAAAATCCGTTTAGTTCAAAAACAGACAAGTCAAAAAAAATTCACACAGAGATGCAATTACACCCAAAATGGTTTTAAGTGCTCCACTTTGTGAAGTGGTTGCTGGTTTCCCACCGGCCTGAAAAAACCCACACATAGCGTCCCCTCCAGTCGTACTTACAAAACCAAGATGTTCTCTTTGACAACAGTCGTTGAGCCGACTGTGAGAATCCAGACGACGGCCACTTGCCAGATAGGCCACTCCGTAGGCCCGCTAACGCGCTAGCTTGCTATGCTAGCGAGCTAATGAATAGAACTTGAATGAAACTAAAAATATATATTTTTAAAGCTAACTCACGAATGGCGGCGATATATAATAACGTGGCTAGCAATGATATGAAGCGTCGTGATTGAACTGCAACAAGATGCATTCCTCAAACTTGGCAAAAAAAAACCCAACCAAAACAAAACAATTACTGTATTTATAGTGTGCCATTTTTCCGTTTGTGTTATCAATTATCACCATTCGGGTGGTGGGTAAGCTGGAGCCTGTCCCGGTTGGCTCCACACAAGCACATATCGGGAAACAAGCATTCGCACCGACATCTGTTGACAATTTGGAGTCTTCAATGAAACAAACATGGAACTATAAATGCCTCACTTTGCTCATTTCCACCTCAGAGGGAGGGGGGGAAGGAAGCAGCAGTAAATCAGGCCAAAATCCACATGTCAGTGGGTTTGTTTGTTTGTTTGTTTTCCTGTTTGTTTTGTTCCTCCTGAAGCTAGACCACCCGTAGAAAAGCCACCTATCTAATAAATGGCTACAATTAAAAAATGTTTTTCCTCTCTGCAGCTCCCCCGCCCCCTCCATCCAGAGGGGGCCCTCCTCCCCCTCCCCCTCACCATGGCGCAGCCCCGCCGCCCCCACCCCCCGCCCGCGGGCGAGGCGCCCCGCCACCCCCTCCGCCCTCCCGAGCCCCCGTCTCCGCACCTCCGCCCCCACCTCCGTCCCGGCCGGGCATGACCGCTCCGCCGCCGCCTCCCCCGAGCCGAGGCTACCTGCCCCCGCCCCCGCCGCCGGCCCACGCCTCGGCACCCGGGCCGCCGCCTCCGCCGCCGCCCCCCACTTCCTCCATTCCTTCCTTTGGAGGACCTCCGCCTCCTCCGCCCCCTCCGGTGCCCCCACCGGCGTCCTTTGAGGCCAACGGAACAGTGGACAGCGGTTTGCCACTCGGCGGCAAGTCGGCCTTGCTGACTCAGATCCGCGAAGGCGCCCAGTTGAAGAAGGTGGAGCAAAAGGAGCGTCCAACACCGCCGTCCAACACCGGGCGAAATGCGCTCCTGCACCAAATCCGAGAAGGGATCCAACTCAAACCGGTGAGTTTTCTTGCCATTCCTTCTCAACACTTCCTGTTTTGTCATCTGACCTTGAAACGCTGCTTTGTCATCCTCAGCGGGACGAAACAAACGACTCGCCGCCGTCCTCCCTGGCCCCCTCGGCCGGCATCGTGGGGGCGCTGATGGAGGTCATGCAGAAGAGGAGCAAGGCCATTCATTCTTCAGGTACTTTGCTCAGATTCGGGGAAAAATGCATGGTGGCGCTCGACTCTTCTCACATTCTCGTATCCTTCACTCGAGTCTGTCTCTCTTTCTCCAGATGAGGACGACGACGACGAAGACGATGAGGACTTTGAAGATGAGGATGAATGGGATGACTAGTGTGTTTGGCTCCCGCCCTCCTCCACCTCCCGTATTCCTTTCTGTACCTTTGGATGATTATGATGCAAAAATTGTTCCTCCCTTACTTTAAAAAAAATACATTAAAAAAATAACTAATTTCAAATTACACACAAAAAAAGTTTTTTTCTATTAATTTGCTGTATTTGTTTTTTTTTTTTGTTGCCTTTATGCTTTTTTTATTAATCTGTGCAATACCTCATGTAATCTGTCGGACATTCTCATATCTGTTTCTCTGACGTCTCGTGTCTCTTTTTAACCGTCTTCTTTTTTTTTTTTTTTTCGCCGCTTGTCAGGCCATCTGTCACTTTGTCGCCACACATTCCCTTGAGTCCTGTCACTCTCGCGCTCGTCCTCGTCTTCTCAAAATAACGTGCAATTTTGACATCAAGCTGTCACCGATCTTCCGGACAAAATTCTCAGAGGCATTAGTTGCCGCAAATCCTCCCGTTGAGAGAAAAAGAGTTATTTTCATACCTTAATTGCGGTTCATTTTTGCTTACTCTGATGATCGTAGTTTAGCAACCATATTTTCTAAAAAACAAAAACAAACAAAAAAAATGTGGATTATTTTCGCTTAAGCTGCTGTTTTCTGTAAATGTGCTCCAGATGTGAGTCTTGATGTATTTTTTTTTTTGCACAGAAAGAGGAGACTCGCATGCATGACAACAAGGACATGTTCAGGTCTGTGTAGTCCGTATCATAAAGCGCAACGCATGCACTTTGCGAGATGAGGAAAAATGAGATTGCAGCGGTTTATCGACGGTTATCGTCCTGTGTACATTTGCTTTTCGACGCAGTATCGATAACGGATGCAGACTCCCGTTTAATAAACTGACACTTATGTTTTATTTTAATAAGTGATATTTTGTGACACAGTCATGCCGTGATTATCTCAACTCATTGGACATAAAATTGTTTTTTGTTTCTATTCTATTAACACAATGACACTACATTCAAGTTGGTTTGTCAGTCACGACTACGGAATCTTGTTTTTTTTTTCATCTTTTTCTACTTTACGCTATACAATATAAAGCAGAGTTTTGACACTATTTGTTGGAATTGGGTCATTGATTGTGTAAAATTTGAGGAATAAAGACATTTTTAGTTTTACACCTCTTGACGCTTACGTTTTACTCGTCACAAAAATTGCTGCATTATGTTATTGGAATATTAATTTATTTTGTTTATGTGAGGACTTCAGGGGGTGGTAAGTTTTCTGCACTACGTGAAAATGCATTGAAAATGAATATAATTCTTTGAAGGTATAGTCGACACTGGTGACAATTATGTGAAGAGGCTAAAAGCTAGCAATGCTAACTGATAATGTATTACTGTCCCCCCAAAAAAAGGGATTATGCTTACTTTAAAATAAGTGTTCTGTTTTTGATTGACCTGCTTTTTATATTACATGGCAAAACTAACTGGCAACTTTGCTAAGCGTGTCCTGTTTTTAATCTAATGCTTGCAAACTGCCAAAAACTTCTGCTTTGATTTTTGCTAACGAGCAAACAAGGCCAAAGAGTTTCATATAACTGGGAAAATTGCCCCGATAACATATTTTAACTATTCAGCAGTTACTCTTATTTTTTTCCTGCCTTTAATTTTTTTTAAAATACAATTTAAATCAAATAAATGGCCTTGATTGTAGCATAGATTTAGCAATGAGGCTAAATTGGCTAAAATACCCATAGCGTCAAGAAGGACTAACATTCTATATACTAATTTAAGTATAGATTTATATTTTCTGTTGGACAGCTCATTTAGCTAAATTCTCTCCAAGCTCTTGTACATTTTACCCTCCAATAAAGAGATACTGAGAACTTTTTGGGGGGTGTTTGCCTATTTTGAACTCAGATTAGGCATACTTTTCAATTGTGAAATGCATCTTTGTATTCAGTCACATTGCGATGTTAAAAGAACCCATTGTTGGTCCTTATCGGCCCTGCCGTTGTTTACTCAAGAGTGGCAATAACAACAGTATAAATTGTATGTGCCATTTTATTTTTAGCTAACAGCCCCTGTGTCACATCTCAGCTGTGGACCTTCTGCGAGGGGATTAAAGCCAGGTATGTCACTTTCCGCTGGCTCTGTGCACCCCTAGTGACACGCGCGCATACAAACTACAACCGCGTATCAGGTGGCGAAAGATGAAGTTCAGATTTAGTAACTTCAGAGGAATGTATTATCTTCTGATAGATATTGCGCCATGAACCGTTTTCGTTGTGTAGCTCGGAGGGAGGAGGGGTACTGTTGTTTAATTCTGTTGGACAGCACAAATGCGTCCCGATTTTCCACGGAGGGGGGGGGTCACTGACCACATGAACAAGCAGGATGTCTCCACATTTTTGCAGCAGATCTTACTGAAAGGGTTCCCCTTATTGGCACTTGGGCAGATTGTTCGGACAAAGTGCCCCGCTTCCCCCGACCATGAAGTTATATTCTTAGGCATGCTTAGGCCTTGGAATGCGTGCGCGCCCAAGGGAAGGATATTGAGTACACGTGTTGTCACAAGTCGAAAAAGTATCAAATAGAAGGTGCAGATTGCTGTCAAGTGAGCTGGCGGCAAAGTTAATACAGTCGTTGGCACTGGCAAATAGAATTCCCAAAAACGATTTTACACATGCCGAGGGCAAGTTGTAGCGCACTTCGCACCAACTAAACGCATCCTCTTCATGCATCGATCTGTTAACTGAGCATCATCCATAACCGTCATTATTTTTTAAAATCCACAGAATTTCCCCATTCCCTGTCATATAGGATTCTTCATAATAACTTGACAAAAAAAATGGCAATCAAAAACAAATCTGTATTTAGAAATGAACACGTCATTCATTCAAACATAGCACGTCGTATTTACAAGTTTACAAGAAAAAAAAAAGAATTGTAAGTAAACAACTTGAGGTTTCAAAAATAAAATTACAAAAACAAATCAAATTGGTGTCAGTGCAAAAACAAAAACAAAAACAAATCATTTTTTAATTGCTGTTGATCTTTGTGTATCCCAGCTAGTTCCCACGGCATCTTCCTCTTCTGTATTATCGTAGGTGCAATGGAAGTTCAACCTGTTAAAAAAAAAGGGGGGGGGAATTATCTTTTTTTTTTAAACATAAACAAACGTAGCATTAAGAGTCAACTGACAGTGTTTGTTGTTGCTACGTCTGCCTTTATCTAACCTCCGCCGAACACTTGCTATCAATAGCAGCATTAAGTGAAGGAATTTTCCGGCTGGCAGCAGAGCTGACTTTTATTTTTCCACTCTGACAAGCCACGAGGTAGCCAAACACTTTTCTCCATTGAAAAGTGTGACAAGTATTTTAGTGGCAAACATTAATTTAACATGGGGAAGGAATGTGATGCATTTGGGAATATGTCAGTGGTGAACAAGGGAACATTTTTTTCGCATTACTATTTCATTATTATTATGATTTTGGTCCATAGCTCGACTTCTGACGATTATCTTTTGGAGTTGTGAGCGCTAGATGTCAACATCAATCAAAACAGTTGGCTTTGACATTGTCTTTGGCAGGCCGCTAGCTTAGCACTAACACAGAATGGAAAACATGGTAGAGAGGCTAACAAAGCTAGCATCGATGTTGCGGCGATTGTAAATGTTTCAACGTAGTTAGCAACACATGCAGACAGAGTAATACTCGCGGGCATATATTCTTTATCCTCTGCGCGACTACCCAAAAATGTGGTCGGTGTTTTTGTGGAGCTGGCATGGTTTTATTGGTCGGTGCTTTGAGGTTCCCCTATTAGCCGCCTGGCGATGATACTAAACGGGATTTTCTTCAGGTCACATCAAGACATTTATTTGAATGAGGAGAGTGTCATTGTGTCATTTATTTGTTTTTTTATTTGTGATTTATGAGCTCAATGCTAATGCAAAAAAATATATATACTTTGGCCAAGTAAGGTAATGAGTGTTTTCCTCACCTTCCTCAGGTTCCGGATGCTGCTGTTCCGGATGGAGTCCATCAGCTGGTCGTGGGCCGACGTCATCGGCGTGGATGGCCTGCTGCTCTCTTCCCCCCGTCTTTCCATCGCCACGGGCCTCAACGCGTTCTTCAGCTCCTTGAGGATGCTGGTGGTCTCGTCCTTGGCCTTGCCCTTCTTGCCCTTCTTCCCTTTGCCCTTGGACTTCTTGCTGCTGGCCTCGTGGGATTTGATCACCTCGGCAATAGTCCGGGTGGGCTTCTTCTTCTCCTGGCGAGAGGGAAGCAGCGGCGGAGGCGGGGGAGGTGGCGGCGGAGGAGGAGGAGGAGGAGGAGGTGGTGGTGGTGGTGGTGCTGGAGGTGCCTGCTTCTTAGCCAAGTTGCTCCGCGGGACTTTGGGGGAGGACCAAGGAGAGGATCGAGGTGAGCCGCAGGGTGTTCCTCTCTAGAAACAGGAATGGAGGGGATGTCAATCTTGTTTTCAATTTTGGAAGCTATCTGCCATGATTTGCTGAAAATGTTGCACATGGCGCCGAAGTACTGCTTTTATATTAGCCGATGCTCTGGCATCATCAATACGTCAAGATTTTTAGCTCATCAGCTTGTGCCAAAGAACTATGTTGAATGTGATGGTAGGAGCTTGTATCAGGCCAAAACACTGTCTAATAGCAAAGTAGTGCTTTGGCACCTTTTTTGTGCATTGAGAGGCAATTTTTTGCAGATCAGCAGAAATCAGAGTGGAATGGTACACCGAAATCTGCAGTCCTTTTTTTAACTTTAATGATGTCTCATAAAACTTAGCAAACATAAGATATCAATATGCAACACTTCTGCAAAACTCTGCCAGTGTTTTTCAAATGATCACCTCGGCAACATGCCTAGGAAATCACAATGTCCCATCTCTGAGCTATTATTAGCGTCAGACAGAATGTTGCGTTACCAGCTCTGCGGTCCGTGGATTGGCGGCTCCTTCCGGCGCCCCCTGTTGCTGCTGTTGCCTCTGCTCCTGCAGTCGCTTCTGCCTCTGACGGTCCTGGTTCCTGGTCAGGATGCCCGTCATGCTCATCCTGGGTCCGGGCAGGTTAAACTGGTAGCCCAGCTTGATCAAGGTGTGGTTCTCTCGAAGTATCTTCACCATCTCCATCTCTACCTGAAGTCAAGCAAGCCACGTTATGATGTCAGCCGTAGTCGATGTAGTGCAGCGAGTCCGGATACCAACCTGCCCGCCGCAGATGTGCCTCTGGTTATGGAACCGGAGCTCGGTCAGGGTGTTGTTCCCTGGCATGGCTTGGACCAGCGCTCGGACCCCCTTGCCGCTCACGTAATTGGACTCGATGTTGAGGCTCACGATGGACGAGTTCTCCCGCAGCATCTTGGCGACGGCCACAGCCACCGGGTCGTCTGCGTGGGTATTGGCGAGGCTGAAGACGCGCACGTGCGTGTTGGATCTCAGGGCTTCGGCGAATCGGATTAGGGTCTCCTAAGAAAGCAACATTCACCTTTTTTTACAGGTTGTTGATAGAGACTTCTTGTTTAACAATTTGAAATAGTATACCAGGTATCGGTATGGGGCCGATACCGGTCCTTATTTTCATGGTATTGCATAATCCTGGAGGGTGCTGATATCAGCAAACGATACTTAAGGCAAAAACTATCCCACTCCTCGGCAGTCATTGCTCTTAGACTGCAGCAGTTAACAAATCAGCGTTTAATATTTATTTATGTATTTATTTATGTCATGGTGTTCAATTTATTTTTATATATCAAATGTATCGGTACTTAGTATCAGTGAGTACCCAAAGTTCTTGTTTTCATATGATTTATGACTTACTGACTTCCTTTTGGTCAACATTTTTTTGAGAGTAAGAAAAAAAAAAATCAAATAAAATCGCAACCTATTGTGCATTGAAATAGTCAAAATATCACCAAAACATGATTATGCACTTTCGCGCCGTTTTTGTACCTGCGAGATGTCGTCAATGTTATTCAAGTTGACTTCTGTGAGCTCGGGGTCGTCACTCAGAGCTCGCTGCAGTGCCTCGTCCACCACGGTGGGGTTCCCGCTGGTGTTCGGGTCTGGAGGTGGAGGGGGAGGAGTCAATGGGACAGGCTCCGCCCGCTGGGGCTTCAGCTGCTGCGGCACGACGATCGGCGGCAGCGACGGCGCGACGGGCTCAACGTGAGCGTTTTCTTCTTCGTCGTCGTCGTTGTCCTCCTCTGTTACGACCTCTTCCTCCTCCTCCTCCTCCTCCTCCTCATCCTCCTCCTCCTCACTCTCCTCATCTTCTTCCTCTTCTTCATCCTCCTCTTCTTCCTCCTCCTTTTGCTTTTTCAGCTCTTTCTCGCTTTCGTCGTCCTTCTCGTCCTCGGATTCGCTGTTTCTGTCTGTCACGCCTTCATCTTCTTCATCCTACATTGACACACATTGATTAATTATTTTAAATGCCTCTATTGATCGCAACGTAGGGGAAGGTGGAGAAGTGAACTGGCAGTAAAACAGGCCAAAATCCAGATGGTACATATGGAGAATTTTTTTAACAGTTAATATTTTTTCATATTTAATTCAGAACTGTGGTTCAAATTTGTATAACCAATGTTGTTCATAATTTCTAATAGACACATTATATGCATTTTGTTTTGTCATTGGTCAAAGGGGCAGTTACGATCTACTAATTTTACACAGCAACAAGTGCCCGGACAAATTCGACACTACGAGTTTTATACGTAGACTAAATTTTGATTTGAGGCAATTAAAGTTATTTTTGTGGAGCGTTGTGAACTGTACGCTCTTCGTTGGACTTTCATCAACTTGTCTAATGGAATGCAAGAGGAAATCCAGCGGTAGTCTAGTGGTATCTGTTACACAGTCCTCTTATAGAACTTTTCCACACAGCTCTTGAATTGTATCTGATGAGATTGTCCCAGCACAGGAAGGCCCGAGTGCAGATTCCAAAACCGTAAGGCAGACATGCTGAAGACATTGGTGCCAAGACAATCGTAACGGGACAAAATTTCAGTCATTCTTGCTACTGACCGTTTTAGGGCTCGCTCCTCCAATTTCCTTTTCCAGGATTTTCTGAGTCTCGGCTTCCCAATATTTCATGAGCGCCTCTCTACTGAAGGTCCCCGTCGGGGTCTTGTCAGTCTGGTCCTTCTGTCGTAGCCCAATGGGCACATTGGCGTCGGGGTCGATGTCCACCAGCTCCTTCTCCAGCTCGGCCAGCTCTTCGGGACTGAGCGACGCCAGGAGCTCATCCTCGTCCACGTCTTCGTACTTGCTCAGCTCCCGGCGGTATCCGAAATAACTCATGGCCAAAGTGGGATCGGTACCGAACGCTCACATTCAAAATGGTCGATTCTCGAGATGTCAAAACGAAGGCAAACTCAAAAAGGTTCACCAGCCCAAACCCGATCTCAGCCGGTGCTATGCGTCCGTGTCGCTGACTCGTCTAATCTCCGCCAGCTGCCGCTCCGGCCTTAAGAGTGGGATCAGAGGTGTGCGTTGCAAAAGTAGAGGCCCCTATGATGCGGCGTCTTATTTTTGGGAGGCCTGGCTCTCTAAAGGGGACGGAGCCACGAAAAGCATGTGAGCTCAGAGGCTGCGGCAGCCTGTCATCAGCGCGGCGTGTCACCGATGCCTGAGTGGCTTTGTTCATAGCCAAGAACGGAACGCCACAGCACACAAATGCAGACACGGTATCACAGAAAGTTGGCATGTCCATCGACGAACCTTGGCGTCTTCTCCTGGTTATCCCAATTACAGCCACTAGTGGGCATACTTCCATGAAATATGCTAGGACATATATATACTGTACTGTATATATATATTTATAGATAGATAGAGAGACAGAGAGAGAGAGAGAGAGAGAGAGAGAGAGAGAGAGAGAGAGAGAGGGTCAAACAAACGGAAAACCGTGACCAATCTTAAACCAAGCTTAACCAAACATTAATGCAACTTATTAATTTAATAGGATGCAGGGGGCGGAAAATCGTCTGGATTTCCCACACAAACAAATTGCAGTTCATCAAAGAGTATTTGATTTCTGAAAATATAACGAGAAGCATGCTTGTGTGCGGGACACAAATTTGAGGTCACTGTAGTTGATTGTCTCGACAAATTCTGACCTTTGAAAGAGAAGAGCGATCCGTTTGGATTCGGAGAAGGGGCGTGTAAATGCAAAATATGCGTGCAAGATGTTGCCGAAAGCTTGGGATAAAATGAGGCACGGCATTCTCAAACCATCTTTGATTGAAATCGGGTCCATGTTTTCGGAAAGACGATCATTTCGCGTACGCATTTTTGAGCGCGGTGATAATATCACCGTTTGACGGCTATCGACCGACGTGCAACGTAGTGTAAGTTGGGGGGGTCGTTGTTTTTAGTGGCTAGCTCTACTTTACGAACGGCAAAAGGAGAGACAGAATCTTTTAAATGCAGTTTTATTAAAAGGGGAAAAAAGGACGAACACAACACTCCTCGTAACGAAAAATCACTTCCTGCTTCTCTGACTTCAACAGCCAATCAGAACCTATCAACATAAAAACATGTCTAAGCAATGATTAAACAGCAGAATATAATGTAGGTATTCTTAACATGAAATATAATGCTCAAACATAAAATGATAAAAATTAATAATATAACATAAGCTTACAGCAGTATGAAGTTAGCGTATCATGTCTCGCAATCTGCTTCCCTGTCTGTGAGATACTTTGCGCATATATGATGAAGTAGCACAGACTGGTTGAATATCAAAGCCGTTCATTTAACATTCACGAACGAGCAGATGTCAGGGGATAACCCCCCCGCCCTCCCCCCGGCATCTTCCGAGTGGAAAATACAGCCCATGCCGGTATCGAGCCGATCGCCTCGCGGTCCGCTGACGAACCGGAGTGATCCGTGGGAGAAGTCTCAGATGTGGTCAGCGTGTGACACAGTGACTCAGCCTGTAGGCGGCCTCTCCAAGCCTTCAAAAACACTCCGCCAGTCTGTGTTGGAGGCAGGCAGACGGCTGGCCCATCCTCAAGTTTCACTGCTTGGACCTCACACACACACACACACGCACACACGCGCGCGGGGGCTCGCAGTTCCCTCCAGTTTTTTGGATTATAAAGACTCACTTCCATGCAGCGGATCAAGTCAGCTTTGCATTTGTGCTCCATATGAGGGAGAAAGTAAGCCCGGGTTCTTCTCTGTCCGTTTTGTGTCATTCGTCACGCGTTTGCGTGGATCTTCGAATTGTACTTCGTCGGGGTACACGCGAGGAGCGTTGCGCCCTGTTGTTGAAAATGATATCTCTTAAGAGCAGTCTTTGCGCGTGTATGGGTGGGGGGTAAATGAAAAGATGACATTTGGTTTCGGTCTTGGTGTTGACAAAGGCAGATGAGCTTGTGTTAAGCCTGCAGGGAGATAATATTGACCTTATTGCATGTTGGCTTTCGTCATTGCGCCAGGTACAAACTCCGTGCCGGCGTCGCGTGAATTATCGTTGATTAGACCACGCGTACCTGACACTCGGACTTCTTTGCAGATCTTCAAGACACCTTGTCTCCTCTTGAGTCTGTTGACAAGTTGGAATCTGTGCTGTGGAAAACTCGGACCCCCAATAACTGATGATGTGAGCAAGCTGTCGCTGCTGGTGAGCTTTTTTTCTCTCTCACACACACACACACACACACACACGCGCACACAAATGTTAGTTTCTGCTGGATTTGTGCACTGAATTGTGACGTCTCCTTTAGGAGCACAACATCCCTTCCGATTATGAGATTCCTGTTTATTACATTCCCAAAGAAGTGGTATGTACGTGACGAATAATTCCTGCATGACCTCGCCAGCGGCTCGAATGTTTTTTATATTCTTCCCTGTCAATGTTTTTTTTTTTCTAGTCTGGTGAGTGTTGGGTGGTATTAAACGTCTACCCATTGGAGCAAAGTCTTCGCAACCTGGCCAACATGTTTGGTGCCGTCTCCTCCAACAGAGAAAACATCCTGGTCTTCGTCACCATGCTGAAGAGCCTGCGCTTCACGTTTGACAACCAGGAATTGGTTAGGCGTTGACGTTCTATTCGGCCGTGGCGTACGGTGAATTGATTGAGACGTTGCCGCGCAGGAAACGGCGATGCAAGTCTTTCAGTGTCACTACAAGGAGGGGAGCTTGAAGAATGAGCTCTATTTCAACTACATCGAGGAGATCCTCAACGCCACAGGTCAAGAAGCATCCAGCTTCTCCTGCAAGCCGCCACCTTGTCTCAATACGGCAAACGCACCAGGTAATTAATGAGGGTGTTTTTCATCAGCTTTATTGATTTCCTCCCTTCGTCACACAAGTCTCTCAAATGGCATCACGAGCCCACAGTTCACAAAAAATCAACAGGCGGTGGGGAAGAGAAGTGGCAGTAAAACAGGCCAAAATCTCACATGCATGTTTTTTTTGGGGTGAGGTCGGCATGTGGGAAGAAGCTGGTGTACTCGGAGAAAACCCACGCAAGCAAATGGATGATTTTTTACCAATATGGATTTTATATTTAATACAGAACAGTAACTCAAATAATGTGTATAAACAAACTTGTCCATTATTGTAATAATTTCGGAATAGATTAGGTAGAATCCGGTCCTAATTTGACATTCAAATGCATTTTTTTTCCCACTGGCCAATGGGGCATCTACGATTGAGCCTTACAAATTCTGCCTAGCAACAATCAAACAAGCGAATTATCTCTTGCTGTGCATGCTAACTGGTTAAAAAAAAATCTTGATTGAATAATTATCCAAAAAGCACAAATGGATGTTTTATGATCAGGAAAATTGCATAGTCTCTGATGAGATTTCTTGCAAATATTTTCCAATGACATGATGATGTGTCCTTCTCGACAGGGGTTCAAAAGGGAGGTCGCAATTACAGATGGTTGAAAAGGACGCCGCTGCTGCTGGTGATCGTTCCGGTCCTGGCTTGCGTCGTTCTCATCGTATGGCGGGTGAGTGGATTCAAATAAAAAATGCTCGGCTCTGTCGTATTGACTCTTGTGACTGCCATGCCTCACAGCAAGATTTGTATGATCTCAGGCAGTTATTTTTGTTGCAGCTTCTTTCACAGCGCATCAGAACATATTAACATAATGCAAACAATATAATCGCCTCGCAAACACTTGTGAAAAAGGCGTCCAAACTGAAACAGGACTAGTTTGTTTTGTTTTTTCAAAAAATAAATAAAAATCCCATTATGACATTTCCAAGGGCCATTCCATTAAAGCCGAAACGATGACGTACTCTTGTCTTAGCGAGCGAGAAATTCCTGTTAACAATCGTTCATTAAATATTGATCGGTGCTTTGAGGTTCCCCTATTAGCCGCCTGGCGATGATACTAAACGGGATTTTCTTCAGGTCACATCGAGACATTCGCCGGCGCTCCCCGCCGAGGAGATCGAAATGTCACCCGCCGACTCCGTCCTCAGCGTGTCCGTTTCCGTCCCGCTTCAAAAGCCCGACGGCGTCGCCAGCGATGCTCTCGCGGAGGAGGACGCGCTTGCCGGTCATGACAGCAGGTGAAGGATAAAGATGAAAGCAGGGGGAAAGAGATCTGGATGGGAGAAGCTCCGATGGCTCATTCTGCCCCAGATGTTGCGTGTTCGTCAAGGCGGCGCCAAGCTGCTGCGAAGACGAGCGTGCGGTTAATCAAGACGCAGAATTCTCTTGGGCCACTTCTTGTACAAATCGTAGATGGACTCTTCTGACTATAAGAGCAATGTGAAAACTGAGGCCGGAGTGTCAGATGTGGATTCAGCTTTCAATCTGAAAATCTACAATGCCTACTTGGTATAAAATGTGCTGCCATTGGACTATGAAACATAACCGGAAAAAAAAAATGGAGAATAACTGGACTGGATGTTCTTCTGGAGGAATGGACCAACAGATTAGGAAATCGGGTGTCCTGTCGGCAGAGATGGGAACGCAAGTCATTGCGACTTGGACTCAAGTCACTGTTTTGATGACCGGAGACAAACTGTAACTTGATTTGACTTTTGCGAGGCAAAATGCTTTGGGGCTATCAGGGTTGAAACGATTAGTCGACTAGTCAAGTTCTACTCATCGACGTTTCAAGCTTGAAGTCGACAAATCACTAATCTTGAGACAAACTGTCACTTGATTTGACTTTCACAAGGCAAAAAAAAATGTGGGACTATCGGGGTTGAAACGATTAGTCGACTAGTTGACATCTACGCGTCGACAAATCACTAATCTTGAGACAAACTGTCACTTGATTTGACTTTCGCAAGACAAAAAAAATTTGGGACTAGCGGGGTTGAAACGATTAGTCGACTAGTTGACATCTACGCGTCGACAAATAACTAATCTTGAGACAAACTGTCACTTGATTTGACTTTTGCGAGGCAAAATGCTTTGGGGCTATCAGGGTTGAAACGATTAGTCGACTAGTCAAGTTCTACTCATCGACGTTTCAAGCTTGAAGTCGACAAATCACTAATCTTGAGACAAACTGTCACTTGATTTGACTTTCACAAGGCAAAAAAAAATGTGGGACTATCGGGGTTGAAACGATTAGTCGACTAGTTGACATCTACGCGTCGACAAATCACTAATCTTGAGACAAACTGTCACTTGATTTGACTTTCGCAAGACAAAAAAAATTTGGGACTAGCGGGGTTGAAACGATTAGTCGACTAGTCGACATCTACGCGTGGACAAATCACTAATCTTGATTCGTACAATATCAATGTCGTCGTGCATTATTTGACTTCAGCACGCTATAGTCGACTACCATTGAAAAAAAAAATTTGGGTCATTCAACCCCCGCTGAAGACTTCAGATATCAATAATGTCATCAACTAATCGACTCGACTTTCAGCACACGATAGTCGACCACGAAATAATTTTAGTCGTTCAACCCCTGCGTCGGACTTGCTCGAGATTTCACGTCGTCAATTAATTGATATCATGTCCCGATATGGTGTCGAATATTATCGCCATTGGTTTGTCATGTTTTTTTCTTCATGCCTTCTTCGCCTAGAAACACATCGAGTGTGATGCCGCCGGGCCGGTCGCGCACTTGTTGACATTCCGATGATCGGTCACAGATGGCAAAGCCACCGCTCGCAAACAACACTGCGCCCGCGGTTCAACAAGGGTCCGACTTTGTGTATCAAAGCTACGAGCAGATGGCAAAGATAGCCACGGCCAGACTGGCCGTGAATCCTTCCATTGTGTCCCCCTCTCCACCCGTGATGTATCGCCGCTTCTTCTTCTTCTTCTCTGCCGCAGTAAAGAGGACTGGACTTTCTAATGCCTCATTCACTGAGTCAAGCCCGTTTGGGTCATGAGAAGATGACTGTGTGGAGAGAGGATGCGTCACACACACACACACAAAAAGGGAAGACAGGAGCGTCGAGGGGATACGGATAGACGGACGGACAGGCGGATGAGCTCAGTGAGGAGCATAAGAGGGACGCTTGTTCTCGCCCCACAAAAGACGTGGCCGTAGGCTGGAGGAAATGCCACTTACCAACACGACCAATGTCGGTGGAGTGTGATGAATCAACGGGCCAGGAATCTCTGCCAACCGCACGCAACTGCGGACGGTGATAAATATTCCAATAATAGTTTTTCAGTACGCCAACGATTGCGTTCCAAGAAACCGCTTCATTAAAATTTACAAAAGTGCAAATAGCTAAAACAATTGAGACACAACCCCCCCCCTCCCAAAAAAAAGAGCCAGCTGTTGGATACAAATTACATCCTGCCTAATGTGAAAGTATTAGAAACAGATCCGTTTGATGCAGTGCAGCGCTAAACCACTGCCAGCTACAACCACAATAATGAAATATCGATGGATTAAAAAAATGATGATGATTATTGCCATCGACAGCTCTGGATGCCAATTATGCATTGTAACTGGGAGTGTTGGCAGTGAAAGTCAAACTTTGTATTGGAATAAATTTGTTGGATATATTTATTGGGAAGATTGCATTAACATTAAGAAAACATTAATTTAACACTATTAACATTATAACTACGCATGTGACATTTATGTGTTGGTTGTGTATTTTATGCGAGATGCGTTTTGCAAAATTTATAAGGGCAGAACCAGCACTGGTTCTGCCTGGTGTTACTAATTATTCTTACATGGACTGGGAGGGAAACAGTTCATTGTCGCAATAATAATTTATTTATTAAGTACCAGAAGTGATCAGATTTAGCAACACTGCTAAGTTCTTTTTTTTTTTTTTTTTTACATCTGAGTGTGAACATGTTGTTAAATGTATTTCCATGGCGTCACGGTTTTCCCGTCTTGAAATAGTAACACAATAAACATATTTTTGACAAGTTGATGCTGTAGTGTCATGAACTCTTCAGTTTCCGAGGTAAATGAACGCATCATTTCGAATCAAAACTGCCATCCTCTTATTTTATGCAGTCACTTCCGCCGGAAACATTGAAGCTTTTGTTTTGGAAAGCTACTAGCCACGGTCGCCATTATTCTTCCTGGCTTGACGTTCGATAAAAATACATTTATTTGACTTTTATCGTATATTTTTGAAGCAAACTGCACATCTTAATTTTTTTTATACAACCCATTTATTCAACCGTGAGTTTGCAACGCTGACCAGGGGCCAAAGAATGGAGAGGCGGTCCGAGGGTGTCGGTAAGTTGCTAAGCTAACGTTGGTCAGCTAACAGCTGCCGCCAAGAACAGTTGAATAAAATGGCGCATTCAGTTGGTCACTGTACGTAACATAGATACTGACAGTCAAGGTTGACCGTGAATGTGACGCAAACTCTTCACTATGTGCAGCAGAGCGCAGACCCTGCACGCGCTTGAACAAAATTAATCATCGTTGCCCGGATGTTCCGATCGCATTCTGCATGGTTGGTTTTGTTGCGTCCCATAATGTTACATGCACCATCAAGCAAAATTCAAACATTGGTTTGTTAGTTAAAAATCTGATGCACGTGGGTGCCGATGTCGTTTGCGGTGCACCGTTCGACTCATTTGCGGATGAATTGCAAGAATTACTGTTTGTGGTTCCGGTTTTAAGTGCGTAACCAGCGTCTGCGCACATCATGCTCAATGACATCACTGCATGGTATAATTGACTTGCACGGTGCTGTATATGTACTTGGCCATCATCCTGCATTCATTATATAAAAGGGAAATTGTGCAGGGATGTGTTGGTGTTCGTAAAGAGTGTAAAACCAGCCCCACGGGCTGCACATAATGCACATGTCAGAAACCACCACTTAGTGAGCAAAAGTCCCAGACTGTGAGGACAAATACGATGAATGGCTTTTTTTCCAGACGGCTAACTTTTGTTGTCTGACCCCCAGGTGCTGGATGGGCTCTCCCCCTAGCCTCCCTTCGCCTGATGGCCTCCCCGCTGCAGCTGACGTACTCGTTCATGTGGCAGGTGATCCGCCAGAGAAACGTCAGTCAGTACAAGAAGGTGGAGGAGTTTGTCACCGTGGTGACGCAAACCGTTCCGGAACTCATGAGTTTCAAGCAGACGGCGCAGCTCGTCTTGGGCTTGCGGGCGAGGGTAAGGTGGTGGTATTCAATGAATCGTTCCACTCTATACGTCTAATAACAAATTTCTCCGTTTAGATCATTTTGGATTTGCTCCAGGGGGAAGGCCAACCAGACTCCCGCGCTATTCAAACGCTAATAAATAAACTCAAGATCGCTCCACCTGTAGGGGTAAGAACGCAAGCGCTCTTTTTCTAAAATGTAAGCGGCGTTAAATGTTCAAAACTTCCTGTCGCGAAAGGACGTGGAAGTGGACAAATGTCAAACCAACTTCATGGTGCTGGTCCAGAATCTGCTGAAAAGCCCCGCAGAGAGGAAGCTCTTTTTTAAGGTACGCTACGCCATCCTGGGACAAAACGTTGTTGAACGGGGGTCCACATTGTCATGGATACGCTGGATTCATGCCGCGTGTATAATAATAATAACAAAAGCTTGTCTCCGTGGCAACCATGTGGCCTTGCTCAGCCTTCCCAGATTTCAGAAGGAAGCTCACGTGTTGGGTTTTTCCTCCACAGGAAGTGTTCCCGGTTCAGTATGGCACAAAGTTTGACACGGCGCTGCAGACTCTGATCGCCGGCCTGGTGTGCAAGTTGGAGCAGTTGCTTCCCGTTCCCAATCTCTCCCAGGTACGAAACCAGGATTATGAAGTGTCCGCTCGCATTTATGGCCCTTGTAAGGCGATCTGAGTCATCGTTTTTCCACCCTAGCTCAGTTCAATGATTTCATCGCAACCGGCTATACTGGAGGCGTGCGGGGGCGTCATCCCCCAAGGCGGTGACCTCAAGACTCTCCTCCTGTACCAGCAGTCCAGAGGACTGCTCTCCGGTAAAGGTATGTATGAATGAGTTCGCTTTTGGTTCAAAGCAAGCGCAGTGTTCTTGGGCAACAGTTTGGAAAGAGTTTTTCCAAGTCGGAAGAGGCTGACTCCCACGTCACTCACCGGGTTAGGCCCCGCCTTCTAAAGCCAAGTGCCAAATATATATTCATGGTGTCTGGGTTATTGAGGTATGATCTTAACCAAACCTTCTCTGTGTTCAGCAACCATCTCGTCTTCAGTGGGCGACTGTGTGCTCTCGTCCCTCGCCTTCCGACCCAAACCCGTCGAGCCTCCTCCTCCGCCGCCGCCACCGCCTCCTCCACGGCCGCAGCCCGCGGTGAGCCCTCCGGTCACGAGCCCGCTCACGCTCACCGACCACGACGACTTAGGGGACATGTCAGACGATTCGGACGAAGCGGAGGTCGCCGTCGTCGCCTCGCAGGTCGATACCGCCGCCGGTAGCGCAGCCGCAAAAAGCGTCGCCGATCCGGCGGCGGTTTCTGAGGTGGAGCAAAGCGAAAAAGCCGACGGAGCAGCGGCGCCAGACAAGTCCGAACCGCCGCGCCCGCCCCTGAAATCCATCCCCTTCAAAGTCGTGACCGTGCCCAGGAAAACAGCGTCGCCCAATTCCACCGTCACCAAGGACGGCCAAAAGGTCCAAACGCAGCGCGTCACCCTGCACCAGTGGGTGTCAAAGATCGCCACCAACACCATCGCCCTCCCGGCCTTGCCGCCGCTGCCCCTCGACCGCTTCAGCGACGACGACTACTCGCGGCCGAGCATCCGCCGCAAGAAGCAAATCCGCCCTCCCGCCGACCGCTTCAACTGCAGCATGTGCGACAAGAGCTTCCCTTACCATTCCAAGCTCATGGACCACGAGCGCATCCACACAGGCGAGAAGCCCTTCGCCTGCACGTCGTGCAGCAAAAGCTTCCGCACGCAAGCCTTCCTCAACAACCACCTGAAGACGCACAGCACGGCGCGGCCGTACGCCTGCGGCCAGTGCGGCAAATGCTTCGCCAAGCTGCAGAGCCTCACCAAGCACATGCTGGCCCACAGCGGCCAGAAGCCCTTCTACTGCGACATCTGCAACAAGGGCTTTACGCAGTCCACCTACTTCAAGAGGCACATGGAGTGCCACACCAGCCAGATGACCTTCCCGTGCAAGCACTGCAACAAGAGCTTCCCCACCGCCTTCAAGCTGGCCAACCACGAGCGCTGGCACACCCGCGACCGCCCGCACATGTGCGAGCGCTGCGGCAAGCGCTTCCTGGTGCCCAGCCTGCTGAAGCGACACATGGGCTACCACATCGGCGACCGCCAGTACCTCTGCTCCCAATGCGGCAAGACCTTCGTGTACCTGTCGGACCTGAAGCGGCACCAGCAAGACCACATCCCTAAAGCCAAAATTCCCTGCCCCGTGTGCCAGAAGAAGTTCTCCAGCAAGTACTGCCTGAGGGTGCACCTGCGGATCCACACCCGCGAGCGGCCGTATCGCTGCTCCATCTGCGAGAAGAGTTTCACGCAAGTGGGCAACCTGAAGGTGCACATCCGGCTGCACACCAACGAGCGGCCCTTCAGCTGCGACGTGTGCGGCAAGACGTACAAGCTGGCGTCACACCTCAACGTCCACAAGCGGACTCACTCGTGCAAGAAGCCGTGGATCTGCGAGACGTGCGGGAAGGGCTTCACCATGCCGGGCCTGCTCAAGAACCACGAGCAGTTGCACCTGCGCGAGGCCGACCCGGACTTCGCCGCCAAGCGTAGGACCAGGGGCAAGCAGAAGAAAAACGCCCTCAAGAGGAAGTTTGACGAGGAGGAGGAGGAAGGCATCGATGATTTTTAAAGGAAATCCGGTGGCGCCTTCAGAGAAGGCGGTCATATATTCTTTATCCTCTGCGTAGAGCAACTAATATTAGTGCTGTATCGATGAGCTGAGAGAAGAGCTGAGACGTCTCAAGGAACGGTATTCGTCTTTTGTGTACTGCCTCCAAATGGTCAAGTCAGGCCATTCGATTGATGCAGTGTGACAAAAGCTTAAATTCTTTAACATTTTTACTTTGTCGTTACTGTCTATTTTGTATAGAGTACAATATTACAGAGTGCTGTTTTTCATCCATCAAAATATACTTAAAAGCAGGGAGCGGGTGGGGGGAGTGGGGCGGCAACAAATGCAATTTTCATTTATTTCAATTGGAAAAAAATATTTGTTACAAGAGTGGTACAGAGCAAATTGAACCCTTATCACAAGGCGCCACCGTATTTTGTCGGCAAGCTTCTTGAACTTTTATTTTTTACTCCTTCCTAAATAGTTTCCCCTCTACCAGCAAGATTATTTTTGGACCGGGATGCAATGAAAGATCTGAAAGGCAAGCATGGCTCTTGCCTCTGAATCATTTTCATTGGTAAAAGAAAATGTGAGATCAAACGTTAGATTTTTTTTTCTTTTGTTGTATTGCAGTGCATGTGAATGTCACATGTGTTATTGTTTTGTTTTTTTAACGCATACAGCACTTCTCTGCTTTTTTTTGGGTGGGGGGGCTATAGTTTGCTTTCAATTAGGTGCCCGTGCGTTAGTGATTATAAGTATAACCTGACTCTAGATTTCATTGTTTTAGTATTTGTTTTCTTTCTTTTAATTCAAACGTGGTGAAATTGTCAAATGCGTCTGTGCACCCCAGTTAGAACATTAAAAGTGAGAGCGAAGGATTACATCAGTGTCGTCATTTCACTAAGTCATTCATCTTCATATACGGTGATGAAGTCGGCCATTAATCCTTCTAGCTGTCCACCTCTCAACACTTAAAATGTTTGGTCCTAATGACTTTTTAATAGCAAGTCCTTCATTGTTGCCCCCCTTCTGAACTCCTAGGGGGTTTTGGGATAAAGCAGTCTCCGATTTCTGTTTTATTGACGCTCCCTTGCATTTATGAAAATCGGCTTTAGCAAAAGTAGCAACAATCAGGAAGTCAGACTTTAAATCACTTGTTTAGTTGAGGGATCGTTAAAGTCAAGACACGCTGGAGGAGAATCTACGTCTTTGAAACGAATGGTTTAGATTTACGCTTATTTTTATGTGGTACGCGATATTGTGGGCCAAGCTGGGCCACTTTTTAAAGCAAATGTACAGTCAACAAGAAGTGACTCACTTCCTTTCCGTACCCAGGAGACCTTCCCTGACCATTATGGACAGCCAGCAGTATGAGGCCACATAGTACATACATTAGTATGTAACTTAATCATCAGACTGGTCTTCCTTGTTGTCAAAGAGACACATTGACATCTGACATTGAAGAAAACAATGCAGCTGTTGGGGCTTATATACATGGTAGATGGTATGGGCCCATTTTGTTGCATGTGTTTCGTAAAGATCTTTTTTAAAAAAGACTCGAAGACAGACGCACGTGTGTGTGTGTGTGTGTGTGTGTGTGTGTGTGTGTGTGTGTGTGTGTGTGTGTGTATATATATTATATAAGGTGTATATATTACACACAAAAGTGCAAATACACCAAAATAAAACAATACAAATACTACAAGTTGAAAAAAAATACTTAGCATGTACCTACTCTTGTAAATTACATTATATGCGATAGATATGCACATTACACAAAAAGAAATAAAACAATATAAATACTATAAGTTGAAAAAATACTTGTTAAATGTTCATTAGCGTGTACCTATTCTTGTTTTTTTATTTTATTTATTTACATATCTTGGAAGGCGCTTATAAATAAAATGTATTATTATTATTATTACGCTGTCGTAACTGTTTTCTGCTCGGAACTTTCGAGGCAAGAACCTGTTCGGGGGAGATAAGTTAGTGACGGACAAACGCCGGCCATATTTCCGCTAATAACAATCCTAGCGAGCCTACCTTAAGGGTTGTTTTGTACTCAGGTGCACTTTGGCAACCGTCATGGAGAACTGTGACGAAACACATTTAATTTAATGATAAGTATCCAGTAGTCGTTCGTAATAAAAGTGAAACAGAAAAAAATAATAATCACGATAAAGCTCCGACCTGGCCAGCTTAGTGATGACTTGCGCGATAGCCACTTTAGCATGTAGCCTGCCTACCGTTTGGAGTCGGTTCTCGTTAACGTGTCTTAATAATAATAATTAGAGATTTCTCATTTGATGTACAGATAAATAAATGAAAAATCTAACTTTCTACGGAAAGTGCAATCATGTTTCTAGCGATCATTTCCTGACTGGGAAACTTTAGAAAATATTTTCCACGCGTGAGTAATGACATTTTTACGTTTTAATTTGTCTTATTCGACAATGTTTCATTTGATTGACTCCAACACTTTCTTTATGGTTCAGCATTCACTTTAGGCTTACAAGATGAAGATGTTCTCAGTAGCCCACAAGACTGTCTTTGTGGTGGACCACTGTCCCTACATGGCTGAGTCCAGTCGTCAGCAGGTTGAGTGTGATGTGCTGACCAAAAGCCGAGGCCAGGGAGTCATCCCTCTGGCTCCCGTGTCCAAGTCCCTGTGGACGTGTGCTGTGGAGTGCTCCATGGAATATTGCCGCATCCTCTATGACATTTACCCGCTGGACAAATTGGTTAGTGAGTCCTCCCGTTTGTTTCTGCAAGGGGAGGCCAGATGCTTTCAAGTAAAAATCTATATTTCTTTCCAGATTAACTACATTGTGAGTGACTCTGAGTTCCACCTCTTGAATAGCTGGAAACGTGATTGCCAGAGCACTCATGAGGTTAGTATGACCCTTGAAACAATTCCCCCCCCTGACCTTTTGTGAGCCACCGCACATTTTATGTTAGAAAATTGTCATCTCACGTCACCAGAAAAAAAGTTTTAAAAACTGCAATAAACTCTCCCTCCACACCACAGCGGTCAGGAATCACTATCCTGCACTTTTACACAACTTGAAATGTGGACACCATACTTACATTTCCTCGCCTGACAGCTCATGTCATCTCTGGCCGCGGTGGGGCCCCCCAACCCGTGCGAGGACCCCGAGTGCTGCAGCATCCTGCACGGGCTGGTGGCGGCAGTGGAGTCGCTGTGCAAGATCACCGAGCTTCAGCACGAGAAGCGCATCGCCCTGATGGACATGGCTGAGCGAGTAGCCAACCGAGGTCGGATTATCTGCCTAACGAATGCCAAAAGGTAGACGATCCAGTCATTGGAAAGTTTTGCATGATTAACATCAACCGAAAAAATGAAAAGGGGGGTATTTGATGTCATGTTTTGTTGAATTTTACAGTGACACTCATGTGCGGATGTTGGAAGATTGCATTCAGGAGACCATCTTGGAGCAAAACAAGCTGGCAGCAGGATCCGACAGGTCCGGTTGTTTCTTTTTATTGCTATTATTAGGTAGCTTGCCCGCTGACTGTTATGCCTGTGCATGTGGGAAAGGAGAGCCACTGTCGCTGAGGCTTTTTTTTTTACTTTTGCTGTTTTAGATTGATGGCCATCCAGCAATGCGAGCTCGTCCTCATTCACATCTACCCCCAGGGCGACGACACACTGGTGTCTGACCGGCCCAAGAAGGAGGTTGGTGCTCAAAAAGCTTCCTCGTCGATATTTACATCACACAATTTATTTATTTTTTTTGGGGTGGGGGGATTCGTCTTTCCTCCAGGTGTCGCCTCTGCTAACCAGCGAGGTTCACAGTGTCCGCGCGGGGAGGCACTTGGCCACCAAGCTGAACATTCTGGTGCAGCAGCACTTTGACTTGGCCTCCACCACCATCACGAACATCCCCATGAAGGTAAGTGCCCCCTGACCCCCGCCCGCCCGCCCGCCCAGCACCCATCGCTCACATATTCCAAAAATCACTCAGCTTCTTTGCTTTGTCTAAATGTTCCAATCAGCCGTTTGCATCGCTCCACTCACATCTGCTTTGAGTTCTCACTCTCGTCGCTCGGCCGCACTCTCCGTGCGAGCCCCTCCTCACTTCTAACGACTCATCGCTTCATCTCTCTCTTTTTTATTTTATTTTTTTAATTCCTTTTCGTGCATCTCACCTGCACGTCGAAGCGACTGAACCCTGCTGCTGGTTTCATGCTGTATTTTCTGTTTTGCTAGCCCACATTAAATGTTTGCGAACAGGTTAGTACTCGATTCTCACACACACACGCACGTGAGGAGGAAAAGGGCGTCGTCCGAGTCTGTGTGTGTCGTGTCTCTTTTATTTTGTTGTGTGTGTGTGTGTTGTTCGCTCTTTTTTTGTTATTTTTGCAAACATTCATTTGTATGATGTGTGAGATGTTCAAAGAAAGGCAACGTTGGTCTCTGTATTTAAAAAAAAAAAAAAAAGCAAAACAGCACTGCATTGCGAAATGTAAATATTATGCCCCAAGCTCCTTGCGAGTGTTGTCATTTTGCGCTAAAGTAATTGTCCCACGCAACGAAGGTGAATGCAGATTTAATTTGTAGCTTGTTAAAAATACACGGACCTTGAAAAATAATTTCATAGAATATTGCAATATCAGGGAGGGGGAGGGGGGAATCGAAATGAGAGTATTGTACGATAATCACCGTCGGAAATGATCAACTGCAGCGAATTCTTGTGATCCACAAAATCATTGCGACCACTGTTGCCTCTTCTTCACCCTGAAATCTGTTCAGTGTCTGTTCCTCCTCCGCTCTCCACTTACAGTCACCCGCTGTGTTCTCCTGACTACATCACTTCAGTGTTGAAACACACCTTTAGCTCTTAGCTTAAATAGCCCCTCCCCCCTTTCTCAATAAAAGCCACCACCCATAACCGGAACATGAAATCAGCAGTGTGTGAGAATTTGCGTTCTTCTTCTTCGACTTGCTGCTCACGGGTTGCGTTTGTCTGTGTCTTTTCCACGGCCGGACAGGAAGAGCAGCACGCCAACACGTCGGCCAATTACGACGTGGAGCTGCTGCATCACAAGGACGCCCACATGGAGTTCATTAAAAGTGGTGGGTGAACGCAAAAGTGCTTGATCGCGTGAAGAGGCCACTTTTCTAGCCGCCGTCATTTTATTTTATTTTTTTCCTGCGCAGGGGACTTGCATATGGCCGGCACCAGCACGCGGGAGAACGGCCTCAAAGAAACGGTCACGCTGAAATGGTGCACGCCAAGAACCATTTCCGTCGGTGCGTTCAGTTCAAGCGAGGAGCGGAATTTATTTATTTTTTAACGGGTCCTGACTTTTCGACGATCCATTTCAGAACTGCATTACTGCACAGGAGCATATCGCATCTCGCCCACGGACGTCAACAGTCGTCCTTCGTCGTGTTTGACCAACTTCCTCCTTAACGGTAAGCTGCCGAGGCAGTCAAGGTCAGTTGGGACTCGAGCAAATTAAGTCAGTCGGGCCGTTTGCTTTATGGTCGCTCCAGGTCGATCGGTGCTACTGGAGCAGCCGAGGAAATCCGGCTCCAAGATCATCAGCCACATGCTCAGCAGCCACGGAGGCGAGATCTTCCTGCACGTGCTCAACAGCAATCGCTCCACGCTGGAGGACCCGCCTTCCATCAGTGAGGGCTGCGGCGGCCGTGTGACGGACTATCGCATCACCGTATGTTTATTCCTAAAATATAACTCGAGACTTTTTTTTTTTTCTGATTGCCTTTTCATCTCTTCCAGGACTTTGGCGAGTTCATGAAGGAAAACCGCCTCACTCCCGTTTCGGAGGCTTCTCATCATCCGGCAGGGAAGCTGCCGGCGGAGCGGGCCAAAGCGCAACTTGAACGCCACACGCGTTACTGGCCCATGATCATCTCCCAGACCACCATTTTCAACATGCAGGCAGTGAGCACGTCTTCCCTCGCCATTCCCAGCCGAATCCATCTGGCATCCTTCAGCATTTTGTTTTTGTCTCTCTCTCTCCGCCCTCGACCTAATAAGGTTGTACCTCTAGCTAGCCTGATCGTAAAGGAGGCTCTGACCGAGGACGACGTCCTCACCTGCCAGAAGACCGTTTACAACCTGGTGGACATGGAGAGGAAGAACGACCCTCTTCCGATCTCCACTGTGGGTTCCAGAGGCAAAGGCCCCAAGAGGTTGGTTTGTCACGAACCTCCTGTGGAACGTTTTGCAGTTTTACGTGATTTCGAATGACGTCGGTTCCCCCCGCAGAGATGAGCAGTATCGCATCATGTGGAACGAGCTGGAGACTTTGGTGAAAACCCACGCCGGGGCCACCGACAGGCACCAGAGGGTCCTGGACTGCATCGTCGCCTGCCGTAGCAAACCTCCCGAGGAGGAGGAGAGAAAGAAGCGAGGCAGGAAGAGGGAGGACAGGGAAGACCGGGCAGACAAAAACGGGGGCAAGGACGTGGAGGACAAAAGCTGGAAAGACGCCGAGAGACGAGTTATTGACATGTGCGTGTCGCCGCAAACTGGGCGGTTCCCTCGTGTAGCCATCGCTTGACTATGCTTTGTTTTCAGGGCCAAAAGTGTACCGGATAAAGAGGACCAGGAGTCAGAAGTCATCAAGGATTCACCGGACTCCCCAGAGCCCCTCATCAAGAAACCCCGTCTGGCCACTGACGAGGTTGAGTCACCAGAGGGCGCAAAAGGTACTTACAATACAATACAATACATGCTGATTTATATAGCGCTTTCACAACAGCGGTAGCTGTAACAAAGCGCTTAACAAAACAGTTAACATAAAGTAAAATAATAAACACAACACATAACATAAAACAAACATAAAACACGGACAGTCGTGCAGTCCTAACCACTTTTCCCCTCATACGCTTTGTTGTTAAAGCAGTTTGAGATGAAAGAGGAGAGAATCAAAGTGTCCTTTCACCAGTGGATCAGAGACGTCATGCTCAAAATGTGCACACGTCGGCTATAAGCTAAGTTTCAAAGTCAACAAGAAGCTGTAGCATCCATTGACGAAAAAAGAGATTGGTTCACTTCTCCAGTCCCATGCAAATCCATTCCAATTCCAAGCGGTGACTCTCAGTTCCAAATACGCGTCGGCGCCGACGCTCCTCTCTCCTCATCCTCAACTTCAGCAGCCATCCATCCAGCCGCACCAACGCAGACTGTCCAACAGCGCAGACATCTCCACTGAACAAAACTGGTCTGTGAAAAATGCTGCCCATTACAGGCGCAAAAAACACAAGCGCCCCGGGGCTGTCCAGCACCGACACTTCAATGGCGCCGACATTCCTCTCAATCAAAATCTGTGCTGGTACAGGAGTGCTGACGAGAAGGCGCAACCACCAAGCACAGATTCTTCTCCTTTGACGAATGTTGTGGCCAAAAAACGTGCTTGAATCAGGATTGTGTTTTACTTCCCAGCCATTATTGAGACATTTCATGTTGTGGGTTTTTTGCGGAAAGTGTCAAAATGGCCAATTTCAACCTGCTACTTTGTCTCACCACAGGTCCCGTCTCGCTTCTCTCTCTATGGACCAATCGGATCACCACCAAGTCCAGGAAGCGGCGGGAGTTGATCGGCAGAGCGCGCTCGGTCAACAGCAAGTTTGAGCTGTACCAGCACCTCAAAGATGAAAACGGGTGAGTTTGCAATCGGTTCAAAAAATATATATATCGATGCTCTGACATTATATTAAAATAATATTTTGTCTGTTGACAGGATGGATGTTCATGAAAATGGCAAGACCTCCAGATGATGCTTTCCCAGCAAGCAGCGGCGCCGCGGTGTGTTTTAAACTTGTCAGTCACGCCCTCAAAGGACGTTCCAATGAAATGTTGTATTTCCAATTTTTTTAACCATTTTTGTAAATATAACCTTCATGTATTATACATTGCAATAAAAGCAGACACTAGAGAACACTGCATTGTATTACATTGATGTTTTTTTTAAATACACACCTTCCATCTCTCACATTAACGCAATCACTCAATCAGATTGGAGAAAAACAGTCCCACAAAGTTAGCTTACATTAGAAAGTGTTGATGATGTTTTGATGTTTTGTTCAAATTTATGTAAGCACAAATGATGGAAGCAGCAAGTCCCATTTAGAAGGGAGTCATTACAGGTTGAAAAAAGTTGAGAATTGGCATAGCAAAAGTAAAATCTAATCAAATCAGTTCGTCATTTTTTTATATTTGTCAGGGGGAAAACGTTTGAATGGTTGTTTTTTTTTTGTTCATTTGTTTAAAAAAAAATTAGAGATAGATTTCATATGCTTCACACCAATCACGTACAAGCGACTTCATGGGGCTGCCATCTTGGTTTGCCAACTGGCTCTGACGTCATCATATTTCACCAAGTTTGGAGTTCCGGTGGAAAATGGAACATAGCACCTCCTCCTTCTTCGACCCCACCCGTTTCTTACCGCTTCTCTCAAGTCTCAACTTGGTCAAAAGTGTACCAAACGGTTGATCAGTGTTGTGAAACTATCATAAGAATGTACGCGGGACGGCGCCGTTAACCTGCTGTGACATCCAAACGAGCTACGGAGGGGGCGCAGAAGCGAAAACTTTCGCGAGGGAGTCGAAAATGGAGAACGACATCCTGGAGATGGAGTCCCTCTCTGACGCCGAGGAACTGGAGGGAGATGCCCGCTTGGAAATGATAGAAGAAGACGTCGGTGAGAAAAAAAAACACTCGAGCTGTTTTTTAAACTTTTATTGTGTCTTTGTATTGTATAAACTGGCCATCGTTCACACAGATGGTAGAGGAAGTCAATTGCATGCCTCGTGAGTCATTCCTCTACAAAAGTGTGTTGAAATCAGGAAATCAGTGTGCAAACTTGGGGGATTAACATTTGCAGTGGTTTAAACTGTATTCTTGTGACTAGCTTGCAACACAAGTTGAAGTTTTATCCCAGCGGGGGCGTGTCTCCATCCCCCACTTTGATGTCCCTCAGGGATGTCACATGGGCCCCCTGACATTTTCCTGGATGTTGTGGTTCTGCCTAGCAACCGTCGGTTTGTTGTTACTTCCATTCCTTGAGTGGAACGGTGCTGGATAGTTGAAGTTGGACAGAATGAAGTCCAACCTGTTTTTAAAAGGGGAAACATGTTTGCTTGCGCCGCTGACAGGCGCCACGCTTAGTGGCAATCAATGTTGTCAATCTATTTCTGTAGCGCTTGTCTGACAGACAAACATTCACATCTATGGACAATCTAGAGCAGGGGTCTCCAACTCCGGGCCTGGAGGGCTACTGTCCTGCCTGTTTTCCAGCTCTCCCAGGAGCAGCACACCTGATTCAAATAATCAGGATCCTGCTAATGCTGCTTCAGAGTTGGCTGATGAGCTGATCGTTGAAATCAGGTGTGTTGCAGCTGGGAGAGCCGGAAAACAGGCAGGACAGTAGCCCTCCAGGCCCGGAGTTGGAGACCCCTGATCTAGAGCAAACCTTTTCATTTCGTATCGCATACAAAAATCCAGAAGACGTCCTGTGGCATAAATTTTGCTTATCTACCAACATGCACCGTTTGAAATTTTTCACATTCCCCTTGCCGTTGAGATAGTCCAGACAAATTTCACAGGATGCTCCCACAAGGAAGATATTATTGATCCCCCTCCCAAACCTAACAAACATCAGTTAGTGCACTTGGCTTTCAAGGCTCATCAATTATTCACACTCGCACGCTGAGGGCATTATTAAGACTGAAAACATGGCAACACAAAGTCCATTCTTGTCGCTTTATGATGATCTTGAACTCACACCACGCACGGGAAAAGAGAAACGTGTGAGCCTCCCCTGCTGAAACACAGACAGGAAGTCGTGCTCACAATAGGGGAGGGCATCCAACGGGCCTGGCTGCATGTCCGAACGTGCGACCCGGGCTCAGATAAATAACACTCAAAGAATGCATTTGTTGCGCCAATGTGATTGCAGCGCGGCAATCGGATGCGCTTGAGAGGAAGTGGTGAGGCTTGCGTGCCTCTGTAGATAATCACATTTGCTGATATGGCAGATTTTATTTTTTTTTAATGCACATGACAGGCGCCCCCCGGAAAAAAGTAAAGGATTTAATATTGCGTTCCTGTCTGATTTTAAACCCTTTCAGGGACAGCAGTTACAACAGCCTGTCATGTTATCAGATTGCAGGTTATCATTATTGGGGCATGAAAGGGTTCATCAATCTTATTTTTTTTGCCTTCACAGTTTACCCCGAAGAGTTTCTGCCAACGTATCACGGAATTCAGGAAGGCTCGACGGTAGTTAAAGTGCAACTGGTGAGTTACAGATTCCAGATTCACGACACGTGCCTTTGCCATGCTCATGTTGGCGCGAAGGCTGTCGTCATGTTTGCTCATCCCGCATCGCCTTGCATCAACCGCGACGGCATTTAAAACCCTCAGCGGACAACGGCGCCGGCCGTTCCTCTCCGACATGTACGCCGAGTACGAGTACCAGCCCGCCGCCTTACCTGACGAGCCGCGCTCTTGCCCGCAGGCCGACTTCAACGGCAAGCCCGATTCGCTTTTCTTCAACGACGGCGTCCGCCGCATCGACTTCATCCTGGTCTACGAGGACGAGGACAGGAAGGAGTTTGAGAAGAGACACACATTCGCCCGACGAAAGGTACTTTCGATGACCTTGGTGATTCTCGATAGTGCGGTCCCCACGGACTACCGAATCAAACATAAAATATGTAGCACAATTTTCAATCCAGTGCAGTTTTTTTTAATTGAATTTATTTTTTTTTACTTTACATGCAGTCGAGTACAGCTCAGTTGTATTTAACTTTGAAGTCCCGTGAGTGCTGTCTTCTAACACTATTGACTCTGGACTCTCTATTTGCACAGGGAGTTTTCATTTTGCATCGGCTTAGATGTGCCACGGCCGTCCGTATTTATCATCAAGTTGCTCTTTTCTTGACAACCGATGAATAGCTGTGAGCTTTTAATCTTTGTAAGGTGATTATTTCCATCTCCAAGTAAGTGAGTAACTATGCAAGTTTGCCATTCGGATTCTCCTTTAGTCACTTGTTAGTTTCGCCATATCAAAGTGCGCTTCTTAAGGGTCTGGCTTTCGATCGGCTCGGGCCGTAGCAAACGCTGCTGCTATTTTTGGGGTTTTTCGATGCACGATAATGAGGCCTCTTCCTCTCGCGCAGAGACGGCGGGAATACTTTGAGGCCAGCCTGATGAAAATGGGCATGGAATTGGAGGCCACACAATCTGTAAGTGGCTACACATTTTTCATTAGATTTTTAATTCATTTCATTCCACTTAATTAAACCATTTTTTAACCCAAAAATACGATTGGATTATTTAACCACAAAATTGGGTGTTGTTATTTACAATACATTATTTTTATTTTTATTTTTTCAATGAAAAGATTTTCTGTTTTCTGAAAAAAAAACGTTTATTTTAATAGTAGAAAAATAATATGGGCTCGTTTTTATTTACTGATGCATTTAATTTCGATTTACAGTAAATTAATGAGATTATTAAATGCCAATTGAAAGACAAAATCAATAAAAATGCATTGAATATATTCTCTATTTTAGAAAAAAAAGAGCTAAATTATTCGTGAAAGAAATAATTTTGCATTTCGAAATGTTCCAAACGAATACATATTGTCACCTCGCTGAAATAACTCGACGTCCGCCGCGGCTCCCATCCAGGTGGCGGACGACAACCTGGTTTTCGTCAAAGTGCACATGCCATGGGACACGCTGTGCACGTACGCCGAGGTGCTGCACATCAAGTTGCCCATCCAGCCCAACGACCTGTCGTCACAGCGCTCGCCGTGGTGGCACTGGCTGTCGGTGGTCACCAAGCCCTTCTACCCGGACGAGAGCCTGATCAGCAAGGAGGCCGAGTTCTTCACCGCCCCATTTGAGAAAGACCGCCTGGAGTACTTCTACGTCAAGGACCGGGATGTTTTCTTCACCTCGTCCATGCGCAGCAGGATGGTGAGCGTCCGGCTGTAAGATGGCGAACGGCGTCGCGATCAAACGACCGCAATGCTTACTCGCAGGCTTATTACATCTTGAGTCGAGCCCCCTATGAGATACGAGGCAGCATGAAGAAATTCGGCATCCGGAAATTATTGGACGGCGGCGTTTACAAAGCTGCCTATCCCCTCCACGATGTAAGTGTCAACGCTCACTTGTGGGACGTTTGCTCACGGGGGGGACATTCCCTTGGAGGTTCATCCCCCGTTTTTGCGTTGTTGAGCCAGTGTAGGTTTAATGTGAAGTCGCAAGAAGAAGGCTGCCCCAACGAAAGATTCCGCCTCTACAGCGAATGGGCTCACCCCAAAAGCTTCTACAAGATGCAGCCACTAGACCTCATAAGGTGACTTGTTTCACAGTTCAGTTCGTTAGAGATTTTAAAGCGGGTTTGCTCGTTTTTTTTTGGTTTTTTTTAACCCTTTTCAGGCACAGCGGTTACTACAGTGGACAGCTTATCCGCGTGTGTAAAAGGGTTCATTGAAATTGCATCAAGGTGGCGCGGCGGAAGACCGGTTTGCGAGTTCGCCTCACAATGCGGAGGTCTAGGGTTCGATTCTGGCTCCCGCCTTCCTGTAGGGAGTTTTGCATGTTCTCCCCGTGCCTGCATGGGTTTTCTCCGGGTTCTCCGGTTTCCTCCCACATTCCAAAAATAGGCATGGCAGGTTAATGGGACACTACAAAGTGTCCCAAGGTGCGAGTGTGAGCGCGGATGGTTGTTCGTCTTTGTGTGCCCTGCGATTGGCGGGCAACCAGTTCAGGGTGGACTCCGCCTACTGCCCGAAGACAGCTGGGATAGGCTCCAGCATGCCCTTTGACCCTTGTGAGGATAAAGCGGTTCAGAAATTAGATGAATGAAATTGCATCATTTACTTTAGCTTTTATTAGTGTTACGTTTAGTTTTAGTTTTTTTTAAGATACCTGTATATGCTATAGTTGTGATTATGCAACACAAAGAGCATTTTTGCTGTAAATGAAGTGAGTTTTAGTTTTATAAATGTAAAATGTAGTCCCCTTGGGTTCGAGTCTTTTCAAAAAGCATTCTCGTTCTCATATTTTTGTTCATTTTCATGAACAAAAAAGGTTCTTTTAAATTTTACTTTGAGTTATTTTGTTTGTTTTACTTTGGCTCCCACGTCACTCACCAGACCAGACCCCACCTTTCAAAGCCGTAGCCTCTCACGCAGATTTTCCTGTTTCATAATGCTAAATCAGTTTTTAGCTGAATAACTGGCGGAAAAAAATACATTCTAAAAATATAAATATTAAAAAATAGATATGAAAACTGATTACTGTATTAGCTTTCTCTTGTACTTCACAGGAAGTACTACGGCGAGAAAATTGGAATTTACTTCGCCTGGTTGGGCTTCTACACCATCATGCTGGCCCTGGCCGCTGTTGTGGGTCTCAGTTGTTTCATATACGGATACAAAACACAAGAAACCAGCACGTGGAGGTACAGTGCTCCTCTATTCGGTCTTCATCTCGACTGTGAGTTCATTCCGATGAGGTGTCTGCCGTCTCGTGTTTGCTAGCAAAGAGGTGTGCGACCCGGAGATTGGCGGCAAAATCGTGATGTGCCCGCAGTGCGACCAGGAGTGCAAATACTGGCGGTTAAACAGCACCTGTGAAGCTTCAAAGGTCAGTATTTTTCTGTGCCGTATGATCGCATTATCGTGTGTGAAAACTTTTGAGCTATCGGGCTTGAACTTGGTGCTTCTGTTTTGTAGAAACTGTGCATATTTGACAATTTTGGCACGTTGGTGTTTGCAGTTTTCATGGCGATCTGGGGTAGGTCACTCAAGCGCCTTTTTTATTCACTCATTCAATGCCAAGGGCATTTTCTCATGATTTATTTTATTTATTTCTATTTTTTTTTAACATGACTCAGACGTGCCGCTAATCAGCAGATAATGTCTGCTTTCACCTCCTCGCTCGCAGTGACGCTGTTTCTGGAATTTTGGAAGCGCTACCAGGCCGAGCTGGAATACCAGTGGGACACGGTGGAGTTCCTGGAGCAGCAGGAGACGCCCCGGCCTGAGTATGAGGTCAAGTGTATATACGAGAGGAAAAACCCAGTCACGGGGGTGAGTTGCGCTCTTGGCGTCATCTCGGTTTGGTGGCAGTGTGTCAAAAGCTTACAGTGGTTTTTGTGTGTGTGTGTGATTTAGGTGAAAGAAAAAGTGCCCTACACAGCCTGCGGACGATGCGTTCGAGTGTCAATAGGAATAGGGACAGTTTTATTCTGGGTAATAAAAAATATTTGTTATTCTACACCACTAAGTTGAAAAAAAAATTACAAAAATTCCCACAGATTTGACATTTTTTCACCCATAAAATTGCCTAGTCATTGTGTATCATTCCACATCATTCCATGTCTTTTCATTCATCCTTCCAGCCTCCGCACACAATTTCTCCAGAAATGGCATTCTCTACTTCTGCCACGATTCTTCCTTCGAGTCCAAACTCCATCGTGATCCAATTTTGATATTTGCGTCGCAGATCCTGCTCATCCTGGCCTCCATCGTGGCCATCACCGTGTACCGCCTGGCCGCCTTCTTCGCTTTCTCGGCCAGGCTGCGAGCGCAGGACCTGAAGGAGCTGGAGCCCCTCAAGGAGTACGTGACGCCGCAGATGGCCACGGCGGTCACGGCCTCGCTCATCAGCTTCGTGGTCATCATGATTCTCAACATGCTGTACGAGCGGGTCGCCATCTGGATCACCAACTTCGGTGGGTCGCTGAGGCCGAACCTTGTCATCTTCAAACCCTATAAAATGTAAACAGATAATATAACAAGACGCGGGCATGTGTTGTTTATACAATATTACAGAGTAGCAGTCTCCTTATTAAAGAAAGAACAAATTTTTTTTCGGGGTCGGGGGAGCGAATTAATGGCATTCCTATTCATTCCAATGGGGAAAGATGATTTGAGATACATTTTCTGACTGAACAGAGCTGCCAAGGACCAAGACGGACTACGAGAACAGCCTGACGCTCAAGATGTTCCTCTTCCAATTCGTCAACTACTACTCGTCTTGTTTTTACATCGCCTTTGCCAAAGGAAAAGCCGTCGGCTATCCCGGGCGACCCGTCTACCTCTTGGGAAAATACCGTAACGAGGAGGTGAGATTTGTCCTCCTCTTCTTGCGTATGTACTCTCTGAAAATGTCTGAATTTGCGTTGTGGGGGTTTTTTTGTCACTAGTGTGATCCTGGTGGTTGTCTGATTGAACTGACCACTCAGCTGTCAATCATCATGGGCGGGAAAGCCATCTGGAACAACATCCAAGAGGTCCTCTTACCGTAAGAAAGCACAAATACTCAATCAGAGCCGATTTGGCAAAAACAGCTGACCCGAATTATGACCTCACCTGTGCGTCTCGCAGGTGGGTGAAAAACGTGATCTTCCGCAAATGCAACCGCGCGTCGTCGCAGAAGGTGATTCCTCGCTGGGAGCAGGACTACCAGCTTCAGCCAATGTCCAAGTTGGGACTCTTCTATGAGTACCTGGAAATGGGTGAGCACAAGCAAAGAGGCCAAACGCAAAAGCGGGCGAGCGCCGTTTAGACAAAAGTAGAGCCTAATAGAGGACTGCTGAGCACACGATGGGTGGAATTATTCCAGGGCACTACAGTGGACAGCTTATTGTGTATTTTTTTTTTTTCCCGCTCACGTAGTCATCCAGTTTGGCTTCGTCACCCTCTTCGTGGCCTCCTTCCCCCTGGCTCCGGTCCTGGCACTGGTCAACAACCTGTTTGAAATCCGCGTGGACGCCTGGAAAATCACCACGCAGTTCCGCCGCATCGTTCCCGAGAAGGCCCAGGACATCGGCGCCTGGCAGCCCATCCTGCAAGGCGTCGCCATCCTGGCCGTCGCCACCAACGTGAGTTGCCGTCCTTCTCCCCGAACGTCCCCGGCCGTACGATCGTCACCAATCGCACGTTCTTCTATGTGGCGTTTAGGCGATGATCATCGCCTTCACCTCCGACATGATCCCGCGGCTGGTCTACTACTGGTCTTTCTCCGTGTACCCGTACGGGGAGCATGGCTCTCAAACCATGCGGGGCTACATCGAAAGCTCCCTGTCCATCTTCAACATCAGCGACTTCTCCAACTACAGCAGGCCGCTGAGCGCGCCGTACAACATCACCACCTGCAGGTGGGACGCGGAAATCGCCACACGTGGCTCACGGCAGAAGTGGCTGAAGTACTTCCACCGCACATTTTTTTTTCTTCTCAGGTATCGAGATTTCCGCTACCCTCCCGGGCACCCGAAGGAGTATGAATACAACATCTACTACTGGCATGTGATCGCTGCCAAAATGGCATTTATAATCGTTGTCGAGGTAAAGAACACAAGCAGGAAGTCTCACCTTCCCCTCCATCCCCCAAAAAATCGCTTTTGAGTTACAGTACTAATGGATGTCTGTTGACAGCACATCGTTTACCTGACCAAGTTCATCCTGTCCTACGTCATCCCCGACGTGCCGTACGCCGTCAGAGAGCAAATGAAGCGGGAGAAGTACCTGACGCAGGTCATCCTGCACGAGACCAACCTCAAACTGGTCACCAAGCGCCTGAAGCCGGCCCTCGACGTCACACACAAGAACTCCGACGGCAGGATGGCCAAGGATGAAATCGGGCTGGATTTTGAATTTAAAATTTTTGCGAATGACTGAGTGAACAAAACTGACAATAAGTAAGTTGGACAATAAGGAAAAACGCTGCTCATGTACAGGAACATAGAAAGGAGAAAATTATGTAACATTGCTATTGATTTTACGGACAGGTCACATGATAAGCTTTGCTCTTCTTAAATTCTGACATATTTCAGTATTATTGAAAGCCATTGAGATTACACTTTGTTTTTTACTTTACTATCGTCTCACAATGTATACCTACAGAAGGAGTCCATGAGAGAACGAATCAGGATAGTGTTTGCGAGATGAGAATTTTTGGCAGCAAAAGAGTCTCTGTGTGAAGTCTGTCCAAAATCTGAACGTTTACAGAAGGTCGATCCGTCACTTTGCCAAAGTCCGATTGAGGTTCTGTCAAAATGAGGAATTTCTTTCTTTTTTTTTTCATGGACAGGGTTTCAATTATGTGACCACTGCACTGCACATTATTTTGACTGCATGTTGAAACCGTGTCAAAACCGTTATCTGCAATACCTCTGCTGTATTATTGCCACGCTCAAGATGGTACCATAACCACTATAAAGGGCCTCTCGCTTCTGTATATGCTCATTTGCCTTGTTTTATACAGAGTTATTAAATTGTTTTATGAAGAAAAAGTGCGTTGTAAGTCATTTTTGTGTACTCAAGCAAAATTGCTTGATATTAGGAGTTTCGTTGTTGTTTTCTTGACCTTTATTCACTGAATTCAAATGGCCGCTTAAATGGAGATCTAACACAACAGAAAGTACATTATTAAAATATACTGCAAAAACAATTCAGAGAACACTTGGAGTTACATTGTTTAAGTGTTTCCTTTCTTTTTTGCTGTACTGTATATAATAGTCTGCCATTTGTAAGCAGGCGGACGCGTCTTGCTTTGCGACGCTCTGACGTCATCAGCACGCGCACAAACCACATGGCTTGTTGGCAAATTTATTAGCGTATGTGATTTGGTTAACAATCTATAATTCCTTAACAATAGAGTAGCCAATTGTTTTTACAACTGGGTTGGTTTACATCATGAGTTCTCAGATTACATGTGTCGGATGGGTGAAGCGAGGCGCTGCCAAGGAAACCCCGGACAAAGTAAGTAAAGTAGTCTGAACGATTAGCTCGCTAGCGTTCGCCTACCGAGCGCTGATGTCAACAAGGCCCTGTCCATCTGTTTGATTGACAGAATCCTGAAAGTTGGATCTGTAAATTATTATGTTTATGAAGTTGACTATTCTTTTGACAGGTTGAGTTGAGCCAGGAGGAGCTGCAACGGATCATCAATGAGGCAAAAGAGGAGCTGGGGTGCGTTTACGTGCAATTTGTTCATCGATATGTGCTTACATTTCTGAATTATTATTATTATTATTATTTAAATCAGGGCGCAAGCAGCAGATGAAGAGGAAGAGGAGGATGGCGGCATTGTTGCAGACGAGGATGTTGGCGATGGTCCCGAAGTGCAAAATGAAGACGAGGATGAACTTGCGGAATACGGCTTGGATAAATATGATGAAGAAGATATAGGTAAAAGCTTTGATCACATTTTGTTGAGTCCATTAAGTAAATCAGAAGAAAGGACATTTATCAGAACATACATATAGGGTACATTGGCGTTTTTTGTTTTTGAAACTGTATAGAAACTGCCAACCTCGGTGACAGCCTGGCAGGTCTCACCGTCTTCAGCTCAAATGAAGAAGACCCTTACATCACGCTCAAAGACACTGTGAGTTGAACGCACGGATGAAGACGAACCATTCGGAATATAACATTGACATTTGGCGTCATTTTTAGGATCAATATGAGCGAGACGACTTCCAAATTAAGCCCACCGACAACCTCGTCCTGTGCGGCAAGGCTGACAAGGACTGCTGCAACCTGGAAGTCTACGGTAAGCATCAGATGTGAAACCAGCAAGAATTGAAACGATTAATCGGACGACTCATTCATTCGTGAGCTGCCGATTAGTGCTCAGTGAAATTTTTTTCCCCCTCAATATTGCCAGTGTACAACGCCGAGGAGGACTCTCTGTACGTGCACCACGACATCCTGCTGCCGGCATACCCGCTAAGCATCGAGTGGCTCAACTTCGACCCAAACCCTGAGGAAGCTCGATGTAAGATAAAACCTCAGTTGTCAGGTTTGGTATCGTAGAGTTGGCGCGAAAGGTAATTTTCCCCACTCTGTCCAGCCAACTACGCCGCCGTGGGCAACATGACGCCGCAGATCGACGTGTGGGACCTGGATGTGGTGGACTGCCTGGAGCCCGTCTTCTCTTTGGGCAGCAAAAAGGCAGCCAAGAAGAAAAAGAGCAAGAAGGTACTTTTTTTTTTTAATGTACATCAATTTTTCTGTCGGCAAAATGTTTGACTTGAGTGGCACTCCTGTTTTGGTGGATTTTAGGGTGCATCAGCGGAGCTTGTGGAGGGACACACCGATGCCGTGTTGGATTTGTCCTGGAACAAACTGGTCAGGTCAGTAAGGCGTAGAAAAAAAAGTAGTGTGTTTCCGGTAACCCGACCGACCGAGAATTTCTACCTCGAACAAAAACGTTCCGGTCGGCATTTTTTTCAAACCTTCTACATTTTTGTGTAATAATAATAATAATAGTACTGTAATGCCCTTCAATAACGGGGAGAAGGATGCACGCAGTCGCTGATGCAATTCGTCGCTTTTTAATAAACAAAACAAGCAATAAACACACGCATTCAAAGGAGTTGCTGTTAGCCACAACTCACGCTCATGCGCTCCACACTCAGACTAACTACCGGAGCCAATATTCCCCAACCTCGCCCCTCCCTTTCTATGACGTCACACGAATACAAGAAACAGATATTACAGTACATTTCATTTATACGCGCCTTTCAAAACACTCAAGGACGCTTTACAATCAAAACAAGAACAATAAAACCACAGACAAAATTATAAATAATAAAAGGAAAGATGTTTACATCGGTGCAAACTCGCGATATTCACGTTGAGCATGCGCGCCATTTGCCGTCGTGTGTCAACAACATTGAATCATGGCGGCGGCTGCGATCTCCGAAAATAGTTTAGACCGCGTTTTGTGTGTTGCAGTCTAGCATTACTACACCTTGTGACGAATATTTTATTCATAAAGTTACCATGCTACAACCAGTAAATTATAGAATAACCAATACTTTTTCATAATATTTTTCACAGCGATTAGCCTACAAATCTAATGTCCAATTTGCCATGTAATCGTGCCTCGCGTCGTCCGTCTCTCGCTCTCGTGTTTTGTGCATACGCCACAGGTGAGTTTAGTGATACGCCTTCGGACGATTCATACGAAAAATCAGACTGGCATTGCCATTTCTTAAATGACGTAATTAGTAGACCTTTGTGAGTTTTTTCGCCGCCATCTCAAACTTTCATCCGCGCGATTCCTCAATTTGCGGACTAAAATAGCAACCCGCATACGCACCTATCTGTTGCGCCCCCAACACTCAAAACGAAAGTAAATTCAAGAAACACACCCACACACCACAAACACACAGAGGCACAGTGAAATCGCGTTGATCACACAGTCAAGTCGTGTGCGGTGACTTTAATGGTTAAACTATGTTTCGGTACCGTAAAATGACGCCACGGAAACGACACGCTACCGGTAACTATTGTTACGTGAAATCCTCAGGGTGCCGTAGTTTTTTGTTTGTTTGTTTGTTTGTTTGTTTTCCTTCGGCGGCGAGCGGGGGTTTCAATGTCTCCTTGTTTAATGTTTTATGGTTATTTTGTTTACATTTATGATGGGGGGCGTGGCAAAAATATTTTAAAAAATAAAAACATTTGTCCGACCTACCGACCCTATGCCGAAATTTCATGTTACCGGAAACACACTACTATTTTTTCTACGCCTAAGTACAATAAATATATACAGAAATGCAATTTCTGTAGATAATCAATATAAATGTGCCCAGTTTTGTGCTTGAGCACAGGTATTTTTTTAATGCGGTTATTTGGCCAGCAAACTGCATTTTGGGTCTCTAAAAATCGACCTTTGACAAATTTCAGCCTTGTCACGTTTAAGTTTTGAACATGGATTTGGGGCATAACAGACAAATACTGACGCATGTTTGTTTTAAACCCTACTGGATTTATATTTCATGAGCATTTCTGTTCAGTTGTATTTAACTTTTTTGGGGGCTGTATTTTACTTTTACGACGGCAACTTTGTTATTCCTGTTTTGACTGCGATGTTAATCAAAGGTACTTACCATTGCCTCGATCTGCCCTCAACATCCCGCAAATGCAAATGGCTTGCGACAACAATGTTCCCAAAGGCCCTGATTACGTATCCCGTTTTGATTCTCAGGAACGTCTTGGCCAGCGGCTCGGCGGATGAGACGGTCATTTTGTGGGATCTGAGTCAAGGCAAACCCGCCACCACGCTGCGCAGACACACTGATAAAGTATGGCGCCGATTGAGCGGGTTGATTCTTGAATCAACCTCGCACACCTAACTGCCGCTCTTGTTTTCATCATCCAGGTTCAGACGTTGACTTTCCACCCGTTTGAGGCGCAGACTCTCCTGTCAGGATCATATGACAAGTACGTCACGCGTTAAATTTGTTAGAAGAAGCCATGTTTGGAAACTGCGCTGTTTTTGTAGGACGGCCCTACTTTACGACTGTCGCAGCCCAGAGGGCTGCCGCGCCTGGCGATTCAGCGCTCAAGTCGAGCGCCTGGTGTGGAACCATTTTTCACCGTGTAACTTCCTGGTAGGCGCCACTCAGTTATTCCAAGGGCAAATATTCGGAATGGCTGCGGTTAACCGTGGTTGTGTTTCAGGCCAGCACAGAGGACGGCTTTGTGTACTGTCTGGACGCTCGCACCGATAAACCCGTTTTCACACTCAAGGCACACGACGACGAAGTGTCAGGTGTGCGTGGAAAAACACATTGATTTTGAGTATGAAGTACTGTTTTTTTCTTTTACTCTGTTTCGTCCCACTTAAGCAACTTTGCATTCCCCATGTTTAGGTTTGGATCTCAGCAGCCAGATTAAAGGTTGCTTGGTCACATCTTCGGCAGACAAACACGTCAAGGTCTGGGACGTTTTGGGCGACAAACCAATTCTGGTGCATTCGAGGGACATGAAAATGGTAGGGCTCGTGCGGATTGATTAAAAATGGCGCAAATGGAGAAGGAGAAGCGCAACGCTTGATGTTTGCATGCGCAGGGTGTGGTCTTCTGTGCGGCGTGTTGTCCCGATCGGCCCTTCACTTACGCTTTCGGAGGACAGAGAGACGGCTTGCAGGTTTGGGATATCAGCGATGTTGCAGCAGGTAGGAGCAAAATCACTCCGATTCCACCTCTGTCAAGAATTAACCACTTCTCTGTCGTGATCCTCTGAAATTGTTTGATATTTACCTCTAGTGGCTTCAGTGTTCGGCAGTCGGGAGCGCTTGGTGGTGAACGCGGGATCGGAAACGTCTAGCGCTGCAGCCGCAGCAAGGATGGACACCTCGTAGTGGGATCACAGCTCACATCTTTAAGTGCGTTCATTTTGTTAGAGTCGCCAGTTGGTTGGTGAAAGCGTTAAGTGTTTTGTACATTTCCAGAAATGCCAAACTATTATGGCATACATATTTACTGCTATAAGTGTAACTAAATTTTGTATATCCAGTCTATAAATACAGTTTTTGAATATTCTGACTTCATATTTTGTTGTTTTCTTATTTGCTGGCTGATTTTATTTTTGCATTCATCACCACACTTTTTTCAGTAGTTATAGGAAAAACAAAATCATAATGAAATACTGCAATTGGGTACATTGTCTTCATTTTGTTATGAAGTGCATAGAAGCGCATTGTATTGTTGTAGAAAATGGGAAAATATCACACTTCTATTCGTTTAATAGCGAGATGGATTTCAGTTTATCAATTATATTTTCAATATGGTCAGTCAATATATTTTAAAAAGATTTTTCTTTAAGGATTTGATGAATATACAGCTACTGATTTCAAACTAGGTAACGAAATGTGTCCACAGAAAATATAACTTTTAATTACTTAGTGAGATAAGAGTTTAATAAACTTAAACATGGTGATAAAACATTACAGTATTTTGTCTTATTTCCAAACGCATTATAAAGTATGCGTTTCTTTTCCACCGTGTACGTCTCTTTGTTTTTCCGGGTGGGCCCGAAATGTTCCGGTAAATAGGATAACATTTTCTAATGCAACAAAATGCTCCATTTATATTTCATACTTATTTGGTTTAATAAGTATCTAATTAGTTATTAATGACAACCTTAAAACTCGTCATTTTAAAAGACTATTATGATGCGGAATTAATTTCAAATCTCCGCGAGGCAAGGTCACCCGGAAACAAATAGTGACGTACGTGGAGAAATAGAATGGCGGGTCACCTGAGCAAAATAAACAGTCTTGCAACGAAATATTCCTATTTTAGCAGATTACCACGCCTCCAAGGTAATTACTACGTTCTGTTTTCATACAAACAGAATATCTACGTGTTTGTTTTTACGCCTTTGCCTTTCAACGATTGCGAGTAAAGCTAACGCTAGCTAACCTTGACGCTGACCAAAACGCTTGAAATGCTGACCAGCGGAAAATATTAAAATCAGACTTTTAAAAGCAAATGTAATATTGGTGACCCACCAGGCGTGACTAAATGTGATAATATCACGATTTGTTTTACAGCTTGCTTGGTTCCAGTCCGAGATGCGTCCAATATCCGTGGTCCTTCCATTGATGACTGCAGGTTTGGTTCTTGTCTTGTTTACTGTAATATACTGTAATTGATTGTAATTGATCTCCTGTGTCTATTAGTGACGTGGAGATCGGTTTGACATCAGACGGGAAGACGGTTGTTTGCTACCACCCAACCGTGGACATTCCCTATGAGCTCACCCAGGTCAGAACGCAGTACAGTAGACATAACTCGCATTCCGATCATGGCATTGTTATCTGATAGACCTTCTCTTTGCTCCGTTGCAGCGGATCGAGAGGCCCGACCCGGTTGGATGCCCTCCCGAAACCCACGAGCAGGTGTTGAAGGCCCACCTCAGCAAGGAGGTCCTGAGGCACAAACCGGGTCCCACTATAGAAGAGCTGAGCAAGATGTTTTTCACCACCAAGCACCGCTGGTATCCGATTGGACAGTAAGTCAACATGCAAAACACAGTTTATGGAAAATTAAATTGTTTTAAATACGCTTACTGTTGATTTCCCTCGCTGTTTACAGGTACCACAAAAGACGCATCAAGACCAATACTCCAAAGGACCGATAGTTGTGTATATGTCTAATTTATGGCCATTTTCTGTGTAATAAACTAACACGTATGTGCACATAATTTTGCCCTGAGTGTACCTTTTTGTTCCTAACTTGTCTCGATCTGCTACATTGGTTTTTAGAAGTTTAAAATCCATAACAATAATCCCTGCGGGGCCTTATGAAGGTGGAGAAAAATCAAGAGCAAATGTGGGGGTGGGGGGGTGTTCGTTTTTTTCAATAGTAGTAATAAGTTAGTTTTATTCAATATAGAAACATCAGTACTACAGAACAGGTTTGTTCGAAAACCTTCATTTTACTTTCAGAATTAGTGTTGCAGAAATTAAGTCCATCAAAATCTAAATCTCATCAATCAACGTTTCATTGAAAAATGAATGAAATAGTTACTTTTCAAATAGGGCGCAGAGTAACGCTACAATGGCATTCTTAGGCCATCAAAATGTCTTAATATCAACAGTTATATGCACTGTACATATGAGGTGTATTATGTAACAATATAAATATATAGTCCCCACTTTTATACTTACTTGCTTTGAGGAAGAGGTGAAAATAAATGGAAGAGGAGCAGAACAAAAGATAATGAACAGTTAAGTACATGCACAGATGGAAAAAGATAACATACAGTAGGAACATGATTTATAATTTTGTTTTGAATGAATGAATACTTTGAATGAATGAATACTTTATTGTCATTGCACACTTGATTACAATGAAATTTTGCGGGAGCCTCCACCCGCAAAGTGTCGTGAAATTTAAAAATATAAAAGTATAAAAAGTATATAAATACATTGCACTCCCCTGGACTTACACGCAATCACATGCACACGTTTAAAATTAATACAATATTCGGCACTAATTAAGGTACAGTCAAAGTTGTCTTGCAAAATGATATGAATCAGGCATTAACATGACAGTATGTGGACTATTTCGGACTCATTGAAATACAGTCGGAGATATCATGAGGTATATAGTAAAATTGCACTCCCCCCCAGGCCTACACATTCACATGTACACGATTTGAGGAATTGAGATTCAGCAGCCTGACTGCCCAGGGATAGAAAGTATTTCTGTGTCTGTTTTATTGGATTATCTTTCATTTGTAATTTGTACTAGTTTCTACCAGCAGGTGAGTTGTGTTCATCAGAAAACAAACTATAAAAATGAAAATCCCAAAAGCGGACGGTCCTGACCGACCGCATTTTTCCCGTGACGTCACGCCAAACCGGAAGCGGGCGTGGTGGGCCCCGCCCCGGTAGCTCAGTCCATCCAGGTTGAAGAGAAAGCGACTTGCACAGCTAAAAATATTTCAAAAAGACACACACAAGCCAACCCAAAATGGCTGGTTTGCCACGCAGGATTGTCAAGGTACACTCCAACGACACGCCGTTGAACGTGGGTGGTAAAACGTCCTCGCGTGAGGGCACAGCGATGTTATTTTTCAACACGAACGGGCATTTTTTTTTAGCTGCACTCGGGACGCCGAGCCTGACGTGAGCACGGTTAGCTCCACGGCTAACTGCTAGTCTCGCTTTAAGTGTTTTGTTTGCCACTAGGGCTCCTTCGCGTCCACTCATTCACGTCGGATCACATCTATTTTCCAATGTTATAAATGTAAATTAACCTCGCGATCGTCTGGTGTGATCACACTGAGATAACGGCGCTTTTCGAGTGGACCTATGAATGGGATTCGCCAGGATAGCAACTGTGTGTCTGTGGTGCTGGCTTTCATATTATAAACGTTGAAATCACCGTTTCATTCCGCGTTGAACGTCAAGTTCCGTTTAAAGTGGTTTATTGATGGGATCCGGCAGAGGCCCACCAGCCTGCTCCACCACCGCAGCTTTTTTTTAAATCAAGTTGAGCAGGATTTCACGCCGATTAGCATAACAAAGCTAACTGACAAACGCCATCGAATAACCACTTCCTTGTTGTTGTGCGAATGCTCAGATTTCGGCCTCGCCGTTTATCACATTGAAAACCTCAAAACCATCATCACGAATTGATGTGTGAAGGTTTTTGTTTTTTTAGTTTTACATCAAAAATGTGTGGCGTTTCCACAAGATCGTGGACATGAAAGCAAAGAAGTCATGATTTGCATGAAATGAGATCTTAAAATCATTGTAGTTCAGGTATTGTTCGTAAGTCCTTTTGGACTGAAACAAAATCTATGAATGCCAAATACTCTCAAATATCACATACATTTCACTAACATTGTCGGACTAAAAATTGTACTGTTGTGGAAAAGACATCTACTGGACTGAAATGTAATACAAACCACTTTAACAGGCTGCTTAGTTACACATTTTATTAGAAAACATTTGAGTGTATTTAAGATTCTAAATGCAAATTTCACATATTTGAGTCAGTGATTTTTTTCATCTATCATGAGAGGGAGCCCAGACTTACCTTCACTAGTCCCAATTGTGCCACACGTGACCGATTAATTATCAATCAATACCTTGAGCAGCAAGTCCTAACCTCAGCTGTTAAAACTTTCTGTGTATCATCTTGGGAAGTTTACCGTCCCTCTGTTTGCGGGTGGTGAATCATAAAATCCCTCTCGCTGTGGCTTATTTTGAACCCCGTCTGTGACATGACGTGCGGTGATTTCCCCAAGTGTGTTCTGATCCCCTCAGGAGACGCAGCGGCTGATGCAGGAACCCGTACCCGGCATCACGGCGACGCCCGACGAAGGCAACGCACGTTACTTCCACGTGGTCATCGGGGGACCCAAAGACTCTCCTTTTGAAGGGGGCACATTTAAACTTGAACTCTTTCTCCCGGAGGAGTACCCCATGGCAGCCCCCAAAGTGCGATTCATGACCAAAATCTACCACCCGAATGTTGACCGACTGGGGAGAATATGTTTAGACATTTTGAAAGGTAAGCTTATTTTAAGACTCCTGGCTTGTTGCTTTTCGGATGTTCTGTTTTGAACCGCAGTCTTCCCATCCTCCTCCAGAGAAGTGGTCTCCAGCCCTGCAAATCCGCACAGTGTTGCTATCCATCCAGGCATTATTAAGCGCTCCCAATCCTGACGATCCCCTGGCAAACGACGTTGCCGAGCAGTGGAAGAAGAGTGAAAGCACCGCCATCGAGACAGGTCGGCATCCCTCCAAAAAAAGTTGAAGCACAATATCTGCCTCAAATGTTTCCACTGATCATATTTCAACACTTCTGGTTTTTGACCCCCTACCCCCTTGCAGCCCGAACATGGACCAAGCTGTATGCAAACTGCAACAACGACCATCACAACGACCGTCACAGTAGCACCGGGGTCTGAATGGTGGTCCATGGCGTGTTCTCCGTTACTGTCAACGTTTGAAATTGACGGACAAAATAAGATTATAAGTCCACATCTATTTGAAAGAAAGAAATCTACTGTTGCAGACCTGTGGGAGGGGGTGACTTTATTTTTGTTTGTTTTCCTTTGTAAGATGGATTTAATGTGTGTTATCCTTTTTCCCCCCTCTTCCCATTCCCTTCCTTTCCACCCTTAGCCTTCCCTTGTGTTGCTATTTAAATGCATGGACAGAGAATGACACCCTCCTCACTTACAGTCTTAAGGTGAATAATGTGTGTTCATATACAGTATCATGGAAGAGCCAGGCGCACACTGGTACGATATCCTCATGCATTAAAAGCTGTCCTACTTTTAATACACGCATCGTTTGTCAACTCATCTTTTTATGTCATGCACACTTAAAATGTAGGAGGTTCCGCACAGATATGTATGTTATTTTATTTTTATTTATTTTTTATTATCAGTTTTGACAGCAAATACACATTCCTTTTCAGCAATTCTCATGAGTTGGTTTGACTGATGTCTAAAAAGAGGCATTTATGGAAAGGAAATGCAGTACACAACTTACCCTGCTAGGGGGAGCCACAGCATTTTAAGAGCTTGAGCACAGCAGGAGCAGGTCGTCGACTGAACCGTCAGGTACCAAAAGTTACTCCTAAATTATCGCACATTTACCCGTTATTTGATTTTATTATATATATATATATATATATATATATATATATATATATGAGAGATAAATTACTCCACCGCATAGTCAAGCCAATGAAAATAAGGTGACGCTCAGGTAACGTCTACTTCAAAATCACTCGTTCTGTGTGTGTTTTGAGTAGCCAAAAATTGTACTCACTAAAGTATTGAGTACGATTTTTATTAAATATGACTCCCGAAAGAAGTCAGTCGTGTGGCAGCGCCTCTTTGACAAAACCAAAACAAATCGCACACGCGATAATGGATGGAGCAAGTGGAATGTAGCGAAAAGTAACCTGAAAGTAAACGAAACGCTAAATAACTATTTATCTCCGATTACGGCTACATTGTCGTAAGAGTGTCTTTTCCTCTGCTGTTCCGCAGACTGCCACAAGGCGACGCCATTTTGGATTGGACACCTTCAAACCCCCTCTGACGTCCACCCCGACAGTCATGTAAGTCAAGTTGTGTGAATCCTTGAATGTGCAGCACTCAGTTACAATATTTTCATCCTACTCCACCTGTGTTGTCCCCCCTGTAAGCTTTTCACAGCAGTTTATGACCTGGTTGCCATGGTAATGCCCAGCCCGTTGTTTGAGTGGGTTTTTGTAGGAAACAATGTGAAAATGAGTAATTATTAACTCATCACTGTGCCTCGCTCTCACTCTCTGGCTTTATTGCTTGGACGTCCTTACTTGTGATATAGTATTAACCCTGATGACGATCGCAGTTTATGGGCAAGCATCCTATACATAGTTGGCCTGGATTGTGTGTCGCCAGCTTGCGAAAAGGAAAATATTTTCGTTTGACAAGTCGACGACAAGCTCTCGACACTTGCTCATGGTGGTAGAGCAATGCTCATATCTGCTCCTCATAAAATTACGTATTATTGGTATTTAGGGTGAAATTTCAAACATCCATCCATCCATCCATTTTCTGCCGCTTATCCGGGGTCGGGTTGCGGGGGCAGCAGCTTTAGGAGGGAAGCCCAGACTTCCCTCTCCCAGCCACTTCTTTGAGCTCTTCCTGGCGGATCCCAATTTCAAACAACGGTGGATTATTTGACCCAGCTTGGATTTTAATAAAAATGATTGAAACTTCAGTGCAACAAAACTGTCCAAAAATGGCCTCATCTCCTCAGCTCACCCAATCTTCAACCCGATGGGTCAAAATAATGAGCCCAATTATGGTCTACCCAGTTCACAGCAAATGTCACCACGAATAATAATGAGTTAGCGCCAAGGGGTCATCACTATCCCGCGAAGCACCACAAAAAAACAAAAAACAAATCGGAATCCCTTTGAATGTGTCGCCGGAATTCCAGACACATTCTCAACTCCCTCCTCCATCCATGCGTCGCCTGTATTCAGGTCTTTTTTTTTCCTCCCCCTTCTACTTACATAACAGCTCATTCATAAATCAGCACCGCACCTCGGGGAGGGATGAGGCTGAGACAAAATGTCTTCACAGGGAGCTTTTTTGCTGCAGCGTGTGAATACTGATGAGAGGTCAAGTCATGTCACAGGGAAACGTACCGAAAATAGTGCACTGCTACATTCTGCATCTCGATGCAACATTCGCTGATATGGAATACAGAGGAGACGTGGTGGAAATACGCCTCTATGTATCGAATAGCATCACATGTCGCAGGTGCAGCTAATATCGCAGAAGCTAGCCGTCCTATCCGAGGCCGCCGAGTTCATAGAGTAGCTGGACGGCCGAGCTAATCAGCCGAGGATTTTGTTTGCGTAAATCCAAGTGGATCATCGAAATTAAAAACCGCTGCGGCAAAGTGACGATGATGCGCCAGGTGTTAGCGTCGGCGACATGTAACGTGAGCGTCGCGGGAGGACGTCCCGGCTCCTCTGGAAAATGGCCCCCCATTAGTGCCTACACACTTGGGCTAAAAGAAGATGCACGAATTGCTTTCCGTTGCTGTGCCGGGAAAATAACAAACGATCATTAGTACCAGAATCTGTGAGATCATTAAATTGTGTTTGCGTTGTATATATTCATCATGTTTAGCATACGCGTTGCCCAGCAGAGCCACCATTTTGTAATTATTAAATCTACACATACCTAACAGTGAATGGAAAAGTCGACACACGCCTTGTACGAATGCTACATTTCTATGGTATTAAAAAATATATATTTTTGAGGAGGGTCATGTGGTTGCATAAGTGTGCACACCCTGATCACCAGGGATATAGCCGTGTTCAAAATGAAACCGCTAATGTTCAAATTCATCTTACATGGGAGTCAGCACACACGCGCCACCATTAAAAGTGCCTCAGATTAACCCCAAGTGAAGTTAGATGTTCTCACCCGTGATATCAGTCGGGAGATGGGTATAAAAGAAATAGTGGGCTCAAATGATCTGACCCCACAAATTCTGCCTGGCAACTACGGGGTTGTGCTGATCCACACTGTTATGCAATAAAATTCGGATTTTCTTTTCACTATCAAAACAATTCTGACATGCTTCTTCACAGTGTAAAATAGAGATCGTTTGAGTTCCCTGTTGGAACAAGCAGGAACACATTAGAGCGACATAAAAAAATGTCAACAAGACATACTTGCCGGGGCCAACAGGGCGAGTTTAAGAGGATTAGAAAGCCACAATTGATCGGATCATAGATGATGGGAGGCGTGCATGCAAACCTGACGAGTGTTATTCTCATAACAACGGAGGCCGTTTTTCTCTGTGGACATTGCCTGCAACTTCGACGCCATAATCTTCGCAAACAAGTCGGCCGTCTGACAATCTTCTTCTGATCAATCGTTTGTCTCCCGCAGGGCCGCCGTCTGCCTTTTCTCCTTCTGTTATCTCAACTTTTATGACGTGGAGCCTCCCCAGCCAGCAGGTGAAAGGTTAACAGAGGTGGAGGGTCAACGCGCACCTTGACCCATTTCGACGCTTCGTTCAGCGCAAGGGAGTCTGCGCTTCTTCGTTTCTCGTCACACGACCGGAGTTAATGAGTGCAGCCGCCACATTGTTCAATCAAGCGCTATCACATAGCTGCTTCCTGACGCCGAGCGCAACCTGGGAGTGTCGTGACATATGCAACGTATTTAACTTGAACGCGTTTAGTCAGCGGGGGCAGTTTATAGGAGTGGTGCCTGTTTGTTTGCATCACTCACATATAAGAGACGCTGATCTCATCAGCATCATTTTAATACAAACCAAATAGCACAAAGCAATTGTCAGCCTTTTTTTTTTAGGCTGACTAATCAACTCGAGTAATTAACTCATTGATTTTATGAGTCATGAGGACTCCATGTGACTTGTATGTACAATTTTCACACAGTGTAATCTTAACAATACCAGCAGTGAAACTACTGTTCAACTTCTTACACCAAGTATAACCACCCAAAAAAGATAGGTGAACCAAAGATTGTTTGTAGTATACTGTAAATAACTTATGGAGATTAATTACAGCCAGCGAATGTCAATAATCTCGCAGTGCAAATCACATGATTACAAAATACAAAAAAAAAGTATTATATCAGCCGTTGACACTTAAAGCATTCTCGTGAAAGATTTAGACTCTTCCAACATGGAAAAAGGCATTAGACAGTGATAAAAATGTCACATTTGACTGACAAATACATGTTGTACTCGTGTCATTCTCTTGGCATTTGCACACAACCAAGACGGGGCATATTCATTTGAAAAGTAAGTGAAAGTTGTCTTTGGAAGTATGGGTTGGTTTAATTTGTGTATGGGATAGCTCACTTATTTGCATGTATCCATCCTTAGAAAATTTTGTATTTTTTTTTAAACTGATCAATTGTGCAATTGTGTGCCCCCCAAGATCAAAGCTGCATTGATGTCATGGAAATTCCCAAATATCATAGAGCGTGTTTGGCATCCAATCAGAATGCTCTGACATTTGAGGGCATTTAAAAAAAATGTCTTATTAAATTTACGGTAATAGCGAATGAGTAGTCATTACATGTAACTGACTATAAATCTATTTCATGCTTTTGTGTTTTTTGTTGTGATTTGATGGGGGGGGGATTGCTATGGTTGCCCTAAATTTAGTTTCTGGCATGTTGCCAGTGGATCACCGGTTTGATAAAGCATCCTATCAGCTTGCATTAATTTGACGTGGAGCACCGCCCATCCCCAACAGCTCATCCAATGAGATCGCCTTATCTCCAGCGGGGCGCGGCTTGTAGATGTCAAACTCCACTCGGTTGCGGCCATGCGCAAATGGACCCAGAGGAGGGCCGTCTACATAAAATCCCTGCCGGGGGGCGGGGGTCTCCATTCACTGCTTAACAGACAACTTAAACCAGCAGCTGGAGGTCCGATCTACCTTTCTGGCATATAATCAACCGAGGAACACTTTATAAAAGCGCGTTGGAGTTTCACAACTAGTCCCCTCCTTCTCTCAGGACTCTACGGATTTAGACGGTGGTGATGCGGCGGCTGTGTTGCTAACCTCTTTTCTTTCGGTCTTTATTTTCAAATTGTCGCCGTTTCTACCTCGGGTGAAGACCCCATTAAGGATGAAGCTGAAACCCAACCAGACCAGGACGTACGACGGCGACGGTTTCAAGAAGCGAGCGGCGTGCCTGTGCTTTAAGAACGAGCGCGAAGACGAGGTAAGGGAAGCCGCTTGGCAGTGCGCTGCCCTCCGCTACGTACATGAGCCACGCACAGCTCTACTTTTGGGGCCTTCTCGCTTCCTAGACGTGCTGTTCATCACACACAAACTGACTTCAAATAACGTCATTTGTTTGACCAACTCTGACGTTAAACGTGATTCTCACTAAATGCGTCACAACGTGTGTAGATGTAGACCTAATTTTAATTCATTTCCATTTGTTTTTGTCTTCGTTTTCCACTGATGCGCCTTGGATCATCCAGTTTGGGCTAGTTTGGGGAGTCGAGGAAAAAAAATGAGCGTCGTCATTGGAGTCTCTAATTGGCAGCACTTTTACTACCTGTACTTTCAAAATAATCCACTTCCCCCGGATTGTATCATTTTGGAATGGTGCCTCGCTGTGACCGGACTCTTTTATTTTGAACAGTGATATATATACTTCCGCAAATCCTTTTTGCGCACTTGTCGCAGCGGTGAAAGAGGCGGCGAGGCGCTTTATTGTACGTGCACCGGGATTTCTCACGTACTCGTGTATATTTATCGTACAAGATCAATGGATAATTGAAATTTTATTTCAATTGTAATCCAGCCGTGACAATAAAACTACTTGAGCGTGTAGTAAGTGGTGGTCATTCAAGTTTTTTACTGCATCTCGACCCGCCAGTTTGACGCATAGGGTTGGTGCGTAAGAGGATTTAAAGGGGCCGTAGCATGTAAATAACGAGCATGAGCTGACATGAGTTGTTGTCACTGCAAAACTCTCCCCTTGCGTTGATCTTCTCATCTGTCACCTGTAGTTAACCCTGAAAGGGGACCCCAACGCATATTAATATGCCATAATTTCCCTAAATCATCTATAATATTGTAAAAGATGAAGCATATTGACGTCTTGGTGATTTTTGTTTTGTCACTGTGCTGCAATATCAGATTCAAAATAAATAACGTCCTTGTGGATTGAAAGAGGATCGTTACGTCATGGTTATTGGCGAATGGACGTAAGTATTTTAAGGAAGGTCCTGAGGATACTCCAGTTGCTCAGATTTGGGCATGTGATCTCCCGGATTTTATGAGCCTGGCATTGAGTTGGCACTCATGTAATCCCAGAGGTGACTTTGCTTTGACGCCAACGCCGACCGTGATCTTAAGTTGTTAACAAAGAGCTCCTTTTCAGACCCAAAGCTGCCATAGATGTTGGACTTTGCCCCATCAATACCCACGCCTGGACACACGAGAGGCGATTGTTGTGAAAGAAGAGCCACATTGGCACGATGGGAATCAAACGCGGCCCTCGTGACGCATCAACTATGAGAATCGGCTTGTTAGTTGTTGATACCGGGTGAAAGTATGAGGCAGTCGCTATTGCATCTGCTGTGTGACCTTTAAGAGTCCCGTTTTTGTATTTGACGGCTACGGGCGTTCCTCAACGGGTCGGACGAGGTGTTTATGGCGTCCAGAATATCATGCCCAGAGGTTTCGCTCTCGCCGTGTGACTCGGGGCGATTCAGAGTCCTCTTATTGTATAACCACCGTGATTTAACGTTCAGTGCAGATCGCAGGTGTATTGGTTTACTTCTTCCCCTGCTCAAAATTGTTGACGTTGCTAGCATTGCTAGTCTAGCACTGTTCAATACCACTTTTTTTTTTCTCAGAACGATACCCGTACGTGTATTCTCTCCTGAGTACTCACTGATACCGATTACTTTTGATGTCTAAAATTTCATTCAACGCAATGACCAAGACGTAACAAAGAGCTTCTTTCTGATGTCGATGATGATCGTGCCAGTTGTGTCAAACTGTTGGAATATAGCGCCAACTACAGCTAAGGAGGACTTCGCATTTGTATTTATTTATTTTGGCTCAAGTATCGACTTGTTTGCGTGTAGTTGGACACTCATCAAATAGTGTGCTCAGTTCCGTGAAGCTCTCGGTTGAGATGTTGCCATGCGTATCGCCGCCTCCAGCCGTGCAAACGACGCATATGCGGTTTCTACCGAGAAGTGCGCCTGCTAAGTTGAAAGTGGCATTTGTCGGCCCTCCATTGAGGAGATTTACTGTAAGTGGTGGTAGAATTGAGCCAGTGCCGCCGCCTCCTCCTAGCAAGAGCCACTCTGGGAACTGGTGTCAATTGCTCAACAGTCAGGGAAACACTTTCAGGGCTTCTGGGGTTTCGTTGTTTTTTTGTTTTTTTTCCCATCCTTGCTGTGACCCCCTATCCAAATTTAACGTGGGTTTCTGTCCAGCTGTCACTTGTCCTCTGACCTATCTATCATGACCGTGTGAGTTATTTTGTTTTTGTCGCCGCTGTTTTAACAGTAAGTCGACACCACCAGGCAAAAGTATGGCCACGCCCTCGACTAGGGCTGAACAATTAATCACATTCAAATTGACATCGCAATGTAGTAGTAGTAGTAGTTAGATGTTATTGCATAACGACTTTTACTTTTCATAGCTGCCATTTTCCTTGATCATAAAGTTATTTTAGGTGTGGCAGCGTTAAATTGGCTTCCAATGGGCATCTTGGCAACACCGCGTATCAGCAAGCGCCTCCACCTGACAAGTCCTCATTAAACATACTTTGCAGTATGTAGATTAGGCTCGCGACATTCCTCCAGCCAAACTAAACGGAGCCCCGCGTGTGTCCCCGCCGTGCGCCTGGCAACCGGAGCGGAGATTTTGTGTTTTGGCCCGGCTACGCCTGATTTTAGTTTTGTACACACATCCCAGCTTTTTTACGCCGCTAAGGCTCCACAGGACGGCCAGGGCTCGAGTGTGCGAACACCGGTGACCAGAAAGCGACTCATTCTCACCGTGTGGGTCACATTGTTCCATTGTGCACCTTTCCGATACTGTACGCTGCACCTGTTGTACGTCATAAACACCTGTACGTGCTACCATTGTGGCATTTGCACAATGTGGCAACACACACTTTGGGAACAAGATCCGTTCCCAAACTTTTGGAATCCAGGGAGAGAATTTATTTTTTCCAAGGACCCTCCCTCTCATCATCCTAACGTCAATTAAATATAAATACCCTGAGCACCAATGAATGCCAAAGGACAGTGGCATGTGGGCTCCTTCTAGCGGCACGTGAAAGAATTGCAGTACATTTAATTTAACAAGAACAAAATGATGTGTCAACTTGCACCGGGGCTACATTTGAAGCAAAACGGGGTTCAGTTCCCGTTCTCTGCCCGCACGTGTCCGAAAAGGAAGCACTCTGCAGACGCCCTGACCCCTCTTGAAGCATATCGCTCGCCGCCCAAATCCCATTAAGGGTGCCAACTCCTCCGATTACGGCACGATCGCGAGACCGTCACCATCTTTTGTGCAAGCAGCATTTAAAATTTTTTTAAATTTGAATATTTTGGGTGTACTCTTTTTACAGTGGATTTGTCACCACGTGGCGCTGCAAAACCTTAAGTCAGCAGTTTGTCAGAACAAGCCTGCGTCCTTGGGCTATTTTTGGGGGTCCTCTTGCCCCACTGGTCAATGTATAGCTGCACTATATAAGTAACTGGAAACAAAATTGCTGCTTTTGCAAAGACCTACCGGGATATTGTGCTTATTTTGCTGTTGTTGTTTTGCGCAGGTGTTGTTGGTCAGCAGCAGTCGGCATCCGGATCAGTGGATCGTCCCCGGAGGAGGGATGGAGCCCGAGGAGGAGCCTTGTGGAGCGGCTGTGCGGGAAGTCTTTGAGGAGGTGAGTCGGGGTGGGGGTGGGGGTGGATTCATTTTAACTTGGATCGGCAGTGAATCAGAACAGCTTTATATTCATAGCAGCGCAGGGTGCAACGAAATGGAACGGACGCAACCCCTCGTCCAAGAGATATAGAAAAATAATGGCCGACAGGGGGCCACAGAACGGACCCCCCCCATGTCTGTGAGTGTGTATGCGTGAGGCTGTAGCCTTTGAGCACACTGAGGTCATGATCTGCGTCACACACTGAGGGTATTTGCGGCTGAGGTGTCACTCGCCGAGACCCTTGTCTTCTCAGGCATGACTGCGGTCTAAACTTGGATCCTCGCAGGATTCCCGAGCGATCGCGGGCCCGCTCGGCAAAGTGTTCGGCACGAAGGGACTGCATGTCTCGATTTCTCCGAATTGACTCAGAACGTCCAAACAAGCAAACCATAAAAAAAGCTTTCTATTTATTTTTCCTCAGGCTGGTGTCAAGGGCAAGCTAGGACGTCTGCTTGGTGTGTTTGAGGTAAGAATTTAATGCTACATGTGAACCAGGAAGTTCTTTACCCCCAGGAGCAACCTTTTAATATCTCACCAACATAATTTTGTTAGGATTTTTTTTTTCACAGTAATCCCCACTTCCTCTTGATGCGCTCTTAGTTCCAGGCTTGTATTTTTCGACTCTTAATTTGCTGTCCCTCTCATTCCTAAAAGCAAAACCAAGATCGGAAGCACCGAACGTATGTCTACGTGCTGACTGTCACCGAGACGTTGGAGGCGTGGGAGGACTCGGTCAACATAGGTTTGATTCCCGTCTACGCTAGTCCCATTTTGTAGTTTGCGATTTCAAATGTATTTATTTGACGCCTGAGCTTGTCAGCAGCGCGGCTCCGTTGGCACCCGGACGTCTACCTGCTCACCGTTTGTCATCTGTCCCCCGCCGGCAGGCCGCAAGCGCGAATGGTTCACGGTGGACGAGGCCATCAAAGTGCTGCAGAGCCACAAGCCCGTGCACGCCGAGTACCTGCGGCGGCTGCAGCAGCTCCAGCTCAGCTGCTCGCCCACCAACGGCAACTCCATCCTGGCCGGCCCGCCGGCCAACGACAACTACCCGCACTACAGCGCCACGGCCACCACGCCCTCCACGGGCAGCATGCTGGCCTCCTCCCGCAGATAGGACCCCACCCTGCGGCATTTTTATTCTATTCTATTCTATTTTTATTTTTTTTTGTATAGCCTCGCATGGAGCCTGGACTCTTTTCAACCAGTATGTAAATAGTCTTAACTGCTGGACGGACCAAAGCCATTGCCAGAACTTGAGAAGGACTCACTCGACTGAGCGCTAAGATGGCAAAGCGCATGCGGCCAACTTGCCCATTTATTATTTTTTTTCTCAGCGTGACGAGCAGGGAGGACGCCGCGGACTCTGCTGGCATGCCTTACAGTACTTTGTATGAATGTTTCTGTTCCATTTTGGCACAACACACATGCTCTGTGGTCAACAAACACAAAGCATGACCGTGCGGAGAATGTTTCGAGACACAAGGGTGGCTTACGGCGCAAGGTGGCGAGATCGGCCACATTAAAGGCGCTCGCTTTCTTCGTTTTTTTGTTTTTGTTTTTTAATTCAGTCGTATTTAAAAAGTCACCACGGGATGACGTTAAAGGCGGGATGTTACACTGCAGAGTATTAAAACCATGCTGGAAAACATTTGGAAAAAGTCATAAGTTGCGAATAAAGGTGCCGTTTTAGTGAGGGAAAAGCTCGTAATGTTCCAGGAATTAAAAAAAAAAAAGCACTTGAAAAAGTTGGAGCCCTATGAAATTTTTTTGTCATAATTCATTACAAAATGATAGAAATGCTGCATAGTTTGTGCCGAATGCAAATAATGTTGCAAGAAAAAAGGAGATTTGTTTAAAAAAAAATAAAAAGGTTATCAGAAGAGTGAAGGGAAAAAAATAAAGATTATTGGGAGTCGTTGGTGACCAGTTCAAAGGTCATGCCAGGCTATGCACGCCGTCTGTGAATTGCTACCTCAGTCCAAGTAAACCAAGCGGACGAGCCGGGGACGCTGTCCGCTGACAACACCGTTGCGCTCGTCGTTACACTTTCGCCAAAGCGCCCGCCGATGATGATGATGATGATTTCTCACGAGGAAAAAGTCGCCTGGTTCCCACCTTTCAAACCATTCGAAGGTCTCTGCAGTATAAAATGCGCGCGTTTGGCCACGGGGCTGCTTCCCGCTTGAGCGTTTTACGCACGCACACCTTTACAGATGGTACACTCTAGCTGCTCTTGTTTTTATGATCCGGTGTTGCCCAGGGAGGCCTTGATTGAGGTGCTTGAGGCTTCTCAGGCACCTGATCCACTTTCTGCCAAAAATAGAAGTCAAAACATAAAAAAGACGTAAGGGTGTAACGTTGCTTCTGCCGACGGCTGAATGACGACGCTCAAATTAGTCCATGCCTTTGGAAACGTATCGGAAATTGCTTTTTTTTTTTCTTTTTTTTTTTAACCTGAATGAAGCTGTACTTAGTTTTGTATCTTTTTAATGATGTACAAATAACTGGAGAACCCAGCACCCCCTCCTCCCATGCTTGGTACAGTCCAGAGGATGGTTTGGATGTGTCACATTAAAACTCACTCAAGCTGTTAATGTAATGGAATATCAATTGCCTTGAATCCAAACTCTGGTAGAACCGGAGGAAAAATCCTTTTCATTTTTGCACAGTATCCAAACGTCATGAAAATGTTTGTGTGAAAGTGTTGTTCCGGATGCGAGTCATGTGCCAAATTTTAACATTTCATGCAGACAAATATATATGTTAAAAAAAACACTTCATGATTGAATAATGTGAAAAAAAGTGTGGTGTCGACTGTACTGTTGAACTTGTGACTCATGAATGACTTCTATCATGTAATAATAGTGCATCGTATATTTAAATTAAATCCCCTCGCATAATTCTGCAGGCAATTATTGAACCCAAAAGTCACATTTAATGCAAGTGAATGTAAGCTTGGTGCAAGCCTCGTTGTTTCTGTCACAATGCGGCAACTGAATGTTTGTAAAATCGGAGCATACCAGGAGATTCTTATGCACAGTGACGTCAACCTTGACTGACTTCAAACTGGAAATATTGTGTCTAAGAGGGGTGGGGGGTGGGGGAAGGGATATTAAATGGGGATAAATTCTTACCGTAACTGCTTGTGGTGCTTGTCTTTCTATTCTTCATAGGAAGTGAAATGTCATGCAACCATGGGGTTAATATTCCCCAATAATTTGCGCGGCCCCGCGCCTCTTATGTTCCTGTTATTGGCAGACAAATATGAGACTTTGTCGCTGTATTAAATGGCAATGACACCGGAGGGCCAATATTCAAGGGCCCTTTAGCAGCTGAAGGAGCCTGCGGTAAAAATAGTGTCCTAGCAACATAGAACATGAGAGCCCGACAAGGCCGCCACGTAACAAATCAGACAGCTTATGAGATATATAACACAAGAGATGTATCAAAACTTAAGAATTAAGGAATTAATTTAGAATTTAGGAAACCCAAAACAACTCTTGGCCACAGTAATACCGCCCTGTGCGGCCTCACATATGCTAATACTGTGTTTCATAATTTGGTTATATAATTGCATGAGACTGTCAAAATTAATATATTTTTTAATTAGAAAAAGTTTTAGCAAGATGGACCTATTGTTACATCAATCAAAAATTGGCATTATTACAATGTAAAGATTTTTTTAGGATGCAGTGTCAATAAAGCTTTATTTGTCCCACAATTTGTGATTAAATGTAAAAAAAATAAATAAAAAGATTTTAAAAAATACAAATAATACAGATGAATAGTACAGTATATGTTTACAAAGTTTATTCATACATTCAACGTAATATCGCGGTATTACAGTAACGACTGCAACGTAAATATGGCGGAGACAAAAAGTAGATCCATCCATCTGGCCCCAAGACCATTGTCATTACAGCCTTTGCTCGATTTATAAATCCTTTTAAAGATTTCGGACACACAAAAGTGTTTAGTAAACCAAGCTGTATAATTGTTTTCCATTGGGATTGGGCGTGTTTTCGTTCAAACAAAAAACACAAACAACAAAAACTCGGTGCAATTTACAATGGCGTCACTTGACACCACAGGTAAATTTTAACTCCGCCTGGCATTACGTCACAACCCACCGGATGGATTTTCAGGAGGAAAAAACACAACCATAAGTGTGGAACTGCGGCAACTTTGCTCACGTTAACAATGTCGACGAGGCCGTGAAGAGGTGAAAAATGGAGGAATTATTCTTCAAGTCGGCCCTGCCGGCGCTCGCCCACCACCGGCTGAACACCGACACCACCTTGGCCTTGCCAGCCGAGCTGAGAGCTCGCTCCTCGGCTCGGCTTCCGTCCAGTGACCGCGGCCTGCGGGTCCAGCAGCAGGTTCAGCTAACCCTGGCGCGGAAGTCGAGGAGGAGCGTTTCCAATGGTAATCCCCACTTCCTCTTTCTGTGCTCTTACTCAACATTGTGATTAGATAAACATATATTATACATGTATCCAGTATTGCAATTATTATCATGACCTAAGTCACTCCTTGGTTTTCTGGTTTCCACCTCCATTATTCCCCAAATGCGCATTAGACTTGCAAAACTAACCACAACACGCTGCAATTAATCACATAATACTGCACACAGATTTACTTGAAAGAGTCACACCCCGGGGCTGGAGAACTGTTTGATAAAAGTAAATATTGCTTTTCAAAAGAGGTGTTGTTTTTCGAGAGCCAATCTTTACTTTCCAGTCAGGACTTTCACTGACGCCAAAATCAAGGCTTATTTTTGCAGTGGATTGATTGCACGTCACATAGTATTTTGCTGGTCCAACAGGTTCGTGCTGCGCTCCCCGTACGCCCAAAAAGCAACATGGAGGCTTCTTACCGGTTTAAAGTGTATCAAATGTTTAACTTGTATTGATTAGGCAAAAGCAGACTTTGGATTCGAGTCACCTGTTTTTAGTTCAGAGTTATGGTGTCATCCTGTTTTCCGTTTAAACTCACCTGTCACAACATTCGGTTCACCAATGAGAGCCACTGCTCAGTTTTGATTGTCAGAGTTATTATTTAAATACGATGTTAATTATTGTGGTTGTACTACGCGAGCTACTTCCATCTCTCCTTGGAGGGCAAATATGATCAGCATTCCATCTACCTCTCTTGCAACAGAATGCCTCCATGTGGTAGTTTATTTACTCTTGCGTTCGGCTTCCCGGGAAGTTGCGATGCGTACGTGTGATTACAGTATCGTGTAACTAAACACTCTCCACTGAACCTCCACGACTTGTTTCAGGCGGTGTCCACTTACAGAGAAGCGCCTCCAAGAGTTTCGACGCAGCCGACGGACTGAGCCCTCACGCCGCAGTATGTTTGTGTTGATATTTTAAAGATTCATGACGGCAAGACAAAGAAGAAAATGCGAATATTTAAGGGTTCACTATACATTCTTTATGTTAAGTATTAAGTTCAAAAACCGTAAATAGTGGTGTGTTTTAATCGACAGGTAAATGGCTTTGGTTGCACTCTATCGAGCAGCGAGCGTGTACGCAGGCCGTCCAGAAGAGTCGAAGTTTCCCCCCCGGGGACACCCGACAAGGCTCAGCGCCATTTTAATTTCCAGAGTCGCCATTTCGGCACGTCCTCCCTGCCCGTCTGCAGTCCGTCCCACAGGAACTGCTCCCTGCTTGGCCGCTCGCTGGGCTCGCATCAGCGCCACGCCCTCTCCGAGGCCCTGCAGCGGGCGCCGACCGACGCTTCCACGCCCGCCGACGGTAGCGTCCGCTTTTGGTCCGACGTTTCGTTTCGACAGCGCGCGTACGAGTCCAGCTGGAACGACTCGGCTTTCCAGCAGAGCGAGGGGATGCTCGTCGCCCCGCAATTACGCGACGGGTTACCGTGGATGTCAACAAGTCAAAAGCTTCTCAGACTGAATACGTACCCGCCGTCGGGCAACATCATGGAGCTGGACGTGGCGGGGCGAGCAGGGGCGGAGCTTCAGCAAATTCAAGCCATCAATATCTCAACTCTGTAAGTCCTCTTTTTTTTATGCATTTCAGCGTGCGGGTGAAAATTCTGATTTCTTGTCTCGGCCAGAGGGTTCGAGAAGCCCCCGGAGATGACGCTGGAGAGGGCCGTCAATCTGCTTTCTCAAGAAAACGAGGACACGCTGATCAGCGCCGCCGGACACATCCAATCGCAGTGTTTCAAAAGCGCAGACGCCAGGAAGATGGTTCGGATTTCTCGCGTTCCAATCTAGTAACCCCACGCCAATAGCGAGGGTTGATGGATAAATCAAAATTGCTAAATCAAAATTACTGTATTGTACTAATATTGTGTCCAGTGAGAGCGTGCGTTACATTCCAAGTCATCTCGCAGGTGTTTTTCCTGCGCGGCATCAAAAAACTGCTGCAGCTCCTCCACAATGACGAGGAGGAGGTGCAGCGCGCCGCCGCCGCCGCCCTGCGCAACGTCGTCTACCAGAGCAGCGACAACAAGATGGAGGTGAAGGACAACGGCGGCCTGGCCACCATTTTGCGCGTGCTGCAGAACAGTCACGACACAGAGACCAGAAGGCAGCTCGCCGGTCAGTTTGCGACTTTAATCGGTAGCGTTTATGACGCTGAGCTCTTCTGATGACCTTTAACCTCTCAGGCCTCCTGTGGAACCTGTCTTCTCACGACCTCCTGAAGGAAAGTCTCTCCCGAGAGGCCTTGTCGGTTCTCACGCAAGCCGTCCTGGTGCCGAGCTCGGGCATTTCCGAAGGGGAAAACCCCAAACATGAGCTGCTGGCTGACGACGCGGCTTTCCACAATGCTACCGGCTGCCTCAGGTACGCCACAGGAAGTATTGACGATTCCATCACAACGCAGTACATGAGATGACAGAGTTGTAAAACGATAGGTTGAAAATGGACTTCTGTCTTTCTACGACTCAAATGTTTGCATCCAGGACAGAATCTGCTCTCACTTGACTTACTTGGATAAATTATGGGTGAATATTAAAAGAATTGGGGGTGTTTTTCACAAGAAAAATGGTGCTCCATCATGATCTGTCCTTAAAAATTGCCTTTTTTTTTTTTTTGCTTTGCAATGGGCTTTTTGGTTTGTGTCAGTTTTGGCCACGTGGGGGTAGTATCACACAGAGCCAGGTGAAGAGTTTCAAAACGCACTTTAATATTTTTATTTTTCGTCAAGGATGCCACGTAACTATACTTTTGGTGGCATTTTCAATTTCAACACACTTTTACAAAAAAAGGAATTATTCGTCACATTCAAGTTCTCCTTTTTCAAGTTTGACAGCCTGCATTCCTGCGTCTATGAACTGTTTTTACAAAGAGGCTCTTGTCAAACGTCAGAGTGCCATCTGCCGTTTTGTTGTTGTTGTTGTTGTTTTTTTTTAAAATCTCTCAATCATTCAACTTTTTGTGTCTAGAAACCTGAGCTCCTCCGGTCCGGATGGAAGGAAAGCCATGCGAGAGTGCGAGAACCTCATAGACTCTCTGGTCTACTACATTCGACGGACCGTGTCCGACTACAAGGCCGACGACAAGGTTGCGTCAAAAGCCGCCTTCCTTTCCTAACGCTCGCGTCTCATGGAAAACTATTATCGTCCCCAAAAGTCCATAGAGAACTGCGTGTGCATCCTGCACAACCTCTCCTATCAGATCGAGTCGGAGCTGCCCGACAAGTACGCCGGGAATCTCTTACAATCGCAAGAACACGCGGCGCCCAAGCCTAAGGTGGTCGGATGTTTCGCTCAGCGCAGCGCCAAGACCAGAGAGGTAATCTTGGCAAAAGTACTCACAGAACCTGTCGGGAAAAAAAAAAATTGAATGAAATACAGCCAGTGGCTCTCAAAGGTCATCTGTCATGTATTTCATGCGTGGCCAGCCAGAGCAGCGTCATCGCACGCTGCTGGAGGAGAAGGCCAACCCCCGCGGCATGGAGTGGCTGTGGAGCTCCATCACCATCCGCATGTATTTGTCGCTCATCGCCCGCAGCGTACGCCACCACACGCAGCAGGCGGCCATTGGAGCCCTGCAGAACATCACGGCCGGGAACGGAGTGGTGAGAACTGACCTGACATTATCTTGCTGTGAGGAAATAAATTGTTTTGGCTCCCTCTTGTGGAGAAACGAGGCAATTTCCATCCGCGACAGATGATAGCGTTCCAGCTTATTTCCATCAGGTATCCCCCACCTCCCCCCTTCAATGATTTGTGTTTTCTTCCAGGTGACCGAAACCATCGCCTACACCATCGTCCACAGGGAGAATGGCCTCCAGCACGTGAGAAAAATGTTGCAGGAGGGCGAGCGCGACGTGAAGAAAACGGCCGTGTCGCTCGTCAAAAATCTCTCCCGCTTCCCCGAGCTGCACCCTGATATTGGTTGGTCGCTGTGATCAGCGTGCTCATTAGAAGCTTTTTATTAAAAAAATAATAATACATTGTAAATGTTTGCCTACAGTTACGCAGGTATTGCCAGAGGTGGTGGAGCTCCTGCCAAATAACGACACGGGAAGAGACCTGCCCTCGGGCGTCACGGCATCTCTGTGTCACATCCTCGTCACCTTGAGCCAGAACGGCGTGCACAACGTGCGAGCCATGTTGAGCCAGAACGCCCTCCCGAAGATCTGCAACATCAGCAAGAAGGACAACGGGTTAGTCAGCAGCTCCTCTGCCTTTATCAAGCATTATTTCATTTTAAGATGCTATTTAGCATTAAATCATCGAAGGTCAATCACTTAAAAAACAAAAAAAACAAAAGCAGAAATGCAAGTTTAAAGTGTGTATACAACTATAAATTGGTCAGATGTCAATAGAGCAAAAGAAATTCAGCTGTGAGAAAATAAACAAATAAATAAACAAATAAATAAATAAATAAACATGAAAAGTCATGTGACACTCACAGTCATTTTTCCAAAGCAAATATATTTAAAACTCAATGTTAGTTTAATTTGTACAAAACGAGTGTTCAAATACTTTGGATGCAAACTACATGGACCTGAAATGCTTCCTTGAGGAACACCAATCACAGTTGTTCCTTTTGAGAATTGATATATACAGTGCGGTGCAATCATTTTTGTGCTTTGCTTGAGCTTTTTGTCATCATTTCATCGCTTCATCATTTAAGGAAAAAATAATTTTTGTTTTTTAGTTACGGCCCAAGTAGAGCAGGTGTAGCAGCATGTCTCCTACTCCACTCCATGTGGAAGCACAGTGACCTCCATGGGACCTACAAGAAGGTGAGCAATCGCGGAGGCCTTCTCATTTGGGTTCTTCAAGACGACAACTACAAGAGTTGACACGTACTTACGATGTATCTTTTTGTGTTCAACAGAGCGGCTTCAGAAAGTCGGATTTTATCAATCCAAGGACCACAAAGGCGGTAAACTCCATCTAGAACGAAACCAAAGGCGCCAAGCGTCATTTTTGTGGAACCGCTGGACATTTATTCTTTGTTCACAAGCCAACTTCATACAAGTATATTCACGTTTTATTCAGTAGTCGACTTGAACATTTGTAGTTTTTTTTTCTCCTTTCCTATTGCATAGTATTACAACTAATGCATGTGGCTCTTGTATTATTTTTACTTTTTTACACACAACAACAAAATAAGTATGCATTTTAAAACAGTTCTGGAAAGATTATGTCATGCAATAAAAACAAGCTAATTTCACTTGTCTCGATAAAAGAAAAAGGTCAGCCAGTTAATTAAAAATGTATTTATACAGACTTACGTGTATGTATTTTTTTTCCAAATCATTTTAAAGGTGAATACAACCATTTTTTTCCAACAACGGCATGTTATTTGTTTTGGATCCTCTAGAGAGCAGCATTGCATTTTTTTAATGATGTTTCATTGTTGCGTCCTTTAATTTGTCCCCAAGCAGACTGTAATCCATAAATTCCCTCGAATTTCCGACGCTTGAAATGCTTCAACGCTCTGATTAAACTTTCAGACTTTCTCTTCGCGGAACTCGCTCCAGTCAACTCTTAATCACCTCTTAATTCGCTTTTTGTGTGAGAGCGTTTCAGCGCTATTTCGGTGCGGCGTGTGCGATTTCTAGTTCAAGGCGAAGGAAAAACCGTGCGCAGTCCAAAATCCTTTTGAACAATAGGCCTCTTTGTCTTTAGCGCGCCTTACACGGCCGCGGTGAGGGAGAGGCTCATCCTCTGCTAATGACGTCCAGACGCCGGGAGAGGGGGAAAAAAAACAACGGTGGGGAAAATGGGAGAAAAGGAATGAGAATTTCCCTGGGAATCGTGTCTTTTGAACCCACTTGATCCCTGAAGAATTTAGGGAATGAAGAACCACCCTGCTCATGGCAAGACACATCCCGATCGAGGCCGCTGTGGGGGTTAACTCTCGTCAGCTTCGCAAGAACCGTCTGGCGAACTGTGGACAACTTCAGATGTTCCGTGCGAAACGTAGAGGTATAAATAAAAGAAAGCACATTTTAAAATGAAAAGTTCAAAACAAGTTTTGACTGTGTTCCTCCGCTTAATGTCCATAGACTAAACTGGCTAATCATTGCTAGCATGAGCTGAATGGTTCGTTAGCCAATGTAGCTAAAAGTGAATGATTTCCCCAAATTAGAATACAATTAACTTTTTTCAGGCTGCGAAGCGGAAATGAGATGCTCGTCTTTCTTTTCTGTGCTAGCTGGCTGTTTTTGAATACAGTTGCTCATTTTCTAGTTTGATTGAGTTTTACATTATTGTGTAAATTTCTCCATCCTGTGGAAAGGACCGTGATGTTACGTGTCCTTAAAAAGGTAAGTGCTTATTATCTTCCTATATGTATTTTTGAAAAATATATAAAACAAGCTTTTATTTCCACCACAGTGCCATCTGCTGAATTGAATGGGGCACGTCCCAATTCGTCCCCCCTGACCCTGATGCATAACCACCACTGAGAAGAGCTGAGCGTATCCACGTTTGGAGAGAATGTCTTTGGTCACACGCTCGGTTGTTTGGCGAGGTCAACCAGTCCAGAGACCACAGTGAGTTCTTGTGGAATTTTTTATTTTTTAAACACTTCAGAGCGCTTAAAAGGAACTCGTGATCAGATTGTCTTCAAGGGGGTTGATTTGAGAAGCCACTCCCTGTCCTGAAAATTGGAATTAAGAAATGAAAAGCGTTTAGTTTTAGAGCGTGATTTCCTCTCGTTCCTTGTACATGAATAAAACATGCGTTGCATATAAACACACCCTTCATGTCCACGGAAAGTTTGAAAATGTTAAGAGATCCCTGAGCCATCAATTACAAGCGAAGAGGCAAATTATTTTGGAGACGTGCGCAAGCCGGCTCTCATGTCTTCAATATTTATGCGGCGCTGCGGCGATGGAAGTATGACTTAGAGCTGCAAATGTAAGGGGAAAAAAATTCCTCCATGAGGGGAGTCATCTTTTTTTTTTTTTTTTTTAAGTTAAGGAAGTTTTGCATCATTCAAACTGAGAGAACAGGCCAACTGTTTGTTGTTGGTTTTTTTATACCAGGAACTACAAAAATAAATTATTCGTTCTCCCAGTAGCACCACCATGACTTTCCAAGCTATTGTATTGAACTAAAACGTGAAGTACAACTGAACTGTACCGAAGCAGCGATAGTATGGATTTGGGGAAATGACCATATTTGGACATTGTGATTTCCGCCCAACAGTAATGACATATTTGTTTGAATTTGAAGCTTATTACCCACCTCCAATGCGAAAAATAAATTTTGCGATCCTATGAAATAACCGGGAACATGAAGTGAGACAGACCACTCCGGATTGAATCTCTGCTCTGTATTGAATATAAAACAGGAAGATGCAAAATGGCGCCCTCTGTTGCCACCGCGTTCGATTTGAAAGGTCCCGGCCAGTGCGGCGGTCGCTGTCGCTTTAACCGGTCCGTCTTGCCTTGCAGTGTCCCGCTTCTGTTCCCACGTCATTTACAAGCCCCGCTCGATCCACACCCCCGCCAGCCCCAACGTGCACACACCAGCGGAGGGAGGGAGCGAGCAAGCGAGAGAAAGAGAGAGAGAGCTGCGGTTGCTGAACGCTCCGTGTCGGATGTCCGGTGAGTGGAGCGAGCGAGCCGTGTTTACGTGCACATGCGGCGGCAGTGTGACGCGTATCGGCCCGCAGCAGACGACAACCACCCCCACCACCTGTCCCTCCCATCTATCCTCGCAAAGTAGCTCGCCTCCTTTCCTCAGCAGGGGACGTTTATTTATTTATTTATTTTTTAAATCCATAGGGGAATAAACTGCACAGAGGGCAACATGCGGGACGCTGCGAGAAGGTATGTTTTGTTTTGGTGGGCCCAAGCCAATCTATGGTGACTGATTAGCCAATACCTTCTTATTTCTGCATTCTGTGTTCATCATATGAATACTTTTGACTTTGCATGCCCGTGGCAGCATAGCCTGATACGGAGTGGCTGTGCAGTGTTTAGCAGCAGCAGCAAGCTTGTGTTGTGCTGCTCCAAGACTCAAAAACTCCAAATTATTTTTGTGCTTGTTTTTCTGTCCTTGGTTGAGGACTAAATGCTTAATTTGTCCATTTTTTTTACTCATTTAAAAATCTATTTATATAAATAGTAGACACTCTAGGATGTGATGGCTCAAGGACACTCTTCCCTGCCTTAAAATTCAATTTCCATTTTTACAGTTAGTATTTTTTTAACCAATAGTTGACTCAACGTAAACATTCAGTGTAGTGTTGTTGAGTAACTAATCCCTTTGGAGTGTGTCTTTTTGTAGACAACCCCCCCCCCCACACACACACACACACACACACCTTCCCACTGAGTTAAGCTCCAAGTCTTACAAGCTTATTGTTTCCAACAAGCTGATTAGTTTGAACTTACGAGACCGCGTGGTATCGTTTAGTGTCAACGCGGTCAAAACACAGTCTTGGTAGGGAGGGATGCGCCGAGACAACTTTTTTTATTCTGATACAAAATACAGATACTGCGTTAAAAAATGTACTTCAGTTTAATCAAACACTATTTAAAACTAAACACCAATCTCAACATTTTTTCACTCAAAACATTTTTATAGTCATAACCTTAAACCAATATGTAGCCTGTGATGCAATATATTTATTTAGCATCTCAGTCTGACCACCAGGGGCACTATGTAGCAAGATCACATGGATAAGAGATGAAGAAGAACAGTGTGATGCCATTTTACCTCTGGATGTTAACTACAAAGTGTTCCATCTTGAAAAATCGCAAAAATTATTCAAGTAAAATTGTTCAGTCTGGGCCAAAATAATGCTTACATGGGTTTGATGAGTGCTAACCGCATATGCTAACTGTGCTAATCAATTGAAATGACTGTCAAGATCCTCATTGGATGTCTGTAAGATGGAGTGTGTGCCAACTTAAAATGACAAGGTCACAAGCGTAGTACTTCACCGGCGGCCTGAGTGCCTCCATCAAACTAATTGATATCTTGTCCGGGGGATACGGGTCGACCTAATCGAATTTACTTTTTGATATTAAAGCAACTGCTGACATGGACATTCCCAGTGTTGCCCGCCTTCCGACACTGCTGGTGTGTCCAAAACGCCCCTCTGTGATCTCCTTTCCTGACAATGTCGCAATCTGATTGGATCCCGTGTGCGTGTAACTGTGCAAAAGTAGATGCAGAGGACACTCTGTACTGTTAACATGATAGCCATGAAAGAGTACAAAGAGTTAAGATATTCACAAACAGGCAGTTTGCTGAGAGTGCTTGTAGTTGTAAGTCACTTGTTCTCCATACTCCACAGATTCAGGTACGTGTTTTCTTAGTTCCTCTAAAAAATAAAAAATAAATTACAATTTATCCTGACTTAACCCCGCTGGATCCTGTTTTGCCACGATTTTGATGACAACATTGTTTTAATTTCCTTTTTGCGGTCAAGTTTTTGAAGCAACTGCAGAATTTTTGAGGGGCGAAGGCTAACTTCGAAGTAAAGTGTATTAAAGACACCGTTTACTTCCGAATGGTTTATGGTCAACTTTTTTTCCCACAATCAATGCAGTCATGCGAGCAAAGCTCTGAACAAAAGGCTGGAGGGTCAGCGTTGCTATGGGGATGGGATTGTTTGCGTTCAGTCACGCCGCGAGTTAGCCATGTGGACACACACATTGCAGTGGTCTCTTTTGTCGGGGCAGCGATTATTTAGAATGAAGCCGTCCTTTAAAAGAGGGATGTTTGATTACATCATCAGTTTTTGACTGCCGCCATGTTCAGCTGACTAAAATGTAAACTCTATTTTGCACTAATATCTGTCCCTTTTTTTGTGTGCAGAGGATAAAGAATATATGCCTGGGAGTATTGCCTGTCTAGGAATGTCTCCCCACTGTTTTCACATATCCGTTGCTTAAAGCATGAGAAATCTACTTCACGTAAGCTATGAAGTAGACTTTCTATGGTGTTTCCCATTGCGTGTTAGCATTAAGCTAGCAGCCTTGAAAGCAAAATTGTGTTTTTCAATACACAACATGTAGTTCTTGATATGCAGTGCTTGTATCGCCGTTATTTTGTTCTAAAGTGAAGGCAAAATAGTCATTCGGTCGGGTCACTTGTATAATTTCACCCTATGTATATATTTTTTTTAAATGAATGTATGGGAGTACATATTTGGATGCTTTATTTGATTGCTAGTACATATATCCCGATTTTCAGTGTCAGTTAAATATTCCCAGATATGATTTAAAGGGACTGCCTCCCTTTTTTTTCTCCTCGGTTTCTTGTCTAACCATTTGGAGGGTAACCACACGGTGTTCCCTCCCTCGCCCTGCTTTCCTTGTGGCATCCCGAGAATGACGCTTGAAGAGAGTGAAGTTACATCCAAATTAAACTCCCGTCTTCTGTGCGGCCAGCACATGTCCAAGTACTGCGCCGTGTGTCCAGCCGTCTATTTTGTATCTTTGTTTTTTTTTTGTTTTTTGTCGGCGTTGCAGTTCGTGCTCGTTCTATTGTGTCAAAACACCGGCCGCTCGTGCTGACCCGGCGGCCATAAATGTCACATTTTAGTAGAGCTGACATTATTGTAGAAGTTAAAAAAGCCTGTGGAAATGTCACCTCATAAAGTCGTCATGGCGTAAAGTTTATTTATATTGCTTTTAAAAGAGCCAACAGTGCAAGTTCAGGCTTGTTTTTCCCCTCTTAATAGCTCCAGATGGGAATTGTATTCTTATGCAGGCTTGCCTAATGTTGTGGCCTGTCTTCGTAAGCGCATTTCCCCATCTAATTTGAGCATTTTAAGCCAGCAAGTGAGCGTCATTTATTTCCTGCGAGGAATGCCGGAAAACCTCTTGAGGTTATGAGACATATAGCTGCGTATAAACGTGCGAGTGTAGATTTGCACCAAAATAGCAACGCACGCACGGAAGCGTGCGCGCCGCTGCAGCGTTTGGTGTTTACTCACAGCCACGTCTCATGTGATTTATTTATCCGTCGGCCGCCATTGGCGGGCATCAAAGCGGCTTTTTGAGGGCGCGGGTATCGCTATTCACAAGTGGAGGAAAATCGAAGGTCGTTTCTGCCAGGGAGCCTCCGTGATGTTGCGCGGCAAATTTGATTAGGGAGTCTTAAGTTAGTGTGCTGTCTTTTTCCATTTAGTTGCTATAAAAGTGCCTTTTCATCACAAAGGGGGGGTGGAAAAAAAATAGAACAGCATCTGCCTCTAAACGGCCGGGTTCTCCCTATGCACGTATGGCCTTGCTGTATCTTTCCTAAAAGCAAATTTCAATTTATTAGGCGTAGAAAAAATAGTAGTGTGTTTCCGGTAACATGAAATTTCGGCATAGGGTCGGTCGGTCGGACAAATGTTTTTATTTTTTTAAATATTTTTGCCACGCCCCCATCATAAATGTAAACAAAATAACCATAAAACATAAAACAAGGAGACATTGAAACCCCCGCTCGCCGCCGAAGGAAAACAAACAAACACAAAAAACTACGGCACCCTGAGGATTTCACGCAACAATAGTTACCGGTAGCGTGTCGTTTCCGTGGCGTCATTTTACGGTACGAAACATAGTTTAACCATTAAAGTCACCGCACACGACTTGACTGTGTGATCAACGCGATTTCACTGTGCCTCTGTGTGTTTGTGGTGTGTGGGTGTGTTTCTTCGAATTTACTTTCGTTTTGAGTGTTGGGGGGGGACGCAACAGATAGGTGCGTATGCGGGTTGCTATTTTAGTCCGCAAATTGAGGAATCGCGCGGATGAAAGTTTGAGATGGCGGCGAAAAAAACTCACAAAGGTCTACTAATTACGTCATTTAAGAAATGGCAATGCCAGTCTGATTTTTCGTATGAATCGTCCGAAGGGCGTATCACTAAACTCACCTGTGACGTATGCACAAAACACGAGAGCGAGAGACGGACGACGCGAGGCACGATTACATGGCAAATTGGTCATTAGATTTGTAAGCTAATCGCTGTGAAAAATGTTATGAAAAAGTATTGGTTATTCTATAATTTACTGGTTGTAGCATGGTAACTTTATGAATAAAATATTCGTCACAAGGTGTAGTAATGCTAGACTGCAACACACAAAACGCGGTCTAAACTATTTTCGAGATCGCGTCGCCGCCATGATTCAATGTTGTTGACACACGACGGCAAGTGACGCGCATGCTCAACGTGAATATCGCGAGAGTTTGCACCGATGTAAACATCTTTCCTTTTATTATTTATAATTTTGTCTGTGGTTTTATTGTTCTTGTTTTGATTGTAAAGCGTCCTTGAGTGTTTTGAAAGGCGCGTATAAATGAAATGTACTGTAATATCTGTTTCTTGTATTCGTGTGACGTCATAGAAAGGGAGGGGCGAGGTTGGGGAATATTGGCTCCGGTAGTTAGTCTGAGTGTGGAGCGCATGAGCGTGAGTTGTGGCTAACAGCAACTCCTTTGAATGCGTGTGTTTATTGCTTGTTTTGTTTATTAAAAGCGACGAATTGCATCAGCGACTCGTGCATCCTTCTCCCGTTATTGAAGGGCATTACAGTACTATTATTATTATTATTACACAAAAATGTAGAAGGTTTGAAAAAAATGCCGACCGGAACGTTTTTGTTCGAGGTAGAAATTCTCGGTCGGTCGGGTTACCGGAAACACACTACTTTTTTTTCTACGCCTTACGTGCCCGAGAATTGTGACGTCTATGCGGCGCTGAGATAACGTTGACTCCAGTACAATAACAATCATATTTAAATGGATACTTATTATGAAAACTGAGCTTTTACCTCAGGCTTGCAATTTTAAAAAAAGTCGAGTATATTCAACAAGACGCCAATTTTAATGATTTATCGCAATCATGGTCTACGATGATTTAACAAAATGCAACATTGTCAGTCAAAATGGACAATCGAAAAATGGGCACAATGTCTGATCACTGGTGAGCTATTTATAGAACAGGCCCGCAGGCTCCTCGTGTACTCCTAACCCGGGATTTAGGGGATACAACTTTTAAGACGACGACTGCCATATAATTTGGGGTGCAAATCCAGCCGGCTACACGCTCATTCGCCGACGCCCACGTCACTCACCAGGTCAGGCCCCGCTTTTGAAAGCCACTCTTTCAAAGTCACAAAAAAAACTAAAAAACAAGTAGGCTGCAGAATACCTCCGCCTATATGCACATTTTTTTCGTGTTTAAAAATGCCAAATCAAAATTTCCTCTGATTCATTGATGGGATATTCGCGAGAAAAGTTAGATCACAGGAAATGCCCAGCAAAGTGTGCAAAAGCCCAAAAATGTGTGGTCAAAGTGATTTTATTTGTTCCTCTTTGGTGTGAATCCGTTCCCTGCCAAATAGACACCCAGCGCTGCCATTTTCGATCGCTAGTGTGAAAATCCGACACGTCATCACATCGTCCGCTAATGCTCCTGAACCAGATGCCTAATGTGCCCATCGTAACACACTCGTCTCCAACCTGTCATTTCGGTGAAGAGACTCACGCTGGGAGGTTTGCGCGCACATTCTCTCTCGCAACATACACAAAAAAAGGCCCGAACGTTAAGCACCGCCGCCTTCTGCCGCGGTCCGCGTGGCCGCTCCGACTCGCCGCTGCTTGCGGCCCCTGCCAGGTTGATAATGAGTCCGCCGAGATGCTTGTGTCAGCAGTTTGAAATAGCTTTCCAGCAGCGTGCAGGCCAACTGCTGTTCGCTTTGCCGCATTGAAATCACACCAAAGCCATTTGAGAGTTTTTCCAAACTTGAACGGATTCATTTAATGATTGTGTTTGTTCAAAATAAAATGCACGGGAAGAATCCCTTGAAAACACCATCACACATTAAATGCACATTGACTCATAAATGTAATCACTAATTCTCTCCCCCACCCTCCTCTCCCCTTTCTCTTTGTCAGATGGCCATTGACGCTTTAGCACCCCCTTGTGGTGTGGAGGAATGAAGGCGTCTGGATGAAGGCCATGGAGCTGAAAGTGTGGGTGGACGGCGTGCAGCGCATCGTCTGCGGCGTTACCGAGTTCACCACCTGTCAGGAAGTGGTCATCGCGCTCGCTCAAGCCATCGGTAAGCGCAAGGATTCAACCCCCAGCCCAAAAAAAATCACACCAAAAAAACCCCAAGGAAAAGGTAATCACATACACACCAAAACACAAAACGAATTAAAAAAAAACAAGGAACCCCGAGATTGGTTCCTTTTATATCTTTCTTTCCTACAAGCGCGCTCACTCAAGCCCCCGCCCCTTCCACACACACACACACACACATCCCGTATGGCGACAGTGGAGCAGGAGTTATGGCGCTCACTGTCCTTTGTGCGGGCTTTTGCCTTTTTGTCCACACCACAGCACCTTTGTGCACGTCTCTGGTGATGAATGTGCCTCTTTTTTGCTCTCGCCCGTGCTCCCATCTGCGCGCACATAGACACGCACAGATACACACACAGAATAGCCATGAACCATTGAACTCCGTTCCCAGTACCCACCTATTGTTGAGGTGGAATTTCCCCGCTATAAAATCCTTTCTTTAGTGTTTACTGTAAGTGTGTTTTTTTTTCTCTGCTGCATTGGGGGGATTGGGAGAAGAATTGCTTTGAAACACAGCCCACCTTCTTCCCACCTTAAAGTAGTGGGAACATTAGAGTTGAAGAGTTCTCAGCAGTGCACTTATCACCTGTGAATGGAAAAAGAAATAACAGAGTCGAACAGTACAAAAGGCCAATCGGTTGTTTTCACCATTTATAGTGAAGTATGAGAATTGAAGAAAAAGATCAGCTGGATCAGAAAAGGCAATTTTGAACATATGCCACTTTTTTTTCTTCCCCCCCCTAGGCCGCACTGGCAGGTACACCTTGATCGAGAAATGGAGGGACACAGAGCGCCACCTGGCTCCCAACGAGAACCCCGTGGTTTCTCTCAACAAGTGGGGCCAGTACGCCAGCGATGTGCAGCTCATCCTCCACCGGACCGGCCCATCCAGCGGCGAGCGGCCGCCCTCGGACGGGCTGGCCCGCGGCTCAGAGCGCGCCTTCCACCGCCAGAGCCTGCCTCCCATGGCCAAGCTGCACCCGTCGACGGCTAATCGCTCGCTTAGGCGCAGGGAGCCCAAACGCAAGTCCGTGACGTTCAGCGGAGGGACGAGAGGTCTGCGGGAGATATTTGGAAAAAGCCGAGATCCGGAAGGTGGCACATGTTCTGCACTCATTGACAACTCTATGCTACGAGTATTGATATTATAAAATTCTCTCTTTTGCATGCCACCCTGTGTGTTAACGCAGCAAAGCACTCCCAGCGGCGCGGCGTGAGTCTGAATCTAAGGCAGGTCAGCGGCAGCGGGACCGGCGGGAGCTCCTCGGTGCCGGGGAGTCCGTCGCGGGAGCTGGGCCGGCTGGTGCGGTTGCAGAGAGACAAACTGCAGGTCCTGGAAAGCCGCCTGCTGGGCTGCGAGGTTGAGCTGCGGGAATGGGAGGAAGCCAGCGAGGTGAGGGGGGAGTGGAGTTTCTCATCAGCAGCAAGTGTTGCCCGGCAACCAACTAAACCCTGCACATCTTTAATAGTATTACACGCCATCTTTTTTTTTTTTTTTTATGAAGTTGAATTAATTTTCCACCCACCAGGAAGGAAGTCTGGAAGAGGAGCTGCTGCTTTTGGAGCAGCAGGTGAGGAGGAACGACTCAGAGATGGACGAGGAGGAATTTTGGCAGAACGAGCTGCGCATCGAGCAGGAGAGCGAGCGGCAACTCCGGCAACAGCTGGCCGAGCTGCAGGCCCGCGTCCGCGACTGCGAGGCCAAGCTTTCGGAATACTTAGCGCGCATTCAGGTTTTTTTTATTGAGCACCTGCAGTGGGAAAATATGCTACTTTTTCTTTTTTTAAGTTTAAAAAAGCAGCGACGGCTCTTTTCCATGGTGTTTGTGTTTTCAGAGCATGGAGAGCAGCCTCGAGCAAGAGCGTCTGCTGCAGGACGACGAACTGAGTCACATGATCAAGGAGGAGGAGGTAACGTGGGTTCATTCTGGACACACTAAGGCTCTGAATTTAATTAGAGGGTTTTTTTTCTAGGTCTTTCCTTCTCTTCGCTCACTTTCAGGTGGAGGCCCAACTGGAGAAGGTGACAACCGAGTTAGATGTGCAGAGCCAACACACGGCTCGCCTGGAGAGCGGCTGCAGGGCGTTGGAACGCTCGCTCAGCCAGTCATGCAAGAGACTCCAGGTCGGTTGTCCTGTAACGACCGTGAAGCATTTTCACATCCGGCCCGGAGACGATTGTTTGAGGAAGATGCTCGCGGGGGTGCGGAAATCCCCCATCCTCTCGCGCCGGAGTGGAACCGTGCAAATCTAAGCTCATTAGGTCGCCGAGTTGAATCTTCGCTTTGCGAGGGGAAGCCTCTGACGGATCCTTTGCTGCGCTTAGATTCAAAAGCGCTGGATGTATACAGGAAGGTCCCTCTGGGTGTGAGGTCATAATGAGAAAAGGGATGGAGGGAGGTGGAGATATTACAGCATTCTTTGCCTTATTAGAGGCTGAAAGAAGTCTGCAATCCCTTGCCTGCACTTGCACAACTAACTTCAAACTAGGGCATGGCTTATATGACATCACTGACGTGTACTTTTTTCTCCCCCCACCCCCCTACAGGAGAAGGAACAGGAGCTGGAGCAGCTGACCAAAGAGCTTCGCCAGGTCAACCTGCAGCAGTTCATTCAACAGACGGGCACCAAGGTCACCGTGCTGCCGGCTCAGCAACCTCCATCGGACGACGACGGTATGTAAACGCACATAGGACAAGTGGATGGTACCAATGAGGCCAATTCTGATCTCCTAGTGAGAGAAAAGAGGGTACTAGTACATGGACCTGCAAGTGAGAAAACCTTCCTACAAGTAACTCCAAAATGCAGTGGTTGTTACAGTGGCTTATAAAACTATTTGAATATACGGTGCCACTTAAAAACACTTTCTCATATCGTCTGGCTAAAATTGAGTTTCCTGCACACGTGCACAGTGCCACCTTATGGACATACACATTATTACAAGGCAGATTTTAATTGATTGCGGCGAAACTGGTTTAGTTCCAGCCATTTTCAGACCCTTTTATTTTTTTACCCCAAGTCTTGAGAAAAAAATATTTAAATAAGTACCGGGATTAAATATAAAGGGTTTGTTTTCTAGAGGACCCGTGCGGCTCTTTGCGACGTCACTTACCCACCGACCTGCGCTCCCTGCAGAGCATCACCGCATCCGGACTCAACCCCGAAGGCATCTACGTTTGAAAACCGGTAACACATAAGACGCGATTCGGGCGGTAGGATTCTGCCGATGTCACTCAAGTGGGACTCTCCTCCATATTTTCTGGGCTCCCTTTAGGACTTCAAGTGATGTCAGTGCATTTGCAACTTTTCATATCTTATCTGTTCCAACTACGATATATTTAAAAAAGTAAGGCCAGCAGATATATTTTTGTTGACAACAGGAATGTTTTTCTATCGGAATGCTAATAAAAATATGAGTTGCAGAGAATCTTACCAGGATGTCAACAAAAACGCATATACAGTACGCACGCGCATGCACAACCCTCGTCATAGATTTGATTGCCTTACCGTGATGTGTGGAAAGCACACATCAAGTGAACTCAAGGTAGCTCGAGCCACAAGGTTTTTGGACCGTATAGTTTTTTCGCACCAATTCAGGGGAATTCTTAGCTGTCAAGTTTTATTTTGTATTGATTTGAAGTTTGAAGAACAATGGAGGGAACCGGAGGAAGAAAAAAAATAGATTGGTTCTGTTGTACATCACCAATTTCGCTTCATTCCAGTAGCAACGCCCGAGAGCCATTAATCTCTGCTTCCTTTTTCCCCAGTCTGAACAGAGCTCAGAAACGAGAGTGATGGATGACTGAAGGCATTTCTCGCCTGCAGGCGTGAACTTCCCAAATTAGCCACTAGGTGGTAGCAAAGGCAAGACTATGCGGACTAAAGTTTTTTTTGAACGCTCACTTTTAAAAACATTAAAGTGCATCCTAATGTGTCTCTTCAAATGACTAAAGCAGGGACTCTGTAGTGTTTTTTTTTAAATCTTAACAAAAGATGTCGACTATGAACCAAAGCTAAAGAAAAACATGAAATAAAAGGTTAGATGAATGTATTTTTTATACACCTGGGACAGCATCCACAAAAAATCCAGTATTGTCGTCAAAAGTCGTGACTGACTGGGACACTAAGTTACTAATAAGCGAATAACGGCATGCCTTACCGGGAGCAAAGTGTTGATAACATTTCAGCTGCACCATTTGAAAGAGTGCATTGAATACACCCGTTATAGGTTAAAAAAAAACAAACACAATTTGCTTTGGAAGATGTTAAAAAACAATGAAGCCACGGCGAAGTTGGCTGTTTTTCCCCACATGTACAAACGTTCTTGATTTCTGTTGTGCCATCTGTTGTTGATTTTCAATAAAATGTGGAAATACGACACAAGCGATTTGATACTGACTGTGATGCACAAGACCAAGGCCGACCTGTTGTACCGGGAAAGTTTTGCGGGTCTCGGAAAGCGTCGAGACACAAAGGGGTGTAACCTTTTTGTTGACCAGACGAGATGAGGCGCAAACAACAATCTGGCGGATAAAAACAGCTTAATGTTTAATGCGTCTCCGGCTGCACACCGGTTCTCGGACAAGAGCGTAAACAAAAGGCGGCTCAATTTGGGACCTGTGCAACAAAACTTGGCTCATAGCGCGACTTGATTTCATACTTTTATATGGGGGGGTCGAATGGCTTCGGATTACATCTGTGGCCATTTCACCGCTGAAAACTCTTGATTCGTGACAACTGCAAAAAATTAAAAAATTAAATAAATAAAGCTCCAACATGTTCTACCATGCAGTTGAGCTCATCGGAGATTTTGGCATCCTCGTAAGTGTGATGAATGTGCAGCCAAAATGGCTTCTCGGATGTCAATACATTGAAACCCATCAAATCAATTTGTAATTTCTGACTCGCGGGGGCAAATATCGCTTCGTTAGAAAAGATTGCATTACCGTGTTTGCCATGAAGATGGATAAAACTGCCGCGTGTGTGTGTGCGTGCGTGCGTGACCTGGCTGACACTGTCATTAAATAGCCCCTTGGTCCCCTCTCCTGAATATGTTTATTCCGCACCGGGCAGGTGAGGAAGTGGCAAACAGATGGGCATCCATGAATTATGGAAATGACGGGCTTTGATTAACCAAGTGCGCATTTTTAATTTTTTACGCAGGATAAAAGTAACTCGGGGAGCTGCCAAGTTGCGTGCGCGAGCCGCGCCGTCGCTCAAACCGCACGCGGAATGGATGAGAAAACTGGCGAGGGAGGGAGGAAAAAGAGCTTTTCGTCGCAATTCTTGAACTTTTTATGAGCCGGCCACACTAAAAAATGTGAGTGACACGGTTGCATTTCGACGACAGAGGCTCTCCACGCTTTGCTTTTTTGCGCAAAGGTACACGCTTTCTAGTTAAATAGGCTAACTAAAATAGCATGAGGCTAACTAGCAACGAGCACCAGACCTCTGACCTCCCATCAACAAATCAAATTTAATCCTCCGCATCAGCGATGAGACGGACTTTCACTTTTTACAGTCGCCTTTGTTTTCGCGTCCCACTGCTGGGGGAATCTTTTCAGACGAGCGGCGATTGCCGTAGCCGAAGCTACCAAGACTAACCGCTATCCCCGCGCAGACTCGTGAACCTAGTTTTTATTTTGAACTCTTTTATTTACCCAGGTAAGGCATTCGAGAATAGATTGTCAGTCGAAGAGCTTGACAGGAAGCGGTGCAAAAAAGCAGAGCGCGGGTGGTGGTGTGCGTGGTGAGCAGAGATCGAAGAATCTAGTTTCGTAAAATAGTTGTTCAAGTAGCCTTTTTTTTTTTGTTTGAGCTTGAAGGTGGTTATATATTGTCAGTTGAACATTTTTTGAACATAGTGGCCATTTTCATGTGCTTCTCGGCCTGAAAACATGTCAACTTGATTGCCATTCAAGTCGCCTCCTTTTGAAGACGACGCAGTGTTTTGCGACGCGATGGCCATTAATTACGCGTCGCCTCCCAATCACTGTTTTAATTCTTTAATTACTGCCATCAAAATGGACTTGGCTCTCCAAAAGTGTTTCATCAAAGCTCTTTTATAAAGTGTTTGATTTGGTTTGGACGGGCTACCAATTATCTTGGCGTTGGCACCGCAATTTGGCAGCGCCTCCATTTAGCGGATAACCCCCCAACCACCACCCTCCTTCCCTCACAACCCCACCGCCCAACACACATCCACACCGTGTCCCCGGTCCTCTCATTCTCATAAATGAAGAGAGACAGCCTTATTCGGCGACCAGCACGGCAAAGCAATTAAAAGGGAATTAAGGGTGCACGGGGAGAAATTGGATATGATACCCGAAGCCTATTTTAAATGTCAACGTTATTACAGTGTTGTTGTTTGCCGTCCCTTCGGCCGCCTCGCCCCTTTGCCGGGAGTGACAGCCCATAGTGTGCTGCGCGTAATGAAGCCGTCTCGCCCTCCTCCGGGTGATCCTTGGGGGCGATGTACCATCTCTCATTAGGATCCCGGTGTAGAGGACACCTTGCTCTTCGCCGTTGACACCGTCGGCCCTAATGACGGCGTGGGAAACGGCTAGCGCGCTATACATTTCTCACTTTTCCGAAGCTCATTTCTCACGACGGGCTCACCCGCGACACGCGCTATTAGGCGTCTTGATTGCGCCGGTGTAATACAAACATGGCGGGAACGTCCGCTCTGATCCTCCTCGTCGACGCCGGGAAAGAAAATCGGGGCGCGCTGAAGGGATTTGATCAGCTTTTGGAACGAGGGCGGCGGATTTTTACGCGATGCAGCACCATCCATCTTTCCACCACGATATTCATTTTGTTTATGTTTTACTAATTTGTGTCTCCCATCTAGATTAGGCTCCCGGGCCTCCATTTATCCTTATAAATTATAAATGCATGCTTATTACTACAAAATGGTTTAGTGCCGTCTTTTCCCAGCTCTCTGATCGAGGCAGGTGGCCCGCACGCTGTTAGGTGAAACCTTGCCATACGCATTATGAATATTGCCATATTGTCTGTCTACAATGCATGTTGACAAACAACTCAGAGGGACATATTCTTTATCCTCCGTGGATAACGGCCAATAATGCAGCTGACGCGGTCACCATGGTTTTCAGAGTATGTCTGTTGTATACTGCCCCCTGGTGGCCAAGACATGCACTAAATATACCTTGATTGAGAAATAATGCAAATGTTTTTTGTCCAGTTAAACTGCGTAAATATTTCGAGGAAAATGAATGTTTTAAAAATTAATCTCATAAATATTTCAACCAAAGGAAAATAGCAAAAATTTCTAAGACATCTCTTAAATATAATAGGACAAAAGGCAAGTTTTGTTTAATTAATCCTTTCAATATTTAATACAAAAGGGAAAGCAAAAAGCTTTTTCTCCAAATGAATCCCAGAACAGTCGTATTGCTGTTTTTTTTTTTGCTAAGTTCCACCTCTATTATGTTGATCATTCAAAAATACACCAACAAGCTATTCATTTTTCAAATAGTTTATCTTCCATATTTTTCACTGTTACCCAAAATACTAAAAAGCACCCTTTCAGCAAAAGAAAAAAAGAAGAAAAAAACATTAGTGTTAGTGTAATGGACTCCTCTATTACGACCGGCCTGGAAAGAAGCACTTTGAAAGCTTTTCAACACTTATTTTCACAGGTGCTCCAACACAACACGAGCACAATGCTCACAATGTATATTTTAGGCAAGATGGCCGCTGTCGCCGTGTGAATTTTGACAGCTGATGTGGGATAACCAGAGTTTTGTCAAAATCCAGTTTTATCCCACGCGCTGTTACTTTGCCAAGGAATGGTGTATGTCGCTTTGATTTCAGTGTATTGCAAGTCCCCTGCATTGCACACAGACTGGATTTAGATTTCTTAAAAAAAAAAAAAAACCTCAGAGGGGGTTTCCTGGCATCTCTTTATAGGCTGCGGACATATTCTCTGAGCTCAGCCACAGCCTGCTGCTCGTCGGCCAGCGAGCAGCAGGCAGCTCCACTGGATCCATTTGAAGTCCTTGAAGGCGTCGCGGCAGATGTGCATGCTTTTTTATTTTAATTACAAATATTCTCAAATTGTTCATTTTCATAAGAGTTCAAGGAAGAACCGCGATTCCTTTATCGTTCTCTGTTGTCAGGCTCAGTCCAACCCATGTGTTTGTATGAGTGTGTGGGTGAATCCTTGTCCTTTGTTCTCAACACAATCTGCTTTGTGTGTCACACTTCATCCCGCCGGATAATGGAAGAAGGTGACGGCGGCATCTGAAGTCGGGAGATGAAAGACATCATTTGGAAGGAAGACACACATGCACGATCACACACACATGCGCAGGCACACAATGCAAAACTGGCAGTGAACACACAAATACAAAACAGTGATCAGATGACAACAGATTTCACAGTTGGATGGCCAATGATACGTCCATACTTGAATATGTTAATCACTGCAAACAAACGGCATTATTAGCGTGGTTTAAGAAAAAATCAACCAATTTCCGTTTCTAGATGTTCTGAAAGGCAAAAATGTGTATTCATCCAAAGTAAAGGGCCGATAATACTCAATACTTCCATGAGAAGGCGGCAGAAAGATGTGATGGACGTTTTTGGCTACCGTTAGCATTTTAGGGATCATGGCTGTCATTATCTGTTGCTATTTTATTTTATATTTTTTAAGTATGGGAGGTTGACCAATATGCATTTGTAATCTATATAATCGAATGAATATGAAATTCAAAAGAATGCATTTTTGTTTGTTTTAAAAACTAAAAGGGGGAATTCTCACAGGCATCCAAGTCTTGCGTTTCCAAAATGGACGAACACATGTTGTTCTTTGAATAGAAGTGTTTCGCTCGATACGCTTAATTTGGTCTGTTTGCATTTATGACCTGATAAAGAAAAGCTCACCAAAAAATCAAACGCCGACCGTACAATCCTTCCTTTGTTGGTTTATTCCCTTCCCTACCCTGGCGAGTTTTTCCACCCAATTATGCAGGAAGGTAACCTGGCCGTGCTGATGGACTTCCTGTAATCTCTTCTCTCCCGCATCCCTCGCGTGAACACACCAGGCCGAGGGTACACACAACCCCGGCGCTCCTCGCCTCCGTGCCCTTGAGCGGTAATTGGTCCAATCCCTCCGCGATCCGACTGGAGGGCACCGGAATCCGCAGCTCCCCAATCAGCCGGCTGTCAGTCACTCCCCAAGCTAAACTAAAGCCGTGGGATGGCTAACAGGCTGAGATTGGGAATTGCACTTGGACAGACATAAATCTGAGAGACAAGTTTGTACTCGGCCAGGTAGTCGGGCTATTACTGGAGTGGATGACAGCCATGTTGCTGGTTCAGTGGGGAAGCCTGGCATCCAATTCTGCCTGTCGTGAGAAGACGAGTTTGGGCAATTTTCTTGCAAATATACATAAGTGACACCATCCCCCACCTAAATGGATGTTTAGCTCAGCCCTGTCCAAACAAATAGGACTGACAAATATGCCATTAAAAAATAAAATAAAATGCTGCATTAGAAAAAAACAGCTCTACAAACTAACTGAATTTGGAAAAAGTCAATTCAAAAATGAAAAACGAACAAAAATTAAAAATACTAAACTATATAACCCTGGTCTTAATTGATTGGTAATCCTATCAAACGGCGGTTTATCATCAACACTTTTTTGTTTTGTTTCCAGGTGCCCACGCCATCTCTTGTGATGCAAATCCAAATTTTGTTTTTCCGAGTGCCCAAAGGAAGTGGAAAATGCTAATTACGTTTAATGGGGAGGAATAATTTCCTCGTTAATATCTCCTCCAAGGAGATGGTGTTTTCTTCACCATTTTGCCTGGGCATCTGGATTTAAAAAAAAAAAGGTGTGGATGTAAAAATGATTTTGCCCACTGTTTGGTGGATAATGCATCTTTTTTAATGACCAAAATCGTGCTATCGGTTTTGTTGGCCTACCTTGGGCCATGAACGCTTTAATAGTGCACCGACAGTGTGCCAAATGTCCTTCCCTGCTTGTAAAGTCACTGCTGGCCAGTCAAGGTTACAAACGAATGGCGTGTTTCATTGGAAACTTCGTGCATCCCAATGCACGCATTTTCATACAACCCTTGGCATCCACACCGGACAAATTCCACTTTAATCGCCGCTCTCAATCTGCACCTGCAGGCCCACGCGTGCCCACGCTGACCTTGCTGGCGGGGCCGCGTACGCGCTCGCACTAATGCGCGCACGTCTATCGATCGACGGTGAAATAGTTCACGCGCGGCACCGTTAATCACACCGGAAAAGCCGGTGCCTGACAATAATCCCTTCCAACGGTGATTAATTCGGCGAAATAATGATCTGCGCCGACACAATCATTCCCTTTCCTCCCAGAGACGCATTTAAACGGGGAACAGTGGTAGCTAAAGTAGATGAATGGCCTCCTGCGGTGGTAAATAATGGAGCCTTTAGCAGTGGTGAGCTGTGACCTATACTGGACGGTAAATGTTAGCAGCTAAATGCTCGTAGCAGCTACTACGACTCATAGAAATATAGAAATCCGTATACATTTTGTTATAACTAAATATATAATATTGTCAGACAGCCAAAATAATCATGAGGTACTTTTGTTTGCATATTTTCTTTTGTTTCCAACAATGTAATTTTTGTCTCGTAGCTTCTTCTTCTTCTTCTTTGAGTGCTTCCAGTCTGTACTCTCCAGCGCCCCCTTTTAACCACTTGGGAGATCTTCCACCCATTTTCAGTCAAACGCAGCAAACTCTGTCACACATTACGACCTAAACGGCAACGATTAAGAAGGTAAGTTTTATTGTATAGCAACTTTAAACACTTGTATATTTGATATTTGCTCAAAACGAGGCATCTTAATGTAGAACTCGCTTTTGACAGTGAGCTCAATCGCCAGGCTAGAAAGTTCGGCTAATAGCACGTTTGCTAATTGCTATTTGATGAATTTATGCTAGCGCTTTTAGCCATGTGCTCTTAATTGAGCTAATAAAAAGAACTATAGTGGGATAGGCTTAAATATAGTCACTAATGGCAAATTACCACTCAAGAAACGACATTATCGTCAAAGTGTGGCTGATGGGGAAATGCTATTAGTTGGACTCGGAATTGGTGATGCTGCTCCAAATATTACTTAAGCGTCTCTCTCTATCAATTTTGATTTTAGCCCGTCATTCGAATGCTGATATTTTAGTGAACATTTTATATGATGATGGCCCCTGTGATGGGAGCTCACAGAAAGCCATTGGGTTTTATCGTCTTAAAACTGTGAATGTCAAAGTCCATTTTTAATGCAATCCATCCAGGAGCTATAGAGGGGGAAAAAAACATCAGGAGTCACGAGGAGTCCTTCTCCTGGGGACCATGAGTGACTTAACCACATTTTGTCCCTCGGAATGCTGCAGCGGAATCATATTCTGCCTGCATGTTGTGCATGATTTTATTCCACAACTGGAAGAGGTTTCCAGCGTCTCCACCTGGAGCCGAGCAGCCATGCTGAGCAGCGTTCGCATTAATATTCAGATTGATCACATCATATGATTTATCTCTTCGCTGCTGGGAGCTTGACACCACGCACAAGTGGCCGCCCTGTTGTTTGATGAGCATGATAATTATGTCAACCATATGCCGCTCTTTGTCAAGCACCTGATCTGAACCCAACATGAGGCGAAAGTAGCGGCGAAAGGCAAAATCGACGTTTGCCGCAGACAAACCATCGCTGGTGTTCTCTGTGTTCATTATTTGCTGCTGTTTGCCCCCCATTTCCTCCCCTCATCTTTCTCATCTTTGCCATTCCTTCAGCTCCCCCGCTCCTGGTTCCCCCACACTTGCCTGCAACCCCCACCCTGGCTCACTTGATTATGTGGAGCCAGAGTCGGGGAAAGTGTCACTATGGAAACAGGGGCAGAGGCAGCGGAGGGCTCTCAATGGGAGAGAGGGAGCGCAGAAAAAGACGAGATGGGCTGTGGTATCCACCAGCGGTCATCTGGACTGAAAATTTGGGAGGTAACAACTGAATTTCATTCAGCACTCAAAGCAGAAGAGAGGCACAGCTGTGAGGTTTATTTTTACCCAAAGCACTTTGCTCAACCTTAAGTGCCTCACTTTTTTTTTTTAATCCAAGCACCGTTTCTCAGCCCATTAGACACCGATTCCAACATCCTAGGCACCTTATATGCGAGTCTACCACTAAACTATCGCGATTATCTCTAGCCACAATCATATTTCAACGAGAGACGATAATGATTTCAGAAATGCCCTGGCCACTTGTAAATATCTCTTTTCTCCGTTAGATTTAAGTCAATATAACAAACATAGCCTAGTATGTCACATACAATTACCTACATGTGATCATTTGTTACAATAATGATAATTATGCGTCCCTTATCTGTATTCTGGTGGGATTTTGCTATAAATGCAACAAAGCTTCTACAACTAGTTTTCATTTGAAACTGAGTTTGAGGAGCAGGGCGGTGTCGGAGGAAGGAGAGAAAGGCAGGGGGGGGTGTGCGGGTTAGGGAAGGGGAGGAGTAAAAAAAAAAAGAGGGAGTTGGGGAGGGGGGTGTTGGGCGAATTGGAGAGAGGTTTGATAGTGAGACGCAAGTTGAGCAAGAAGCAAAGAGGAGGCGAGGGCGAAGCAGCAGCATCTCCTCTTCAGTCTCCAGCCCCGAGCCGACAAGTTCCCGCCTTCACCGCCTCTGAAGTTGCAGCAAAGAGATCCGCTCTGAGGTACGACCCTGCTTCTTCCGTCAATGTTTAAGGGGCGTTACCGTAGCTCATCTTTTTTTTTTTTTTAAGCCGCGCGTGTCGGGCAAAATAATAGATCCGATTTCCCGAAATATCAGCCGGTGTACATTTGAAAATTGATAGCGCTTCAGAACAATGGCACATTCCCAGCAGAAAACTTTGCGTTGTTGCTCGTACCTTTGAACTTGAGAATACCGCAGTCATGACAATTTGTTTCTCATTTGCATGTGCGAACATAACTTCGCTGTCAGAATTGCTTGCACTTGTTTTTCCTCTACCCATAAATGCGTGCCTGCTTGGTGAAAATGGGATTGTCTGCCAACAGACTTTTTCTGCGGTCTCACTATCTGTCCACCACTCTCTTCATTAGTGCTATTTAAGTCACCCTAATGTGATCAGCCACATTGATCCGCCAAACCTGTTTTTCCGGCAGGCAATCGCCCCGACCCTTGCGCCTCCCTCAATCTTGATTTCTTTATTGGATAATGGATGAATGTGCTCTTTATGCGGCGTATACCGCTCTACAGAAAGCTGTGCAACTATTGAGTGGACTAGCGCAGTGCCAGTGTGCATTTCGTGATGTCATCAGACTTGTCAGAGTTGTGAGAACAAAACGTAGCAGTGACTTGGACCGATTTTTAAATAATAGTTTATGATGGTCGTCTTTGTCCAAACTAATACAACATGTGAATCTTAATCTACCGTTGATTTGCTTGTCGGTGAAATATGAGTACGATCGTACAAGCGCGTGACACATCTGCGTGACTAATGTCGGCAATTTGACGCGTTAGCCAGCAAACGAGTGTGACGATTGACACGCCGGGAGCGTATGCGCTCGAGTGCCACGAGGCGGGAAAGGTAGCCTGGCTGAACCCCCCCCCCCCCCCACACACACACACACACACACACACACTCCATGCATGTATTCATCGTCGCCTGTGGGCAGCATATGCGGGAGAGTGGACCAAGGGGGCGCGCAAAGAAAGTGGACGGAGATCAATGCGAGCAGCTGTTCGGCGCACTTCAAACGCCGCTGTGTTGTCGGCGCTGACAGGCCCTCGCGCCAGGGAATCAAAGGCTAATGAGACAGTCATCGCAAAAAATAAAAAATAAAAAAATGCACCCGGCAGACCTATGAATATTGATACGCCCCAGGAGTGGGGATGGGAGTTAGCGGGTCTTTGCGCATCGTGGCTGTCGATTGGAAGGACTTAAAAGGGTGCATACTGTCTGGACTGGCCGCTCACTGATCAGCTCCTTTGCGGCCTCATAGCTACACTTTAGTTAAGACTCTGGAGGTTAATCAGTTTGACTGCAAACAAGAGATTCCGCATTTGATACCCGATTGGCAAAGTTGAGACTGTTTGACGCTGGACGAGTGTACTTGCAAAGACGGCTTCAATCGGGCAATCCCGAAGAGTCTTGGGGTTGAAACGGTTGGACCGCCAGGACGGTCAGCATCTGCTAAGAAGTGATCGCAGTCCAGTGCCGCCACTCGTTCTCGTGTTCGCCAATCCTCTTCCGCTTTCTGGCAGGTCTAGACGACCTAAGTAGCCAGAAGTGGATCCGCGTCGTCGAGTTTCATTTCCTTGCCGAGGAGCGCGAGGCTAACAGCGACTCAAAAGTAATGTCAACCGTCTCATCTCAGGCTACACGCGCTCTCGACGGGGGGGACAACAGCAGGCGGTCAGGAAGGGGGAAGACTGATGATGCAGGAAGACGGTCCACCGTACGTGGGCGACCGTGCCTCCATTTTGATTCGAGCTCATAAATCAAGCCTTTCTCCCTTCCGGGGCCTATCTTCCATTCGCAGACCTTTTGGCGGCGCCGCGTTCGCCGGCCCGTGACGAGAAGGCGCGTTGTCCCGGCAGCTATCGATCGTGCCGGATGAGTTTGTCAGGGCGGGTGTTTCGCCCGTCTGAGCTCAGTCACCGGAGTGTCCCGCCATGCACCCCCACCGTGTCTGTCTCCAGGCTGCATGTTCTGTCTTAATGTCAAGTCGGTCCAGCTTGTCAGCCCCGGTGCACACGGTGTCAGCTGAAAAATAAGATCTTTGGCCTCTGAAATAAATCAAGGCCAGGATGCTTGTCGGCTTTTGATTCGCACTCGGATGGTCACGTGAACCGCCCGTTAGCTTAGCTCAGCATGACGATGAGAAACAGCTTGGAAAAAAAAAAACACAACAACAAACATTCCACCTGCACAGCCATGCTGTCATAACTTGTTCATTCTTTTGGAGCTCACATGCAAAAATATATATATAATAATAATAACCCTCCCTTCTTCGTATTTCTTTCCAACAGCGGTGTGCCAGTTTCCTGATCGGCGCCGCCACCAGTCTCGATGGTTGTTTGACTCTGGTAAGTCGTGATAACGTGTCGCCGCGTGCTATCGCGGTTTTCAAGGCATTCACAGGGACTGTTTGTGAGGTCACAAGCCCAGAAATGTGTTAATAAATCTGCAAAAAAATTTTCATGCGGATTAACGGTCCAGAAGCACCTGTTAGTCACAGTCCATTACCTTCCCCCTGTAGCTGCCGGTTATGGCAGCGGGGGCTGATATTTAAATCCAATGCAATTCTGTGTAATTTTTTAAAAGCAGCTGTTAAAGTTAAAACCGGCGCAGTAATGGATTTACAATCCTATTCAAATATGAAAGGGCAACTGGCAGGGGAAAAAAAAGACTCCTTTAAAATGAAGTAGTTGAATTATTCACTGGCACCCGGTCCCATTAAAAGCCAATTGCGGGAATGTTTCAGGCGAAACAGGGAGACGGTTGATATGCGGCTGTCATTCCGATTTCAAGGGGGGAATAAATTCCCCCGTTCTCGACAGCTCGAAAATTAAAGGGGCCCTTGAATCTGATATTCCTGTCAGGTGCGTTCGTGACAGGCTCAGGCTCACAAATATCACTCGCGCACGCCTTCCCCCACCATTTATTTTCCCTGCATTTTCCGCTGATGAATGACAGTGATTATGAGGAATATCCAATATATTGCAGAGGGCATCAGACAATAACTGCGCACTTCCTCCTTGAAGAAAGGGCAAAAAAAAAAACAACAACAAAGTAATATTAATGTCATTGTGATGCTCCAAAAAGAAAAAAGGACAAACCGAGCAGGCGGAGGAGGAAACTCAATCAATTTCCCAGACGTCCCGTCGAGGCGCAAAGCAAAACGTATCGACGGCCACGGCGGCGCTAATGTTGCGCCACCCCGTCGCCAACGCCGGCACGCACTCATTGTCCTCGGGCGCTTTCACGGCATTTCTTCATCTTGTTTCCTGAGCCCAGTTTGCCAAACTGAAGCGGCACCGCATGAAAGCGCTCACCCACTCAACCTCGCGGCCTGCTGAGAGCACTTGAAAGCAATTTTCTTTTAATCAAGTTCACTATAAAGGCCCTTCTGACGCCAGCCTCAGCAACACGACCTTTTTTAATTTTTTTTTTTTTTATCCCAGCCTCTGCACACTATATTGATTTCCAGATGAGCGTTTTATATAAAATACTGTGTACAGACTTAATGAGAATTCTCTTGAGCTTATTGCCCTCGCAGACAGATATGAAAATGAAGGCGCCCTGTATAAAAAAAAAAAAGAGGGCCCCCTCGTTTTCGGAAATTGGATTTTGCATCACGATGACTCATTTTTCACTTTTACAGGAAGCCGTATTGTGGCAGTGGTACCGGTTCTCATCCTTCGGTTTTCATCTGAACCAGCTAAGTACCATTTGTTGTTCAATGCCACGGAATGTGCGCCAAATTTCTTCCGGAGTACATTTTGATGTCCAGTTGCTGCCCCAATAACGCCGCAATTTTGCCCCATTAGGTCCAGACGCTGCAACGAAGATGTGGAAACCGCCGAGAGGACCCCGCCCACAGAGCACACAGGTGGGCCTGACTGCCCTTAGTGGCTCCCTTTTTAGAGCAAAAATCCAGAAAGGAAATGATCGATGGCAGTTTCGATGAGCCATTATAGAGTGTGAGCAGCATTTGACGTCTCGGTCGTGACAAGACAAACGATCCTTTACGGAATTGATGATGTTTTATAGCAAGTCTCCCGCCCCGACCCCCGCTTCTGTATTCAGCACCTCGTAAATCCCAGCGTTCCGTTCAATACTGGTACAGGTGGGAAAAACATGCATTTATTATTTATTTCGGCTGTATGTGCATAGTATCCTGAAAGGTCAGACTTGGAGGGAGTTTAAAAAAAAAAAACCTGCAACCCACACCCAGGACTTGAGGGGACATATTTTCTATGAATTTTAAAGTGGTACAAACATCCACGAATCTCCACTTTTTACTTCACCGGTGGAGCCCCGCCCCACGCCTGCTGCTGCACGAATCCCCAAGTGGGACAGCCAGAGGGTTAATGCAAAAACCGAGAACATGTCAACAAATTTCTGCCAAGAGAGCTTTAGCAAAAAAACTAAACAAAAAGGGACTCCGGCGGTGGCTGCGACTCTCGGGGTGAAAGCAATCCCAAATATTTATTTTTAAAAAGTAAATCAACATAACGCAGTGCTAATATCCATAATACTCCTCGGCAACAAAATGAAAGATTCGGGAGAAAAATATCACCCTCGCCGCATAATATTCCGAAGCCAATCTAAGTTGAGGCGGCACAACAGAAAATGTAATCCTCTTCACTTTTCGTCTCTTAATGAAATCCGCCCCAAAGAAACACAAAGCACTTAAGGCAGGCAAATAAAGGGAGCCAATAAAACCCCCACCAAAATATCTTTTCAATTGAATATCAGAGCGCCCGTGAAGTGATTCTTAGGGAAAGGCAAAAATCTATCCCGCAGTTGCTGAAAGCTTCGTCAAAGTCAATAAAAGCGTCATATTTGTTTGCTCAACGCCTTAAAAGGTACATTTCCACCACTTTAGCCTTTTTTCATCTGCCATTTGCAATCTTCCAACTCCCCCCGTGGCTCCAACTATTTTCTTCATAGCCGCAGAAACCGACCCGAGTTAATCCCGCCTGACTGAGGTGATTCATGGGTCCACGTGTTGCCATGCAATTTCAAGAAACACGACCAAAGGGCCAATTACTTCCCTATTTAAATAATCAGACATTTTTTGAAATCATTTCTTGCTTCCAAAATGTTTTTTTTTTTTTCATGTCAACATAAATTGCTCAAAAAATAGCCCAAAACGACTTAGTGGCGTGCTTTTGGGATGGAAGAAGCCTTCTAAACTGTATTTATAGAGTACTTTAGAACAACCAAAGTAAAAATCACGTCTCCTGCTGAGTCAAAAGCCAAAGAATTAAAAAAAAACAGTTTTAGATGAGCTTTAAAGATGGGCAGCGAGGTAGGGCTCGCTTCACTTTCAGCGGGAGTTCATTCCAAAGAGAGAGGGACCAGCATCGGAAAAAGCTGGATCCCCTCTGAGCCTCCGCTTAGTTCTCGGTACTTTCAAATGTACTGGGAGCCAGTAAAGCGATACCAGAGTAGGAGTTATGCGCTCCCTCATACGAGTACCGGGCAGCAGCATTTTGGACCAACTGGAGACACATAATGGAGGATTGGCTGACTCCAAAGTAAAGTGCTGTACATGACAGAAGAGTTGTTGTTGCTCCGGAGCTGCTCAGCTGTCTTTTCTTCTATTCCATTTCCTGTTTATCTGTGTACGTGTCGCGATTTGTCGGTGAGTCCAGCATGACTCTCGGCACGTACAATTTGAAGGAAATGGCGCATTCCGAATCACAGCCCGGAATACCGCGCTTTGACAGGGGGCTTAATGATTGCAACAGAGTTGAGTTCAGGTTGCGTCATTGACTGCTGACCCCCCCACCCCGGCGGGCTGCGTACCGGGGGACACCTTTCTGTCAGCGTTAATGAGATGACTCCGCTCTGTCCCCGGGTCACGTTGATATTTACGAAGGCGTCGCGGCGGCGGCGATCCGCACCTCCCCCTCGGCGGTGGTCGCGTGTCTCATTTGCATGGCTTTCAGACTCCCTTTCACCCGCTCGTCGGCCACTCTCGCCGCCGCGCTCCCGCGTTGATCGACATGCTCCTTCGCACTTCTCTCCAGTTTGTGTCGCGCATGTTAATTAAAGCACCTAATTAGCTTTCTCCCACTAAAATGCTGCATTAAATCAGAGATGGAATGGCAAATGATTCCTGACATTAGCATAATTGTGTTTTTGAAGTGTAAAGATTCGGGCATGAGGGAGGCGGTTTGTTGTGTTTTGGGCTCCCAACCCAAGGGGCCATTGGAGGTTGGTTTTGCCGAGTAGGTTGCAGGGCTCCGGGACCCCACAGGGGCCAAAACGCTAATGAGGCCTGCTCCCCTCTGATGGAAGAGAAGCAGGAAAAACAAACGAGCGACTCGGGTGCCCCTCAGGTGTTCCTGCGCCTGCCGGAGCGGAACTGAATGATGGTGCCACGAGTGACTTTTGCAATCAGGAATAGTCAGAGGGAGGAAGTTACTCGTGATTACGTGTACCCTTTCTCGATGCGCGCCGGGATTTACTTCCACTAGTCCCCCCCCCCCCAAAAAAAAGTACTGCTTTCCAGAATATGAGAAAACTTCTTCCGTTATCATCGAGGACAAGTGGCACTTGGCCCCTCACTTTTTTTACTCCTCTCCACCCGCTTGGCTGTCGCATTCAGCTCCTCATCAAAACCGCTCGCTGGGGCCTCTCCTTATTGTGTTTCCTCTCGCAATACATCAAACTCATCCACTATTGAAATGCCACCAAGTGGCTGCTTTGCGGGTGAAATGTGGCGTATTCCACACTCCACCCGTACAATAAGAACATCAATCATGGGCAGCGATGCCGGTAACGCTTTTCCAATGACGTCTCATCTTCAAGCGCTGCAGTGGTTGCGAAGGCTCGATATGAATAAAGCCGTATTGCATTGAATTGCGTTCCCTTTAGCGTAGCTCCACCTAGTGGATGCATAATGCAACTGCAGCCACTATTTTAGCTTTTATTCACCTTATATAGGAAAACCGTTTTGAAATAGGCCATTCGTTGAAGCTGCGCCTTATACTCCAAAGCGCTTTTAGTGCGGAAAATATGATACTTAGAAAATCAAGTCGCCCAGGCTGTTTAAGGCAGGTAACCGAGGTTAATCGTACGGAACATTTGCTTCGGGGTGTCACTGTACACTCACTTGCCTCGTCCGCGGTGTCATGTCTCTGGAATTACGAGCGATCGTCGTCGCCCGTTCGTCAAACGTGACCGAAGCTGTCATCGTCCGGCAAACCGGCGCCTACAGTTAAGTTGCGATGCGCTTTTCGCCAGCTCTCCAATGGGCAAACTATTGCTCTCTACGGGTGAATTATTCAGGGGGTGGTGGAACTTGTCTTCCCAAAGGCTCCGTAGGGGAACGGTGACACTTTGGGGTACGGATGATAACTGAGAGTGTTGTCATATAAGTTATTATGGCGGCAGACAGATATACCATAATGCCGAAGATTCCCGCGCCGGCCCTGAATGTGCTCCAGGCATGAAAATCCATTAAGAGGCAGTAGAGGAAGGAAAGGGGGGTGGTGTGTGTGTGTGTGGGGGGGGTGATGTAAAGAGGAAGACTGAAATTATCACCCAGTCCGCACGAGGACTCTTTTAATTTGATAAATCCCCATTCCATTTCAGCGAAATCATTTCACTGTTTATAGACGATCGCTGGGCGCATGAGCACACGCCGCCATCATATTCCGCAGGCCACAGATGAAATTATATGAAATGATTTTTCTAGTGGCATGCAAAAAAAAAAGAAGCTTTTTCAGGCTTTTAACTGGGAGAGTAACCGAGCTGGAGAACACAAAGAGGGTGGGGGGTGGGGGGCATGGCAGAAGTGGACAACAGAGCCAGAAGAATCGAAGAGATATTGAGACTGCAGGCGGCAAACGACTCTGTTTGGATGTCAAACATTCATTATGTCTGTTTGACGGGCGCTCGTAGGCAGCGGGGAGAAGATGAAGAGCCCAGGCTATCACCGAGGGTTTTATTTAGACCAACAAAAAAAAGCCTTTCGCCCAGTGTGACCTACATGAGATTTGTTGTTTGGCAAAGTTTTGCAAAGTTTAGCTCGCCAGTCCGACTGAGAGAAATGTTGCTGCGCTCGAAGTGGGCGTCGATGCGGTTCCCTCGGCATCCCGTTTTCATATTCACGTCCTGATTTTTGGCTAGCAGGCGGTCGGTCGGCTGCTTATAACGACCTTTTGGAAATACGCTGCTCATGATACCGAAGCAGTTTTGGAACTATGACGAGGATCGTTTGCAAGACGAGCCATCGAACACAAATTTCAAGCGTTGTAAATAGCTTGAGCGTAAATCCATTAACTCTACTGGACACTTAAATGGCTGCAGAAGCGTCTTATTCGTCTTCTTGATTCCGCCCTGCGGCATTATATCGCCTCGAGATTTAAAGTCTGTATTTTGGGTGGGGGGGGTCGACCGTGAAAATATCTTCCATACATTTGAGTAGGCCTCTTTTGGTATAAATCAATTTGTGGTAATGCAGCCTGTCAGAAAGAAGCCTGTCAGCTATGAAGGTAAGTTAGCATGCTAATCAATTTCCATTGAGGACGCTGTCAGTCAGCTCGTTATTTAATTATTATTTTTCTTATTGGATCACTCATGGCTATTTTACAGTGACGTAACTACAGTCACGAGTATTAGGAAAAGCACGGACTTTGACGACCGTAGCGGATTTAAATTAGCCAGTGGACATGAATATTATGGGGAGGTGTTGCTAACTTGTGCAAGGTAACATTTTCACATTTTTGGGGAAAAATGGTGCTTCTCGAAAAGCGACAAAGCGATCTTTCCATCACTCCTAAAGGTACGAGATTTATACAAGTGCGCCTCAGACGCGCGGTGTATTTTTAGAGGAGAGATGCTGATGGGCTCTCGGCGAAGAAAATGACAGCGTATGATTGCCGCCTTTGCCCGCTCGTTTATTTTTTTTTTGCACTGACTGTAAAGGTAATAAAAGGTCCCGCGCAATCAGCAGACATCCCGTAATTACAGTGACGCGTTTGGATCGCTTCACACCTCCCTCACCCGTCGCTTTAAATGTTATTGCGCCTCGAACGTCTCAGGCAATGGGCACTTGTAAGCTGTTTAATTTAACAAATCTCCGCAAACGGCGTCAACAGATCGGTCGGCCGCGTGCGCTCCAAGCGAGACGGTAACAAGATGACGGCAGCAGAAATGAACCAATGTTTTCATCCTTAAGTATCCGGCGGTTTCGTTAAAGACCCGGGGGGGGGGGGGCCTGTATCACGAGCCCCTTAATGTCACAAAAGCAAATACGACAGGTACGCAACAGACGCGCACGCAACCCGTGCAGCCGTGATTGAGTGTAAGTGTCTGCGTTGGCGGTCAAGGTCAGCTGATAATGGGAGAGATTGAGGACAGTGTGAAGCAGCGCCAGTGGGGGGTGGGGGGGTGTTGCCAGCCGTCTCAGGTAATGAGATTTACGACCCTGAGCTCTCACCGCAGGCCCCCCGCCCAACCCCCATCCACCGGCTAACATGATTTATAGATCTAATAGACGTCACAGCTCCCGCCGAAGATAGAGGCTTCACATTATCACGCCGGCAAAGTCATCTGTTCAAACGGGGTAAAAATATACGACAACTTGAGCAAGCTGTCGACGTATGCGTGGCCGCGTGTCGCTGCGGTCTTGAGGGCGTGTTAGGGTTGTTGTCAGCATCGTTTGTATTCATCGGGTGGGGGGATGGAGCTCCCACGATGAAACTGGCCGCGAATTTAGGGAGCTCGATTGGTTTATAAATAGGGACGTGACGTTCGGAATTGGGAGATGGAAGAAAGTCCCTCCTCGGAGGAACCCTCTTTGTTTGACAAATGAAACAGATGCATGACCCGGGAGGGGGCGGCGGATGATGTCGAAGTAATTAAAAAAATTCCGGAGAAAGTTAAAAAATATAAAACACGATGAGCTGCCACACAAGAAGAATGAGATTACCCCCGCCACGCCGCCCTCCGCGACACTAAACCGCGCCAAATAAAATGGCATTCAATCGAAACAACGCACAAACCAGAAGCCAGATGTGGCGCAGCCGCCAAAAAAAGACAGAAGCCATCGAAAGTGACGGCAAAACAACACAAGCCAATGCTTGCTTGTCTGTTCAGCTCTGTTTGCTTACACTTGTGCGGAAAAAAAAACCCCCAACAACAATATGGTGACGGCCAGATTGCCTCCCAATAGAATCAGTGTTAATATTTGCGCTCGGCCTTCTGTACGTGTTGAAAAATATGCTCGATTGGATTTTGAGCACACGCTTACACACATAAACGCCTTGAATCCCCCTCAGTTGTTTGCTCTTAGGCAGCCTCCCAATCGCTGCTTATTTTGAGAATTAAACCAATAAGCCCCCACCGCCGCCGCCACCCCCTCCGCTAAGCTACAGCCGAGCGGTTATTGATGTGCAGCCTTCTTATTGTCTGGAGTTTGTTCTGCTCATATTCACTGCGTCTGCCTTTGGGCCAGCGTACAGTCGCATTCAACAATGCGACAGTGAAGGGGGGGGGGCTCCGAGCCACCCAAGCAGCTGTGGGATTCCAGGCGAGAGCATGCTGTGGAAATGACAATTAATGCTCCCGATATGTTTTTAGCCTCTGAGTGTTTTTGCGAATTCTTCAGCTGTTTTGGAAACGGCGCGATTTAGTTTTAATTTTGAGAGAATACAAAAAAAATTACCTCGGGGGGTGGCTGATTCCTTTATGGCCTCAAAATATGTGACACAAAAGACGTTTATAATAATTTAACGGGAAACTGAAGAAACAAGGTCTCGTATTTTTGTTGTTGTGTACTATAAAGGCCTGTCTGTGTTTTTAGTACATTTATACCCGAAGACGATCCTTAATGTAAATATGGCGAACGCGCTTAAATTAGTGATTTCAAAATGGCTCCACAAGTCGGAAGAAAAAGGCCACGTTCGGTCAGCGAAGTGACGAACTGGCGACGCGAGCGAACGCGACGTGAGGTCGAAAGCATGAGGTCACCGTGGATAACGAGGCGCAGATGAGGAAACCACAATCAGGACCGAGTGATGAGGATGAGCGGCGGGGCAGCCATTTCAGTGATGAGTCAAATGGAGGATGTCACACTCCCGCAAAGTTTGTCATTCCGTCGCCGACACCTGAAGCCGCTCGCGCTTCCTCCCAAGGATTCGGCAATCACGTTTTATCGCCCCTTCTCACATTTTATCTCATCTCGCACATTGTCTCCTCGTGGGTGTCGCTCGGCGCGCCGGCCCCGCCGGCGAGTTTGTCACTTTGATGGCAGGTGGGAGGAGAAGGCGGCGTCGCGGGCCAAACCGCGAGGCGCACTTTGTCTTAGCAGGGGCGAGATAGCGAAAAGTACGAAAGGTGACAGTCGTCCTTGTGCCCCCTGGAAGTTAGATTGGAGCGAATTGAGAGCCAGCCACTAAATCGTGCCTGATTTCCCGGTTGGGCGAGAGGGGATCCAAAGCTGCCAAAGATGCAAACCCGGCGAATGCATTCGAGAGGCACTCCCTCGTTTCGTTTGAGCACTAAAACATCCCCCGTTTTGTTCCAACATGGAGGAGGGCGAGCGTTGCCAGAGGGGGAGAGGCTTAAAATGGCTGCGGAAAGTCAACACGCTGGATCCCAACCAAGCCCGGCAGACGGCGGACGAGCGCGCGGTTGGATGGCTGCGTTTGGACGGCGGCGGCGGCTTGTTAGGGCGGAAACGGATTAGCGAGCAGCACAATGGGAGTCTTAGGCGTGTCCGCGGCGTTGTGTTCGAGCCCTGCCTTCGTCGCCCCGGCTGCTCGACTCATTTATGCCCAGCGGTGCGCGCGGCAGCCGGCACTCTCGCACTCTGTCTTTTCTAATTGCCGCGGCTTTCTCTCCCCGCCCCGTCAGCATCCATCAAAGAACCGAATTAACCTGCAGCGCCGCGCAGTTTGTTGTGTTTTGTCACGCGCTGCCGGTCGTGGAATTATTTCTGCGACTATTGTTGCCTTGAGAGAGAGAGCGAGAGAGACACTTTTGAGATGTTTTGCTCCTTTATTTATTTTTTATTTTTTTACAGTAAGCAGGTTCCGCAGCACCCGCGGGATCCCGACTTGACATTCAAAAGTCACCGAAATAGCGCCAGCAAAGCTTTATCTCAAGGTCGCAAAAGCCAACAGCTTCCCGCAGTACGTTAGTTCTGGCCTCGTCGCCGCTCGACAAACGGTATCCGAATGGCACACTTGCCGAGTTTATTTTGCCAATTTGTACACCTTGAGAGTTTCCTTTTTCCCCTTTTACAATCGCCAGATTTCACCGTTTACGGGACGACGGATTCATGCTGTCGTTTTGTATGCGAATGTATTTTGAGCGGTGAAAACCACGCAACACGATCGCATTGAATCGAGTCCCACATCAGCAGAAAAAAAAATGATGTCGCGCATGTTTCATTCCGTGTCCCATTGACGCAGAAGAAATAATTACAAGATTGCAAAAAAACATTTTTTTTTAATTCATACCGGATTATTCCGCACGAGTCAGCAGTATCTGAAAGTCGTACGCTTCAGCTGCAGGCAAAACGAATTATTTTGCGAAGCGCTCGCCGATCGTTTCACGGCATCCGCCGTGCCTCCAACGCTCGTAAACATGGCAGCCGTTGTTCAACAATCAGAGCGACGTTCGACGTATCGTCAGTCGAATTTTCAACAGGATAGGTTTGAAGTTGTCAAAAATAATTCATTTAATTTTTTGTTGGTTTTTTTTGGTTTTTTTGACTTGAGATGAAATGAAAGAACCGAGTAGACCCACGACTCATTTCTCTCAACCACAGATTCCAATATTGTATTCGTCTTGGATAAGTCACTTCAGCGAAAGGCTCACCGGGAGAATGACGGCTAGCGTCGCTTTTGAAGAAGACACGGACTTACCTTTGTACATCCCTTCCCCTTTTTTTTTATCTGCAACCTGTTCTGTGCAGGGACAGCTCAGGCGGCGGAAGGTGGGGGGGGGGGTTCACCTTGGACTGGCCGCCGCACTGTCACAGGGCTGTGGTGTGCAGATAAGCAGCCACGGGGACTTCTATCTTTCCGACATTTGACACGTTGCGGTTGGAAAAACACAAGTCGAAAAAAAGCAAATTAATGATGTTTGAATCCCATTAAGCGGCTTAGACTGCGGCTCTTTTGCATTGTACATTCCGACTCAATGTCACACCCGCCGTGGCTTAGTGGGACACTTCAATGCAGCCTAATCGCATTATTAACACCTTTTTTTTTCCCGCTCTTGCCGCTATTACAGCTTAAAGCGTCTGCCGTGACAAAAGCCTTTATCGCGCGCGCCCCATTCGCACAGTCTGCAGGTAAACGCCGTGTATTTGCGGCGTCTCGTTTCCACCGCCGTCCCCGTTTCGCTTTGGGAACGTGCCAGCGAGAAGGAAAAAAGAAAAACATTTGAATGACATTTGAGAATCTATTAATACTCGCAAATGTATTCCGCGTTTGTATGCCTGAATAAATCACCAACAAGGATATTCCGAAATTCTCTTGTCGGTGGATTTTGGCTGCCGAACGTAACCAAGCGTGTGTGACATGTCTCCAGTTGTGCGCGAGGGCACCGGCTGGCGAAATGAAGATTGACGTGCCCCCAACGCCCTCTGCCGCCAACAAATAGATCATCAAGAATCCCGTTTTGACCTGCGCAGACCCTTCCCACTTCCCCACTCAGATGGTGTCCGAGCACTCCAATGTCGCCGACGGAGATTGATTCTGTGAGTGTTGGCCAAGGGGATGACAGAAAGATGAATTTATTCCCGGCTGTCACGGTATCAGCCGCGCTGTTTAAATATTCATTTCTCAATGTTATAATGCAGCGGCGCCGATATTATTCCGCCGCTAGCCCTCCTCCCTCTCGCGTATCGCGCTTTGCGTCGTTTGCCGCTTCGTGACTTGTCAGGCGTGTGTCGCGCGGATCGCAATCCCCCCTTCAAAATCCTTCATATATATCGTCTCGTTTTTTTATCGCGCCGGTCGAGTTATCGCAAACCCGGTGACAAAAGAGATTTAGCAGCATGAAGCCGATTTAATGAAAGAGGTTCTTGACTAAAATCGAGTCAATCGTTTTTTGTGTTTTTTACCGTCTGCTAGCGGAGATTGAGGGCATGGAGAGGTGGAATGAAATAAAAGCCCAGGCCGCTCACGTCCATCTGCGACGCACTTATCAGGTGGGGGATTTTCTGGAAGTGTCACTCGCTGTAGGAAGCCTTCAAGGCCCTCGGGAGGGGGGGGCGCGGGGCTGGTGACAGGGCTATCTGCCTCTGACAGCCCCAAGACCCAAACCCGGATGGCTGGGACAGATAAGGCTGCATCAACACCGGTCACACAAACACACCGGACGCACACGCGGCGTCGCCGGCCGAGGCGTCCAGCCGCGCGTGCGCGCATTAACAAATTACCTATTCGCTCGGATTGCCGGTTGCGCGCGCACGCGTAGACGCACACAATCACACACGTTTCACACTCGCCTGGTCCCTGTCTGGCAGCCGCTGAGGCTTCCCATTAGTTGTGGTGCGGTGTGCAAAGTGAGGAGCGCTGGGGCGAGAGACATCAATTTGCTTTCCTCTAATGCGCTCGCTGCCCCCACAAGACATATTGATTATTTCTTCCCCGCAAAGCGACAAATAGCAATTTCGGGGGCATAATGGAGATAGATGGTTGGTGTATAAGAAGCCCCCGAAGAAAAGTTTTTCGGGGGGGCTGGACTTATTCACCTCCCCCTTTTTGCCCCCCCCCCCCACCCTTATCCCCCTCCTCCCTGCATCTCTTCGATTTGACATTCACATTTTTTTCCATATCACGGCAGAGTGAAGAAATGTGAGCAAATAAATGAGGCGGCGCTGTGGTCAATACAAATAAAGGCAAGCGAGGAGAGGACAGATGTTTGCAAACTTTTTTTTTTTCGAGGGCGCGCAGATGTCGAGGGCGGTCCAGCGACGCAAGATTTGATGCGAGCCCCCCCCGCCGAGTGTCACCTCCTCCAGGCTTAATGCCGGTGCTGCAGAGAGCAGCTGGTGCCGCAGTGTTTGCTCTGCCTCAGCCTATGCTCGATGCATCTACTTCAGAGCCACATAGCCCCCTTATGGTGCAACATTCAATATTCCATTTTGGGGTGGAAGCAACCCAGAATTTTGGAAGCCCGGTCAAAGCTTTTGGTTTCATTTCGGGCGGCGGTGTGCGAAGTGCAGTTGAAGGCGGCGTGGTGTTGTCGCCGAGGATAAAGAATACATGCCTGTGGTTGTCGTCGTCGCGGCCGTTTTTGTTCAAATAGCCGCTGCTCAAAGAGCCACGTGGATCCTGATCGTCAGCCCATCGGTGCCGTTTCTCATTTTGTGCGAGTATTAAGTCGGCCCGGCCCCTCATAATCCGAAGACAGGGCTGTTGTGTCCGCTAATAGTCTCACCAATTGTAAGGAACACCTCTCCAGACTGTCCACCCAACATTTAAAAAAACAAAACAAAAAAACCCCACAAAAACCCCGCAATTTGCCACCCGCTGTCGCCGCTTCACTTTGGGCATCCATCCGGTGACATCGCGTGAAGTCGGCCATGCTCATTCGCGTCCGCAGCAATTTAAGTGTTCACGTTTCGAGAGGCGAGCGTCTCCGGAGGAGCCGCGGGATCAAACGAGCAATCTTCCAATAACAAGATGGCCACTCTGCCACCTGAGCCGCGGCGCGAAGCCGTTGGTGTATCGCCGGGCTCACGGTTGTCAATTTATGAGCCAAGTCTGACTTGCTGTCACCTTCAGCGGTACGAAATCGGGACCGGGTGGCAAGCACGTCACGTTCGCTCCGACGGCTCTTGTTTATGAGCCGCGTTGGCGGGGGCCATCTTTTCCTAAAGTTGCTGTCGTTTCCATCCAAAAATGTTCCCGTGGTTGATCCGATTTCCTCATGCCCCCCTTTTTTTTTTCTTTTCCATTTGCAGACCGCTCACGCAGCGCCAGCATGAAGGCTGATTTGTCGCCGCCTCCGGGTAGAAGAACCCAGCGTGGCCCCAACCTGCATGCGGTAAACGAGGTAATGCGCCGCCCATCACGCCAAGAGGAATTGGGTTTTTGCCGCGCAGCCAGCCCTTTCCTGCCCCTTTCGAAAATGACGGCCGCAAGTGATAAACGAGCAACAAAGTTGATGGACATTCAGTCTCCAGTGAGACTCAAAATCGAGATTTCTTGAGAGCTATGGCCGCAACTTTAGAAATGTTTTGTTTAGTTTTGTTTTCCACAAGTCGTCACCTTTCTCATGTCAAATATGTTCCGCTCCCCCTTTTTTTGGTGTTGCGTGATCTCTAAATAATTCTGATCGAAGCCACAGGACCGTTTTTTTTTTGCACGGGGAATGGGCGAAATATCGCTGGGGTGCACCTCGGCTCTTTTATCCCAGTACGCCGTCTTCCTTCAATTGCTTCCGTGAATATTTCATGCGCGCGCACACCGACCGGTCTCATACTTCCTTTGTTTTCTTTCAATTTTCAGCTCTAAAGCCACTATCCTTGTTTAGTCACCAGAAAATCTTGCAAATCACAGATGGGGTTGTTGTCTAGAGCGTAACTATTAATAATTCAGTATTTTTTAGTACTGGTTTTACCCAGCGAAGAATGGCGCCTATGCCTCGCCTGCCGCGCTTCCTACGCGCCCCCACAACAAACAGAACACTTTTATAGTTGCACACAATGCCGCTTCGCCAGAGGGAGGAAAGAGAGAAAAAAAATGACTCGGTAGAAAAGCGGTAAAAGTTTTTGCGGTTTTGAAAAGTTGCTTTAAACCGTCGTCCTCGCCGATAAGAATGAATCCAATTTGGATATACAAATAGGCGTTCATTTGGACTATTTTGTCCAGCGGCGTTACGGATTGTTGAGTTCCAATATATTTTTTTGCCTCCCATAAGTGAATAAAAGTGGCGATGACAGGCCTATTTGGATTTATTTTTTTTGTTGCTGTAATGGATTACATCTTTAATTGCATGCAACAAGCCTGCAGCGGGCCATTAAGCATGGTAAATTATTTCCCCAAGCCAGTTTTGAAGAATGGCAAAAACTTTCGCCGTCCCAGTGACTTTAACGGCCCCGCCTCCTCTGGCCGCCGTCGCCGCTGTAGTTTGTCAAACGAGGGCGGTGCGGAGCCATTACAAAGCGGAATCACGGCGATGGCGGCCGCTTGTTTTAGCTGCGCGCGCAAACTGACACGCTCAATGAAATGGAATTTTTAAACACCGCGGCCAATCCCCGGCGGAGTAATAAATGCGTCCCTCCCCAGAGATGGAGCGGGCCTAAATTATAGGAAGCAGCCCCGACGGAGAAAAGTGACACAGAACCGCGCATGCAAAATGAGCTTGTTATCCGCGTGACTGTCAACGCGGCCTGGCCCAGCTGTCTGTGATCACAACAGACATGTTCTATACGACAACGGCGTTCCAGGCACGGGTGCCTGATAAGACGAATGATCCATACTGGTGATGAAACCGGACAGGTGAAATGGAGGAGAAGGGGGGAGGGAGTGAGCGGCTGTTAGCAAGCGAATGTAGAGGCACGGGAGGATGGAAGGGGGTGATGCAAGACTATCGCGTCAGGTGGAAATAAAAGGCGGGATTCGAGAAAGCGGATGCCGAAGTAAGCAAGAATAATGTTGTGATGCTTTGGAAGGAGGGACGGATGTTGATGGGAGGCTGAATTGGGGAGGGCCGGGGGGAGGAGGTAAGATGGCGGGATGAGGTGCGCCGGGTATTGTCCGCCATCGATTTCCTCCAGTCAGGGTTGGCTGGACAGCTAATGGAGTGCGGGATCCTGCGCTTGTCTGTGCCTCATAGCGTTGAGGATGCACAGTGACATGAGGCGGCGCCTGCGTGGATGTCTATTAAGCGTGTCCCACGTGTCTTACAAGCAGATGCTCACCGCGATATTTGGTCCGCGTTTCAATGACTGCAAAACGTGCACATCCAAGACTTGAGTGCGTTATGTTGCAGCCTCTCCCCACCCCCGCCCCCCCCCCCAAAAAAAGACTGCGACAACCAGCACGTCGACTAAATTAGGACAACATCCCTCTTGTGAGCCGCAACGAGCACGGCGACCAGATTGCAAGTAAGAAACAAAAGGCGGTGAAGGGAAATCCCCAAAACGTGGCCCCCTTCTCTCCCAGTTGCAGCTCCTCCATCCCCCTCATGTCCCCCTCTCATCTCGCATCCCCTTTTTCCCCCGTCGCCTCCACCCGGCTCCTCTCCCCGGTCTAATCCTGTGCTCGACATGCTCCCCCCCTTTGTTCCGCGACCCTGACAAGCCATCTCATTCCCCGGCGCCGAGGACAGTCCCGGTGCGCTCGGGATAATGGAATGAAATGCCGAGTGTGATAAAGCCCCAAGGATCCGGGGGAGAAAACACAGGAGTGTGTCAAGCGAGGTGATAACACTCAATTCTCCCTCGCGTCGATCCGAGAAAACGGGGATTACAATTTTACAAGCGGGCTTTTGCTTATTGGCACACGAGGTTTACCCAGGGAGGTGTCACAGCTCGCGGCAGAAGACTCTCGTATCTGTCTGGCGCAAAGGCCTTTATTAATTTTGACGCCAGCCGCCTCGTGTTGGCGGACAGGCAATTTCAAGTCGCCCCAGCAAGAGCTAACTGCTCCCAACGGAGGCCAGAACTCCAGAGCTGGCGTTGTCATAATAGGAGCCGCGTAGCCTCTGTCGTGTAGTCTGTCCACGCAACGTAGCGCATCTCGAAATCCGTTGCTCCACTCGCTTGTGCTGTCGCATCGGCTACAACCGGTGAGTTGAGGTTCAAAGCGTCAGCTGATTTCACTTCTGGCCGTATCGATTGCTATTAAGGATGCGCCGATACCAGTTGTTGGAGACCACTCACAAGTATTTGCACACCAAATACCGATACTTGCTAATGGTATCACGTCGAGCAATGGTGACGATATAATCAAATATTACGCGTCGGCTTCAATTCAATTTGTAATTGTCTAGATTTCGAGTTCGTTTTACCGTAAAGTTCGACGAAGGAGGTGTTGGCAATCTCGCGGGAGAACCTCCCACCCTATAAATGGAAAAGGTGGCAATTAAGTGCCAATCTCATCGTCCCTCTGCTAAACCAGCCCTGAAAAACCCACCCTCATATCTCAGCGTCTTCACTCACACGACTTCCTCATCATCGCTGGCTATTGGCTTAATTACGCCTCCGCCATCCACAGATAAGAGAGCGATAGCCTTATCACCACGGCTCATTTCCAGATCCGTGAAATTAATAAAGTCCACCTCCCCCATCTCAGTGATGGGGGCAAACTTCTATTAGCTGTCACCTACAAGCACCCGTGAAGTAGTACGCTAGCCTGGCCTTTGCAGTTGGCAAAGAATTGCAAAGGGGAAATTCTTCTCTGCTCGATTTGAAACAAAGATTGGTGCGCTTCGTTCGGGCGATAGTTTTTTTTTTTTTTTTACACAACGCTAAGGCAAGTTTTATGTGGCTCATTTGTCAGGCGCGCAGCAGTTGTGTTATTAATTTCATTGAGTTAACTACTTCATTTTCCTTAATCTGCACCTGGGGAGAGCTGCGAAATTGCAGTCCTGTTTCCCTCCCCGAGTGGACTTTGTAAATATTGTTTGGCTGACTGTAAAATATTAATTATTACGACTGCGAGGGAGCGCAGTCCGCACACGGGTTATAAACTCCTGACTGACTCCGAACCTAATCAAATAAAAGTGGACACCGAAGCTGCTTTCCAGCCAAAATCTGCGAGCGGCCCCGAAGTCCACCCGTCCTCCGTGTCGGCTCCTGTAATCAGCGGGGAGACAGCTGGTTTCACCACGCTGTTCCACCTGCTGGCTCCTCCGAGTAAACGGCTGTGCTTCACCGACCGAATCCACTCCAAGCCTCTCTCGGAGTCACACTCCAGCACACAGCCTCCTCTCGCACGTCGATTTTGGGGTGGAAAAGGGGGAAGGCTGGATGACGGGCGCTAGCCGTCACAGTAACGATGTTGGCAGAGGAATGAGACGGGCCCCCGTGAGGTTTGGGCCTGTCATTTATTTCTAAATGACGGCAGATGGTGGGCTTGGCGCTTGCACCATTCTCTCAGTCTCCCAAGATGCACTTCTTTGATGGATGTGTTGAGCGGGAACGCCGTGGAGGAGGCTGAGGCACATCTGCGCAGGCTGATAAGGGGGGCAAAGTGTGTCTGGGCTTTCTGACCGTACACATAATAGTCGTTCCCTTGACCGCTTGAGGACTCCATTTGAGTTTGTGTGCTTCTGCGGCCTTGTTTTGCAGACCTCCACTGAGAGGAACGCACAGGCACGATGTTACTACCTGCTGGCAAACCCACTGTTTCTTTCTTGTCAAGGTACGTCGCAACGAGGTTCGACTGTGTATGGAATGAATGTGCGTGGGTCAAAGTACATTGCCGCTGCTAGCATGTAGCGGTGTTAGTGCTCCTTTAGTAAATCCCACATCCATACTTGCCACGCCTTGTTGAGGTCTTAGCGCAGACTTAGCCGACTTGCCGCAGACTTACAATGAAGGCAACAATTTAAATATTGTCTCATCTTTGATGATAGATTCATTTTTTTATATCCGACGCCAGAGCGATAGCGCCACACCAGTCAGGAACCTCACCGCCGAAGAAGTCGACTCGACGCGGAAGGCTTCACACCTTCAGGTCCACCGGCACATTAAATTGAGCAATCGCCGCCTAACAAAACACCCTTGCAAAGGTCGTGTCAGCGTCATCATCCTAATCGTCGGGCCGCCGTCGCTTTCGGTGATTTAGGGCCGCGAGCCGTCCGAGCGCATCCGCGCCCATCCACGTAACCCAGGCAACGGATGATGTCGGCTCGCGCCACCGCCGCCGATGCATCTTTGGGAATCCTCCGCGTGGCGCTGCACGCGTGTCAAGTCAGGCGTTGAGAGTCGATTTAGTCGCGGCGTTGGGGAGGCTCGCACATTAGCGGCGAAGGAAATAAGAGCCAGCAAATGCTTAGTGGGTGATTGGCTCCGCAATAACACAACCCCCCCGACCGCCCTTTGGCAACCCGTCAAGCGGTGCTATACGGTTACCAAGAGGGAGTCGTTAGCAGGCGGGGCAGCTTTGCGAAGCGTGTCGCTGCTTCACGCCTTTACGCCACGGGGATGTTTAATGTCATTCATGATCGTATTGCGATATGGCACACAATCAAGTGGCAAGGTTAACGGGAAGCCCAAGCGGAGATTTGAGATGAACCCTAAAAAGAACGACTTTGACTTTGTTTTTGTCGCTACATCTGCTGGAGCATTTTGTGGAGCGCACGCGTTTCATCTTTCATCAACTAACATGGCCCCCGTTTTTTGATTTGATTTGTTTTGCGGTGATGGTACATATGACTTTGCGCATCCCCCCGCCCCGCCTCGCAACCCACCGCTGCTCAGAGGTGAAATTTCCAATGCTGTTGAGTGGAAATTACATTTAGCTAATGCTAATTTGTTTTCCCAATTACGTCTGTGGAGAATTGTAATTACTTCCCGGATTGCCAACCCTGGGAATGTGTTCTGCCCGTGTTGCAAGTGCTGCTTTCCACGCGTAGGGCTTCTGTGTTCTGATTAGGTTTCGGGGCACAGGTAATCGAGTATGGGAATCGTTTTGGTTCATTTACGAAGCGAGAGCGTTGGAAACCTACCCGCTGTGAATAATTCATGTAATATATTGTCATTTAAGTTACACTGCAGTCCTGGGCCCAACAAACCGTGACACTAAAAATGGCCGCGCATGCACTCGATTGTTGTAATTGTCTCGGTCGAATATGAACGGCTTAGTGTCGCTTTAATTGATGGCCCTCTGCCTCGAGCGTGGCGTAATCAACGACCTGAGGTGAGGACGTGTTGGATGAAAGCGTCGACCAAATAGCGCACGTCCTCTGCTAAAAAGCTCGTCTTTTCTGGACAGACCACGAGATGATGCCCCACCGGGAGCTTTTTTCAAAAAAAAACTTAGCGCTCATCGGGGCACCCACCTGACTGACATGTCATTAGGAGAGCACGCCGCTCGTGCGTCGTTTGCCAGACAGGGCCGTGCCACAGGCTGCATGCTAATTGTGGAGGCGTAGCCGGCGTGGGATGACCTTGTATGGTAAAAGGAAGGAGGCAGATAAGTGGTTTTGTTTAGTGTCTGGTGGGCAGGGAGTGGGGAAAGGGAGGGGGGGTGGTCTCTCGCGCTCAACCCGCCTTTGTCTTGACCTTGGGCGGCAAAGTCAGCCAAGTCAGAGCGCTCGCCGAAGAGAGATCATAAAGCCAGCGCCTCATTAAGAAATATGAAGCAATGTGGTGTGTATAATGGCCGCTCGGCACATCACGTCACATTATATAACGCCGACGTAATGAGCAGAGCGTTGTCGTTGCTATCACAACATAGCCTTTTTTTTTTTTTTGGCTTCGCTCCATTAGGTCTGAGTCATATAACGCCCCTCAAATTTCTACATTCACCTTTCAAGGCAATCATTTACCTCGCGGCTGCCGTGAGGTCATCTTCTCAAAGGGCATGCAATTTCCACGAAACGGGAAAAGCCGCTTCGCGATCCTGATAAAAGCGGTAGGTACCTTTCTGGGAGGGGAGGGGGCACAATCTCTCGACTCTTTGGAGCGCCGAATGTGTCCGGCTTAATCTGTAATTTTATCGGAACCTCTCCAGTCCCAATAGCGCGACCTTTTGGGCGTCACGCTTTGCTCTTTTGCGCCCGCCTCTGACAGGATTCCTCGCTCAGCTAAAACCGTAAAGACCTCGGATTAACGTCCAATCAATGACCAAGCACGTACGGATGAGAGAGAGAGAGACGAGGCCGAGACAGAAGTCTTAGATGAAAGGTCAAACGTCGCTGAAGCCGAGTGACGGATGGCGGGGAGAGCTCTGGTTGCATTTTTTTTCCCGACAGCCAAATGCTGCAGTTTAAAAAGCACAACAATGTGAGGACGCAACAGGCAGAGTCGCTTTTAGCGCCGTTAGTTCTCCGCTTTGATCAGGAAAAAAAAGGCCGCCGTCTTCATCGCTCCTCATTAAAAAGTCGTCATATTAAAAACGATCATTCCAGACCTTTGCTGATGAGCATTTTATTGCCTTCATGAAAATGATGGCGTCAACGGGAGCGAGCGAGGGAGCGAGCGAGAGAGCGAGCGAGAGCGTTAGCCTGACAGAGAATAGCCATTAGTGAAAGCTGACAAGGGCGATTTTTTTATTAATTTTTTTTGGACCGAGTTATTTCTTTAGCAATTTAGCCACCGTATGGAAACATCTTTGCATCTCGTCGGCCTGGTTACGATTTGATTCATATCGCCTCACGCAATTAAACAGACCTAGCATTAACCGTAGCAACGGTTTTGTATCTTCCAACGACCGTATCTGGCTTGGGGATTCAAAATGGTTGCAACACAGGTTCGTCGCCGTCTGTCGTTCAACTTTAGCTCTCATCAGAACTAAACTACCCACAACCAGCGATGCATTATCTTCCAAAGTTTCCGACTTGGCGGTAAGTCAGTCCCCCCCCTGCGGACCTGAAAGTTTTAATCTGCATGCAAAAGAGCCCCGCTTCACTTTTGACTTGTTGACACGCGGCTTGCCTGAAGTGCCTGGAGGAAGGTTTTTGCCTCGGCGTGGGAGGCGAATCAATCCATCAATGCGATTAAAGTGGCTTCTTGAACAACCCGAGCAAAGACAAAAGTTGCGATCGGAATCAAATGCGCTCTGGCGAATTCTGCTCGGAAGAACTGCTCCGAGCGACGTAGCAATCGGCTAAAACCCCCGACGCTGGTGTTTGTCGCCTGTATCTTGGTGGAGGGATAAAAAAATAAAAAGTCAGGCTGATTAATTAATTGCGTTTCCCGCCCAAGTGGAGTCAAACTAAAAATAACAGCGTGGCTAATCCGCGAATAGAAACGACACTGCGGCGCGACCGCTTAATCTGCGCAGGCGAGAAAACCTTGAATAATGAGCGGACACGAAGCCAATTTCACATGTGCGAAGCGACGCGCAAACAGGCATGCTCACGGGAGGACGGTGAGCCACTTGATTGGCCCCGAGGGGGCTCGATATCTCACGATTTCATTTTGGATAGCAAGTAAGCATATCCCCGTTACAAGGCATTTACAAGAGTTTAATGCCAGCCGCCATTTTGGCTCAATCTATTCCGGCACTGGGGAATTTGCCACTCGAGATGTAATCAACTCATTCGATGCCAAAGAAATTTTTTCATGTTTTTTTTCAGAATCCAGGTATTTAATCCCAGCGACGTCTTGTATTTTTTATTTTTTTTTACAGGGTAGGGTCAAGAAGGGAATGAAAATCGCTGTCATGAACTGATGTAACAAGATTTCTGATATTTGGGGTCCAATGAATTTCGGAAATACTTTTTAGCGTCATATTGAAAGCGAGGGGGGGGGTCTCGCTTTGTGCTGGTTGAGTAACAGTTCTGCTTTTGCTTTGATGATTTTAAGGACAAACTTCCCGCTGCGACAAACGAACAGAGGCGTCCGACAACCGAGGGGGCCGCTTGCAATCCACGTCGGAAAGCCGAACGCGCGATTGATCATCCCGCGGCCCTGCTGGGCGCAAATGGAGGAACGCAAGCCGGATAAAATGCGCCAGTCCAAAACAGAAACTATTGAATGTTGCAGAAGCGCTGGGGGTTAAAGTGACTTAAAAAACAAAACAAAACACTGCGGCTTTCGGAGTAAATTGGTGTAATGCAGGTTGAAACGATACATTCGCGGCGGGGGGGTGGGAGGATGCTGTAAGGCTGCTCATTTGCAACATTTCATATTCTCGCCACTCGCGTCGGTTTTTGAGGTGTAATATAGGCCTGCCAAATCAGCAGTGGCCCCATTACTCATCCCCCCTCTGTGCTGTCTCCAGACTGGGGCTCCGCTGCTAATGCAGATTACAGCGATATATGAGGGCTATTTTGTTCGCCGCGGGGTGGAAACGATCACAGGCAACCCCATCCCTCTCTTCATGCGCCACCCTACATCTGTTCAACACCCCCCTGGCCCCCCACACACACATAAGCCTATCTGGAGATCCATCATAGTCTACTTGCTATCATATCAAAGGCGGCGACATGTCCTGTCCATCAATTATGGATGACGTATAAAAAAATAAAAATAAAATTAAATCTGGTCGCCCTGGCAACTCGCTCGCAACGCCGAGAGACCTCGCTTGGCGTCCTCGTTGGCGATCGGACCACAGCGGGTTGTGGGCTTTCGTTCTTGACTTTTAGTGATCTTCCAGGACCTTTGGCGGAGGCACAAATCCTCAACGCGTTTCAATCGATGCGTCTCCCCCCCGCTTCAAGGTGGCGAATGACCGCACGCCTTGCGGCTCTCTGCGGGTCGGCCCGCATCCGTCGACTAAATGGACCATTCATCATGTGATTGGGCTTTTTACATCTTGACTTTTGAGTGATCTGCCTCACAAACAGCCGCTCGGTCCGGCAGCGCGATCCATCATTGCTCAATGGGGATGTCACAGCTCATTGTGTGAGGTGTTATCACCCCCCCTCCCCTACTCAACCCCCCACCCAACCGCTCTCTCGCCACATTTTTTTTTTTTTTTTTTTTAAGATGATCAAGACCAAGCTAAACTTTGCACCCGAGGAGCGCAAAGTATTCTTGGCGTCGTCGCGGTCCCGTTGCCGATTGAACACGCGGACGGCGGTTTTCGACACGGCGACGGTAGACGTCGGCGCGCGCCGGCAACCTTTCATTAGCGCGCCGCAAACGGCGCAAAAGTCATCAAGAGGTAGTTGCTGCTCAACAAGGGATATAATTGCTTCGCCGGGGGGTAATGGCGGCTTGAAACTGTTCGCCGCGGGTTTACTCTCTGAGGTGGCGGATGAGAATTGTTTTTTTTTTTTTGTGTGTTGTCACAGAATCCCACTCCGGCTGCCACCCGTGAAGCCCGAACGTGGCCCTCGGTGAGCTACAGGAAGAAACAAAACCTAACCTGATGTGAACATTTTTTTTCAGTCTCATCTGCACAGAGGTACGTATGCATCGTCTGCAACTGGAAGTTTTGTTCCTCCATTTTAACAATTTTGAGTCAGTTGATTTTTTTTGTGAGGGGAAAAAAACAAATGCACCAAACGAGTCTTCGCACTTGATGTTGCTTTTGCCGTTCAGCAGTTTTGTGCCGTCCTTGAATGGTAACTTTTGTGCAAGACAGCACCTTGCACTCGGGGGGGAAAAAGAAAAGAAAAATGACAGGATGTGGCTTTTTGCTTCAAACCCTTTGTTGGCATGGCATTGAGAAATGAAATGTATTAGACGGCACATATTTTGTCCACGTTGAAAGTGGCATTTTTGTCGTACACCGAGATCGGAAGTACCGCCGATGCAAAATCGCGCCCCCTCCCCGGCAATTTAAGTTGCCCATCCCTCCTTGCTTCAATCGATTTCTCTGTCCCACGCTCGCCTTCACGCTTTGCAGTCCTCCTGCCCTCCGTGAAGCGTTACTTCACCAGTCACGTCTCCCGTCTTCTGAGTCTCCTCTCTGCGGCCGCTCTCCCCTGTAACGTCCCCCACCGCCCCCCCTTTTCCACCGCCTCCATCTCCCCACCCCCGGTGCGGCACCGTCGCATTATTAAAGTTGTATAAGATCATTAGCATACAAAGCAGGAAACCTACAGCGTCGCAGTCATACATATTTATCTGGACGGGCCCGGCTCGCACTCGCACTGGAAAGCCCTTTTTGTGCGCCAAGCGTGTCCGGCCGGCACGTTTTGGCCGCCGCGAAGTGGACATTAGTTGACACGTGCCCGGTGGGAAGGGGAGGGGGCGGGGGCTATTTAGCAGGAGGATGCAGCCCTACTAAGCAGCCGACGGATGCTTTGCTCGAGTTCATCAGCGTGCTTTGTTGCCAGCATAGCGAATGTCATTTCCACACGAGCGTCTGATCATAAAATACATATTCATCTGCCGGCGCGCATCATCAAACGGAGGAGGGGTGGGGGGGCTTTGATACGACAAGAGTCACCTGTGGGTTAGCCGTGCATGAGCGGGAGAGCGGCTGGCTCCGCTTCTGCAAAATCCACTTTGTGCACAGCCACGCCATCATTGTTTCTTCGCTCCCCCCCCCCCTTCATTCTCTTTTTCAACCTGCCGCCTGATTGCACAGCCCCTCCTTGTTTGCGATGTAGAATTCTCTCGAGAACTTGCCTCGCTCTTTCCCGGTGGCATTTCAGAAGTGGTGTGGGGGGGGCTCTTGTAAAAGCAATAAAATGCATTATCTTTGCGCGTCATTTTAGCAAACTAGCGAGCGCGCCACGACGTCGCTCTGCAGACCTGTTGGCGTTCTTTCTTCCTGGCCGCGGCGTCCTTGTCACTAGGCAGAATCTCCCGTGGTCTCATTTCTAGCTGCCCCAAAGGCCAACTGATAACACGCCAACCAGGTCAAGAAGGTCGAAATCTATCAGGAAGAGTGCGATTAAAAATTCTGTGCCGGAACACGAGCGTCCTCTTCCGGTTGCCACTGCTTCTTCCCACTTCCTGCCCCCCCCCTTCCTTGCTTCCTCCCTTGTGAGATTGCTGTTGTGTCTTATGGCTTTTTATTCCTACGTGATGGTCGATGGGTTCATGTAGGAGCAGAAGCCACTAAACACGCGGTGACCGCTCAGCGCGACGGCCAACCTCGTGCAGCCAACATTCAGGTTTTTTTATATTTTTTTAATTCTTCCTCCAAGCAGGAAGTGGAATGCTTCCACGCCAAAAGCAGAGATTAGATGCCCAAAAACATAAAAAGCTCATCGTCGCCTCCCCGCGTTCCGATATTCAAATTTGAAAAAATCTCAAGGAATTGGATCGACTTTGTTGAATTTCACACCGACTTTGAAGACTTTAATTCCCCCCCTCCTTGAGCTAAGTTCACTTCCAACCAATTAAGCGTCAAAATTCAAATCGCCTCATTCCTCATTCCTTTGGCGCGATGGGATCGGGTCGAAATGTCAACTGTCTGTTCGTGTCGCGACCTCCGGGGGCAATCCCAATAAATCCGCAACGTGCTGTTGTCGGAAGGTAAAAAAAAGATGAATTCTGATTCCGCGTGGATTACACCGCTTTGACACATGCTTCCAATTGTGTGACATTATTTCCGCACCGACGCAAGCTCGGATTAATATTCAAGAAGACATTGCAATAGCGATGCTCTGCTGGGTTTGAATGATTTATTCAGCGCCGCGAGTTGTTGTGATCTAATATTCAGTGGGCGGGATGGGAAGTTTCTCTCGCTTGCATTATCGGTTTCATTTATTTTGCGGGTTGCCGCTCCGATGCGGTGTTTCATTTTTTTCCATACGCGTCGGCGGTGTGAGACCGAGAGAATTTTCCCGAAAGCAGAGCCGAGTGGGGTCGTTTTGATCCCAGACCAGCAGGGGGCGGTGTCACCGGGAACCCATAAAGGGAATGCTAGCTTGTTTTTGGAAGTGAAGCAGCACGTGTAATTTTGAAACGGGCACGAAAAAAGGAAATTGATTCCCAATGTCCGCCTGCTTTGCCCGCGGCTGTGTCGCGCCTTCGCCGCGTGCGACGTGGCGCCGCTTTTGACGTTGAAAATGTCATTAAAAAAAATACATTATAAAAAATGTCAAGAAATAAGAGCGCATTTCCACAGACGTACGCCGGATGTCGATTAGGCGTCCTCGTTTTATGAAGCGCCATCGAGTCGCGCGAGGTCACGTGACACCCCCCGCAACTGCGAATTAAAAGTGCGGTGGCCGTTTATTTTTTTATTTTGCGACAAATGGCAAAGACGTTGTCGTGCGTGTTGTGTTACAGTATCACCCCCACCCTCCCACCCCCCGCAGGCTCGCCTTTGATTTGCCTGTACTAAATAATGCTCTTTTGTATTCTCGACTTCATTTGTTCACCGCTTGTAATGTCAGCGCTGCTCAATAAAACATGAACAATGCCTATCCAACCTGCTGCATATCTCCTGTTTCATTTGTCACTCAAACTCGCCCCCTCCACAAACGCGTTGCGTCTACGCCGTCCGCCGGTTGTCTGCACTTGGCAGTTTTTAAGAGACGAAGCGGCACACCCAGGAAGTTTCATTCCGCGCCCGTTAAGACGGGCTGGGGCCGCCTTTCAGTCTGCCTGTCACGTAGGAGCCGCCGCATTAAGTCCACTTCCAACTTCTGTCTCATTAAACAATAAAGAAGCCTTTAATCAGCACGACACGATAGCCTACAAAGTTGAGCCGCGAGAGGATTGTTGGCTCGCCCACACACACCAGCTGGACAGCGTTTGCAGGGGAATTGCCCTCGCCATCTTTTTTTTTTTTCTCCTGATGAAATCGGAGGAAATCCACAAGCGGACCACACGCACGCACCCTCACTCTCTCTCTCTTTCCCTCTCCCTTTTTCTTTTCCTTTCTAAACGCCTCTGTTCAATAATTCTCGGCGATAGGCCTCTCGTTTGAATGTCGGGCTCCTCATTCCAATTACCGCAAGGCAAAGAGACCCTCGCGTTTGTCGGCACGCAAGCGATAATTGGATAATCCCTCAAATTTGGGCGATGGCACAGAATGTGGAATGGAAGCGCAAAGATGGTCAAATATTGACACAGATGAGGCCCCCCCCCCTCCGCCACCCCCACCCTGTTGCGGATGATTCAACGCGAGCATGGAGGAGCTGTGGTGATACACACTAGATGGCAGAAGGTACTGCACATTACACTGGTGGGGGGACAAATAAAAAAAAAATTCTGTTGAGTTTTATTTTTTTTTTTTTTTTTTTAGGCCGATTAAAATTGAGATTGGCATGCTTGTTTCCAAAATTGCATTCAAGTTTTTGGGGACGAGACTCATCCACCGCTATGCAGCAATACAATTGAGAAGTGCGTGCGGCTCCCAGTGGGTCCGTACCATCATTATCTGCAAACGGAAAGCTAGCACCAAGCTAGTAGGAATGAACAAGATCAGTCCTATGGCTTTTCTTGTCACCTTGTAACCAAAGGATATATTTTTGGGGGGTGTACACCAAAAAAGATGATAAAGCACACAAAGAAAAAAATCCCCCCCAAACGATGACACAAAAATAAAATAAAACTCATGTTTTGTTATTCAAGACCAAGAGAAAAAATGGTTGCCTAGCGACCGTAAATGGATATTTGACGTTGGCGCATCAGTCCAAAATTAGTCTTCCCGTCTCCCCGTAATGACTCTCTGCCTCAAGCACGGCCGTTCTTGCCGGCTCGCTCCGCCCGAGAGCGCGACCCGCCGACGTCCCGGTGTGACAGCCGCGTGCTGAGTTGTGCGCGTTTCTCCCACCGCTCACTTAAGAAACGCCACCGCCACGCCGTGTCCACTTAACGAGACTGAAGCGTCAGCGTTCTGCCTGCAATTACAGCGCTTAAGACTCTTTAATGATATGTTAATGGCTTGGCTGTCTTACCTCTCAGCTGCCCAAACAACATTAAATACCCCGTGGCTGATTAATCCGGCATCCGCAAAAACATCCAATTAGAGGGAAAAATGTTTGACTCCGTTCTTGCCAAACAACACGCGGCCAAGAATGATGGGCAGTCAATGAAATGCGATTCGATATTGCAGTCAAAACACGGTCAAGAAGATGAGTGGGGATGCGTTTTTTTGTTTGTTTTTTTTGTCGCTGTTCGACAACAAAAGTGTTAGGCAACCTGGCAAGAAGCAAAAAGAGAAAAAGTGTAACATTAGGATGGGAACGCCCAGTGTTCCCGTTCTTCCTCCACTGTAATTTTTGTACTTCCTGTTTGTTGTCTCGAATACTCAAACGAGTTTAGCGTTTTGGAATCATAAAAGTTAATTAGCTGAATTAGCAAATAAATGTTACTTCCTGAGAGTAGAACGGCCACAAGAGAGCGCCAATGGGTAGTATCGCGACTGGTATCGGCGAGCCTCGATACCTTGACAGTATTGGCCGATCCCAGCCAATCATATTATTATATTTATATGATGCCATTTCTTCATCACCTACTTGACAAATAATTAGAGGCTAGTTTTGTGCTAAAACGTTCCACAATCAGCCTGGACTCCACGAAACGTGATAACGTTTCACAACTGCACGTTGGCTGGCATCAATGTGAAAAGTTGAAACGCAATCACATCTCTGACGAAACAATACGACAACACGTCGGCCTGATAGCGCATGTAATAGTGGTCCGCTCATCAATCATTTCGCCATAAAAGCCCCCTCGGAGCGGCGGGTTTTTAAGCTCCATCTCGTATCTTATCAGCTCTCATCAACAGGCCAGGAGAAAGAGGTTGCAAGGGCTCCTTGCTCATTGTAAGGTGAAGAAAAAAAAGGGAGGGCGGAGGGTGGGGGGGGTAGGTAGCCAGAGCATCCTTATCAAAGAACCCGTGGGCTTGAGCTAAAAATAGAAAGCCAAGGAGATTGGCATCGATTTGTGCTGCCGTTGACGGGCCCGATTGGCAGCAGCGCGGCAGCGGCGGGCTGTTGAGCCATCGAGGGAATCCGCCCGAGCGCCAATGATGAGATGAGATGGCCAGATAACTTCTGACAGGCTCCTGCGCCCGCCAACCGGCTCTAATCACACACACAAGTACACAAAAGTGAAAAAGTAATTACCACTCGCACTCACACACACACTTGAGCAAGTTAAGGGAAGCTGGCTGGCTGGCTGCGCATCCCACCTGCCCGCTGTCTCGTGCCAAGTCCGAGCCCGCGTGCTCCCACACATACCAAATGAGCCGTGGATGTCCCTGCACGGCATCCGGCCGCTTCCCCTCTTTGCTGGTCTCGCCAGTCAACACCAGGCGGTCCTCCGAGGGGCCCGCCAGTGTCGCTGACCTTTGTTTTTGTGCTGTAAATGAACTCCACTAAGTGATTGGTGTTATTACACTGTCTACTTTACTGCACCGCCTTGTCACTCATGTCCCCGCTGGATTAACTTATTCGTCGAGCGTGGCAGCAAATGATGTGCGAGCTCCTTGCCAGCATCGTTAAAAGGTAGGCTGGCACTCTGGGAAATCTGCTCATTAGTGTGTAGGCCGAGGGAAGAGTTGCTCTCGGGGAGTGGAGGGGAAAAGTCTTACACAATGAATGGATTTCAACAAATATCCAAATAACAATTTAGGTCTGTTGTTAGGCACCGTGCCAACGAATATAACCAACGTCATCATACATATTTATTTATCAAAAGTGGAAGTCGAGTCCAAAATCGATGGGGTGCCACGAGTCGAAACACGGCATTCTGATTGGTTGTTACCTGAGCAACTGTAATGTAACAAAATGGCGGCCCCCAGAGATGGGTCAAAACGAGTGGACATTTCCGGTCCCCGGCACCAAACATGAGTTTCTCATCTGGTGCAAAAAGAGGTACATCCAAACTTAATTATTTGTCGAGGTAATATGGAACACATTTCAGCACGCTGGTCAGTTAATTGAGGTTGAACGGAACATTTGATTTGCAGTAATCCTCTCTAACATTCGCTCCCATCCTTCCTCCTTTGCTATAATTACACACAGAAAAAAAGCCAAATAACTATCATTCAAAAGCTGCAATTTATGTGTGTGTGAGAGAGTCTTAATGAGGTGATTTTCCGCAATTTGCTTCAAGGGCTCAGCCAATCTGTCGGTGTGGAAACAAGTCAGTCTGAGCTTCTGCTAATTAGAAAATCATTGAAATGGTTGTGGTAGTTCTGACTTTACGGGAGGGTTGTTGTCAGTCCGGTGAATTTGGTACAGGTCCGTTTACAGTTTGAGTTATAGCGTGAATTTTATTTTTTTGTTAATCGGTATATGTCTACCTCTGGTGGTGAACAGGAGGAAATGGGTTCCCTCTTTTTAAAATAATATAGTATTGTCAGTGAGCTACAAACATTTAAATGTATATATTTAGGTTAAATGCATACAGTTTCACCGTGAGCGATTGGATTTCAGAATTACGGAATTAAAAACATTTGTAATAAAATGAAGTCGATCAATTTTGGATTCTGGACAAATCATAAAGTGAAAAAAATTACGTGAATGCGCAAGCGATGTGTATTATGTATTATCAGGTCTACCTTGAAAATGAGAAAATGTTTAAATTAATGAAAATAATCTTATCACCATCTAGCATGATAAAGCACTCATTCATGCTTTTCTTTTATTACTTAGGAAAAAGAAAGAAAAAACTTCAAGGTGTATGAATGCAATATTCCTCATCATTATTCGTCATTTAAAAAAAAGTTTATTTCAAGCTAATGAAATAACATACAGGAACGAAACCAAATAAAATAATGTATAAGAATGAACACTTTACTACAGTCTTGCACTCGGAATCTGAAATAACATACAGGAACGAAACCAAATAAAATAATGTATAAGAATGAACACTTTACTACAGTCTTGCACTCGGAATCTGAAGTCTTTTTAAAAAAAATTCCCCAAAAACCCAACTTGGAACAAAAATGAACTCAAATGTGTATAAATGTTAAATTGTTTTAATCTGCTGCGGTGACGTCAGCACACACCGGAAGTGAATGTAAAAGCTTGTTACCCGTTTGCTTCATAAAGCAGTTATTTCAATAAACAAAAAAAGGAATGTAAATGTGTCTATGTGTAATAATCTGTTCAATGTTACGGTACGCTTTTTTGCAACTTTTTTTATCCTAACTCCCCCTGAATTCAGTTTTAACGTCAGCACAAACAGGAAGTGAACGTAAAGCGATGTCACCCGTTTGCTTCATAAAGCAGTTATTTCAATAAACAAAAAAGGAATGTAAATGTGTCTATGTGTAATAATCTGTTCAATGTTACGGTACACTTTTTTGCAACTTTTTTTTATCCTAACTCCCCCTGAATTCAGTTTTAACGTCAGCACAAACCGGAAGTGAACGTAAAGCGATGTCGCCACCTAGCGTCACAAAGCCGCTACAACTGGTTCGTTCCGGTCTTCGTCAGCCAACCAGGAAAGGGGGTTTGCTGTGATCTGGACTGAGGCGGATGAGACCAGCGACTATTGTTCCGTTCTGCCTCTCCCCCTTTTTTTGCCAGGCTAAAAACACGAGTCCCGAAGCGGCTACCGGCTACCAAACGGAGCTAACGGCACGAACTGGCAGAGTTTGGCGGTTATTGTCACGCTTTTTTGTGCCCCCACTCGACGTGCTCCCAGCCCGAGTGGTGGGGTCCGCTCGGGTTTTTGTCAGTAAGCTGCTAAATGGAAATAAAACGAGGAGCTGAAAATGGCAGCAGTCGAGGTGGGTCTTCTGTCATGTTACGCCAAAACAGGCAACAAGCGGGTTGGTTCATTTGCTAGCGTCGTCAGCCTTGAGGGGAGCTTGCGGGTAACTAGGTGACGATCGCAGCGCGTTCCTGTTCCGGCTAGTATGCGTGTTTGCTAATGCACGGCACGAATTAGCATGTGCAGTGTGGCTGCTTTGCATCATCGCGCTGTCCTGAGGGCTACTACTATCTGTCTGATCAGCTGACCCTTGTGTCGTCGACGGCATATTATGGGATTGGGTTTTGTTGCCATGGGAACCAGAATGCGCGTGTGGTGCCTGCGGGTGCGAATGAATCGGGTTGCTAGTCAGGATGCTGAAAGAGGAGTTTAAAAAAACCTCATTTGCCTCCCCAAATGAGGTGATGTTTTGTTTTGTTTTGATTCAGCAAATAAGCTCCTCCCATGATGTGCCATCAAATTCCATATGGAACTCAGGAAAGGATGCACAGTTCAACATTTGTAAATACACTCACTGTCAGTCAGTGCACACCTGAGCAATAATGATTGCCATAAAATTAGTTGGAATTATTATTTTTTTTGCTTGTCTCTTCCAGCTAATGACCTCCCCGTGCATTACCTCCGCCTCCTGGCCCCGCCCTTGCAGCTGCTGTCGGCTGCGATGTGGCGCGTCGTGCAACAGGGACTAGTGGACCACTACGGGATGCTGGAGGAGTTTGTTACCATGGTGACGGAGCTGGTCCCCGAGCTCATGAGCTACAGCCAGAGGGCTCAGCTCACCTTGGGACTCCGGGCCAGGGTAGGTAACGAAACGATTTTCCAAACGGGGCGAATTGAACGCGGTTGGATGGCTTTTGCGCGTGTGTGTGGCTTCAGCTGGTTCTGGAGTTGTGTCGGGGTGAGCAGCCGGCGGATATGCAGACGATGCAGCCCCATCTGGACAGAATCAAAGCGCCCGTCAGCACAGCCAAGGATCCCCATGTGAGTAAGGCACCTTAAAAACAAAACAAAAAAAAACATCTATTTAAAGCTCGCTTCAACTGGATTTGTGTTGTGCGTTGACAAGAGTACCATCGACCTGGTGGAGGAGTCAGAGGTGAACTTTGTGGAGCTGGTTCACTCCCTCCTGGAGGACCCAGTGGAGAGGAAGTACTTTTTTGAGGTGAGAGCACGCGCTGGAATCGTTGAGCGCGGCAGCCATTTTTCTTTTGTCCTACCGTAGGAGATCTTCCCTGTCTACTTTGGGCCAAAGTATCATGCGGCGCTGGAGATGCTGGTGTGGGAGTTCATATCCCGGCTGGAGGAGCTGCTCCCTGTCCCCGACTTCACGCAGGTGCCCCCGTTTTAGCCTCCTCGACTGTTTTATTTCTCCCCCGCGTGCATTGCGGAATGTGTGATTGTATCCTCTCTGCTCAGCTGGCAGCTTTGCTCGGAGACGCTCCGTCCTTCCTCAGCGACTGTTTACAATCCTTTTTCCCACCAGCGGACATGAAGGCTCTACTTGAACACCACAGAAACCTTGGGCATTTTGAGGAGAAAGGTTGTCAAATCGGCACGGTCCCACTCGATCAGCGAGCACCCCCAAAAAACATTTTTAAATGCTTGCGATGAGTCCGTTGCCATGGCGACATAAGAACACCACATCCTTACGTTTCTTTTTGTAGATCCGAGGTTATTGCCGATGGACGACTGCATCCTCACCTCCATGTCCCTTCCTCCGGGGAGCAAAGCCATCACGGACGCTACCTCCTACCTGCCCGCCCACAGAGACCCGAGGCCCTCGGAGCACCATGCCGGCGGCCCCGAGGCACCCGCCGACGCGGGCGCCCCGGAGGCGGCGAGCAGGAGGCTTCGGGACTCCTCCCCCGAGGGGAGGAAGAGTTCCTGCGAGGAAACCATCGACCTGACGACGTCCAACGACCCCGAGCCGGAGGCGCCGGCGGCCAGCGAGCTCAGCCTCAGCTTCAGGGGGGGGCGGGCGCTCAGGAAGAGAAGGTTGAGCGGCGGCGTGGAGACGCCGGCAAAGCAGAGGATGGACGCCTCATCCTTCTTGTAAGCGGAACAACCCGTCATTGAATTAAAAAACAAAAACAAAAAAACATAATAATGTAAGTCACTTTTTTGGGGGGGACTTTGCAGAGAGTCGTCAATGGATGATGAAAATTCTGGTGAATCTCCTCTAATCTCCATATGGGGGGAGTATACAGGTTTGGATGTGTAATCAATGACCTCGTTCAGTGAGTACTTTCGAAAAATGCAGACGATGACATTCTCGTTTGTCTCGCGACGGCAAGACGCTCACGAAGGTCCCGCCGCCTCGGTGGCGAGCGACGCCAAGCTTCCTTGGACGGAGGAGGAGACGCTCCACCTACTGGACATTTGGGGCAACGACTCTGTGCAGCGCGCTCTGAAGGGCTGCCTGAAGAACCGCCACATTTACGTCCAAATCGCCCACAAGATGGCCGAGAGGGGCTTCAAGAGGACGGTGGAGCAGTGCCAGACGCGCATCAAGCGGCTGAAGAAGGGCTTCCGTCAGAATAAGTCAGTGACGTCCCGCTTCCGCCCCCCGCTCGTTTGCGTCGCCGCTGCAACTGAAGCGCCACTGTTCCTCCCCCCCCGCCAGAGGCACCTCCCGAGTGGAACACACCTTTTACGAGCACATGAAGCGGGTGCTGGGCTCGCCGGCCTCAGCCGCCGCGCCCGACTCGGCGTACGACGTCGACGAGGTGATCGACGACGAGGAGTCTCAGGACGGCGACGAGGACTTGCAGATAGTGGGGCAGACCAGTCAGGAGATGGGTACGCCGCCGCCGCCATTTTGTCCCACCCACACACACGGGGACAAAAAAGAAAAAACAGGCAGTCAACGTTGTTGTGTTGAAAGGAACGAGAAATGTGCCGTGGACGGAGGCGGAGACGCTGGCGCTCATCAACACGTGGGGCCAAGAAAAGACGCAGCAGGAGCTGAGGGGGGCCAACAGAACCATGCATATGTTCCCCATCATCTCCACCAAGATGGCTGCCCAGGGCTTCTCCAGGACCCCCGAGCAGTGCCAAACCAGGCTCAAAAGGCTCAAGTCCAGTTTCAGGCAGTGCTATGAAAACAAGTAGGCGGGCCCAGCAGAAGATGGTTCTCCGTTTAGTTTTGTTTGGGGAGCTCTTCTCAGATCTGACTTTATTTTCCTTCTTCATCCCACAGCATGAAGGGCCTGGAACAAGTCCAGTGCAAGTTTTACCACGAGCTGGCGCGGTTTTTACTGAAAGAGCACCGATCGCCGCCGAACGAGGCGTCCGCCGAGACCGACGACAACGACTCGCCCTCCCGCTCCGTTCCGGATGTCGGTAAGAAAATGGAACTGCGCGGCAATACAACATTTAGAACGTTTGGAAACAAGAGTCAGTAGGTCACGGTTCAAGTTTTGCGTGCTAGATTAAAATTATTAGTTTTTTTTTTTAAGTATGCAGTTTGAACTATTCAGTGATTGTGGAGGGAGCGCTGGTTGCGTAAGTGCTGATTTTGGTTTGGGCTCTTTTATCTGTGCCTTCAGTGTCTTTCGTCAGCCTCCAGGACGACAGGAAGAAAGTCCCCTGGGCCGACAAAGAGACCGTCATCCTTCTGGAGCTCTGGGGAGAATCCCAAGTGAGCAGTTTTTTTCTTCCAAAAGTCCCATCGACACACAATTTCACATTTCCTCTCTTTAGATCCAGCAAAACGCGAAAGGCTACCCGCCCAACGTGCACCTTTTCGGCGAAATATCGGAGAAACTGTCCGTCCACGGCTTCAGCCGCACCGCCGAGCAGTGCCACACCAGAATCAAGCGGCTCAAGACGAGCTACTGGCAGTGCCGGGACGGCATGAGGTCCGGCGGCAAATTGAGAGGCTCGCTTTGCAACCGGCGCCACTGCAAAATCATCAACGTGTCGTCTTTTTGACGTTTTGTCCGCAGCGGCTCCGGGACCGACAAGGTCAATTTCAAGTTTTTCGATTTGATGGAGCAAATCCTGGACAAGCGTCCGTCCACCTCCACCGCCGCCGTCGCGGACCCCATCGAAATATCGGAGGACTCCGACGGTGACTCGGTGACCGAAACAGGTAGAACGAAAAGATCGGGAGTCGAATTTGAGGGCGTCATGGCGCAAACGTCAAAGTTGCGCCGCGTCTCGGCAGAGGGAGAAGCGGGACTGTCCGCCAGCTCGTGGCCGGACGACGAGACGTCGGCGCTGATCGACATCTGGGGGGAAGAGGAAGTGCAGCGCTCGCTGGCAGGCTTTGTCCCCAACGGCCACGTTTACGCCGAGATTTCCCGGCGGCTGCGCGACCTGGGCTACGCCAAAACGCCGGAGCAGTGCCACGAGAAAGTCAAGACACTGAAGAGTAACTTCCTCAAGTGTCACGAAGGGAAGAAGTGAGTGCCGCCGCCTCCGCGCGGAGTCGCGCCGCCGCCGTCCTCCGTGCGTCGTCGCCATCCTGTTTCTCCTTTTTCAGATGCGGGAGGCGAGTCGATGACAAGTTCTACCGCCGGATGGAGCGAGCGTTCGGCGCCGAGGTGGCCCCGCCGGACGAGTGCGACGAGCAGGACGGCGGAGCGCCAGACCAGCTGAACGCGCCGTGGGGCGAGCGGGAGACGGAGGCGCTGGTTGAGGTTTGGGCCGCCGACGACGTGCAGCACAGCCTGAAGACGTGCGTCCGCAACGGCCACATTTTCGTGGACATCGCCGAGAGGCTGGCCGCTGCCGGCTACGCCCGCAGCGCCGAGCAGTGCCAGGCCAGGATCAAGCGGCTGAAGAAGACGTACAGGCGCTACTGCAACAGCCGCAGGTACGGCGCGTGGGATTTTCCTTGTCGCCTCTTCCGTCATTACGCGGGGGGAATGCGGCGTTGCGTCGCCTCAAGATTGAAAGTTGCCAGTGACCGTTTTTTTATTTTTCAGAAATGGCCGATCCGCAGCCTTCCGCTACTTCAACCTCCTCGCTCCGGTGCTGGGTGACAACTCCCTTTTCAACGACGCCGACATTTCCTCTTCTTCCGCGTCAATATCCTTGGCACCCCTCGACGAAACCTACGCGGACATCTGTAGGCCCACCGGCCTTCCGATCCCATTTTGAAAGCCGCGCTCTGAGCGTGCCTCCGTTTCAGATGAACAGCCGTCCACCAGCCACCTGCTGCCCGACCCGAGCAAGAAGACGCCGTGGTCGGACCAGGAGACGCACACGCTGCTGGAGATCTGGGGGGAGGACAACGTGCAGATGACGCTCAGGGGCTGCCTGAAGAACCGCCACGTCTTTGAGTTCATCTCGGAAAAGATGGGCAACCGAGGCTACGCTCGGACCACCGAGCAGTGCTACACCCGCATCAAGCGCCTGAAATACGGCTTCCTCCACGAAAAGTCAGTCGACTCTACTTCTCAAATGTTTTTTTTCCTCACACCCAAGTTCCAAATTGCGTCTCAGGCAGGACTTCAAGTTCTTCCAAGAGATGGAGGAAATCTTCAGTCGGGATTTAAAGTCGAGCGGGTCGGTCATGGGCATCCCGGCGCCGGATGAGCCGGACAACGGCACGTATGAGCCCATCAGAGGTGAAGCCCCCCGCCCCAAATGTAAAAGTGAGCACAGCGAGCACCCCCACGATTCCAATTTTCTCCACTCCAGATTTTGTGGTTTCTCCAGGCAGCCAGTGGCTGTCGGACAACTCCAAGCACCCGTGGAGCGACGGCGAGACGGAGGTGCTGCTGAGCATGTGGGGCAGCGAGGACGTGCAGGAGAACCTGAAGGGCTGCACCAAGAACAAGCACATCTACATGCAGATCTCCGACGCCCTGGCCAGCCAGGGCTACCAGCGCACTCCCGAGCAGTGCCAGACCCGAATCAAGAGGCTCAAGTACAGCTTCCGGCAGTTCCTCGACGGCAGGAAGTAAGCGTCGAGTGCGGGACTTCCGGTTTGCGTCCGCGCCGGCTCTGACCGCGTCTCGCTGTTTTGCAGAGGAGACAAGCAGGAGTGCAAGTATTTCGACCAGCTGGTCAAGATATTTGGCGACAAGTACCTCGTGATCGACCCGCAGCCCGACGATGCGGCTGACGACATAGGTGAGTGCTTTTGGAGGCGAGCTGTCAGAGATGAAATGAAGTGTGAAATTTAGAAACTGCTTTCTCTCTGCTGCAGAGTCGTAATTAAAAAGGGCGCATTGCCGTCGTGCCAAATTCTGGAGCCACAAGGAGGGAGAAGAAAAATGTTCACGCGAGACATTCACGCTGAAGAAACTGTGACGTCATCCTCTGCGCCGATGCCATATTCGGGCGCATCTGGCCCCTCGCACCCAAGCGAAGACACTCCGAAAGGGACGCGGACATGCGAGCGCATCTTCGCATGATTGCTGGTCTTCCTCCAGGAACCACTGACGTTTTTTTTCCAAACGTCCACGTTTTTTTTTTGTACTTGACAACACTTCACTTGTCCAATCTATTACCTTTCTACTTCATTTTATACACTTTTGTTGGATACAATTTAAAGTGCTAAAGAGTGAGATGCATTCTTCTTTCGTAATCGCGTCAGACGTCTTAAGCAGAGTTCTATTTATTTAAAAACATGTTGCTGTCTGTGATCCAAAGTTTTGGAGGTAATTTATTTGATCTTTTTTTTTTCAATGGCACTGTGTTTTTCCTGTTCATGCATATAATCGTTTTTATCACCGTTTGTTTGATTCCCTATGTATTGCTGGAAGTTGTCATGTTGGAATTTCACACTTTGTACAGCGGGATCATTCTCAATAAAGCCTCCGAAAAAGGGGGAAAAAAGGTTGTGACGATGACTCAAAATTAATTGAGTTAAACGCCGCCCTCTAGTGGCGAATTTGAGTAAGTACAACTACGACCGCCCGTTTAATTTTTGAAATGAATCCAATAGGACATTTTGTCAAAGAAGGATATAAAATACGAGTATTTGGAGTTATGCCTTCATAGTGGTGCTCCATGGATTTAGAGTGACTGCAACCACGGTCACTTATGGGCCGCCCGTTTTATTTTTGAAGTGAATCCACTGGAACACTGGAGTGATAGGAGGATATAAAAGACGAGTATTTGGAGTTATGGATTCAGAGCTGATGTCCGTACCGGCGGACGGGGGTTCTTAAACTTGGTTTTGAATCATATGGGTCAGAAATAAGTTCGCTGCTAACCTGTTGACGCGCTTTTTCGAGCCTCAGCTTTAGCTACACGAACAAATGTATTCGTCGGGCAATTGTCAATGGAGCAGGAACAGAGATTGGAGCATTTCTTGCGGAATCTTCCACCACGCTGTCACTTGCAGTCAGCTCGCATATAAGAAGGTTAAATGTCACAATGAAATCCGGCGAGTTGCGTGGACTGGTTGTATAAAATTTGGATGCAGGCACCGACGGTCACTGTTCGATTCCCACTCAGTACATCGTTCGCATAAATAAGCACAACGGAAAACTGGTATCGAACCAAGGGTTCATGACTCGGAGGCAACGTCTTATACAATTTGACTATATTGTCCTTATAATGGTCTTCATTAAATTGTACCTCGTTTCGTTGAAAGTATTGATAACTTGCCTGGGTATGTATTGCTTGAATATGACATTTTGTAATGTTGGCGCCACCCAGAGATGGCTTGTTGATAAAGCAACTGCTTGCGATTCGGATAAACTGTGTTCGAACCCACCTCGTGTGTAGTCTCCTTTCAACGCAATGAAGTTTTTTGTATTACCTGGGTATGTACTGGTTCAATAAGACATCTTGTGGTGCAGGTGTCACCCAGAGGTGGCTTGATGGTAAGGGAGCTTCTTGCGATTCCGATGACCTGGGTTCTCGAGGCCGCTTGTGTCTTCACTCCTTTCAGTAATTTATATTGCCTGGATATGTATTGCTGGAATATGCCATCTTGTGTTACTACAATTACCCCGAGGTGATTCAATGGTAAGGCAACTGCTTGCGATTCGGTTGACTGAGGTTCGAATCCCGTGTCTTCATTTTTACGTCATACTTTTCTCGTATTGCCTGGGTATGTATTGGTTGAATACGACATCTTGCGATTCATCTGTCACTCAGAGATGGCTTGATGGTAAGGCAACTGCTTGTGAGTCCCAAGGCAGGGTTCGAGTCTCCTCGTGTCTAAACTTCTTTAAGCGTCATACCATTTTATATTGCCTGGGTAGGTATTGGTTGAATATGGCATCTCGTGCTCACATTATCACTTAGAGATTGATTAATGGTTAAGAAACTACCTACCAATTGGACGACCTTGATTCGTATCCCCTTCTGTCTTAACACCTTTCAGCGTCGTGACTTTTTTTCTTTTTAAATAAAGTTTTGGTTTAAAAAACAATTACGTCATCAACGGAAACCTATTTAAGGTGCGACTAATTGCCGAACCGTTCTCTCTCTACTTGGCTGCCAGACTCCGCTCGGTCGACACATACCGACCCTATGTTGAAATTTCATGTTACCGGAAACACTACCTTTTTTCTACGCCTTATCATGACGGTACTGGCTCAAACTTTCTTTACAGCATTTGAAGAGAAGCTCAGTTTGGCATAAGGTAAGTTTCTAACTTATTTTGTCATTTCTAACCAAAAATAATGACCATCTGTGTAAATTATTTGTCATTTCTGCCTACAGGTGTGCAGTTCAAATCAAAATGGTTGACTCAGCGTATCCTTTTTTTCAACGTGGCTTCAAACTTTTTGTTGCAATTACCCGATTTCAACACCGTTAACTTTGTTACCTTGTCTTGCAGGTCATCGAAGAGGTGTCCAGTTCTTGTCACAAGGGGAAAAAACCCCACACGCATTCAATTTCAATTTTTTTTTCTTCTCCAGCACACAGATCACGGATGAGGTGAGAACATCTACTCTGTCCAAAATGTCATCTGTGAAAACTGATCTGTTCAGGAAATGCTATTAACTTGTAGTGGTGTCTTACCAAGTTTGGGCCTCTGTTGCAGTTTTCCTCTGTGCTGCTTTTTGAGGGTGCAACCGCCACAGCTGGTCGAACAAGATGGCGGCGTTCGAGAAGGGCCTTTGTAGACACTGCAAAACAAAATGGCTGACCAACACTTTGAATTTGTTTCTTTTCCTGCAGGCTCGTGAAATGGTTTGGAACAATTTTTGCAAGTCAGTCTTGGCAAAAGTACTCCGTTTTTTTTCTTTGCAGGTGGACAAAGTAAAGAATCAAATTGTGACGCAAGCTGCAAACAAGGTCAGAAAATGAGATTGATGAGCGCTCACCTGTTTCCAATTTTCTTTTGACTTTGTGTGCAGGTCGGCTTCCAGTCCAATTGACGTGGTGGACAATCCTGCCCCCCCCCCCCAAAAAAAAAGTATTTACTCAACAAGATACTTAACCTTCCACAAGCTCACGTTGGTCTCTCTTCTGCTCTTGTCCACCAAGTGGCGCCAAAGCATCACATGTCCTGTGACCTTTTCCAGCAACAACTCTTTTTCATTAAGGCTGATCTTAGATGGTTTGGAACAATTTTTGCAAGTTATTGTTGATAAATACTTGGACAAGTGCTTCGCTTTAAATTCTTTGCAGATGGGGAAAATAAGCTGAAATTCCGACGTCAGCTGCAAATGAGCGCTCACCTGGTTCCAATTTTCTTTTGACTTTGTGTGCAGGGTGGCTTACAGTCCAAACGGCGTGGTGGACAACCATGGCTGTGAAGAAAATGGACCTGTTGAGGGGGGGGGAAAGAGGTCAATAAGTCTTCAAATTGACAATGTCCATGTTCCTCAAGGTGAAAGACTGTGGCGCATCCTGGAAAGAAGTCTCAGCCCTTTGCCTTGAAAGGTGTGTTTTTTTTTAATGCTCTCAACTTCGCAAACATTAAATTTGTTTTTCTTACAAAGGTGCTGAACATGATCATCTTCCAGCCATCCACTTTGCCAATCGTCTTCCTCACTGTTACCATTTTGCGCGCCATTTGCTGCACAAGGAGAGGTAACTTTTTGTCTTGCAGGCGTCTAGGCTGTCCTCGTTGGCCGACGTCATCCTGCTTGTTAAATGTTTGCCACTTGAACTCTGCAAAACGAAATAAAGCTTGTTACAAATGCAACACTTGTCTGAACTCTTCTCCTCATTCTTAAAACATTTATTTTCATTTTTAAAAATCAAAAATTTGAGATTTTTTTTTTCTGGATTTTTTTTCCGCGGGTTTTTTTTTCAATAAAAGCAGGTGTAGCCAGGCCAGACAAATGCTTCCTGATTTGCTGTTGGCTCCCGGAAGTGGGCGGGGTCGGTTTGGTGATTGGTCGCGCGCGAGTATAGGCGTGACTATGCAAAACGAAGCGCGCCCATTGGCCGGGGAAGAGGCGTGGTTATGCAAATATATGCAGATCTCTGTGATTTAATTGGTCAGCTCTGAAACAGTCGTTGGAAATGTGCAGATATATGCAAATCTCTCGTTTCCGATTGGTTTGTATAATGAGGCGGGCGTGACTATGCAAATGAGATGGCCCTGATTGGTCGGTTCGTCGTGTGGGCGGGGTGCCGCATTCATAAGCTCTTGTCTTCTAAGACTTTTGGGCTCTTGCCCAACATGACAAAGTCGGCTCATGCACAGACCCACATGAGACAGCTCGTCGGAGTGCTTTTGGGTGAAAAGCCAAAGTATTTGCCCTCTCTGTTTGAGGAACACTCGGCTTCCCACTCAGAAACACTCCGACTCGAGCTGTCCCATGGACGTCTGCACATGAACTGACTAAGTTGGCTCGGACCAGAGCCCAAAAGTCTTCTAAGACTTCCCCAGCAGTCCACTTGCCCTGAGAAAACAATCACATGTAGGGAGACGCAATAAAAACAACAAGACTGCACTTCAACTTGGACAATTTATTGAGGAGAAAAGCTGGGATGACTTTGTCACCCAGAAAGTAATGGCATGGAAACAGTTTGAGCAGCTTGCCTGTGATCTCACTCAGGGGCACAATAAGCACATTGTGCAATGAGCTGGCCAGCCACAACATCAGCAAATGCCTCTGGACACCTTTGGCTTCACAGTGACAGTGATGCGGACCAAGTTATTTTTAAAACAACAATTATTTTTAAAAAATTTAAGTCTCTCTTTTTTAGATATGTAATTTTAACAGTTTAAGATACAGTAGTCACAAAATTTTAAACAACTCAAAATACACATTCAATATTTTTTCAATTACTTTTTTTAGCCTCAGCTGACATTTTTAAGAACAAGGGAGATGTGCAGAGTTGTAGAAACTACAGAGGAATAAAGGTGAGGAGCCATACAATGAATCTATGGGTAAGAGTAGTTGAAGCAAGTCAGAGAGGCTTGGTCAGAGACTGAGATGTTTCGGACATGTCCAAAGGAGAGAGCATGAATGTAATGTGAAAAGGATGCAGAGACTCGAACTGCCGGGCAGGAGGCCGAGAAGAAGACCAAAGAGGAGGTTTATGGATGTAGTGAAAGAGGACATGAAGGTAGCTGCCGTGAGAGAAGAGGATGCACAAAGCAAGGTTAGATGGAAGCAACGGATTCGCTCTGGCGACTCCTGAAAGGAAAAGACGAAAGGAAAAGAAGGAGACTTTAATAAAAACAACAAAACTGCACGTCAACTTGGACAATTTATTGAGGAGAAAAGCTGGGATGACTTCGTCACCCAGAAAGTAATGACGGGCTGAACATGGGAGCATTTTGAGCAGCTTGGGTGTATTTCACTCAGGGGCACATAAGCACATTGTGCAATGAGCTGGCCAGCCACAACATCAGCAAACGCCTCTGGACACCTTTGGCTTCACAGTGACACTGATGCGGACCAAGTCATTTAAAAAAAAAAAAAATCTTTTTTTTAGATATGTACTTTTAACAGGTAGTCATAATGTTTTAAACGACTCAAAATACACATTAAATATATTTTCAAATACTTTTGTAGCCTCCGTCAAACATTAATTGAACACTGTGGAATAAGTCATTAAATAAGGTTTTTTTCTGTCTTAAAATAATTGGAATCTGCCCATCTTCAAAACCTGCCTCAAAACTCACTTGCATTCTTTGGCATTTGACTCAGTATGACTTAGATGTGTTCTTGGTTTTGCTGTTCGGTGCTTTCTACCCTCTTTATTACCGAATTGCTTTACTATTTGTTGTACTTGTTAAATTGCTCCATGTACCGCACTTTGTATGCAGCGATGGCCGTTCGAAAGTGCTCTATAAATACAGTTGAGTTGAATCAGATCACAGTGACATTTGACAAGGCATCCAGAACTTAAATCTGCTTTCAACTGACCCTGATTTGGATCCAGGGATTTATCAAATAAAGCAAATAGAAATCTATTTTTAAATATCTTCAATGCTTTTTTAATAACTTGGGCCACACCAATGTCATTTAAAAGCGTAACCAGAAGTGTTTGCTGATGTTGCGCTCGTGTTAAAGTGAGGAGAAATGTTAAACACACAGGGCACTGTCTACTCACACGTCCAAATGAAACTTCCATCCGCTGATCCAAAACTCCACCATCCTGTCATGCAAAAAAATAAAACAAAAGCAGTGAGCCACGTTCTTTCGCGCACATACAAAATATTGTCAACATGCAGGGAAAACGTGCAAAAGTTGAACATGTGTTACCTGTGACAAAATGTCCGCAGCTGATTTGGATGGACAGCAGCCGGCGCCGAGACGACGTTTATTCATTGTGGTCCCCCACGCGCATGTCAACAATAAACAAGGACACATTTCGTGCTCGAGCGAATTAGCTTACTGCGAACTTCGGTTATGCTTTTCAAGCACAACAGACAACGTTTAAGCAATCGCGCCGGTCAACCCAAACATTCCCTAGTTTCCGGTTCATTATCAAAAATAAGAGGAAAGAATAAAACGGCAACTCGTGAAAAATTAAAGCACAATTATACCGTTTTCAAAAAAAGAAATAACGAACAAAGCAATACATAGAAATAATCAATCCAACATCGCCTTTTTTCTCCCAATTTTATTTGTCTTCAATTTCCATACATTCTCGAATAATAAACATCGAACATTCTTCGTAAGACATTAATTTTGATACTGCAGAAACAGAAATCTTACATTTACAAAATTCCCTTCAAGTGCATAAAAATACCAAAACCATTGACTTGTTTAGGTGTCGCTGAAAAATGACGTGTTGTAGTCGACCTCGATGTTTGTCGTCGCTCGAGTGATGACCAACAGAGGGGAGCGCGGTCTCATTCATTTTGAAATGATGCCTTTCAGGACTATCGGAATTATTCCAGACAAGAGTACTTGGTGCCCTCTAGCGATCCATTGGGTTAATGTTCAGGGTTTTTTTTTAAAACAGGAATATTAAAATTAACAAATATGTTCTATATTATTTATTGATATTATGTAATAAAACTCTATAAAAAATCTGTTTGAAATGTAGTTATTTTTTTATTATATATCCAATTATATCATTGTTTTTTAAATAGGTTATTATAAATCACTTTTTGAAATGGTTGCAAAAATACGTATTTATCTATAGAATGAAATAAATTTATAATAACATTTGGGTCAGGATGCATGGTTTTGATTACGTTATTTCCTTTCAAAATAATGAACACAACGGTGGCAATTCTAGGACGGTAAAAAACCTCGTGCTCTGAATCTCCTTGGACACATGCCAACACATCGGTTTGTGAACCTGTGAACAAATACAATGGTGACACCTAACGGTCAACTTGATTACTTACATATGTGGACATGAAATTCCTCCAACAAATGAGAATGAATTCATTTTAACACCCCCGCCCTATAAAAATGACATGACCTGTGTCCGTTTCAAAAATCGCAGAGCTCAAGTGGAGGAAAAACAGTTTGCCCACCGCAGGTTTCAAACCAGATTTCAAAACATATAAAATGAAGGATAAAGTATCATTTTGTAGCTGCAGATGATTAAAAACATATTAAATAATGTAATATTTTCTTTGTGTTTGTATTCTTTTTTTGTGTGTGATCTGCAGCGCGGGTGGGGGCAGCACTTGAACGTCTCACCAGTGCCGCTCAAACACAAAGTGGCTACTACTGTTGCTGTTGTGAGGGAGTGTGTGTGTGTGTTTGTGTGTGTGTCGTCCATTGTTGCTCGGCTCCATCCCAGCTGTACGGCGCAGGCCCGAAGTAGCGCAGCCGCTCTGAGGTTCGTACCCTACCGCGCAATCTCCGTCTATTTCAGCCCCGGCGCAGCCGCAACGCGAACCCGGCAGCATTGGGGGGGCAAGCGATGCTCTAGTCAAGATGTTGGCAGCCGCCGTGACCGTGAAAGCTGCACCGATCGTTTCCCCCCTCGTCACTGTTTTATCCTTGCAAGGGAGAAAAAGCTCAAAGACGAGAAGAGCTGTCGATAGGCGGCAGGCAGGCCGCTGCTAGCTTTTAGCTGCCGTTTAATGGCAATATTATCGCGCGGGATGGGTGCTAAGTTCGCTTTTGGTGCCGCTGCGGCCTGTCGTTGCTTTCCCACCGAGCACCCGCGCGGTCGTGCTTCTGGAATAACAACGTTATTACGACGCGGGGCGTATTTATCCTATTTACATCGATATGCAAAAGTTTGCAACGCCAACTGGTTCGCACGCGAGCCGGGTCGCTAAACGTTGGACAGGGCTAGCGTGCTTAGCTTAGCATCACCGAGGAGTGATCAGTTAACCGGCAAGTCTTGAAAGACGTTACGGGCTTTTGGTTGCATTCGGTGCCGTTATCCCGTTTGAGGAAGCAAACGTTAGCGTGCTCGGTGTAAAAATTGTTTTGCCGGTTAATTTAGCTTGCTTGGCTTTCATAATGCACGACCAAAACACAAGGTACCCCCAATGATAAGCAATACAGGAGGTGGAACGCTATGAAGTGTTATGACGAGCTACTCAATGTGTTCATGATAGTATTAGAATTGTACCGAATTAAACCTTGTGTTTTTAAGGATCTGATTTATGTGCACAGGAAGGGCAATGTTCTAAATTTCATGATGTAATTATGTATTTCGCCCCCACTCCTTGTAAGAAATATGTTCATAATAATAAATGCAAATGTTCACAACGAGTCCATGCTCTTTGAGGTCTGTCACAAAAGTTCCACAAATGGTGCCAGGCGTCTGGCAAAAAGAATCATCACATCTTCAAAAACCATCAGAAGTGGAATGGCTTTTTTGTCATTGTACTTCAAGGCGCAACCAAACTGAATAGCAGCTCCAAAATGTGGAAATATCAAAACACATAAATTCCAATATAAAAAGAAATGGAAAATATTAGAATGAGGGGTTTTTTATGTTTAGTTGGTGTTTTTTTAACCCAAACTGACCAAATTTGCCCAACAAGTTTTCCAGTTTGCCGCCCAACAGTGATATTTTTCCTACACGTATTTGTAACGTGTTCCCCAATACGCACATGCAAATCTGATTTACAATATAGCAACCACATCTGTAAAACGTATTATTTTGAAATGCTTTCCATTTAACTCTTTTATGCACCCTGTAACATGATAAGCTGTCCACTGTAGTGACCGCTGTCTCTGAAAAAGGTTAACATGCTCCATAAATCCACATCAAAATAGCATTTGCAGTTGGTTATTTTTATTTTTACATGACATCTCAGAAAATGTGAAAAGTATCATCAGAGCAGAAACAAACTGATGTCACCCGTACCAGATAGACGTCGATGCTAACTCTCAAAACTGGTTGCTCCAAACGTTTATTTTGAGACAGCGTTAGAGTACGAAATTAACTTTACCTTTCCGTTGTCGAAGAGCAATCGGTGGGCCTCTTGTAAATATGATATCAGATTGGAAGTGTTGAATCCAATTTCAGCCTCTCAACCATGTTGTACATAACCTTCCTTGAGCACAGCAAAAAAAAAATTAAAAAATAGTATCTGAGTACCAAAGTGAAGCCATACCTTGAAACCACTAACCAGCCCTTGCCTACTTCTGCAGATTAAGTTGAGTAAAGTAGATGCGAGTTATTGGTTCATCGACTTGTCTTTTTTTTTTTTTTTGTCCATCCTCAGCCATTGGACACTGGATCCAGCTGTGTAGACGAAGGCGTCAATCATGGACGATCACGGCGTTCACCAGACCGAACACATGACCACCATCGAAGCCAGCGCCGTCACTCAGCAGGTTTTACTCTGAAAAAAAAAGAAAAAGAGCAAAGTCAATCAGCCGTCAAGTGAAACGGGTTCAACATCGCGAGTCGGATGTATTACAGGTGCACGTGACCACCTTCGCCGACACGTCCATGATGAGCGCCGACGAGGACTCCACCTCCTCGCCGGACGATGATCCCTACGACGACACCGACATCCTCAACTCGGCCGGCAATGATGAGGTCACCGCCCATCTGGCCGCCGCAGGTTGTGCTCAGGGTTTGCTTTCAAATTCAAATGTTGAAAATGTCATGTAATTGGTCTGGAAATATTTATCCCCCCCCCAAAAAAAAGTTTGTAACAGTGAGTAAAATAAAATTAAAATTCAAAGTTTGAACATCACCAGAAATTGATGTAATGTTTCAAAATGACCACCAGGTCGCGCCACTGCGTTATTTTCTATTTCGATCCATTTAAATTTCATCTACTTTCTGTATTCCAGAATGGCTGCTTCAGGAAAACTTACAAACTGGATTTGCACTTACATTCTTGTCCGCCGTTTCCCCTCCAGGTCCCGTCGGCATGGCAGCAGCTGCCGCCGTGGCGACAGGAAAGAAAAGGAAGAGGCCCCACATCTTTGAATCCAACCCGTCCATACGCAAAAGGCAGCAGACGCGTCTCCTCAGGTGAGCTGCAAACACCCGACAGCGAACTCAATTCAGTGGTGTGAGCGTTCGGGAAGTAAGTGGGTGGTTGGCTAACAGGAAACTGAGGGCCACCCTGGACGAGTACACCACCCGCGTGGGCCAGCAGGCCATCGTCCTGTGCATGTCCCCCAACAAACCGAATCCAGTCTTCAAAGTCTTTGGCGCTGCTCCGCTGGAGAATGTGGTGAGTGTGCCTCGTCTCACTCGGGTCAAAAATAGCTCAATCATAACTCATAATTACGTAATTTTTTGTGCTCACCTCACGTGACTTCAAGGTCTGTTTTGTTATGTGTCGCCCAGGTGAGGAAGTACAAAGGCATGATGCTGGAGGACCTGGAGAACGCCCTGGCCGAGCACGCCCCCACCGGAGGGGAGCTGGCGTCAGAGCTGCCCCCCCTCACCATCGACGGCATCCCCGTCTCTGTGGACAAGATGACCCAAGTGAGGCTCCACTTTTGCTCACGTATGGCTTGTCATGTCACATGAATAGAAGTCATGAACATTAAAAATAAAATTGAAAAAAATTAAAAAAGGAAGAAGAGAGAGGAGGGATTTAATTAGAGTTTGGACCGCCACTTGCATATCTCTGATCTAAGGGATGAATTGGAGCCAGTCAAAAGAAGGAGTCATGCCATAGACAAACCTCTGGATTTCCTTAAATCAAGTCGTAATGCTATATTCACTGTAAATTTTCAGCCCGAGCCTGCAGAGGGCGCCCTTTGGCAACATCACAGTCCAACAAAAACAATTTTGTCCTATTAAGACAGCCAGCCCTTTTCTAAAAGTATCATAATTTGTAGTTGTTAAACACCTTAATGAGCAGACGGTAGGTACAGTGAGGTTCAAATTTGCCGGCTGCGTGAATTTCCCACCCTCCCACGGGAGACCGTCTTGTTTACGCGCCACGCCCAGGGCTGCTGATGTTTCTCATGCCCCGTTGCCAGTGCGGCACACACCCTCCGGGACCGTCGGCGGGTGCGCTGCGCGGGCAGGTGTGTTTGTCTGGCGGAAGGATGAGATTAGCAGCAGTAACCTGTTGCCTCACTCGCCTTTTAAAGGGGGTTGTTTTTGTGCCGCAAGCTGGTTTTGATGTGTGGCGCGTTTGCCCCAAGTGAGCATGAGCCTGTAATTAACCCCCCAGCAACATTTTAGAAGGTGCCACTGAACACACTTGCCAGTATCATGACAGCAGCAAAAGGGAAGAAAATATGCAGTTGATTCACGGCGCACGAGTGGGGATTTAATCTGCACATGACCAAATTTAGCCAGTGATGTCAAGGCAGGCAGACGCAGCGATATAATCCCCCCTGCGGCGATGCTCCCATATTACCAGGACGCCGAGGATGTTGGCACTAAAGCGCAGCCCCGAGCCTGCCAAGCCAGGGAAGTGATGACGTGACGATGCACGGCTTAGCGGAGCCAACGAGCGCATTCGTAGGCTCAACAATGCAATCTGTACATGAAGGATGACATTCAGTAAGACGTCCTTTATGAAGATTGCCATCTGTCTGAATTTGGCCTGGAAGCCTCTTGCGCTTGTTGTCAAATGAACACAAAATAAAAAGAACTTCACGTTGGATATTTGAAACTAGCATGATTAGCATCGATGTCACCAAGGGAATTATAGTTGACAAGAACTAACAAAATAACAAAAGCTAACCCAAAACAACAAATTTTTTTTCAAATTTAGAACGATGACTTCCAAGTGAGTCATGAATGAATGAAAGTTGACTTTTCAACACATTACAAGCGTGAAACGGCGTTTGAATCTAGTCGTCGCCAAGTTCTGGCCGACACGTCAGCCTGGTGCCATGTTCATAGATTAGTCTGTGACTCGTTCCCCTTTTTAGAAAACGCGTTGCTATTTGTGTGCCGTAACCTCCCCGGCATGTTTCTGATCAATACTCGTATCACTTTTTTTTTCCTTTGCTCTTCAAGGGCGCGTCCGTGTCATGCTCACCCGTCTCTTTCTTCTCCTTTGCCGCAGGCCCAGCTGCGCGCCTTCATCCCGGAGATGCTGAAGTACTCAACGGGCCGAGGTAAGCCCGGCTGGGGCAAGGAGAGCTGCAAGCCCGTTTGGTGGCCCGAAGACATCCCTTGGGCCAACGTGCGTAGCGACGTGCGATCTGAGGACCAGAAACAGAGGGTGAGAGGATGCGGAGGCGGGGTGTGCGCTAGAAGTATTTCCCCCGTTTATGTGATCACAATTTTCTTTTTTGCAGTCAATAATAAACAGGACCAACACTTTACTTTTATATATAACATGAAAAACCAGAAAATAAATGAGTTATAAAGTAAAATCACAATATATTCCAATCATTGCAATTAAAAATTAAAAAAGCTGTTCTTGCTGTTTGCACCTTGGGGGCAGTGTGGTGCCATGCATACATGGAGTACACACAAATATAAAAAGACTCAAAGAACAAAGTTGTGATTGAGCCTTAAATATAAGGATATAGTCAGTAGGGCTTAAGCTAATGATCGAGTCGAACGACTTCTGTTTGATGCACCCCCTCTAGGTGTCCTGGACGCAAGCGCTGCGGACCATCGTTAAAAACTGCTACAAGCAACACGGCCGCGAGGATCTGCTTTACGCCTTTGAGGAGCAGCAGATCACCACCACGACCGCGCAGCACCACCTGGCCACCGCCCAGAGCATCGCCCACCTGGTGCCCTCGCAGACAGTGGTGCAGACCATCAACAACCCCGACGGCACCGTGTCGCTCATCCAGGTCGGGACGGGGCACACCGTGGCCACGCTGGCCGACGCCTCGGAACTTCCCGGCGTGACGGTGGCGCAGGTCAACTACTCGACGGTGGCGGACGGCGAGGTAAGCAAAACTACGCCGGAATCGATCAGACACGGAAAAAAATTCATTCTGATGGAACGGATTGCCTAGGTGGACCAAAACTGGGCCACCCTCCAGAGCGGCGAGATGACAATCCAAACCACGCAGGCGTCCGAGGCCACGCAGGCGGTGGCGTCGCTGGCGGAAGCCGCCGTCGCCGCCAGTCACGAGATGCAGCCGGGAGCCACCGTCACAATGGCGATCAACAGGTCAGGAAAGTGGCTATTTTGGAGGTCGAGATGAAGGGCACCTCCGCTCACTTCGATGGGGAACGATGATTTGAGCGCCTACATTCGGGACAAAGGAAATTCAGTCACGTAAAAATAAAATGTCCTCAGCTTAAAATTTTTGGGAGGATTTGTTTGTTTTTTTGGGGGTGGGGGGCGGGGTTGGTGGAGTGCGTCGCTAAGCAAATATGCTAGCATGTCAGCAGGTTTCCCAGCGTCAAGGTGACTGTGTCACAAATGGCTCAGTCCCATTGGGGCTCGTTACCTGCACCCACCTGAGTCCTCCCACTCCCACCATCACACCTCTACCTGCTGTAGTCTGCAGAACATTTTGTTTTCCTACTTGTTTTTTTCTTTTCCAGTTTACAAAGGGTCTTCATCAGTTCATATCCGGAGCCGGCTCGTGCTAATTCGGCCTGGCCGTGATCTGGTTAATAAAATGGCTTTGTTAGACGCCGCAGCACCTGCCACCTTCAGAGAGCTGTGACAGATTCTCTCTAAGTCCAGACTGGAAAAGCCTCTTAGACTCCTGCCCCCCCCCCCCCCAACACACACACACACACATTTCCCAAATAACCCCCCACCAGACACAATTTACCTCCAATTCTGCACACGTAAGCCTTACATGTGCTGATACCACAATGACTGATTCAAATTCCAACGGCATTTTTTGGGGGGGTGTTTTTAACACTGTGGCGCATCGTCTTTTGTAGCGAGGCGGCGGCCCACGCCGTGGCGACACTAGCGGAGGCCACGCTCCAAGGTGGGGGTCAGATAGTCCTCGCCGAGACGGCGGCCGCTGTTGGTGCGCTAGCAGGGGTGCAGGACGCAACAGGTATTATTTTTCATCTTCACTATGGCATCGTTCCTCGATGGTTTTGCTTGCATATGGGACAACAGGCCTTCCGACCAGTAGGTGGCACTAATTTAAAAAAAACATTTAGATGGTAGATATGTCCAAGACCAAACTTTTCGCCCTACCCACACTGTGAACACGTTTTAGCTTAATGTAACATATAATGCGAAACCACATAGACAGGGCTAAACAAATTAGCATATATTCCAGTGATTCCAGCAGCAACACATACAAGAGACAAGAATACTAAGAGACACTAAGGGGGGCGCTGGACACGAAGCGTAATCTCATGGTGACACTATAATTTATTCAATGTTCAGCCTTGCTCTTACGCTGCAGCCAATTAGCGTGGCAGAGTTTTAAGCTTCCCTCCGCTGGCTCCTCCGAGGCTAATCTACTCCGTGCTGATGTGACAGATGGCGCATGTTGGGCACACAACTTGTTGCCACTCCCGTCTTTCTCTTAATGCTGTGCAATTTGTCATCACTGTAAAATGGTCGCTATTTGTGATCATCAATCACACACAACATATTTAACAACATAATTTCGAATTCAACTTACGGGCTCTTTAGGTAATACAATCATTTTTATATTTCAATGGCCAATCAATCAATCAATAGCACAAATGAGCTTTCAAAGCCTAAGTCAGTCAATCAAAGCTGTCACTGGTTCCCTCGAGGGCCCCCCCCACCCTGTCCCCTCCTGGAGAGCTTTGATCCACTCCATTACGAATCCACGTCTTATCTCGAGGACCAACTGTCAATCCGCGCTTATGCGTCAACTTTCGCGTTCGTTCTGAAGCGCCCGTGCGCGCACACAATGACATCGTCTGCAACTTCCCATCTGATTTGACCAAAGACGCCCGCGAGGAAACATCACGTCTGTTTCAAAGTGACCGCTTGCTAAATGGCCAGTCCTTCTGCCCGCTATTGACCTTAGCGAGCTAATCACTCGAGTGGAGGGCGCCGTTTTGAAGTGCGCCGCCCCGCTGATTGGCTCACGCACACATGCGCGCAGCTCTTTTTAACGTCTTAGCGACGCGGGCCCACCATCGGGGGGTTGGGGGCAATAATATAAGCCCTCCTCCACTCTGTCACCAATCACTAGCAAGTGGGTTTAGTCAGAGTGGGTCCGACAATTAGCCCTCGGGATTTGAGCTTTGTAACTTTAAAAACAATTACGGCTGCATGCGGTCGGCGGTGTGCTTTGGGTTGGTGACACGGACAGATTGGAGGGCGGAGCGGGAGGCCCACGTGACAGCAGCGGTAATCCCTGCAGACACTCACAGCTGTGTTGGGAGGAGAGCGCCGTGGATGTTCAATTGCGCCATTGTTCTGACACAGACGATCTGAAAGACTAGATCAGCACTTGGGTGAGCCAAGTCGTAGACACACAGGAAAAATTTGGCTTTTGTATGTCACCAAAATCAACAAAGAGAAATGGTTGGCATCACTGGACTACATAAGCACGTATGGCAGCATTGATAATCAATTCTGGAATGTTCACCTGCTTCCAGGTCTGGTCCAGATCCCAGTCAGCATGTACCAGACAGTGGTGACGAGTCTGGCACAAGGCAACAGACCCGTGCAGGTGGCCATGGCGCCGGTAGCCACGCGCATCGACAGCACGATGACGCTGGACGGCCAGGCGGTGGAGGTGGTGACACTGGAGCAATGATCCACCCGGAAGAGCGAATTCCAGCCGACAGTTCCCGATTCTGTACAAATCTGTTTTTAAGTTCAGGCGGAAAGTACACGTGACGCGTCCTACGTTTACTTTGTAAAGTGATTTTTGTTTTGCTTAGGTATTTATTTGCTCTTTAAAAAACATCCTTGAAAATGAACTAAAAAACCCTCACCGGTACCTGCACTCCTTTCTGTGTACTCCACTTGATAATAAAATATTACTTTGGATCACATCACTGTACTCAGGAAGTACATCCGTTTTTTCATATTGGAAGGCTGTAATGCTTTCTCCTAAGCAGACGTTTTAGTGTACAAAATCACGGAACTTTTTTTTTAAACAGCTGTGCCATCCTCTAAGTTCCTTATTGTATATTTCTTTTGCGTCTTTTCAACAGTTTGACTCTATCCGTATGTAAATTGGCTTTGTCAGGATAGACGGTGTAGTATGTTGTACAGACTGCGTCATGACCCTTCACAGAGGGATTTGTGATTGAGGACAATTATAATAAAAGTTATTTGACTTTTAACATTTTCCATTTGTTGAACTTTGTATTGTGTACTAATAAAAAATAACGAATTAAAGTATTAAACGTATAAATATAAAAATCCCTTGCATGCCATAAAAAGATGGTTTTATCTACATTATCTGCGGCTTGCGTGGAAAAACCGGCTCAACATTTATGCTAATTGTGACAACTTAATTTGCATAGACACAGCGATGAAATGTAACATGTTTTAACCTCATTTTCATTTCTTTAAATCCATATCCATAGTTTTGAAATCATTTCTGATTAATGAATCACATTTTGTGTGTAAAAAGAGCTCAAATTTAACCCTAATGCAGCTAGCGACAACATCAAGCTAGCTAAAAGCTAATTAGCGCCGACGCAAATATTGATTTGACGTAGCACCTTTTGACATCTAAATTTAATTTGTTGAATTCAGATACATGTTCAATATCGTATTTAGAAAGAACTGACTTACATAGGCACCGAGTGTGGGTTAAAAAAAAGGCTCAACATGAATGCTAATGTGAGACAGTGATGTGACAGGATGAAAGAGCGAAATTCAAATTCACAGATACCAACGGCAGTGGGCGCCAATTGTGTCGTTTCATTTGAATCCTACATAACGTAATTTGTACTGCAAGTTTTTTTCCCCATTTTTGTAAAAAAAAAAAGATAAAATAAAATATAAATATAAAATAATAATAGAACTAAAAATATATTTTGAAAAAAAGAATTGCATCTACCATCATCATAGAACACATCTACATTCAATGTTGAGGCCTTTTTAGCACACACTAATTTAAGAACTTTAGAACTTCTCCGCTAGCATTCCATGCTTCCTATTGCCCTTCTCCCTATCATAAAAGCGTTCTAACCTCCACGTTCTCCTCACCCAGCAGCCTCCCTGCCGTGACAGACAGGGCCGTGATTACATCATAAGCCGCCCCAACCTCCTCGGCTTTAAAGGCTGGGATTTGCCCGGAGGGGGTTGTTGGGGGTGGGGGGCCTTCTGTTGCATACACACATAGTGAGAGACGGAGAGGGAGCGAAAGAAGGGCGCACGGGCCTTAATCTATCAGGCATCATCCTACATCCCACGTCCTCCAGATTAAAACCGAGGCCAGGTCGCGCTCGCCGTGATGAAGCCGTTTTCCTCCCTTGCCGCTTCTACGTAACATTCAGTGTAATCAAACTGTTTGACGGAACGTCGTGCTGGGCGTGTGCTTTCTTGGAAAAAGGCCTCCTACCTCTTGGGGGTTCTCCCGCTACTTAGCTAAGTGCAGGAAATCTTTCAACGGCACCATTACAACTCAGGACCTGTTGGACTTTTAGTCGTTTTGCCCAATGTAACTACTATGGTAGCAATTATTTTAAATTCTCCCTCACGTGGCCAACTAACACTTTTCCAACCTCTGATCGGTTGATCTGAGCAAAACCAAACGCACGGGCCGCTACAGCTAAACAAGCACGCTTACAGTGGATACAAAGGTTACAGTTGCTGCCTTTGACTCGGGCCTGGATGTCGTTTTTTTTTTTTTAACAAAGCATCCACTCTATGCAGTGAAGGTGCTGGATGTAGGATTAGCGCATCCAAAGGAAAGAAGCTATTGATTTGCTGGGGCTCGACGGGTCCTTGTAGCCGGCAAGCCACGCACGCGGGCGCACACTCCAGAGCCAAGCTTTAATCTCCACTAATCGTTTCTTAATACGCGCATCCCGGGCCCTGCACGCAGGCAGGAACACAAGCTGGTGGCCAGCCAAGCCCAGGAGAGGAGACACCACCTCCTGTAGCTTTTGGGAGTCAAATGCAATTTACAAGTTTGAACAAAAGTATTGAGACACCACCATGACACAAGGATTTTCATTCATTCATATTCATTTAACTAAAGAACAGAGAGAAGAACTGAACCGAGTTTGGTTTGTCTAAAAAATAAAGTGGACTAAAACAAGAATGAAAGGGTTAAGCTATTATCACACACCTGTTTGCAGCGTATGTGGCGACGACATAAAATGAAGGCAACTCATTTTAAGAGTTATTTGGCCACTTCTAAGACCATACCTATTCCTGACATGCACTCATTGAGTGACAGGTGTGTCTCAATACTTTTGCCCGCACAACATCCTTCCCTTCCTCACCTTTCCCAACTCGCCAGTCCAGACGGCGCGTAACCATAATCTCATTGCGCTAATGCCCGGTAGCACAGGCGGCGCACTGTCTCCCCTGGCGGCCTCTGTGGATAAACGTGTGCGAGAGATATGGAGGAAGCAGGAGAACAAGGGCGGGGGGGGGGGGGGTAGATTTTGGTGGGCTGAAAAATGCGGCTGTAACTCGAGCCGCGCGGCCCATCTGGAGTAAATGGCCCACAATGCACTTGGATGCAGAGAGGGATACAATGAATCAGTCTTTTTTTTGTTGTTTTTTTTTTTTATTGTGCACAGTACAATCATCACATGGCGCCTGTGTTGCTAACAATACAAAACAAAATATTAGCCGAATGGGAAGTGCAGCCTTATAAAGCTTGGGATTTATATACCGGCAGATAAAGAAGGTTTAATCCCCACATCCCGCTGTCACCTACATTAACAGAGCCTGACCCAGATAGAGGCAAGTGCTCTCGGCCTTGAACTGTTCATGGCGCTGACCGCCGTGACAGCTTTTGGGAAAGCTACTCTTTTCTTTGGGAAAGGGAAGGGGGGCCGCAATGAAAAGGGAAGGGTAAGATGACACCGTACCCTCGGCTAATTATGCCACGGAGCTAAGAGAGGCAAGAAGCAAGGGGGGACCATGCCGCCGTTGGATCACGTCGTACAATACAATACAATACATGCTGATTTATATAGCGCCGTAGTGGCATACGCTCGTTAAAAAGCTTCCATTTGCGATCTGCCTGCAATCGCAAATGTCACCGTGGAAACCGTCGCCATGTACGCGCCACGCATTTGCATCGTCCCACAAATGGCGTCTTTCTGCAAGAATCAAGTCCCATTTGGACACTTGGTTCGGTACAGCTCGGCAGCTTTTTCACGGAGATGCCATGAACAGCATAAATGTAATGTTTTTGTTTTTTTTCTTTAAGAAGCTAAACCATACGCTAAAATATTGTTGCTCTCGGAAAAATACACGAGGAACAGAATTAAATTGAATGTAAAGAAGATACGTTGATGAAGTCATCATTTTGGTCTACCCAACTTTTCCACCAGGGGGTACTAAAATACAGTCATGAAAACACAAATGAAAAAGACTTTCACAACTACTACGACTCAGTAAGCTGCAGTAATATTAGTAATTCTTCGCAGACGCATAGAGACATACAAGTACTGTTTTATTAGATTTTAAAATTTTCGTTTAAAATTATTTTGTTGTTGTTGTAAATCTTCACATTTTTTTCATTTGTGTCAATGAAGTAAAACGTTCCAAATAAACCGACAACAATAACGGAACTTTTTTTGCCCCATCCCTCATCAAAATACAATAAAAACCAAAAGAAAAACCATAATTGTTTTTACCTGCGCTGGTCTTGTATGCCAGGTTTGCCATCCTCCTGGAAAGCGGGAGCTATGAGACTGTGGTGTGCAGGGGAAGAACCCAGCGTCACCCCGCCCTTCACCACCAACAGCCACTCACTCATTCGGCTTGGGACTGGAACGAGGTTGCAGCACAGAGGGATGTAGGGAACATGGGGGGTGGTCTTGGTTTTCTCTCTTGCAGGTGGACGCTCTCGAGCAGTAGTTGGCAAGTCTAGAACCACCGGATCCTTCTACCTCACCAGTGTGAGTTCTACCATTGCCAAACACCACCAGAAAGCTGCCTGACGATGGACTCGGCAGCCATCGTGAGTCCACCAAAAGTACGTCAAAGTGTCGCATGTCTGTCTTCTCCCATATTGGCACCACACATAATTGCTCAAAGCATATATACAGCAGCAAAAATGTGCTAGTGCCAAAACGGGCACAAGAAGAACAAGGAGGAGAGACTGGCGCTGCTGTCATCGAAGACGCATCAAGATGAGATGTCCACCCGAATGCGCGGCGGGCCACAGTGGTTCTTTCTCTGCTCTGTTTATGGCCCTATGGTAATTCACTGATAGTGAGCTCTCACAGTGAATTCTACCAGTGCCATACACAGAACAGGAGTCAATGTCAAGACTGCCGCGGCCGCTAGGGAAAAACCTGGAGAGAAGAGAGAGAGAACAGATGATAGGCAGAACCAGCAAAGTCTAACAAACAGACACAACACTATGTTGGACGATACTGAAGGCCTGAGAATGATATTTGAGGAGCCACAACCTGTCATAATGGCGTCACCATTGTTAAACCAATTGAAATATAAATGTTTGGCTAAACAGTTTTTAAAAAAAAACCTTGAACGAAATCATTTGTTATGATACTGTAGCTGAAAAGGCCCCCTAGTGGCTACGAGATGCGCAGGGAACACGAGCGATGCTCGACCAGCGGAAACGGGTTAAAAATTTTGTTCCGTCGAGTTCAGTCGCTTAAATTAACATTAAGCAATCTAAGCTTCATTGACCGACCGATCCCTGAAAATGGCCGCCCTCGGGGTCAACCGAGGACACTGCGGCAAGACTACGGCAAAAAAATAAATAAGAATGTGCAGTGGGCTACCATTGACATTTTGTGTGTACGCAACCCCTGCAGTGATGCGGCTTTCCTGACTTGTGGACGCCGTTGCCGGTGTCCCAGACGCCCTAGACGCCCCACCCTTTTCTGCGGCCATTATCTTGCTCACCCTGGGCCCATTCCATTGATCCCAGCCATTCAAACTGCGTGCTAAGTGATTCCTCAGATGCCTCAAATGGCTCCCATCGCCATTTCCTGGACTCAATCAATAGCACTAAAAAGGAGGCATCAAAAGAACCGCTGGTCCTGTTTGGTTATCTAATGAGCTTACAATGACATTAGGTTTATTTGGGGTGGCCTGTGAATTACGAAAACAAATTTAGTCAAGTCATCACTTTGAATTACTAAATTATGTCTTATTGTCATTACGTCATCCAAAGTATTCTTGGGCATACTGTCTTTACTGCAATATCTGTTTTTAAATATTTTTTCTTTCAACCTAGATCAAACTGAACATGTAAAAATAATGATATCACTCACCCATTCTTTTGTCACTAATATTTTGAGTGTTTTTTATTGTTATTTTTCGTGCCGTCGTTAATAGGAGCTGCTCCAAAGCTCCATCTTCGCTTAATCGCATTTGTGAAACGCAACTTCGACGCTTGTTTCCGGAGGATTTATAGTTCGTGTCATGCAACCTTGCCTTGAAGTCGAAACTTGAAAAAAAGAAAGAAAGAAAAACGGGGGGGGGGGGTGAAATCGTTTTCTCGCTGACCATCCGCGTCACGACAACGATGCCATTAACTGAATGGTTTTTTATCATTTGTATTTATATTGTGTAACTGTATAAACGGCATTTGCGGTAATAGCGGTGCTGCGGGGCAGGTGTTAAAACAGGTGCAACGCAATTCAAACGTGAATTTCAAATGTGTTAAAGACAGAAAGACAGATGAAAAAAAAAAAAAAAAAAAACAGCCACAAATAAATTTAGAACCACTTCATTAAAATTATATAGCATTTTTGGTCAACGTTTTTACAACTAATTCCAATTTAAAATTTGTATTTCAAGAAAGTCAAAGCCGTGGTTTTTTCATCGTATTACCTTTCGGTCTGTTTTATAGAAAAAAAAGATTAAGAGACAGCGACAGTGAAATTATGATGAATACGAAATTTCATTCATACCTTATTGCGGTTCCATATCGTGGTGAGTCATCAGGGGTCAGGCAACTCGAGTGCATTTAATCTGCAATTAATATGCTTTCCGTTAAAAAAAAATGAAAAGAAAAGTATGAGTGCCTGCTGTGCGTGCTCACGAGCGGCAGCGCACAATTCCAATGAGACAAAAGAGGAATCCGAGCAGCGTCGTCAACTTCCTGAGTATCAAATGTCAATTGGAGCCTCACTCCAACTCCTCTCTCTCCCCCGCCTACCCCTTGCTCCCTCCCCCTCTTTCTCCTCCCTTCCCTCTACCTGGCGTGCACCTTTTTTTCTATTGCGCATGCGCAAAAACAGAGCTCACCACTTCCGCAGGTGGCTTTTAAAAATGTTCCCCTTCTAAAAACACACGCCCCGTTCGAAGTGTTGAATATTTGCTTAGTGTAACGTGTGCGACACTTTTTAGCCCCTCCCGCCCCATTTTAGGATTAAAAGATTTCGTGGCATTTTCTAATTTAGAACACCCCTTTTATTTATTTGTTTGGTTTGTCCCTAACACATCAAGAACAGATTTACGTCACCTCATCTCTTTCTTATTTCTTTCTTCTTCTTCCTTTCCTTTTTTTTATATGTACATTTGTGTCATTTGCATTTTTGTGCGGACCAGTTACTCATTTAAAGGCCACTTTATTAGGGACAACTGCTAATGATATGCAACACAAGAGCTGTGTCAACAATTCTGTGAATTTAAAATGCATTATTCCGGTCATGTTTTTATTAATAATCACTGTCTACTTATGTAACTGTATCTCTATTTTATTTAATCTAGAACACCAATACATTATTTTTCTACTGTTTAAAATTGTTGCTTCCTGGAGAAAAAATATGAACACATGAAACAGTGTAGATCAGGGATCAGTAATATGTTGACACCCTGATTTAGGATACTGTGGGCCTGTTCTATCTCACCAGTAATAAGAATCTATTTTTTGTTGTTGTGTTGCTGTTTTTAAATTTTTATCACACTTAATTTACTGTACATTTGGAAATTATATTTATTTTCAAAAATCTCATGTAGTTCAATAACCAAACCATGATGAAGCTCAAGGATGATTAAATAGAGGCCTTAGAGGCCTGCAGGCCCTTTTAGTATCACATCGGGCCTCCATGCAACATCTAACCAAAAATACGATAAAAAAAATATAATGCACCACCGCAATAAAAAGCATTTCCTTCTCCTTATACTCTCTCGATGATTAAACAAACAATTAAGCAGACAGCAGCGCATTTACCACCACACACTCCGCCATGGTGCCCCTCCTCCCTCGTGTCAGGCTTAGATGCCGCTGAGGCTTCTCGGGCCTAAGATGCTGCTGGATCGAATGACGTCCAGATGGCTAAGGGCAGCATAAAAAACGGAGCGAGATGAAGGAAGGTATACAACCTGGTTGGTTTGTGGCCTCCTCTGCTTGCCTCTCCTCCGGCAGAATGACTCTGATGCAGTGAGGATGCCTCATATATGGAAGCAAGCGCTCCTCCTCCTGCTTCTCCTCCTCCTCCTCCTCCTCCACATACCTGCTGCTTTTAATTAGTCGGATACCTGCACAGTGGAAGGCATCAGGAATTAATGTAATATTCAAAAGGTGATGGAAGCGCGGTTTGGGTTTCTAGCGTGGCTGAATAGCGACGCTGACATCCAGCCCACCTGCATACAGGGAATGAGACACCCGAGCCTCAGATCACCTGTTGGTGGTGGATGAATATTTAACATGCTAATGTGTGGAACAGGTGAGGATCAGATGATGAGACACACGACCCGGCATGAAATAATGATGCTATGCTATCAAATGCAAGAAGAAAAAAAACATTTGAAATGAGTTTCACCCAAAATAAAAATAATAATAATGAAATAAATTGAACAAACAGGAAGATTCCATAAAGACGTAGTGTAGTGCTCTTTTAAGTTAAATATAACTGAACTGTGGTTGATAAATGTACTGAACCTGGAAAGTAAAACTTGCAACTACAATGTTTACTTTTCATACACAGTACATGTATATCACACACTGGAACGTTCACGCACACACACACACAGAATACCAGTCAAAAGTTTGGATACGCCTTCAAATTCAAACTGACTCAACACATTGAAGAGGTCAAGCAATTAACTCTTGCACAGATGTGAACTGAAAGTCATTCCAAGTCATAACGCCTCATCCACATCATAAAGCTAACTGAGAAAAGAAGGCGCCTACTTTGAAGACTCCACGTTATAAAACATATTCTATTTAGATTTTTTTTTGTCTTTGGGGTGGTTCAGGAAATGTTTGAATAATAAAAAAAAAATACCCACACTAGAATAGAGGGTGTTTCCAAACTCATGACTGGTACTGTAAATATATATCCACATATATGTGTGTGTGTATATTCATATATATACATATATATTCTATTTTCCAATACACAACAAAGTATATTAGTGAAACATTTTTAATGATATTAATTATAAAAATAACAGTAATCATCTCAAGTTGACAGTGTCCCTTTGTAAAGTGTATCTTTGATTTGACCAGTAAACTGAGCTTCGATCAAGCCACTGAAGTGACTCAGAGCTCTTCAAAATGACTCATTCAACCAAACAAAGCCCGCTTCAAATTTGACCCTCTTATTCTAACCGTGCACAAATGATCCCTTAAAAAGCTTCTGATTGATTCCAACCTGCTGTTGTTGTGGCGTCTGAGGGCAGGGCTCATACCTTAAAAGGCCGCCGCCATTGGAGCGGTAGTATCAGCGGGAAAATGGGTCACATGACCACCACCATCTTGAGGAAAACCAATGGGATGGGCCGCAGGGAGGCTTTTTGGCATTACGTCACCGCTTTGTCCTGCACTGCGGCGAAAACGGGGAGCTTTAAATATTTCATTGAGCGTGTCGGGTTGCTGCACCTCTGGAGGTCAACGCTCCATCCTCATCCTCTTGATGCCGAGGGATGATTGAGGCGGGCATTTCTGCAGAAAAACAGAAAAATAATTATTACTGAGCAAACAAAAAGTATGTCCGTATGAGCTGGAAGCACTTTGAAAGAGTCTGACTGATGTTCCTCAGGGCTATGATATAGATACCTGACAGTTTACTGGACTGGTTACCAGCCAAACGCAGGGCACAGATAGGCAGACCACCATTAGTGCTTACAATCACCCCTAGGATCAATTTACCGTGTTCCATTAGTTTAACATGCATGTTTTTGTAATGGGGGGTAGTACCCGGAGGAAACCCACGCAGGCACGGGAAGAACATGCAAACTCCACACAGGAAGGCCGGACTTGAAACCTCCACCTCTGCACTGTGAGGCGGATGTGCTAACCAATCGCTCATCTTACAGCCACTTAGAAGAATTAGAAGCCCCCCAAAAAAAAAGCTCAAACGTTAGAAATATGACAAGTACCGTTAAAGAGTACTATAACATTATTCGGACATATTGTATCTTTCTATGCTTATAACAACCTGATTCGATAAAAAAAAACGAGCAGAGGAAAAAGACGTCAAAGGGTAGCAGCAGTAGTAGGTTGTTTAGCCGCCCAGAAATGGGGCAGATTGATGCGTGACAGAATTTTTTTTAATAGCCTAGAAGGGATTAAAGTGCCTTATGTCACCACATTTCTCTCCCTCCCCTCAAACCACTAGGCACAGCCATGTTCAAGTGCATGAGACACCAGGCGCCACCCTCTGGCGATAAAGGAAAAGTTCAAAATAAAAGCGCGTACAATAAAATACCACCACCGACATAAAATCATCACATGCCTGAAAATAACAATGAAATATAATTACCGGTATAATAAAATATATTAGCAAATTTAATTGTTCAGCATCATAGCGCTCTAAGGGATGGACGTTATCAAGGCCCCACGAAGATGGTTGTTTAGAACGATGGTGACACCTTGTGGCCAACCCTGGTACTTGAGCACTTTCCCAAAGGAGAACCCATTACAGTACTGTACACTGGTGTGAAAATAAAATACGTAAGTGCCTCTTACTAACCTGTTTACAGTAGAGTTTTAAAATAAACAAAATCAGATATTTTCATTCAAGTGTGCAAAATAAAATACAAATACTCCAAATAAGTCAGTCGTTTTGGACACATTGAATGTTTTATTAAAAAAGAGAGAAGTTATAACAGTATATTTTTTACACCACTATTCATGAGGTTATAAGCCTATTCATGGAGAGCATTTGTCCTTATGTTTTTTTTTTGACAAGCATGCCCACTTCACAATGTCAAAAAAGAAAAAGAAAATATAAAAAGAGGGGCACAAAGGGAGGGAAAGTGGGGGTGGGGGGTGCTGTGAATAAGACCAAGGATGCAATTTTGGGGTAAATAAAAAAACACACTAGGTAGCAAAGAGTGCATGCTGTGTGTAATGTGTGGGCTTTGACATGTCCAGAACTTGTGGCACGGGAATGGGAGGTGTGCATGCAAGTGCACAGTAGGTAGACACGGAGGGGGAGTATACACTGTGCTGAAAATACAACCGAGGCTCCCTGAACACAAAGTCAACTCCTTGTCATGTTGATGTTTCGAGGTACACTTTTCAACCAGAGCCACTTGGGACATTGGGTTAAGTCTGAAAAAGCTAATTTAGTTTCAAAATGAAGATTTAGCTGAATTAATTCTTTGCACTTTTAACGCAATGGCAGTTAACTGACTTTTTTACCCCCCCACACACCAACAGCAGGCTGAGTATATGATCACTTTATTAGCCAGCAGGTGCACAATGCTTCTGTAAAAACAAAACGAGGACTTCAACATAAAGAGAGCTGTTTAGTTTTTTTTGCCAAGAGGTTACAAATAATTTTTTGTGTGTGGGGGGGCGGGGGTGGCACTTTATTTTTCTCCCATTAAACAATCTAAGTGGGATTACAGAGGTCCAGCACAATGCCGCACAAAGGTAATAGCAAGAATTCCAATCTGGATTACTGTTAAAACAAAAAACTCTCTTTCAGGGATGTGGGGCTTTACTATTTATGAAGTTCGTAACATTGCTGTTTGGTGGTTAGGATTAAGAAGGAAAGAAAAAAAAGAAAGTGGGGGGGGGGGTGAGAACATTTGTTGGCAGCTTCCAGAGAAATAAGATCAGAATCTGCACACGATCTTTTTGGGTTATCCTGAGAGGGCGCCGACCCCCAAAAAAAAAAGAAAAAGCCTGCATCTTGCTACACTGAACCTCTTTAAATGTACTGCCGATGCAACACAAACCAAGGACGTGGTGCCAGCCTTCCATGTGCCTCTTGTTTCGGATGGACTACGCTAGGAAACATCTGCACAAATGAAGCATCTGATACATATCATCACACGACAGATGCCATCTAACTTAAAAAAAAAACAACAACAACAACAAAAAACCTTGACTTAAGCCATATAAATGCTATCTATTTGGAGGACTTGCAACCCAGAACTAGCTATGTATTAGCATCATCTAAGTGTAGATTGTCCAAAGAGGAAGAGGAGTCCCAAATGTGCTTTTTTTTTTCCTTCTTCATCAGCTTCCTTTGTTGTTGTCGTTATTGTTGGTGTTGTCGACGAGGCACAGAGCAGGGGAGTTGAGCTGGGATCCACACTACTGCATTCTCGGAGGGGAATACATTGCGAGGTCCTCTCCGAGTACTTGTACTGCCGTGTTTGGTACTGTAGACACGCAATTCCCACGTTGGGAGAAAAACTGGGCATGGAGGGGGGTGCGGGGGATTAAAACGTGGAAAATGGGACCCCCGTGAATCCAAAGCGTGATCAGAGCAGTGATGTCACGTTGAGTGATGTCATTTGTTCTGATGACCCCCCCCACAAAAAAGTCACTGCCGAGCCAGCGTCCAAAACAGAGATCGCATCTGTCCGTGAGCGTAGCGATATACCCTGTGCGTGATTGTGCGTCTCTTCAAATACTGTCTATACGTTGGGCGCCACAACCCCTTTGACACACACAAGAAAAAAAAAAGGGCGGGGGGGTATGAGGAAGAGATGCCAAGATGGGAGAGGAGGAAGCTAGATATTCATAAAAATCCTTGTTTAGTAATAATAATAATAATAATAAAAAATCAAGGTGTTTAAATATGAATATTATAAGTCTGCTTTGTCATGGGTTAGGAAATCAAATATAGTCTCTGTTGGGGGCGGGGCATAAGGGTTGGGGGTCTGGGGGGGGCATAAGGGTTGCTGCAGGAGGAGTAGGACGTCCACCACTACAACTCCATGTCCTGGGCCTCGTCCTCGGAGAAGTCGGACATGGAGCTTTCGGACGAGGAGTCGCCCGCCCCCTCCTCTTGCTCCTTTAGTGCCTCCTCTGTTGCATATTTCTGGATGTACTCTGCACACACACGGTAACGCATCATTGAAATACCTTTTTTTTTTGTTTTTTGTTTTGGGTCTTCTTCCGCAAACCTTTGATTTTCTGCTTGTACTCCTCTGGCCTGTGCAGGTACATGGCGGCCGCGTCTCCGTTCAAAGGATCGATGGGGTTAGGGTATGCCAGCAGCTGGGGCAGGAACGACTCAAAGATGTTTGTCAAATCTGCCGGGCGCCGGGGACACAAAAAGTCGGTCAATACGGCAAGCGGAACTTGATTTTCAATCCCAAAAAGTGTCACTCAAGAGGAGTTAATCAATGTGGAGCGCAAATGGTAATCAAGTAAAATTACTTACCCTTTGAAGGACCCTGAGAAAATTGGCTGTTAGTTGTTTCTCTGTTCAGTTCCCTGTTTGACATTCTCCGCTATGCTTCCAAACAGTGTGCGACATGGACGTTACCATTTGTCCTTGCTAACTGCGTGGCGGCTATTGTACTCGACGTGGCTAAATGCTTTCTGATGTCCCCAAGTGAAACGATGGTAGCTAACACAGCTAAAACGAATATGAAACAATACGACAGCCGTCCAATTGCAAGCTCCTGTGGTTCTACTCTCGTCCGCTAGGTGTCACTACTGAGGCCTTTATTAGGGGAAGGGGGGGGTGGGGAGGGGCTTGCACTTCCCCAGTAAAGCCTTTTTGTTTTGTGTGCGTGGCCCTGCAACAGCTGCCCAACTTCCGCAATCAATTCAAGAACGGCGGCCGCCGGCGGCTCGCAGTTGACCGCCGCTAAATCATCTCCGCCACAAACGGGGCTCTGACCTTTCCTGGCGCTGGTGTTACCTCATTAGAATTCACCTCTCCCCTCCGTAACACACGCACGCGCGCGCGCGCGCACACACACGCACGCACGCACACGGACGCACTCACCGTAAAGGGCTGTCCACGTCTGGTTGATGACATCTAAACACACCGTTCCTGACCTGGTTGGAGGAGCAGAGGTCATGTTGGTAGGAAGCATATTGTTTGACATACAGTGGACATAAAAAAAAAAAAATCGAAGCGCGGTCCCTGAAACGGTTTAAATGTTTCTTTTTTGTTTTTAATGATACAGGTTTAATTTTTTTTTTATATCACAAAAAACATTGAAATGCGGTCCCTGAAAGGGTTAATATGATTTTTGGTTTTTAATGACATGGGATGACTTTTTTTTATATTACAAAAAAAAAAAATCGAAACGTGGTCCCTGAAAGGGTTAAAATATATTTTTTTAAATAATAAAGTTTTAATTTTTTTTTTTAAATATCACAAAATAGAGGATCTTTCACTCTAAGCGTTGGATTAATGAGGCCCAGACAAACAATGCGGTCGGCCACGTTTTGGCTTCATTCATTGCGGTGGTAATCGGCGGCTGTTGGCGTACTTACGCTTCGTCGATGTTTGGATGAAAGATCTTGTTCATGAATCCTGAAAAAGTTCCCAAAAAATAATAATATATATATATATATATATATAATGTATCAAATTGTTACATCGGGTGCAACGCTTTTCACCTATTGACGGCGATTTGAAGGGGTATTTGTCCGGCAGGTCCACTCGCACCTTCCACACGCCGCCCTCGTACGGTGCTGAAATAGAGCGGGAGACATCAGTTGCGAGGGGACTTTTTCCTTCAATGTACGTGGCCATGTCGCGGGAAGAAAACAGAGTCAACTGAAAGCAACCCGCCCCGTGTGCCAATTGGCAGAATTCATGACTTTGATGCACAGCAGATGTCAGGGAACTACACGTTATCTTTTATGAGTGTTTTTGCGAGGCTGCATAAATTGAGTAAATAATAAAAACGTGTAAAAGACAAGACTTACTTCCCTGTGGCCCGAAAAACTTCACTACAAACTCATTGAGTCCACTGAGGATGGTGACTTCATGTTTGCTTTCGATGCTGATGGGCTGTTAAGGACTTTCATTTGCAATCAAGATTTTTTTAAGTGACTTCTTCAATATACAGATAAGCTGAGGCAATAAAGACCCGTGAGCTCTATAGTCGCAGCCAGCTTGTCAGTCCTGGTAGACTGCGTATCCCATTAGCTTTAAGCACTGACCCCTTCCCTCCCCTCCCAAAGGGTCAAATCAAACTAAGGGGTTATTTTCAGCACCGGCGAAAGCAAGCGGAATCCCTGACCTGAGCCAGCTAACGTGTCGACGCTCGGCCCGGGCCAAGACGCCAGGCCGCGACTTTCGAAGGACGTCAAGAGATTGGAGCATGCGCGCATGCTAGCGTCCTGCCAATTGTGAAATCACTCGTGCATGTCACCCCGAAGTTGGAGGGGTGGGGGGGGAATGGGACGGACCCTTGCGGGGAAACGCTGCGCGGCCGCGACGTGTGGTTTACACTACCGGTCAGACTTGGCAAACAGTTATTAGGCTCGAGCTGAATCAGAGCAGCCAAATAAAGACGGTAAGGATGGAGCATTTGGTCAACCGTAGCGCAAGCAAAAAAAGAATGACTTTCAAAGAGCTTCTTTGAAGTAGGTACGGCACAGTCGTTATTGTTTGGAAACCTACAAGCACAAGTTCGATGCTGAGCTACACCTGCACTCTCCCTTACCTTGGATTAGTATAGATAAGTCATAATCTGTGGTTTGCACCCGGTCATTATCTTTTCATCCACACACACACATACACACAGCGTCTTGACCTAAACGGAATCAATCCCTCCTCTAAATTGACATACTTTATTTTCTATAAGGACCTGAAAAACATGTGGAGCGCTAGCTTAAAAAAACCCGAACTTCTTTCTCTACTGCAATTAAAGATTTATCCCTCGCCGACCACAGTTTGACTTTTCAAAGACGTTCAAGGGTTTAAATATGCTGTTTACGCTTGTGGCGTAGACGTGCCTTATTTTCATCCCTTCAAAATATCCCGTCCTGACCAACCTCGTTCCAAGTATGGAACACAAACATGGAAGACAGGCACAGTGTCAAAAAGGCAAATGACATTTTTTTTCCTCTCGAAAAACCACCTCCCGTCATCTATATTCGTTTTACAACGAAGAACACCCAAATTGAATCATGGTCTCAATGCAGCACATTTCGAGCACACAACATCCCGATAAATATTTATGACCTCGGAATCTAATAACATCTGATTAAATTCACTCATAAAGCGGCAGCTATTACGCTGACCACCAGCTGAGATGGAACAGAAGCCATAACCAAGCTACTCCAGCAAGGAAAAAACAAACCCAAGCAAATGAAAGGTTAGTGACGAACAAAAAGCACCGCTTGATGTCCCCCGAGCGACTCGAAGGACACGTCACGTGACAGCCGAGAGCTCAACCGCAGCGTGTAAGTGCGTTGCTTATTATGCGCCACCGCCGCCGCCCGACCGTATGCAAATCGCACTTGAGCTGAAATCAAAAGATGACGCCGATAGACTGCCGTCCTCCAAAACGACCATAAGCGAGGGGTCGAATAGGGTCGGCCAACAGAGCGGCATGCTGCGAACATGCCTGAAACGGAGAGAAAGGTGGAAGAGAGACGACAACAAAAAGGTAGCGACGGGCGTCTTCCCTTGAAAGCCGGATGACAACATCACTTTGCTATGCGGACAACACGTCAAACGTTTCAACATGAGTCAAACATGAGAAGAGTTTCCACTGTAACATAAGAGCGGAACGACAAGCAATTCAGACGAGTTACAGAACCAGAGTGGGCTCGAATAAAAGCCTTGTGGCACACATAAATTAAACACGTTCCAGTGAAACTATTTCAAATATTCCTGTTCCTCAAATTGTTCCGCGACAAGGTTTGAAAGTGTGAGAGCATAATAAGCGTCCTATTTTTAGGCGCAGCTAAACGGCAAGTCCAAACAAAAGCAGTGGCAACCAGGGGGACCTTTGATGAGAATTTCTCCAACACAACTTTTTGCAACTGCTGACTGAAAATGTCTTTTAGCAGGGACAAATATTGGCTCTGGGGGATACCAAAATGTCTAAAACGTTAACCACCCGAGCTCACGCAAAGGCGACGGAAGGCAACCGCGCTTTGTGGCTAAAGGCGACGACGTACAAGCGCAAGGCCTTGCAGATGAAAGGCAGGAAGTATTGCAGTTGTCCGCCGGCGTACAAGAGCTTCCCCTTCCAGCAAAAAAAAAAAAAGAAAGACACAGCAGCGACTAAAATAACACGCTATATACAAACAAACTACAGACACAAAGATACCACTTTCAATTACAATTATAAACATTACAAAATTACAGTCAATTGAAATGACAGATAGGCAAAATTGACTCGATAAGCATTTGCCCACTTTGAGAGGGGGCGGGGGTGTTGCGCTCACATTCATATGCGCACCGCGGATCTTTGGAATGCCACGCGACGCCCGCTAAACAGATTACTCGGCGCCCCGGGTTGCCCTTCGCTTGCCGTTCTGAAAAGCGGCGGCGGACCGGCGAAGAACGGCGACCAGGAAGAGAACAGCCAGCGAGAGCGGGAATTAATCTGACGTCCAAAAAAACCCACCACCTGATTAGTAGCTCGATTTTTACACATTTGCCCCCGGATGTTGACAGTCCAATTTCAGTCTCCGAGTCCTCTACTTGGAAGTGAGACTTTTTTTTTAATCAACTGCCGCCGCGTGTTCCATCTGCTCTCAGCTCGACTGGCTATCGGCCGTCACCCGGGCGGCCACTGATAAGTCGGCAGAGGGGCCAGTCAGAACAAACTTGATGTTAAAAGCTAGCTTTACCAACAAGCACCTAAACAGCAGATCTCCCTCAAGCATTCACTTATAGAACTACCGCCTTCCAGTCCGTCGTCTCAATTCCAGCTCCGACAAAATAAACCTGTTTGCTATCCGCCTGTGTGGTCCATGAAAAAGAACCTCGCAGTGCTTTTTACATATCAATGGTGATGCAGCCCCAAGGGCCCGACGCTGATGCTTTGCAGCAGTGAAAAGCTGCACTTGCAGGATGCCGAATGGCCTTTTATTTATTTTTTTTTCAAACTTTTTTTAAGGGCAAAGAATCCACCGCCAAGTGCACTTCTGAACAAAACAACTGCTCTATACTTCATGGAAAGCCCGACCTATTTTAACAGCATTGCCATGCAAACTCAGTCTCCATTAGAACAGGCCCGACTAACCCCCCTCCCGCGTGCGAGGTTCAGGAGCACGTTGCTGCATGGGCTCACGTCTTTTGTCTCGTCGGGAGAGAAATGAGAGCCCACCCAGCGCAAACAAACGCGACTTCCCCACGCCGCTCCTCTCGAGCCTTTCACTGACTCGACAGTCTATTTACGGCAAAAAAAAAGAGGGGTGGCCGCGGCCTGTCAAGTAAAACAAACAAAACAACGGCATGGTTAATTGTCGCGGCTCGGGAGAACTTGCCGCTCGGATCTGAGGCCAACTGTCTAATGAGCTCACGGGCAGACGCCATGTTCGACACGGGCTAACGCACAAGCTGCAGTTTCAACACTGACGTGTTGAGGAAAGTGCTGACGAGCCGAAATTCTCGAAAGAGAAGGCCGATGTGATCACATGCTGATAAGGAAGACAAAGGTTGGGGGGGGGGGGGGTCGTTCGACACGCATGATGCACGAACATTGACTTCACAATCACGCCGCGCAACAGGGCCCGGATTCCACATTAACGCTGCGGCCGGCTCATTTACCCTCAAATCAATGGAACCGAAGGAGCTGTTGCTCGTGAGTGAATGGCAGAGACCGACTGAAAGGGAAAAAAAAAACTTGAGCAAAACAAAGAAAGGAACTTGAGACCGTCTGTTTTGCTAAGGGAACTCAGCCATGCGTACAACCTGCGGCATTGATGGTGCTGCGAGATTAACTGGGAGTGCCTCAAACCTCCAACCGTCTACAGATGCCTTGCTCCGTGACCAGCGGCAGTGAACTGTCAATTACGACCCGCCGCACACCGAAAAAAAAAAGCAGCCCAATGTGACCCACGGTTAAAAAAAATACAAATATATTTGCAGACTCTCCGCCACACACCAAGCGATTGAGCGCCAACGTGCCCGCCCATGTTATGGTTTTGTGGCTCCACATTGAACCAGAAAAACATGGCGCAATTGTCAAAAGGAGCCGATTGCCGCAAAGGGAGGAAATTACGGTCACAACTCAACGTTATTCAAACAGAAAACAAGCTGAAACATCATCCGTCACAAGCCAGTCAGCCACCTCCAGCTTAAAATTTTAAAAAGTCTGACAGGTTGCGAGGTCCTGGAGTTCACGGTCGGTTCAGATTCTGAAAATCGAGATCGCGCGAGTACATTTGAGGTTTCCTGTCACGCGTTTTGTCACACTCCAATGAGTCAGTCAGTCAATCAGTCAGTCGATTAACACCTGTGCCCTCCCCTTCTTTTGCTCTCGTGCAGCTTCAGCACCCGTGGCTTGGGACTGGCAGGAGGCAGAGGCCGCAAAAAAAAACAAAAAACAACGGCGACAAAAGGACTCTGGGCCACTGATGCTGTCCGGGGCTGAATGGCCAAGTGGAAGAGTGTATAAAGCACCGATTTGGCATTCAGCCTCAGGACGGAGGTGGTCGAGAGAGCGCTGTGGGGTGGAAAGAAGAGGAGGGGGGGGGGGGGTATTGAAACCGACCCGACTGAGAATATAGAATATATCAGTCGCTTGCGGGCAAAAACGCTGCATTGACACTTAACGTCAAGGAGAAAGGAAGCGCTCAGGCCAGTTTGGAATCACCTGTAGGGATACAAAAATAACCGACAAAAGACCCCAAAGGCGGCGCGATGGGGGACCGCGGGGAGCGCTGAGGCGCGGACCTCAAACTCCCCACCGTGCAGAATATAAATTGAGAGTCGCCATGCTTCACAGAACTGCCTGACAATCATTTTCGAGACCTTCCAGGAGTGACTGAAAGGTGGAATACAATGTCTATGCAGCCGATCTCTGGTAAGGCGTAGAAAAAAAAGTAGTGTGTTTCCGGTAACCCGACCGACCGAGAATTTCTACCTCGAAAATAAACTTTACGGTCGGCATTTTTTTCAAACAACCTTCTGCATTTTTGTGTAATAATAATAATAATAATACATTTTATTTATAAGCGCCTTTCAAGACACCCAAGGACACTTTACAATAACAAAAAACACAAAACAATACGGGTTGAGCAGCGGCAGCCAAATGCCCGGAAGTCAGAAAGAAACCACAAGGGAGGGATGCTCTCGCGATATTCACGTTGAGCGTGTGTGCCGTTTGCCCTGTCGTCTGTCCACAACATTGAATCGTGGCGGCGGCCACGATCTCCGACAACAGTTTAAACCGTTTTTCAAATTTTGATGAAAATCTCTCCGGAGAATTGAGGAAATTTGCCTAAAATTAATCCGGATATTAGTTGACAACATTGAACGAAGACGCGTTTGATATCGTTGTTTTGCTTTCACGAGCGTAGTCATGTTGAGACACTAACACTAGTAAAAGTAAAGAGATGTTCGTCTCTTTATAAACACACTTGCTAAACCCCATGGGAACGAATAAAATACACCGTGGATTAGACCGTTGTTGTAAAAAGTATATTTGGACGAAAAGGTTAACACACAGATTGGCAGAAAAACGTGTCCGTCCGACTTCGAGTGTCGTCGCGGCTAGCTTAGCTTAGTTTAGCTGTTGTTGTTGTGTGTGACGCCAGTGTGTGCCGTCGGGTGTGTGACGTCGTTGCTGATTGGTTGAAATCAAAAGACGCGCTTGCGTACATGTTCGCGCTGAAGCACGCACAGCAGAGAGAGAGCACTAGCAGTGGAGCGGACTATCTATTGCTGAGGCTCGCTTAGCTTGAGGGGCGTCGCCACAACAGTAATAAGCTTGCCTCGCATTCTCATGGCCTCGCCATATCTCGGAGATTTCGAAATTTGGTCGAGAACGGAAGCCGCAAAGGGTGCAGGTGTGCACACAAAAGGAAGATTAATCATTGAATGTCGAGTATTTGAATAGCGTTTTGTGTAAACTAATTCATGCGTGATCGGCCAGGTGTGTGTGTGCGCGCGCGGATTTTCATAAAAGTCCACTTTCATCTCTGATCCATAGATGTACTGTATCGAAAAGATTCAGCGAACTATTTGACGAACACCACGGGCCGTCTAGGATGCGGGACGCAGAGGTAGCTGTAACACCCAGCCGCCGGGGAACGCAACTCTCTCGCCGCCTTTGGCGCCAAGCGGGGGTTTCAATCAGTGGCGATTGCTCTCGGACTGCAAGGGAAGCTCGGCTTCCCCTAAAATGTCAAAGAATAAGTGATCAAATATATGAAGGTAAATTTCATTGTGTGTACATGTCATTGACTAAATATGCACTACAACAGGCTCAACTTTTGCTCCGAATCAGCTTCTTCTTACTGGTTACGACTCGACTCCCTTCTCATTCATCCCGCAGCTTCACTGTGCCTTAAACGGTAGCGAGTTCAGGGTAGCGGGGGTTTCAATGTCTCCTTGTTTTATGGTTAGTTTTACATTTTTGATGGGGGGAATAAAATAAAAAACTTTGTCCGACCTACCGACCCTATGTTGAAATTTTATGTTACCAGAAACACACTACCTTTTTTTCTACGCCTAATGACATTTCACTGGGGAGCTAACCAGAAAAATGCAGTTTACAGACCCCCCCCCTCCCACTCCCAAAGAAAATAATAATAATAATCTCGCCTTTCATGCGTGTTATCTCAACCTTCAACGACACATTTAGAGGAATTAGCTTTGTATGAAGTGCACGAGAAAGTGCAAGAGAAACATTTCTGCCCCCCCCCCCCCCACAATTCTCTACGGCTAAATTCCACCATCCGGATGCCACAAGAGCTCGCATTCACCATAGGCTTAAGTCCTTTTGTGGCCAACCTGTGCTCGAATTCCAGCGGCTCGCTGCTAGAAAGTGCGCATAGTGTAGCAAGGCAAAAAAAAATATTGAGTGACCTCAATCCCATGAATGTAATGATGGGAGATTGGAGTCAAGAAAAAAAAAAATAAGATAAACCATCATCCTGTTGCTAATTACTAACTCCACAAGCAATATTTGGCCAAGGGACTAAAGGCTAGAAGACGTGGCTAACAGAGAACAATTAGCTTCAATGTCGCAAAGGAGATGGCGTCAAGAGTACACCATGACCATCTTATTAAAATAGTACCCAGATGTCATGTGACTGGAATGCTGGCACACAAGGAGCCAGGTTACAACCATATCAACGGGCCCCGGATTGGGACAAATCTCAGTACTTAAACGCGACCGTGAGCGACACAGTGAAGTCACTGCCGACTTTCATTTTCAGGTATTCCCTCACCGTCCTCGCTCTAGATTCCCCACAGCACTCCGGTGACAAATTAATAGCGCTATGACATTGTGCTTTTGGTTACGGCAATAAAGGGGGTGATGCAAGGACGAGATGTCATGGTCAGCAAATGAGTCCTGCATAAGCTAGTGAAGAGAAGTGAGCAGGTGGCGGTGAAAACCTGTTCCACCCGCCCTCCCCCCCTCTGCCCCAGCCCCAATCAGGGAGAAGTGGGGGCGTGCTGTCCAGGGTTGAACATTGCCAGCACGGTTCAACAAATGTGCATTGACATATAAGACAAAATGACCCTTGATTGATTAAATGCAGACAGTTCCAGGACAACTTCCCCTTATTAGGAGCAACACAGTGGGGAAGGCACACATCTGACTAAGCTTTACTGCCATCCCATCAGCTGTTCTCAGCACCTCCCTCATGTGCTTTCTGTCTAGTAACAGCCCACCCAATGATTAGGCTCCACCGTGCTGGGACAAAAACAACAACAACAAAATACTGTGCTTCTAGAACAGCATACAGAGACAGTGATATTGTCGTGGGTTAAAAAAACCATTTTGTTGTCAGCACGCGTTTACAGACAAAAACACGAACAAAAACAGTGACACGACGACTTCACAAGAAGCGAGATGTGTGAAAAGTTGGCCCCGCGACACCTGCGGTGCACCTTTACTTGCCTGCTACGGGTCACCTCTTATTTTCCACGAGCATTTCAATAACACGGCGAAACGGCAAAAGGCACACGTTGCGTTTGCCGGACGCCCCCTACACACACACACACACACACACACAAGTACAGTACGGTGAGCCTCGGGGAGATCAGGTGGCCATTTTGATGTTGGAAAAAACCAACCAGCAAGACTTGTCGCTAGCCGCTAGGCTAACACACGAGCTACTAAGCTAGCGTTCCAAGTGACAGCTGCGCGAGTGCTCTCTTGGAAAAACGACACATTTCCCCCCGCCTCAACACATTTTGCTCTGATCGCACCACAGCCACCAGAAGTCCTGGAACAAAAGACTAAGGCAGCGTTCTCAGTTGACGTCCTTCTGTGCATTATGTAAACAAGCTGGTGTGCCAACGTGTAAAAGGAGGCGAAATTTGACACAAATCCTCTTGACAGCAGACAGGGCAAAGCCGTAACAGTTCGGGTGTTTTATTGAAGCCGAGCTACATTCAAAGTGCCCCCGCTCCCCATTTAACGAAAGACATTCCTGTAAAGGGCTGAGCAACGTTAGCATCTGCTCGAGCTCCTGCAGTTATTTCTGAACATAAGACGAGCGAGCTAAACAATAAACCCCGACGTTAACGATAGTTTAGTGATCCAAAAAGACACACAGTGGTCGTTGTTGGCTCGTTAAATCAAATCGTCAACTAAATGATAAACAGGTTACGAATAGCCCAAGCTTTGAGAACAAAATGTTGTTTACACAAACACCAGTCAGTGACAATGGGGGCTCTATGTGTTAAGACATCAGGACAGACGTCAACGGAACGTTAGCTCGTATCGTAACTCCACACACAAAAGGACAAAAGTGGCCCAAGAGGCAACTGAGACTTGTTTATGTTGATAAAAAGGATACAGTTTCACCACGTCGGTGTCCATTCGCCTTTTGCCCGGACTTGGAGACGACATTTTTGCGATTTCCACCGCAGAACGCAGGCAGGTCAACGGAAAGCTAGCCCCCGACACCCAAGAGAGACTAGCAAACGGCACTATCCGAAAGTTAACATTGGCTTGGGGGAAATGTTGGCAGCAAACACTTCTTCTTGGCTTGAGCGTATCCGTCCTACTCTGCGGCCGAACTAACGTTCAACGGACGACTGGCGTTCACTGATCTCAGCGCTCTGGCCATGGTTCTGACAAGCTGGGATCCCTCCGCGCATACGTCATATATGCGCGACTAACGTCACCGTTGACGGACATATTTGTAGTTTTTCATGTAGAGCAAACAAGAGAACGTGTTAACAGTGAGATGAAACGCGTTTCTTTGTTGCAATCTGTTACAAGGACTGTCAGGAATGTCTGACTCGTCGTAAATTCAATTATATTACCCTTTTATATGAAAAAGAAAACTTTGAAAATAGCAACAGTGAGATATAAACATGTATTCTTCAGTGCATAATAAAGAAAAAAGACCAACGTGATCAAAATCAAATTTCTCAACAGAAAATAGACTGTTAAAATGAAAACAAACACAAGTCCCTCATTGGCTTCTTCTTCTTTGGAATATTATGGAAGCATGAACATTAATGAATGAGCATGACTCGCTTGCGCCCTCTGCGGGCTTCTAGACGTAAGTGACATCCATGATGCCGTGATGGTTTCTTTTATTTATTTATTTCATTGGGACAGTGCACGTTCATCAACACAAGAAAAAACGGTGTAAATGCGCGGTCTAGTTTCCAGCCGTAGCCCCAAGGCAGGTTTCTGAACATAAACATAACATCAACAGTTCATATAAAATAACAAAATAATATAACACACATAACATCAAACACGGACATTCATGCAATCTTAGCCACTTTTCCTGAATACACTTTGTTGTTTGAAGGAGTTCGAGTTGAAAGAGGAGAGAATCAAAGTGTCCTTTCACCAGTGGATCAGAGACGTCATGCTCAAAATGTGCACACTTCTGGTACAAACTAAGTTTGAAAGTAAACTGCTGTCGCATCCATTGACGAAAAAAGAAAAGAGATTGGTTCACTTCTCCTGTCCGGTGTAAATCCATTTCAATTCCAAGCGGAACTCTCAATTCCTAATACGAATACGTATTATTATCTATCTATTTTTTAAATTATTGCGAGCCAGCACCAAATAATCCCCGACGTTTATTAGAGGTGGAAAAAATAGTTGAAGAAAAACTAACTAATGTCACACGGTACTGTACTTCCCAAACAGGACGTCATCCTCCTCCTCCCAAAAGGAGGAGCCGGCACCAGCACCACAACAGAGACCTCGTGAGAAGGAAAGGGGAGGGAGACTCCCCACCTCCCATTAAGCCACCCAATAACCTTTCCTCACTAAGATAACGATTATTTTTCATCCGAAAAGATGACCGCAACTTGAGGAAATATCGACTCGAGAGGCACTCTTGTCATTTCGCCTCATCTCTGCACTGCGCCGCAGGTGTTGTGGATCATGGGCAATCATCACACTTGGAAGGTCTTCAATGTGAGTATTTTAAACCTTTTAAAGTCTTTACATGGCACTTAATATAACATATAAAAGCATACAGCGGCTAGAGTTTGTTTATGGCAACGATACACTTGCTATTGGAACTTCTGGAAGGACTCGTTTCATTTGTTATGTTTACTAGTTTAGAACGTCCTCCGCGTCACACAAAAGTCCCCATCTACGACAAAAGTTGTACTTCAATTTTGTTCACAATTGGTGGAATTAAAGTTTCTAAAGGGGAATATTGACGAAGCACAGCAGGAGTTCTTGTATTAGCTTCGTTTAATCGTCTCAATCGCAAAGCCTGACAAAATAGCAGAAAACAAAGTCCTCCTGTATTGAAATACTTAAACTTGAAAATGTAAAAAAATAAATTCCAGCTTGATAAATGCTTACCTCCCCATGGACATCAAGAGAAAAAGGAGAGGGTCAAAGTTGTACTGAAAAGAGGCAGTGCCACATATTATGACCAATCACAACAAATATACACCGTTAATCTCCAAAACATTACAACTTGAATCTAAAATAATGCCCACCTTTTTGGAGTGGAGAAGAAAGTGACTCACCTTTTCTGTTTTTTGTATGCAGAAAAACATCAAGAAGCTTTCGCGCACCGAAGACTCCGCCAACAGAGTGGATTTCCGAATGGGACGTCAACCTGCTTTTGGACAAGTGAGTACACAAGGTTAGGTGATTGACGAGCTCACGTGTGTCGTTGCCAAGGTGGACGTGAGCGCACAAGCACGCTCGACGTCTCTTGGTAGTTCAACACAAGCGCAATGTTCTGCCCAAACACTTCTGGACATGTTTTAAAAAGACATTGATGTGCACACCCCCAAAAAATAAAAAACAAAAACGTTTTTTCAAAGTTGTTTCACAAGAATGATTATTTTTTTTCAATTAGCTGTGTATAATGTAATTTAATGAATCGATTAATCTTGGGGGGGAGTATTTTTTCAAATACCTTAAGGCTTTGATAAATAATGTCACTAAAATCTATTTTAAAATAATCTCTTCCACATACACATGAAAAAAAATGTCCAGAATTGTGATGTGCGTTTTTAAATCACATTTTGAAGGATGTGGACAGTGGACCAAGTTAAAAAAATGTTTTTCAGGTAACCTTAATTTGTCAATATATACCTACATAAAAGATTCTGAGCGCATTGAGTGGCTGGCTGTTGTGTCTGCCTTGAACAGTTGGTTGTTGAGCAGGCAAGTCTTGTTGCACAACCTGGTCAGGCGGCTCCCACAGCACATCAGCGCACTTGCCGTCTATTCGCTGCCCTTAGAAGCAAATGAAGAACCAGAGAATATTCACACGCTTTTGAAGTGATTATTTTTGGTCCACATCAACGTCCTTTCAGAAATGTTGATTCTAAGCCAAAGGCGTCACTTTATGACATCATGCACCAGCTCATCAAGCTTCAGCCATGTTCAGTCCGTCACACAAACGCTGATTGCTCCAAGTGTCATTGTAAGTTGTCCGTCCAATAAATGATTGAACTTGAACTGCAATCGTGGCGTTTTATTCTTAATTTCGTCCCAAGTTCCACCCCTGTGGCGATTGTCATTCATTGGCCTGATTGTATTTGCAGGGTGACTGGACTGCTGCGGCTTTCTTAGAAAGCGTTGGGCCTCTTGTTCGAGTGGACTTTGTCAGTTGGTGCAGAGCTCAGCTGGACTCGAAGGGTTGCTGTAGAAAGTCCAGTATTTCCCCCTCTCACTTGGAGGAAGACTGGGCTTTCCGCAGCAACCATCCCACTGTGGCTGAGCTCTGTGCGCCCCAAGTGACAAACTCTGCTCAGACAAGAGGCCCACAAAAGAGAACCCCCCCCCCCCCCAAAAAAAAAACAACAACAGTCCACTTGCCCCAAGAATACAGCCAGGCCATTTACTGACAATATTCAAGACAATCTTCCAAGAAAACCAATCATTTGTGCACAACCCCTCCCATAACCCCACTCGAGCCAATCCCAGCCACCTAATTTGCATTGCCCACACTAGTGAATTACAGCCACTTAGTTTGCATTGCTCTGCCCTGACCAATCACAGCCATCTAATTTACATAACCTCACCCACTGCCTGGAAATAACCAATGGCAGCCGGGTGATTTGCATAAACACGCCCACACCATTTGCATGCGCACACCCACTGCTTAGAAATGACCCTTGGCAGCTGAGTAATTTGCATATCCACGCCTACCCTATTTACATGACCAATCACAGTCATCTAATTCACATAGCCCCGCCCACCACCCATCAACCAATGGATATTGGTAAATTAACATAACCACGCCCATAGGATGCGCGCGACCACGCCCACATCCGCCAATACGCCCACTCAATTTACATTGCTGTGACCTGACCAATCACAGGCGCTTTAATTTGCATAGCCCCGCCCATTATCTGAAACCAAACAATGACTGTCCATTAATTTACATGGCCACGCCCTTTTCAACACCCCAACCAATCAGCGCCGCTTGGTTTGCATAGCCACGCCTGCCACACCGCCAGCATGCCAACCCCACTAAATTTGCATAGCCACGCCCAGTACAAACAGCCAATCAGAGCTGAAATCTACATACGCCCCCTCCAATCAAATTAATTTGCAGAGCTTGCCCACACCCATTTGGGGAAAATTTTAGAAAAAAATTTTTGAATTTTTGGGAAAATTTTTTTTTTTTTTTTTAATAAATTTTTGAAAAAGATGAAACAACTTAGAAAATAAAACTGAAAAGATTTGTCATTCTTTTAAAGAAATGAGCAGAGTTTAAACAAGTTTTGTTAAGTTTTTATTTCTTTTGTAGAATAAATCTCAAGTTGCAAACAAGTGACAAATTGGACAGCTTGACAAGTGGTGCTGCATAGTGAAGTGGTTGGTTGGCCCTTGGGATCCAAGTGTACCTGGATTAAAAAAATAACTCAACTTGTTGTGCAGCAAATGTTTGGCAGGTGATGAAAGCCCCAGACGAGTGACTTTCTTTCTGGGACTGAGGTGTCAGGATTTCACAACCACCAGGAACGAGACAAATTCAAGAGCCCAGCCAGGTCACAAATGCACAGTGCGATTGTGTTGTGCTTCTTAGGCTGCTGCAAAGTTGGGCTTCATCACCTTGTGGATGATGCGACGCTCACGTTTTCAGGTACTTTGTACTCCGTCCTGGACCTGAACACAAACAAAAAAGTATGACTCTTCTCCTCCTCGCCCCTGCAGACAATTTTTTTAAGAATGAATCTCAAGTTACAAACAAGTTGGACACCTGGACAGCAGTCTGATGCATGGTGAATTGGTTGGCCATTGGGATCACAGTGTACCTGTTGTAAGTAAAAATATTTAAAAAATTTACCTCAATTTGTTCTGCAGCAAATGTTTGGCAGGTGATGAAAGCTGCGGATTTTATTTTTTTTTTCTGGGACTGAGGTGTCAGGAATTCAAGGGCATATGTGGAGAAAGGAGACAAATTCATGAGCGCAGCCGGGGTCACGAATGTACTGTGCGATTGTGTTGTGCTTCTTCTCAGGCTGCTGCTAAGGTGGGCTTCATCACCTTGTGGATGATGCGGCGCTCATTTTCAGGTACTTTAAGCACTCTGTCCCAGACCTGAAAAACAAAACAAAAACACATTTTCTTCCACCCCCATTTGGCAGACAGTTTTTGCTTTTATTTCTTTTGCAGAAATCTCAAGTTGCAAACACATTGGACATCTGGACAGCAGTCTATGGTGCATGGTGAAGTGGTTGACCATTGGGATCCGAGTGTACCTGATGTAAGTTTAAAAAATAAAATTACCTCAATTTGTTGCGCAGCAAATGTTTGATGAGTTACTTTTTCTGGGACTGAGGTGTCAGGAATTCACAGCCATCTGAGGAGGAATCAGACAAACTCAAGAGCTCAGCCAGGTCACAAATGCACTGTGTTGATCAAGTTGTGCTTTTTCTCAGGCTGCTGCCAAGTGCAGCTTCATCACCTTGTTGATGACACACCGCTCAGACTGGCGCGCTCGTTTTCAGGTACTTTATTGTGCTCCGTCCTGGGCCGGGGGGGGGGACTCAACTTGTGCAGCAAATGTTTGACAGGTGATGAAAGCCGTGAACAAGTGCCATTCTGGAACTGAAGTGTCAGGATTTCAAAGGCACCTGTGGAGAAACGAGACAAATTCAAGAGTCCAGCCGGGGTCACGAATGTACTGTGTGATTGTGTTGTGCCTCTTCTCAGGTTGCTGCCAAGTTGGGCTTCATCACCTTATGGATGACACGACGGCGTGCTTGTTTTCAGGTACCCGGTACTTTATTGCGGTCCGTCCTGGGCCTGAAAACAAAAACCGACATTTTTTATTCCCTCTGCATGGTTCTTAGCCAATCTGCACTATGCCGATCCTGTAGCGCAGGGGTAAGGAACTCCGGGTCTTTGAGAGCCATATCCTGCCTGTTTTTCTATGCCTCCCTACTGCAACACACCTGATTCAAATTATCAGCAAGCCCTGTCGAGGCTTGAAACAATCAGGTGTGTTGAGTAGGAAGGGTTCAAAAACAGGCAGGATATGATTCCCTTCCCCTGGGGTAGCGAGTCGCTTCGTTGGACCGATTGCGCCATCGTGACGGCCACCTGCAACCACCAAAAGAACATCCAAGTGGACAGAGCTCCTCCAATATTTGAAGATTCACGGCAGTGTGGAAACTTGATGGCAAAGGATGAGATTGAACTGGAAAAAGTGCTCGAGGAGCCGCTGGGTCAAGTCCCTGTAAGTCTCATGAGTGCCCGTTCTGCAGTACAGCAAAAAACAGTCATCCTGGAGTCTGCCAAGCCAAAAAAGCTTCCCTTCTGACACCTCTCATCTCAGTCCATGTCCATCTGCTTTTTGAAGTCACACCTGAGGAGGAGACTTTTTTTTAAAGCTAATCAGTAGCTTTATTAGCACATTAACATTGAAGACCTTCTGCAATTTTTTTGTCCGACGAACCCAACAGGTGCAGAATTATCTTTGTGGCGCGGTCGTCCCGGAAGCCAGCCCTGAACACAAAAATGTTCTTTTCCAGCTGTAGCCGACATCAGCATCAAGTACTTTAACAGCTTGGGGGCCGTTTGCCAGAAGTGCTCTGGCGCCGTCTAGTGGACATGAGTGAGCATGAGAAAAACCTGCAGCGCATCGAAATTTTTAAATGCCGGCTTGGTGCATCTTGGTCCCTCGCTGAAACAGGCCATCTTTACTGCAGACAAGAAAAAGTTTGAAAAATATTTGAGTGACTTCAGGCGTCCTTACCCGACTCGGGTCTCAAACAAGGCACTGTACATGCTATTAGAGTATAACATGTTCAACTGATACACGTATGCAAGTGTGTGTGTTTGTCTCACCAGTGACGAGGAGCGTTGGGCACCTCGGCGACGGCCTGAAAGACAAGGCAAGAATATCGTTAGCTTTGCTTATTGCCCAAAATGACGCAGAGGAACTCAGCCATTTTGGGGTCCACTTCGTGACATGCAGGCCTGCGGACACAAATGAGACAATCAGGTAAAGTTGCGCCATTTGCTTTCAATTACCAATATTCTGTACGTTAACCTTGAATCTGCCGTTTCAGGTCGGTTTGAATGAGAGCCTGCGGAGAGAAAGAGGACAATTAGCACGCATGTATATGCAAATGCCGTCGACTGTGTTTCATTAAGATGCTGCAAAGCGTTGGCGATTTACCTCCTCTTGTTCACGCGCTGGGTTGGAATTTGAGAGCTGGGAAGAAAGTCTGCCATTAATTATTGCTCACGTCAAATAAAAGTGCATTTTTCTCTCAAGATTGCAGTTGGCGTTCATCGTTCAGCACGGAGCAAACATTTTAGTCTAGTTTCCTTACCGGGTGTTAGGCACGCCAAAAGCAACACCCGTCGGGGTGCAAAGCTACCAAAAAGCAGTCGATTGAAGAGGCGAATAAAGGATTTTCAGCAGACGGCCGGGCTCCTCTCGTCTTCCTTGGCAAGAAGTTTCGGACGGTCTTTGTGGGAACTCGGCAGGCGGCTTCGGTCGACGTGCTGCTGTCAGTTTAGCGGCGCAAGAAAGAGGCCCATGAGCGTCGCCTTTTATACATTTCCGGTGTTGACGTCATCTCCCAAAAATAAAATGATTTTATAAAAAGCGGCGTGGAGAAAGAAGTTTCTTCACGACCGTTCGTGTGAGCCGGTCATTTTAAACGGGGAGAGAAAATAAATTTCAAACTCTGAAAGGTAGGACTGTGTTGGGATCGAACATGAGCCAGCAAAGCCAGAATCTGATTCTTTAACCACTCGACTACTGATATCATGCAGGCTATCGTAATTTTGTGGTCGTATTTACCATCATCGGCGGTTTTCTATTAGGAACAATTAGATCTATTTGAGTTCCCAAAGGCGCTGTGACGTAAGCTGTCGTCTAGTCGAGTGGTTAAAGACCAGACGTGTCATTCAGATGGTCAATAGTTCGAGTCTCCCTTTCAGCTCCACTTGGAGCTTCTCCATTTCTTGCCAATTCGGATGGAATAGAGTGGGATTCGAACCAGGGCCGTCCGTGCCGCACGCGAAGTTTTAACCATTCGGCTATATGGCCGGAAAAATCGCAAAAAATTAAATGTATTGGAGTGTAAGTGAGAATCCAGGTACCGTACATTAACTCCCTCACTCTAGCTCAATGACTGATGACCACCTCCAGCCTGCTTCATGGACTTAACATTTATTTCATTGTAAGCAGATGACGATTCAAATTCACCAGCACACCAGGTTGAGATGTGGGGCTTATTGTCTCTTTTGAGTTTGTTCTTCCAGGCTTCATTTTGCTACCAGAGGGCAGGATTCAGCCAATGTGGCTATTTGATATCACCGCGACACATGAAAAGAGACGAAGGTTCAACTTTGCACTTCAACTTTATTCAGCAAAAAAATAAGAATGCAATGCTGCAGTACTCCTCCAATGACAGAAACTTGATGAATGTGGATGGAGGCTTGCTGTGGGGTCAACGCAACACAACACAATTCATCCCGCATCTTCTGTCTTTCGAGAAGGTCTCACGACAGACCAGACCTCAGGAACTGCTCACCTTTAAGTTACACCAGGCAACCTGGAGGGGGCAAAAACAGACTTCACTCAAGAACTTGGAATTTGGGAAGACCATTATGTGTTTCGAACTTCTGTCTTCCAGACTATAATTTAGATGCTAATCCCCCCAACCTTCCATGATTGGTTCATTAAAATGTATCCATTTATTTTGACTGTTCTCATCTGATTCCAATCCCTTTCTTAAAGATTTATAAGAAATTTGACCATCACACAACATTTCAGGGGGCCATTTTATTAACAGCACATGCACGAGTGAGGACTAGATAAGCAATGTGATGTCACAAGAAGGCAAATACAAAATCAAGGCAGCTAAGTCCAAACATGTTCCATGTTCATGGCACACAATTTATACCAACCCGCCATCATCCGGAGTTAAGTACACTCACTCACTCACTCACTCACTCACTCACTCACTCACTCACTCACTCACTCACTCACTCACTCACTCACTCACACACAGTCACACTAGTTGTGGATTTGAGGTGGGATTCTAACACTGTCTCAACACACGCTAAAAGTAAACATTGCTTATCCAGTGTGGAGCCGGTCTGGCTCTCTTTCTCATCGTCAGGGATTTCCTATCTTCCACATATTTTCGCACACGTCATGGAGTCGTATCAAACATGATATGCCAATATCCCAAATATTCAGACGAGATTTATTGGTCTTCCTCCACAGAGCAATGGGACGTGATACTATTGCTCATCTCTTCAGTCCAGTGGTGCAATGTTTGAATTGACGAATTTTACTGAGATGGAGCAGATATCTGCCACTGACGGAATATAGCAAACACCCTTTTGGATCGATCAGGAGGGCCCTGGGTGAACAAGACAAAAGAAGAGAGTGTCAGATGATGCGCCAAGTCATCTTGGGACACTTTAACTTGCCTGTGCTGGACTGCCAGATGCTGCGTTTGTGTTCTTCGCCGGCATGAGGAGGTCAAGGACGGCCTTCCAGCCTTGCTGATGAGGCGCTGGCACGGGCTCTGAAAGGGGCGTGGACTGGGGATCCACATTCTCCTTTCCAAAGGCCACCCAGGGACACCAGTCTCTGTGCTGAGCCAGCGGGTCAAATGCATTCTTGTGCACGACCTCGTCCTAAAAAAGCGAGCGAGTCATTTAATGCAGTTTGGGAGGGTGGGGTGGGGGTGAGGGACACTTACAGCTAATGAGAGGCACAGGCGTTTGGAAGGAAGGGACAGACTGTCGCCTTGCCCCCGGCTACGAGTCGCAAGCCTCTTTCCCTTCATCAAGGGACTTGGCGGCTCTTCAACAGGACTGGGCGAGTCTCGACTCCGGGCTCGCAAAGCTATTGGAGTGCCCTCACCCTGCAGGATGGGTCAGAAAGTGATGATTAGATACCCTGCATGAGATTATTCATTCATGGCAATTCAATGGAAACTTGCCTGGTCAGAGCGGCAAGAGTCTTGGCTCCTCAGCTTCATGCGACTCGGAGTGGACGGAGGTGTGGGTGAGGAAGGGGTTGTCTGTTCCCCCTGGCCCTCCTGCGGGGGAGGCGGGGCGGCGGGAGCGCTTGTAGGCTCTGTGCCAGCATCTCCGTTACCACCCACGACTTCCATTTGATGGAAATTCCACAGGCCCACTTTACGCATACAGTAGGAGCAGCTGAGGATGGGCAGCGTCGCGATGGGCACACCTGGGCTGATGGAACAAAAATAAATAAATTTAAATGTTTGAAAAGAATTGCTTTTGTCTCATTAACAAGCACGAGCAGCTCACTTCGCAGCCCAGCCACAGAGAGAAACGATGCACGCTGCCACTTGGACTGCAAAAGGTTCCGAGCACGCGGTTCCCTTTCTTTTTTGTTCCTCCTCGATCAGATGAAGGATAACACTAATGACATCCTCGGTCAATGACTGCAAAGGTACAAAAGACACTTAATTGAAACATCAGACATTTCCAGATCATTATTTCTTTACGAGTCTGGGCTTCCTCACCATTGATTTCAGCAGCTCAGGCTTCATCGATGGGAGCTGCTGTCCTAGCTCACATGCGCTCTGATAACGCTCGATGAAAGCGGTCAGAAGTGCTGACGGCTCCCCGGCTGTCACAATCCACAAACGCTCTGAAATGGGAAAAAGTTGTGACGAAAATGGCTCATTCAAAGGTTCTCGAAAAAGTCAAGTGTTCTCACCTGGACAAGGAAAGTCAGGCCAGGGACAAAACTTCTCATGTTTTGTTTGGAGCTGCCTGGACAGCTCTGAGATGCGGGATTCATCTAGTTGAAGGGAGGAAAGGGTCACACATGCAAGCTCTGAATTCAAGCTTGGCTTATTTATGAGCCCGCTCAGCTTACATTTGTCAAAGTCCAACGTGAGTTGGAGCGACGCGCAGAGGAAGGCTTGGCAGCTGGAGCACTTGAGCATGTCGTGGGCGATGTTGATCCAGCCGTAGCGGGCGCACATGAGAGGGGAGAGCGCGCGGGGCTTGCCGGCCCATTTCAAACAGTGCTGGGCTAAGGAATTCTGATACAATGACGACTGACATAACACATAAAACTCTAATCTTAGGACAACGAAAGGATATCGAGTATGATTCCACTCGACTGAAAAAGGCCTCTTTGTTGGTTGCCTCACAAGGAGATGGAGTGTTGCTACTGACTTCTGGGTCTTTCGAATCGCCTTGTCCACTGCCATAATAAAAACACACAATGCAATTAAAATAATTCATACATTTGTCAATACCAAACGAATGCATGCTTCGAGTATACCAAGGAGAAACGGTTCTTGTCTTCTAATCTCATTTTAGACATCAGTGACTGCCTTTATCTGTCATTGCCGACTCCCTTGTAATTTACAGTATGGTAAGGGTAGATAACATGAAGAATTTAGCAACACGGGCTTCGTGCAAGAGGAGGGGGAGGAGATAATGCGTGCACAAAATGTGAGACAGATGACAGACAGCCCAAAAGCTCTCATATCTGAGAAACGCCTCTCTTCGTGCTCCTTACTGTATTCCAAAGCTGCCATGCTTCCAAGTTAGCTAGGAAGATTAGCCAAAATGCTGCACAACTAAGTCTTAAAATCCGGATCAAAGTTGCTTTTTTAACCCACCAGTGGGTGCCCGTGTCATCTGCCGAGACCCCCTCGTTGAGCAGCTCGCGAATTTTCTCCGGAGACGTGAGGGGAGATGTGTTTTGACTCGAGTTGCCGTGGCGATCACCACGACTGCTACCAAGAGCCGCCATGTTGGGCTTCTTCGTCTTCTTCTTATATTACTGGCGTTTGGCAAGCAGCTTTTAGGCGCATTAGCGCCCCCATGCAACACTGATGTGAAGATGAATTAATTTGAAAACGAGGAAGGTGGTAAGGACATTTGTAAACAAACATTTGACCCAAGCAGTTATACGCATTAAGAAAACAAGACTTTAATGTTGATTTGAGCATTTCTCGTTTAATATGTTTCATGTCAGTTGGGGGAAAAAAATGCGAGTCAGAAATTGCTCCAAAAGGGACGCGGAAGAGCGGTCGTTTCTTTGCGTGCTCGTGGGCCAAAAGTGGCACTCATAAATGGCAAGCACATAAGTGGCAAGCCAGTCGTTCTTTTGACGGCGCGGAATTGTCTGAGCAATGAGGACTGAAACTTGTTCAAGTTCGGACAAGGCAAGAATAACTTGTTTTGAAGGCCATTGGCCCCGCCCACCTACAAAGACGCAACGATCCAAGAACGCGTCCGCTGATTGGCCAAGGCCCTGGCGAAAGATGAGTGTCTGCCTTCAAACCTTCTGGGGCTGCGCCGCTACCATTTACCATCATGTCCACCGAGCACTTTGGGAGCAGCTGTTTTTCCTCGGTGTGATGTTGTGGGAGAGGCCGCGCTAAAACTGGGACAAGATGACGGACGCCCACGGCGATCGCTGTCCGGACCAGTTGAATAAATTCGAGAAGCTAACCGGCAGGCCGCTGCACGGTGAGCAGACGCTCACAGATCGATCGACACAACATTAGCACGCATGCTAATTATAGCTACATCACTGCTGTCACTGGTTGTCTGACAAAGACCGCACCGACATGCATTTCACTGCTATTTATTAAAAACTTAGCCCGCCGGTCTGATTTGAGCTAAGCTAGCACCTCCATATTAACCGACGTCTTTATTTTTATTTGGTGAAAACGTTTTTTTTTTTGTAAGTTTGTTTCAAAGTGACATGACCCCATCCATCTACGTTGAGATTTATTAAGGTAGTTAACTGTTATTCCTGGAGCAAAACGTCATTTTCAAATTTCCAGGTGACAATGTACTCCTGGTCACTTCATTAGGTACACCTGATCTTGACCAGCCCCTGCCAGTGTCACTCAAAACAAAAGCATCCTGATGAATGTGCAATGCATTTCAGTCATCTTGTGCGTTCATCTCTTTCCTCCTCAGGTCGTCGTACGCCCCCAGCCCGCAGTGGACACCGCTGCGTGGCAGACGACACCAACCTCTACGTCTTCGGCGGGTACAACCCGGACTATGATGAGTCGGGCGGCTCGGAGAACGAGGACTACCCGCTGTTCCGGGAGCTGTGGAAGTACCACTTTGCCACGGGGCGATGGCAGCAGATTCAAACCGAGGGTTTCGTGCCCACAGAGTTGGCCTCCATGTCAGGTGAAACGTCTGCTCGATCCTGTATTCGAACGGGATGCTGATAAAATGCTAAGATAAAACACGTTCATCACAATTCCAAGATTTAGTCATTGTGTTAAATTAAATTTTATATTTGCGCTCTAAAAGGGGAAAAAAAAAATCAACATGTCAACATTTAGCACAGTTTCCTCACTGCAGCCGTGTTGCACGGTAACAATCTGCTGGTGTTTGGCGGCACGGGGATCCCCTTCGGGGAGAACAACGGCAATGACGTTCACGTTTGCAATGTGAAGTACAAGCGATGGTCCCTGCTTAACTGCCGCGGGAAGAAGCCCAACAGAATTTACGGACAGGTAACTTCTGACTATTTCAACCCCGACAATCTGTGAGGCGAATTGATCGAGATTGAACAGTTTGTCATCCCCGATCCAGGCGATGGTCATCATAAACGGCTTTCTCTACGTGTTTGGGGGAACAACGGGGTACATATACAGCACAGACCTGCACAGGCTGGACCTGACCACCAGAGAGTGGATCCACCTCAAGCCCAACAACCCTCGAGATGACCTACCCGAGGAACGGTACCGTTTTAAAATTTCCTCAAACAACCAACCGCGCCGCGAGTCAGCGTTAAGAAACGGACGACGCGTTGCCGTTACAGGTACAGACATGAAATAGCACAGGACGGACAGAGGATCTACATTTTGGGAGGAGGGACGTCCTGGACGTCTTACCCTCTGGACAAGGTACCTGCGGAGGAAAAAAAAAGAAGACAATAAAATCTAAGAGCTATTGATTGGATGAATTGTGTAACAGATTCACGCATACAACCTGGAGACCAATTCCTGGGAGGAGATTGCAACCAAACCACACGACCAAATAGGTTTGTGTCCTATTGGAACACGATTTTGACGAGAGACATTTTTGTATTTGAACCATGTGGGATTCTCATAGGCTTTCCCGCTCCTAGAAGATGTCACAGTTGTGTCCAAATAAGAAATGGTCAGTACTTTTCCCACAAATTACCCCGATCGATTTGAATCAAGAGACTGTCGCATGTGGCACGTTCGACTCCCCTTCTAGATGTATTTATTTGCGGCGGCTACAACGGCGAATTCATCTTGGCTGACCTGTGGAAGATCAACCTGCGCACGTTCCAGTGGAGCAGACTGCCCGCCGTGATGCCCGAGCCGGCTTACTTTCACTGCGCCGCCGTTACACCGGTGGGTATGACGCTAGACTCATCTTAAAAAAAAAAAAAAGAGAGGAAGGGAAGCGGCATAAACAGAAGCAGAAGTCACTTGTTGCTAAGCAGAATTTCTGGGTATTCCATTCTTGATAAAAGCTATACCTTTTTTTCTTTTTTTGCGGCGGGGGGTGTTCCGGACAGACGGGCTGCATGTACATCCACGGCGGTGTGGTGAACATCCACGAGAACAAGAGGACCGGATCACTCTTCAAGATTTGGCTGGCCGTGCCCAGCTTGCTGGAGCGTTGCTGGGAGAGGCTCCTTCAAGCGTTCCCCCACATCGCCAACCTGCCCAACGTGCAGCTGCTCAACCTCGGCCTCACACAGGAACTCATCGAGCGCTTGAAATGACAAGACTCGGAACGCCAACGCACACGTGCGAGGACTCTTTGCTCCTTTTGCCAAAAACTGAGATGCCTTGTTTTGCCTCATTCCACTTTTTTTTGAGGCAGGGTCGAAGGGAGGACTCAATATGATCATGCTGAAATTTACGAATTGCTTTTATGTGCCATCCTGGAGCGGACATCCCCCTTTTTTTTTTTTTTGCTTTTCATCAGCGGTTGGAAAAAATTTGCTTCTCAAATTGAAAAAAAAAACATTCAATAACGTATTAACGCTTGTACTATTTTAAAGACTGTGCAAAGGATGGACCGTGTATATTTATTGGAAGGACTTTATTTGGACACGCCATCTTGCATCGATTTTTAGTTTTTAAAAGTGATATGTCTTTCTTTTGATCATTTGTTGACTGTCACGTTATGTAACTGTCATCCAAAAATGTCTCTTTCTCTGCAAGACAACTGTTATTGAACGATGTTCATTTTTTGGCCATAATCATGTCCCCCGAGAGAGGGACTTAAAAAAAAAATGCATTGGTCACGACGGGGAATTTAAAAAGTCACGTCACTGTGAATTTGGTGCTCTCTCATTTTTAAAAAGCTTTTCCGTGAATAAAGTTGAACGCCCTCTCTGACCTTTTGAAGTTTGTGTTAATTTGAGGGGAGGCGGGTTGAGAATTTCTTGGCTCGGCTAAATCAATCGACAAGTACTGCACGAGGAAGAATAAATTGAATTTATTGATAATATTTTTTTTACAAAGAAGCGAGAATAAATATCGACGTAGAAATGTAAAGGCAATATGCTTTCAAAATTACAAATTCTTCAGTCCCTGCATGCTCACAAAAATATACTGGATTTTTTTTTTTTTTTTTAACTTAACAAGAGCGTGGCGACGGAGCAAAGAAATAAAGAGCCAAAAGGATGAGGTAGACCACCACCAGAGCAGTGCCTACAAAAATAAAAACACGTTTTAATATTCCTTCATAAAAACTGACCCCGTCCTCCCCCAAAATAAAAAAAATAAATTGGACTCACCCTGAAAGTAGTCACACTTCCCATCCATGAAGATATAGTTGACCAGAATGACACTGAAGATGCTTGCCCATAGATGGATGTCACTGAAGAGCAACGTAAATCCCACATCCTGTCCACAAATCGCCAACGCATTAAAAGCACGACTGCGAACGACAGAACTCGTCACGGATATCGTCAAAGAGGGAATTTTAACTTACGTAGAACGCGTTGAATAGGATAAGTAGCGGGATCTGAATCATGCAAACCTGCACGGCAATGCAGCTGCCCACTTCCAGACTGGAACACACACACAAAAAAAAAGAAAAGTATGAAGCATGTTTATGGAACTTGTTATGCGTGTGACGAGCGAAATACCTCAAACTGATGTTATTCTGCAGCGCAAACTGGATCCCGTTGACGATTTCGGGAAGCTCGGGAACCATCGCCAACACTGTGACGCCGATGAAGTACTGAAGGCGGCACCAAAGAAGGTCAAGATGTGAAACAAAAAGGTAGATATTTTTTTTAGCACCTGGGAGATGGAGGAGTTAGTCAGCATAGGCTCGATGTTGTTGGTGCCGAGATCGGCGCAGCAGGCCATCAGCGCCGTGGCCGCGACGAGCACGGCGAGTGCCCTCCAGCGCGACCAATGGACCACATGGTGACCTGCGTGACGCATGGACGCTGTGATCCGCGGCCTCACTTAGCCACGTTTCGCCTCACTTGCTTTTAAATTTGCATGCTTTTTTTTTGCGACCCACATGCATAAACAAGGATAAAAAAAAAAACAAACCCACGCACCTGTGACAACGTGGCTGGGGGGGACAACGCTGGCATTAATGCACGAGTTGACGGCGAAGAGCGGGCCAGCGTCGCCCTCGCGGGGGAAGGCGGCGGCGGTGGTGGCGGCCCCCGCGTCGACAGCGTACTGACCCTGGGCGGGGCCGCCTTGGCCGTCGCTGATATGGATGTCGTAGATATGCGAGTGGGTTTTCAGCGTGAAGACCAGGCCGATGAGGTAGGCGGCGGGCAGCAGCACGGAGATGGTGTACACCAGGGGCCTGGTGTCATATTGACATTCATCATCGTGTGTTAGTTCCAACCACAGTTTCACGTGCACACACACACACACACACACAAAAATAATAATAAAAAAAAGTCAATTATTTCGATACGTCCAGGTCCTGAGGATACCAGCAGCCCCAAACAATATAGCACTTTACAATGCCCCAAGTTGGGATGACGTTTTAATCAGCTCAATTTCAATTTCCACAATATTTTGTTACTACCTGTGCGGAACCAATATTTTGTGGACAGAAATAACAGGCATTATTGTTTGATGTTTTAGTTATTGTAGATTTGTCAGTCGTGATGTTAGCCTAGCATGTGTCAGAGATTCCAGTCAGCAATAGCTCCAATCTTGTCACATTGATTGGACCTTCATTTTCTTCGTCTTATTGTCATGACTTCGGTAAATGTCGGACAATATTTTCCGACCTATTTATGCAAAAACTAGGTCATCCCAAAGCTTTCACATTCTACTCCTTCCAACTGCAGCATGTCGACTTACTCTATATGCATCATAACCAACTGGGAGTCACTTTTACTCTGCAACAAAAGATGAAAAAGTAAGACGGCGAATTTTTGAAGAAGCATTCGGTTGAAGAATCACAGGCGGCCGACCATGTCGTAGTGACAGTCTTTGCACACGAAGTGCACGCTGGCATTGCCGGGAATGTTGGAGCAGCTCTCGCACATCAGGCTGCCGAAGGTCTTGGAGAAGAGGGTGGGAGCAAAAACACCTGAGGGATTAAAAAAAGAAAAAAAAATAAAGCTGCTTTTGCCCTTCACAGAAAAGAAATGTACAACATGGTGATTTTCGATACAAACCTCCTACGGATATGAAGAGCAAAGCCGAGCTCACGCCGGCCGAGCGGCTGTTAAATCTCTGCTCCCGGTGTTTAATGCCACCAATGATCATGCAGATGCCCTGTGTGGGTGACATTATACCTTCATTCACATGACCACGAGACGACAATCACAGTCCGGACGGAACGCCCACGGGTATGAAGAGGATGCAGCCCAGCAGCGTGCCGGTGAGGGCGGCCTTGACGACCTCCTCGTAGCACTTGGAGGCGGCCCGGTGGCCCCGCAGGAGCGCCGTGATGTAGAAGGTCATCTCGGTGATGGAGCCGAACGTGGCGTTCACCACCGCGCCCACGGCGAAGTTGCTCTGAGCCGAAATGCTGCAGCAAAAAAAAAAAAAAAAAAAAAAACACGCCACGCACAAAAACATTCGGTTGGATTTTGGGGAATATAAATCTGTTCGGCTCAAAAATACGTTGATGCAATGTACGCTTTGTTACCTGGCGATGCCCATTCCGATGTAGTATGACAGCGGGATGATGGACGCGATGGCCGTGGCGAATTTGGTCTCCGAACTGAAGTATTTATGGTTCTGGTCAGTGTATCCGATAATCAATGTGATTATCACCAAGGGGAGGAGATCTGTATGAGAACGTCAGGAGCATAAAAACCAACCCACAGAATTTTAATAAGACCCTTCCCAAAAGGATACTTAGTGCAAAGATGTTGATCCCTTGCACGGTGTATTTGTAGTAATAGACGTTGACAGCACGGTAGCAGCATAGGATGACTCTCGCTTCGCACCGATGCGTCTGGAAAAATCACAGCGTGACAATCGTACCGACAATCGGGAATTTCCCGCTTCACCTTTTCCAGAGCGTGTACGTGTACATCCTCGGGCGCCATGAGGAGGATGATGGCGAGCGTGCGGGTGTTCATCTTGGAGACGGGGATGGTGAACACCAGCAGCCAGGAGATGACGCAGGCTAGCGCGTGCACCGCCGCCAGGACGGGATAGCCGAGGAGCAGCCACACGTAGGTGTTGGCGCGACACTGAAATTCAATCAGAATTGATGATTACAATGATACCAACACAAAATGTGGATTACTTTTGTCCAGGTGGGCTCGCCACCCTCATGTTTCCTATTGCTGTATCTGTGACTTTGAATGCGTGTGGCTTTATAAGGCACCGGTGAGTGACATGGGCGCCAAAGAATGAGAATGTATTTGGTGATGTAGTTAGCCAGTGAATGCGTAAAATGTAAATCGTCCGTCTGTGTCCTCACCCAGTGTTTCGACCCGGTCCGAACGGTTACTTCTGGCAAAGGCAACTCAACGGGTAAAGGGGACGACATCAGAAGAGGCCGCGAGTCCTTTCCCATGACCGCGTCCTTGCCGTCCTCGGAGTCCCTCTCTTCGGGAATGACCTCGCACATCGGCGGCTTCATCGTGGATCTTTTTGTCAAGTCAGCAGCCTGAGATTAGGAAAACACGCCTGATGCGGATCGTGGCACATCAACACCTGTGGAAATTTAGAGATACTTGACAGCATTTTACCTTTTCCACCGATTTCCCAAAAGGCCAAATAAAGTACCAGGCCAACTTTAGGCACAGTTTTCCTTCAAAAAAATAAATAAATAATTTACAGACATGATGAATGCTTCTCAAATATACAACTTGCTGCCCGGAATAGACAATACCAACCATAAGGGGCAGCGATTATTGTCAGAAACATCACAGGACAAATGACGACGTAGGTTAAAGAAATCCACCAGCCGAATAAAATCACATAAACAATGTTCCCCAAGGTCACCACAGAACCTGAAATATAACAAAGGACAGCTTGTCTGTTTTTTGGTGTTGTTTTTTTGCCGCTAAAGCTCTTAAGTTGAATTGCATCAGATTTTGGTGAATAAATTCAAAGGACCTTCTCGAGGCTTGACGATGCTGAGGTCCGAGTAGAGCTCTTTGACCACATCTGATCGGTCCTCGATGGGCCTCTCTGTGACATTACCTTTCCATTTTCGGAAGCCAAACTACAAAATAAGAAAAATAAATTTCCTTTTTTTAAATTGTATTTTTTTAAGAAAGGGTGCCTTTAAAATACGACGGTGACACAAAGAGCCGCTTACCTTGTAGTTGTTGGCTTCCCTGTGCGCCTCCACCTCATTCTCAGCCCTGATGGTGGTTTTCAAGGTGCTTTCATGCCAACCTTCCTCGCCGTAGCACGACGGCGTGGAGCGTGCCGAGTTGCCGCGTGCTCCTGTGCGAGCTGCATAAATTAAAAAAAACAAAAACAAAAAAAACCTGATGTCAACATTTGTCCCGACGTCAACGTGATTGCGCGGCCTACGTCACCTCTGTGCACGGGTAGGAAACACTTGGGCGTGTAGTGGCAGAAATGGTTGGAGGACGAGTCGGGAGAGGGGGTCTCGGCGGCGTTGACGACGACCTCCGGGTGCTGCGGCCCGACGCAGAGGCACTCGCTTTGGGACGGTATCCGTGGAAACGGGCCATTTGGCTCCGGATCGTAGTTCTCTGGACCGAGGGGAGGAAATATGAAATGCCGAAAAGGTCACCAAGGGGTGTGGGTATCATCCAAACGGGTGTGACTAACAGCAACCTCCTGAGAGTCATGCATGACACACAAACACACACATCATACACACACTTCGGCACTACGACTGATCCCATTATGAATGCATTGTTGCAACGCATGCAAACAAATCAAATTGCTATGTGCCAAAAAGGGGAGAATATGAAGACATCACTCTGACATTTAAAACACAAAACTGACAATTGTTTCTTGCCCCCTTCAAAAACAAAGGCAATGACAACAACTCGGTTATCTGTCAATCACGTTAAACTTCGAGGGCTTCTCAACACTACATTCATGTTTGTGATATTTAAATACAAATAAATATGCCAAATAAAATATGGCACGGTATTTTAAAGTTTAAATAGATTACATTTAGTTCTTATTCCGGTCCAGGTTTGATTCCACACCTGACTTTGATTAAACACAAACGGAACCATGAGGTCACCCACTTAAAAAAATAAAAAGCTTAATTATAAATCCCCTGATGGCATTATTAAATATGTTGGGAATGCTTGGAGCAAAGTAAAAAATAAAAAATAAAACATTAAAAGCTCACCCGTGGAGTCCATCGTGGCTCTCCTCCTCAGGCTCTCCTGGTCGCCTGCTGTTGCAAAAGACACAAGCGTGGATTTCGTGAGGGACATGTCCACCTTTAGCCGGCTGTCATCGGTCTTCCTTTCTCTTTTTTCCTCCTTCGATTTCCAAACTGTGCGGCCGTTTCTTCCCTGACCACAACACGCTGTTTTTCGCGACGAAAAGAAGCAAACAAATCGTGGGGAGGAAGAGGAGGAGGCGATGCTACCGAAGAAAATGTTGCAAAATAAATCAAGTAAAAATATCTTCAATCGCCCCGTTTTTCTTTCTTACCCGCTTGTGTAGTTTGGTCGTACTCTTGTTTGTTCTGAAAAAAAAAATCATAAGAAAATAGGCATACATTTGAGTCATGAAAGAAATTAAAAATGCTTTTTTTTCTCAAATATTTTTTGTGCCTTGTAAGAAGAAAAACTATATAAAAGATAAGTGTTACATTCGAAAAAAAAATTTCAAAAACCATTTTAAAAAACGTCGTTTTTATTTAACTTTGGCCACGCCCACCCAGGGATAATTCACCGTCATCACTTTAAACTGTCATGTACGAACAGTATAATTATTTATTTGTGTCTACAATGTTTTGAAAGGAGTTTAAACTACAGAATAAAATCACTTAAGAGTGCTGGCAATTCGGCCAAGAGTGTCGGGTTACATTTATTTACACGTAAAAACAGATACTGTACAGCTATCATAAAAGGGACATTTTTTTTGTTAAACAGTCGCGAGGCAACATGTACAAATACATAAAAATAACAGCTGTTAAATCTTTTCAAAGCACACAAAAACAGAGCTTGGTGCTTTTAAAGGGTCAGAAAATACCAATAAAAATGACGTTTCTTTTTTGGGGGGTGGGGACTGATTTTACGTTAAATTCAGTTTCAGAAACTAGCAGAGCTAACTAATATAAATATAAACATCTCAAAGGAATAGAGAATTCACACATTTGTTTGTAAAACAGGGAAATATGACTTCAAACAACATTTTGACAACAGCGTACAATCTCTTTGCGCATCCCCTTGTTTTTCTTTTGAAAAATCTAACCGTTTTATATATACGTAGAAATCTGTACAAACAATACCCTTTGTGTGACATCTATGAACATCTTACATACACGCTCACAAAGAGAGACACAGTGAAAAAAAGAATGAAAGTACGTGGATTTTCTGTTCATATTCAAGAAATAGTCAAAGAAATTGAAACATTGCTCTCAGCTTCATGTGATTTTTTAAAAATCATGTTGCTAATTGAAAGAATATAAAAAACAAACCCACAACATTTGAATCTTTATAAGACACTAGTGTATTATTTCCTTCTATTATTACGTGTACACTATTGTAAAAAGCACCATAGATTAAAGTTCGTACATAAAAATTTGCAGAATTTACTGGCTAAAAAGTGAGTGTGGAGAGGGTCAACATGTACAGAAAACAGAGTCAGTCTTTCAAAATAGTTTCGCCTACTTTAATGGTAACCTGCCATGAAGACGCGATGATGCTGTTCTTTTTTTCAGATTAATCTACATAGTCTATTCCTTGAAGCTATTTTATAGCTGCCTCATTTGTGTTCCATCATAAAGTTGCCAAGGAAGTTGTATCGGACTTAGCAGTACAAAAATATCTATATATGTAAATATTTTTTTTTGTTATCCCTTTCCTTACAAAGAAAAAAAAGGTGTAAAAAATAAACATAGGTTTACTTAAGTTTCGAAAGTATCCAGCACTTTTTTCCTTTAGCTTGCTGTCAGTGCAATTTAGAAGTCTGAGTCAGCGTCCATAAGCTCCGCCTCCATCAAGTTAGTCCTCGAGTGGATGGGGCCGTAAGCGACCCGCCGGCCAGCGGGCACCCTGGCCACATGCGCCATCCTCTCTGACAGCCCCTCATGGGCATAGAAGGAGGTGCCGGGTGGGCAGCGCGGGGCAAGACCAAGGTCCTCCGGGCGATCCGAGAAAACGCCGCGGCCGGAGCTGCTCCGAGCGCTCAGATAGGGCGGCAAGCGGCACCGCTCGCCACCAGGCGAGGGCGGAAAATCGGGATAGGAACCCGGCAGGACGTCATCCTCCAGCATCTGCTGTCGCCTCTGCTGCTCCCGCAGGTTGGCCACCAGGCTCGGGTGGGAGGGCAGTTTGGGGAGGCGGGGCACCGAGCTACGACCAAACTCCCGCTGGGGATAAGCCTGGTGGTCCACTGGTGCCGTTGCCGCCTCCTCTGCTGGTCCGTGCAGCTCCTTCCTCCTTTTCTTCTTCTTCTTCTTTCGCTTTATCATCTCCGGGGAGATTTCAGCCTCCACCATCCACAACCTGTTCCTCTCCTCGGGGGGTGGAACTATGGAAGAAACCCAAAATACGTCAGCTGGGAACAGTGGTGGGATGTAACAAAGTACAAATACTTCAAGCCCTGAGAAGTGAACTCAGTGATTTGCTAGCTAGCGATGCCTACACCTAAAGGTATATCTTCCTTTTGGATAGTCCACCGGTGTGGCCGCTTCAGAACGACTCATCGTTGGCCATGAGTGCACGCACCACACCGAGAGAAAAGCGTAAATGGACCGCTGCTTTGGGCTGGTGTGGCTGCTTTAGAGCGCCTTGTTGTTGCTATGACATTGCGTTGTTGTTGTTATTGTGTCAAGTTATCTAAACAATCAAACAGCGCCTTAAATTCTCACCCGGCGTTCCTGTCGGAGTGACCGAGATGTCCTGAGGCAAGATGGCGCCTCGCCGGGCCACCATCTTGGTCACGTGCTGCGCCCAAGCCGACGACATGTCATTGGACGGCTCGTTGATGTCGAAGTTGATCCCGGCTAGAGGAATGACAACGCATACGTTTTCCAAGATTGGACGTCTGGATATTTTCTCAGGACCGGATCAGGTCCTTACCGACAGGTCCGTCATGTGACAAGGTGTGCATGCTGAAAGACAGCTCCTTCTCTGGGTCCTTGTGCAGCTCCTTCCGCATGGCGAAGGCCTTGGCGATCATCTTGCTCTTCTTGAGCCTCTTGGGTTCGTTGTCGCTGCGCCCAATGATCCTGCAGGCGGGAACAAATAAACGTGATTCGGTACTCTGAACGAAGACGAGTGAGATCTTAGCGTCATGTGCTTACTTGCACCAGGTGCGCTTCCAGATCAGGATGGTAGCCTTGGTCCACACCCACGTGCTCATGGCGATGCCGGTGCCGAACATGGAGAACAGATTGATTTTTTCCACCATCAAACTGGGTCGGTTCTTAATGGTGCACTCTGGGATCGGCTTGTTGGTCTGGGAGGCGATGGTGACGTTGGCCTCGCATCTGTCAGTTATATCAAAGCACCTGTTATGATCTGTAACCGTGTTGTACGGAAGGAGCAAAGTCTTTTTTGAGGTGGTAACAGAACATATAATGGGACAAGGTGAGGGAAAAACTAAATAAACAACAAAAAACATACAGCACGTATTCCCTGAAGCTCCTCTCCCATTCGGCCTGGTTGAAGAAGTCATAGAAATGGCAGCCAAATGTGATGAAAACAAAGCCGAAAGCTAAGAAGCCAAATATGCCTGAGAAGAATTTTTTAAAAAAGACAAAGATTTGGTTTTAGATTGTTTGCATTCCTCCACACGTGTTCATTCGGAGCATACCAAGTCTCAGCATTGTCTCGTTGATTTTGCTGGCTGCTTTCTCGCTCAGGAGACCCGGGTGGTTACTTTTGATGGAGAACAAGGTCATGACGCCTACAAGGAACAAAAGCCGTTCAGCCTGAACCCGATTATTTGAATTGAGAGGCGGGACAACGGCGGGACTTACCTCGAATGAGAAAGTAGCCGCCGACCACTAGCACCACGCCGATGGGCGCCAGCACAAAACCGGCGCGGTATCTGTAGTTCTTGTAGCCGACAAAGCAGATCCCGCTCACTGAATCACCATCCACCTCAGAGTTCGAATGGAAATAGAAAATAAATCATTTTGACATCGCTACTTTGTAAACAAAAAATATGAACGTCCTTGACGTACCTCCGCGATGGCCAAGATGGCGACGGTGAGGACGAAGGGGATGGACCACGTGACCATGTGGAAGTAGGAGGTGCGCCCGGTGAGCGGCTGCTGGGTGGTGCCGAGCGCCTTGAAGGACGTGTGCCAGGCGTACGTCAGCATCACGAACCAAATCACTCCCGACATGAGCGAGTAGTACACGATGATGAAGATGGTCACGCAGGATAAGGTCTCAGACGAACTGCGGGCAAAACAAAACGTTTCTTTCTGGCACGTTCATGGTGGACTTTCGGCGGGGGAACTTACGAGGGCTCCCCGAGTCTCATGGTGTTGTCGCTCTTGCACACGATCTCGTCACGGGCGCCGTCCAGGAACTGCGCCAGCCATCCGATGCTGCCCACGAAGAAGCAGGCGTTGATGTAGAAGAGGATGACGGCCGGGTAGCGGTTGGAGTTCTTCCAGTCGGCCAGAAACGTGGCCTGGCGACAAACAAGGGTCAATCTTAGGGCCCTTGACATTCAGCTTGGTAATGCCCGATTGAGATACTCTGGAGCAATGAATTGAAAAGAGAAGGCGCACCAAGGTGAAGAAGGTGCAGAGGAGGGTGATCGTGCCAAAGTAGGCGATGTAGGCGTGCATGTCGTCGTGCTCCTCCTTGGTGAACAGCGGGTTGTCGCACTGGATGCCACAGCCTTCCACGTCCTTGTACCAGCTCGACTGGATGTCCGTCTTCACCAGCGGCGCCTCGCACTGGCCCGACGTGTTGAACTTCAGCTTCTGCACCTCGTTCTGCGACACAAAGACGATCCTTAAAAGCGGGATCCGGATGACAAAAACCAAGGACTCGTCATCCCTCGGCTTACCGAGCAGCCCACTGGGAATTTCTCGCATTTGAGGAAGTTGGGCCATCCGCGCTCCTGGTCCACGATGCTGCAAGGGCGACGCGTGGCCAGACACAAACTCTGACTTGGTAGCTCCACTCGGCCGTTTTCACACTTGGGCATGTAGACGGCGCACAGCAGAGGCTGGATGACGGACCAGCAGCGAGGAGCATTCCGCAGACCTGGGAAATGACATCACAACATCTTATACTGTCCTGTGCTGGTACTACAATTATGAACAACATTCAAATACAGTGAACTGTACTTAGGCAGTGACTCTTTCGGTGAAAGCACACAACTAAAATGAAACAATTTCATGCAATCGTTACTTTTCTCTCGTCACATGCACACATCGGCCGGCAGGGGGAGGCACTGCCTCGCTTGCCTACCCTGCGATGATGTGGTGGCATTTCTGCCGTTTCTCTTGATAAAACACGTGAGAATCTATTCAGAGATGACTTATGGTTGTGATTAGTGTCGTTGCAACTCACCAGACCACATGGTCAGCTTCTCGAAAGCCTCCTCCTGGGAATCGGAGTCTTCTGCCAGCACCAGGGACGTGTGCGTGTACGGCAGAGGAGAGCCCAGGCATGTGTTGTATTTGAGCGCCTCGCACGTCGTCATCGTCTTGCATTTGTCCTCGAATATGGTCGCGTTGTGGGGCAGCTGCACGGCGAGGCTGTAGCCAGCCAACACGAACAGCATCCCGGACAAGCCAACAAAGGCGCTCCAAACTTGGGAGGACATCTTGGGAACGAGAGGAGGAGGCGAGGGGGTGGGGGGTGCGAGCACGGACGGCGGAGAGACTAAATCTTGCAAAAACAAATGACGATCAAGTTGAATCGGGTTGCTTTAATAGTGAGGTTGTTGTCAAGGCTCAAAAGCCATGTTTTTTTTGTTTCCAGTTCCAATTCTTTGATGAAAGATCCCCAAAATGTGAGCACAAGTTTAAGGACGATCCAAAGTTTTTCCTCCACGAAACCTTCCGTTCTTTTCCCCCTTTGGTTCGTCTTCAAATTCCATCGTTAATAAAAATTCCATAACGTGTTCAAAATGATCCAAATCGACAATGTGACGACACAGAAAGTGAGTGGTTGGGGGTTTATTCAGTGGGAAAATGTTGAGAAAGTTGCGTCTTCGCCCTCCCCCCCACATCCCAAAAATCTGAAAAAGTGTAACTGGAGCTCCAACTGCCAGTGCGCATGCGCCAACCCCTTCTTCCCCCCTGCACTGTACCCCCCCCTTTCCATCCCCCCTCCTTTTCCTCATCCCCTCTTCTTTTTTAAGTGAAATTACCAATGCGTCTATTTATCTGCTCATTCCAAGCGTGCGAATGTTGTCCTTTTGTTTCACCGAGACTTCCTCACTCAATTTTCCAACTTGGCTGGGGAATTTTCACGTAGCAACAGCACCACAAATCCCACCTCCCATCCCCCCATCTGCTCACAGGGAGGAAAAAAAGTGCCTCATGGCAGTGATATCACACATAGACAATATCATTTAATTTCTGTGTAGGTTTTTTTTTCATCTAAAATCAACCAGGAATACAAATATCCGTTTTATATATATTACATTTTATTTAGGTTGCCACTGCAAATGATTCAGTTCTTTATTTCCTTACCTGGATAAGTCAAGGCCAAATACGTAAATACATGTCAATAAAAATAATTTAAGAAACATATCCCGATTGATGAGTTGGGAGGGACAGTGTGTGTGTGTGTGTGGGGCCTCCTTACAACCTCCACCGACTCCTTAAATCAGACGCAGAAGAAAAAAAAAACAGGACCACACACAAAGTGAAACCTCGGTCATCTCTCTGGCTCTCGCGCATGCGCACAAGCATACAGATCCGCACACAAACAGTCCTTGAGTGTGGCGAAACAGCGTCGGCGTAACATGGAATTGTCATGTTTTCATCGAGTTGGGGGTGTTTTGATTGGCTCGCCGGAGCATTTGAGAGCGTTGTGTGTTTTTTTTCTACCAATCTGCGTCACTGTTGCTCTCAAGTTTGACTTTTAAAACACAACGTTTTACACAGGATATAACGACAAGGCAAGATGTCAGCACATTCGTCACCAAGTTTATTCAGTCAAGAAATGCACAGGCCTTTGCGACTTTGGACTGACTTACAGTCAAGGCATTTTTGTTGTCACGCAGCACAGCTGAACACTGAATCATCCTTAGAACGTTTCCAGGTTTGTAACACAGAGGTAACATTTAAATAAAATGTCAAAGTGAAAACGTTTCAAAACACTCATGTAACATGGAATTAAAAGCATCTTGACGAAATCACATTGGCATTGCGAAACGAGATTATTTCTGTTAAAAAAAAATCACTAAAAAATCACTTTAACGTCCCATTTTACACATATGCAGCATCATGGATGTCAACGTAACACACGTGTGCACACACTATACCCGCTAACGACCAACAGAGAATAAATTCAATGGCCAGCAGATTGTGCTGTGGTAAAAGAACATATGTCCTCTACATATACAGACGCTCCCCAGGTTACGAACGAGTTACGTTCTGGACGATTGTTCATAAGGTGAATTCGTTCGTAAGTTGCTTCAGTGCTATATTTTGTCTGGAATGTATGTTTAAGGCTTATATGTTTGACATTCATATAACGGGGAGAGAGCTTTTCGTCACGTTCTTCAGGGCTCGAGGGTTAGCTGCCCGGAGCCGTACACCTCCCCGTCCGTCCCATCGTCACACGCCCACCCCCCCACGCCTCTCCCCGCGGCCGCCTTCGAACAGTGCCGCCGCCGTCGCCTCCGCCGTCCCCCTCCGCCGTCCCCCTCCGCTCCTCGGCAATAAATGGTACCGATGGTCGAACGATTCATGTTGTATGCAATCACCATTTTCTCACCCGCATCAAGCTTCTTTATTATTGCCACTTTCATTTGAAATGAAATGGCTTGCCTCTTCTTTACACGTCCATTCCCACTAGAAGCCTTTCGCTTTTTACCAACCATATTGAATAATGGATGCACGAGATATTTAACAACTGGGCAGAGGAAGCCGGATTCGGGGTGGATGCTGGGCAAGCTCTCACAGCGCCTCACGTCGGTATTAGTGGCGGAAAGAAATACTGCAGTACCTGTACTCGGAAAAAGGCGCGCAATACAAAATCTAACTTTTTCTTTTTTTTCCGACATACCCGTGAAAATGTTCGTATGTACCGTTGTTCGTAACCCGGATGTTCGTAAGTCGGGGAGCGTCTGTAGTGAAAATAAAAGTTGGCTGAACTCCATTTTACGTTGGGCAATTCAAATAAGTATAGTGATAAGTAAAAACAGCTTGCTTTGTTGTGCTAACGAACATTGTTGCTATTAATGTCAATAATTTACATTTTAAAGTTGTTCCAACTTAAGTGACTGTTTCAGTACCCCCCATCCCAAACAAAAAACAAACAAACAAAAATCGAAAATAACGTTAAGGTCAAGAGAAGAGGTCAAAATTGTTGCCGGTGTCACATGTGTGAGGCAGGTCGCTCTTATTGGTCATCTCCACGGGTCGGCGCGATGTTTGATGTTGTAGTTCTGCAGCTCAATCTGGTCTTTAATTTGGCTGATGAGCATTTGAGAAAGCAGGATGCCCACCAACTGCAAGAGGCTGCCATTGTTATCCCACTCTTTGTGTGTGTGGGTGTGTGTGTACGCGTGTGGTGTCCCTACCTGAGGGATGGCCAGCCCCAGCGCGACACCTCCCAACAGGAAGAGGTTACTGTGGATCCAGTCCACCACCTTGTCGATGCATCCGTTGGTGTGGATGACATTGCCTGCATCAATGTATTCCACGACCTGCATGCCTTGCCCGCACATGGTGTTAATCACCTCCACCTGCGCGTGCACACACACACACACACACGCACGCACGCACGCACGCACGCACATGCACACAGAAAGTTGGTAAAAAAAACTCGATCGAAATTAAAATAAAATAAAAAAAAGTGAGGAGGAAGAGATAAAACCTTGTCTTTGGTGATGATGCAACATGAGAAAGGGACAGAGCAGCGTTCCCGGCTGGGATTGTTAGCAGTGCAGTTGAAGTACATGTTGTTGGACCAGTCAGTATAGGTCATGGCTCCACAGCAGCCAAACTGAAGGGATAGAGAGATATATGTATTTTTTTTGACTGGATCTTAAAAAACACATTTTATGATGACGTGTGAGGTAGTGACCGACTTCTTTCTGGCCAAAGTCAATGAGGTTCTGCAGGTCCGTGTCATCTCTGTAGTGCACGATGGCGTTGTTGACTATTTGGGTCACTTTGTTACGGGCCTGTGAAGAAGAAAACTTTATTGATTGAAATACAGACATAGAAAAAAACGTTTTGTGGAAATCAGTTTTTTAAAAGTACTTTTTTGGTTCATACAGCAATTTAAAAATGTTCATCACTTGAGGAAAGGGGGAGTAAGTGCTAACATAGAAATGACCAACAGAGGGCGACATTGCTAATTTTATCTCAGTGGTGCCTTTCCCTTCGTGTTTAATTTGACCACGCTTGTGACCCAAAATACAATTCACTCACATTTCAGATCCCCCAAAAAAAAACACGATAAAATGTTCGGAATGTGTTTTGTAATTTAAAAAAATAAGCACTGTCTAATAACGTACTTTATAAAAACATACAGTTGGGACAGAACACCCAAATATGGTCATTGCTCCTGAAGTAATCCGCAACAACCGGTAAAAATAAAATAAAGAAACGGTTTACCTTATCAGAAAAGATGAATCCCAGCACTCCAGCGGCTAACTGAAGCAGGAAGATGACAGTCAGACTGATGCAGAACTGCGGAAAAAAAAAGAAGAGAGTGAGCTGCTTTGCTTGACAACTTCTGTGTCCCCAAAAAGGCAACCTACAAACTGCAGCAGGCAAATGTTCTCCCGCAGTGAGCCCACACAGCCGCAGAAAGTGATGATAAACATGAGGACGCCAACCACCAGCAGCATCATGGCCGGGTCCACGGCGAGACACGCCAACGCCGTCTCTATGGGACGATTCAATCGCGGGTTGGATTTTTGTGACCCCTGTTTGGTTCATTGGGGCCGATCGCATGACAGATTTACCTGCATGCTTGACGACGCGGGCGTACACACCGATAGCGATCATGGCCATGGCGATGAGCTGTAAGTAGTCAGCAAAGAGAGGCGAGGAGAAGCTTCATGGCATAGTTTACAACTTCATTGCGCAAGAATGATGATGTGAGGAGCATGTGTTCATACATGTACAGGGAGTGGTGCCATTCACGAAAACACTTAAAAAGAACAACAGAGTTTGATTTACTGCCGCAGCCAGTACCCATCATGCGCCAAAAAAAACGAGGCCTCTTTTTATTTGTATTTATTTGGAGCCCATTCTGAATCCCCGCGATGAATGGACTGGATCCTGTTACCGTACTAATGCACCGTGACTCACTGGCGCTCTTTTGTTTGCGTGAAGAAACCTGAACAGTCGATTGTGTCAGCGCTGAGAGATTCAAACATTTTGCACTAATACAGTGCAACAGTGGCGGTTTCTGGGATGCACGCGATGAAATATAAAATTATTTTCTATCGCGTGATTGCATGACATGTCAATTGTTAGTGTTTGAGATTTTCAGAAAGTGTTTCTTTCTTTTAATTAGTCTTAGTATTAGTTTTATTATACATTTAAAAATAAATGGAGTGACACTACAATTTCCAAATGGCTGTTCGACCTTCTTTTTTTTTTAATACGGGCGTACCGTAATACTGAATAAATACATTTAAAATGAATTCCAAAAGCTTCGGAATGATATGCTCATGAAACGTAAGTTTTGAAAACACTCTATTCTACTCTACAAAGCTATTGTCAATTTCCGTGTAGTGCCGGGGGCAAGTGTAACAAACTGCACATTCTAACAGGAATCTCTTCAAGTTTTTACACATCCTCGTCTTGCCCAAGCACGACCTGTAGCGGGGGCGTTAAATCAAAATCGTATTGTATACCAGTGACGGTGTTCATTTTGTGTACACGTTTTCCGCCGATCTTAATCTATAATCCAAATCTTTTTAAAGCCAACAAACGTGAATTTGGACTTTGCTTTGTTGAGAACGGTGTAGCTGTTTCACTTTCGACGCGGTTTATTTACTTTTAGCTGCCACACTGCTGTGATCGTGTGCTGGGTTGAGCTTTTTGTGAACCAGAGACTGCACACTTCAAGTTTGAATCATTTGGCTGCTAAATTTGTTTTATAAATCGTCTGACGCGAAAAAAAACCCCAAAACGGACATTTTATATCCCCAGACACTTGATTAGGCACACAATGTAATTCTGTTAAGACACTAAAGCTTCAACACTCAGTGCGTAAATCTCGTTGTAGTTTGCTAGTTCTAATATCTCCCCAACCAACATATTTTGGAAAACAGCAGACTCACCCAAAAGAGGAAATTAAATAAGAAGAGCAGATATTTGACCACGGGGCTGACAAAGGAGAAGTCTTCATCGTAACGTCCAGGTGAGTTTCTTCCACGGCTCCCACACATGGTGTCATGCAAACATCAGATTGAGGGGTGCAAGTGCCTCCATGAAGGTGTGGAGCGTTTTTTTCGCCTCCTGGTGGGACACACACACTCTCGCGATCTCTCTCTCCCCGTTTCTCTTTCTGCCCCACACACATCTGCTGGGAAAATCTCAACCTCAGACATCGAGGAGGCGGGTCTGCAAAGTCCCGTGCATATCCCTCCTCTCACGGGTGATCATGTGACGTGTACCCTCCAAACAAACCCGTGGAAGTGTCCAAAATGGCCAAATTATTAGTTACATTTTATGTCTTGGCTATGGGTGCAACGTCTATCACAGTTGATAAATCGCAAGTGTACCTAATGAAGTGGTCTCCGACTTAAATGGATGGATAAAGTTTCTTTTGTATCCGTTCACCCATAGCCACCCTGGATGTAGTTACTCAAGTTGGCCACGGCACGGCAGTATTGAGCCATGTCAAGTATTAGGTCTCTCAACTTTGTCATTTTAAAACAATTCGTCACGACTGGAATTCCATCCATCCATCCATCTTCTACCGCTTATCCGGGGCCGGGTCGCGGGGGCAGCAGCTTTAGCAGGGAAACCCAGACTTCCCTCTCCCCGGCCACTTCTTCCAGCTCTCCCCGGGGGATCCCGAGGCGTTCCCAGGCCAGCTGCGTGACATAGTCTCTCCAGCGTGTCCTGGGTCGTCCTCGGGGTCTCCGCCCGGTGGGACATGCCCGGAACACCTCACTAGGGAGGCGCTCAGGAGGCATCCGGATCAGATGCCCAAGCCACCTCATCTGGCTCCTCTCGATGTGGAGGAGAAGCGGCTCTACTCTGAGCCCCTTCCGGATGACCGAGCTTCTCACCTTATCGGAGAAAACTAATTTTGGCCGCTTGTATCCGGGATCTCGTTCTTTCGGTCACGACCCATAGCTCGTGTCCATAGATGAGGGTCGGGACGTAGATCGACTGGTAAATTGAGAGCTTCGCCCTTTGGCTCAGCTCCTTCTTTACCACGACAGACCGATACAACATCCGCATCACAGCAGATGCTGCACCGATCCGCCTGTCGATCTCTCGCTCACTTCTGTCCTCACTCGTGAACAAGACCCCAAGATACTTAAACTCCTTCACTTGGGGCAAGATCTGCTCCCCGACCCGGAGAGGGCACTCCACCCTTTTCCGACTGAGGACCATGGTTTCAGATTTGGAGGTGCTGATCGTCATCCCAACCGCTTCACACTCGGCTGCGAAATGCTCCAGTGAGAGCTGGAGAGCCCTGCTGGAAGGAGCCAACAGTACCACATCATCTGCAAAAAGCAGAGATGCAATACTGAGGCCACCAAAACGGACCCCCTCAACGCTTCGGCTGCGCCTAGAAATTCTGTCCATAAAAGTTATGAACAGAATCGGCGACAAAGGGCAGCCTTGGCGTAGTCCCACCCTCACTGGAAACGATTCCGACTTACTGCCGGCAGTGCGAACCAAACTCTGGCATCGGTGGTATAGTGACCGAGCAGCCCGTATCAGGGAGCTCGGTACCCCATACCCACGAAGCAACCCCCACAGAACTCCCCGAGGGACACGGTCAAACGCCTTCTCCAAGTCCACAAAACACATGTAGACTGGTTGGGCGAATTCCCACGTACCCTCGAGGACCCTGCTAAGGGTGTAGAGCTGGTCCACTGTTCCACGGCCGGGACGAAAACCACACTGCTCCTCCTCAATCTGAGGCCCGACTTCCTGACGGACCCTCCTCTCCAGCACCCCTGAATAGACCTTACCAGGGAGGCTGAGGAGTGTGATCCCACGACTGGAATTGACCGTACTATTTATTATTGTGAATGACTGTAGTAGGAGCGCGTGGTGTCACAAAGAGGCAGTGTCGTTTGTACAACTCGTTAATATTAAAACAAACAAACAACACTTGCGTCTTCAACATATGATGTTTCATAACCTCGCGAGAGCATTGTGGATTCACGCGGAGCCTTGTCCTGCTTTCAAACCAATCGGAATTTTCAAATTTCGACAGAAAAGTAATTTATTCAACCTTTTCAATGTAAAACTTAATTTATAATTTCGAACGGTGGTCATTAAGTTTGTTTTGTTTGTTTAGTAATAGTGGCCCGGTAGTCCAGTGGTTAGCATGTCGGCTTCACAGTGCAGAGGTACCGGGTTCGATTCCAGCTCCGGCCTCCCTGTGTGGAGTTTGCATGTTCTCCCCGGACTTGCGTGGGTTTTCTCCGGGTGCTCCGGTTTCCTCCCACATTCCAAAAACATTCGTGGCAGGCTGATTGAGCACTCTAAATTGTCCCTAGGTATAAGTATGGGCGTGGATGGTTGTTCCGTCTCTGTGTGCCCTGCGATTGGCTGGCAACCGATTCAGGGTGTCCCCCGCCTACTGCCCGGAGACAGCTGGGATAGGCTCCAGCACCCCCCGCAACCCTGGTGAGGATCAAGCGGTTCGGAAGATGAATGAATGAATGAATGTTTAGTAATAAGGCCCATCAATGACATGTAGAAGAAACAAGGGAGCATGAGGAAGACGACTGTAGGAAATGCAATTTATTTGTAATTTTTTAATAACATCATTCCTCAGATAAAAATGCAATGTTACAGGAATATACATCAGATATTAATTTAAAACTTGCTTTCAAGGGACCATACAGTCTAAATATACTTTTTCCTTTTTTGTTTTTTATTTACTGGTAGCGTGCGTTATAAGCAAGACAGACTCTGTCACCAATGACAGACTGACGACTTACAGATACAAACTGTACACGACTTATTTACAAATAAACTTTTTTTTCCTGTTTTTTTTCAGTGTCACTTTTTTTGGAAAATAGGAGTAGAAAAAGTGATTGAATTAATATTCTGATTTATTTGTATATTCTTTCCCTTTTCTAGAGTCTAAAATGAAATGAAAGAAACAAAAACTTCGAAAAACAAGAGGTCCAAAGTGAGAGACCATGCAGCCGTTACCAAGGCGACCAAGTGACGTCGACCAATGAAAAGCCCTCACGCAACCCAGGGGGTGTGGCTTGTGTCATCCCGATATGGCCACCCGTTCGACACACTCTCACTTTGTCTGTGACAGGAAAACAAGGTGGTGTCACCTAATACAACAATGTGAATAATTGGTCTTTGAACACCTCTTTGCACAATTCCCAGCTGGAGAAGACAAAAAAACAAAACAACAACCCCTCAATAGAGTTTTAGACTCGTCAGTCCTGTCAGCAAAGTAGAGGCTCATTAAAGCTGCGCATACAAACACACACTCATTTACATGCATGCTTGCACGACTTATTGTGATCTTAAATAAAAAAAAAAAAATCAATAAACGGACTCGTATGTGTCTTGCCTCAAATTTCAAAGTTCGTTTTCAACAACGGCGAACAAATAGTGGTGGTGAGAAAGAAAGCCTCCCTTCTTGACGCCTGTTACCTTTCACCTGGAATTGACTTTGAAGATCAATCCTTTTTGCTTTGGTCACATTTGTTTAGTCCTTATGGTCTTGCACATGCACGTTCGAAACCCGCTCGTAGAAAGGAAACTTATCGGGGAATAACAGCAATTCGATTCATTGCACTGTCCGTCTCCGTCGTTCTCTTTTCATCGACGCATATAGTATGTCTCCATTTTATATCTAAAATAGAATAAAGTTGCTATGGAAACTAGCATTCTAGAATATACTTTCCCATCAAATATCTGTACACTTGCTCTTCATTCTGGGTTGAAAGTGATTGGCGGCCATTTTGAACTGGAACAAGCAATGGTTCAAAACTTCAATGAAAAAAAAAGTCCTCATAAACGTTCGCAACCCGAACATCTTCCTCAAGTGGGACGTTCCAATAAATTCATGCTGACGCTACAGTCAGTAGGTCATAAATACATTCCCGACCTCTTAATTCTGTCGCATTCGCTTGATTAGATTCATGACTCAGATATGCTGTAGAAAAATATACAATCGTCGGCCTGTGGTGAAGCGATATCAATTTAAAACCTTTTTATCATAGGTATGGGCATAATGATGCAGTGGTGCCTTGAGATACAAGTTTCATGAATAGAAATCAAACAATCGCCAAATCATCTTCTCCCTTTGAAATGAATTAAATAAGTATAACCCCCCCCTCACAAAAAACAACAACAAAATGTTCCTAATATGTTGGGGTTTTTTAAATAAGGAAAATGGCAGTACAGTAGTTAAAATTTCGACTCCTAGTGTGCTTGACTTGGCCACCGGAGGGCAGCAGAGTACAATCACACAGACGCAAACTACTGAGTGACTAATTTAATCTGCAGTAATATTCGCTGTTTTTCGCCAAAATAAAGAATATATACCCGTGAACATTGTTATATTCGTTGCTTTGTCTTACGACACCGCCACGCAGATGCTATTCATTAGCCAGTTAATAATGTTTCGCCATTATGTGTTAGCCTCGAACTAGCAGACTTAAAGGCAAAGTCACACCGTTGTTGTAAATAAATATCTGTCATCTTTGTCACGCTGCTGCTTTTTAGTGGAGTTGAGTTGCCACCAGGCAGCCCGCTCATCTCAAATTTTTGCTCACGAGTCAAAGCAAAAATAAAACTGATGACAACCCCCTTTTACGATAAACTCTATAGTTGTGTCACTCTTATCTCCAGGCACCACTGTAGATTGTGTAGAACTGTTTGAGTTGGCCTCGTCATGCGTGGAAGCAGGAGAACAGAACATTCAGAGAGGAAGAGAGAGAGAAATCTCCCTTCCTGTCAGTTAACTGAGTGATCAAGAAAATATCGCCGGATGGCCATTCCTAAACAGCGTTATCTGAAAACCCCATTGGGAAATATCAGAATCAATAAATAAGTCACTTTCTTTATAAGTAATGGCTTGAAGGATCAGCATGATTCAATATATGCTTTGGAGCGGGGCTTTAAATGAGTTTGATATTGGGAGCAGGATAAAAAAAAAAATGGTGTCCTCTTCAAGAAATGCAAAATCATGCCTTCATTGAATATCAACTGCCTTATGTACACTAACCAAGGAGTAACACACAGTCAATACGACACTGCATCTCACCTGATTTAAAGTATGGTAGGTTTTCTCTGGCATGAGGAAAAAAAATGCGCTGGGGGGAACTGCACAGAAAGTTATTGCATATCTAGCTGTTACTGGAGAGGGTTACTTGGGGTCAAGTGTGAGGAATGATCCAATGGGGGCCCTTTTGTCAAATCCAACTCAAAAAGTGAAAGTTATCCATTCGAACAAAGCTGCAAATAAGCGCAAGCTAGCAACAGAAAAAACCCACAATTGCAGATGACGCTTTCCAGCCACGTGACATCACATTCACATTAAGTTTGCATAATTCTCATGTCACAAGAGTGCTCCTGGCACACAAAGTCCTCGCAGAGCTGCGAATAGTACCGAATACTGCAGCCACCTTTGGCTAACTGCCGCTATGATAGCGACATACGGTGGTGTTTTCTTTGGGGGGCATGGGGTGGCAAATACGATCTTTGACTCCAGGTTTGAGTGGGTTTCGTCCTCGAGAGGCGACGGGGAGTCACAGCGCACGCACGAGAATCAAGACAAACTTGCGTACATCTTGCTAGCAGGCTAATAATAGTTTGGGAATTTTCATGAGAGTTAATTTTGATTTCATACTCATTTTTGGTTAGAACATTTGGTGAGTTTGAATTGGTTTCATGAGCATGTTTGGTAGTTTATAAAGCATTTTTCACTTTTATTTTGAAAGAAAAAAAAAGTGACAAGCTACAATGATGAAACTTTAAATGACGCCCTAAAATAGGGCTTGAAAATATTTCCAAATCTGTCACCTTGCTACAAACTCCGACTGACGATTGGCAAAATCCGCATGCTCCCTCACCCCAAATTAAACACTTAAAAAAAAAAAAACATGAAACTTCACTTCCTCTAAGATGTTTCACGATGGATTTAAAATTCTTGCAGCATCTTTAAACTCAGCCCTAAGAGTTAGTTTGAAGAGAAAGACGACTCGTATCAATGATAACAGTGTGTTACGGCCCTTTCACTGCATTCATGACTATTTTTTTTTCAGCACAATCATTAAGAAAAATCTGTCTACCTCAGAAGAGAACACCCCCCTCCCTAATCCGTTCCGATTAAAATGCAAAAAGTCCGAACTTTCAAACGCTTTGGAAGCATGCCCGTCTGTGGTGACCCCTTTTTGAGGCCCGTTCACACGCACGCACGTACACTTGTTTTAATGCTACCTTAAATTATTGTCTAGGCTTAAAAATCTTTTTCACTGAAGCGTACGTAGGTAAACCGCTCAAAACACGCACACACACTCGCGTCTCTCCTCTGGTGGGGGGGAGGGAATAAATAAATAAATAGATAGAATCTGTAAAAGGTGCATACTGAGAGAAAGAACCCTCGTCGTACATACACACGCGCGCAAAATGGTACGGACGCAGACACCTCAAAATAAAAGTCTACGCCCCTGCTTTGTTACTTAAAACCGCTTAAAATTCTCCTAAAAGTACATTTAGAAAGAACAGCACCCCGATTGTGCAAAAAAAAAATAAAATAAAAAAGATAAATTAGACAACATGAGGAGTAAAACAAAATGGCGGCAATACAGAATGGGGGGTCGGCCAGAGTCCTGTCCAACTCCTCGCCGAAAGAAAATGGCGGCATGGCGAAAGGAGGGAGGGAAGCAGAGGTATGAGGTGAATTTAAAAAAAAAAAAAAAAGGTTCACGCATCTCCGCTCGTCGCGTTTCCTGTTTGGGAGCAGGAAGTGACGAAAAGAAAGGAAGCCAGGTAGAGCTGAACGGGCAGTTTGTCAGCCATTTTGGCGGCTGTCGGTCCATCCCTCGGACCCCCCCCACTGGAGGGGGTGTTCCTTTGGAAGAGGAGGACACTTTTTTTTTTGTTTTGACGATACAGCGCTTCATCCCGAGTGAATCGAGGAGGAGGAGGAGCTTCCCCGTGGCATGCGCCGTCCCCGCTCGCCCAACACAAGACGAAAAGGCCAAGGGATGTTTTTTTCCTCTTCCTCTTGCCTTTGCCTCGTCACTTTGAGGACGCGAGAAAACTGTGAGGCACTTTAGAGACACGCACACTCACTCGCACACACGCAAATGTGCATACAAAGGGGGGGGAACACGCGCGCACACCGGCGCGCACTCTGGTAATATCGAGTATAGTGTGATATACTTTACTACAAACATTCAGACGTACAAAGCATTTGTGGCGCTCCGGGACGCGCCTTGCCCGCCATTGTTCGGTCGGAGCCGCTCCCTCGGGCGGAGGAGAGGTGCGTGTGTGAAGGGGGCGGGGACTAGCGCAGCCACCAATGGCGAGACGTCCAGCGGAGGCCCTACAAACTGGTCACGCACTCCATGTCCTCGTCCTCCAGCAGCCCGCTGGTCCTCTGCCGGTGGTGTCCCTCCTCCATCCCCCCGACTTCCTCCTCCTCCTCCTCCTCCTCCTCCTCTTCTTCCTGTCCCCGCACCCCCGCTAGCAGCTCCTGCCGCTCTTCTACAGAGGACGGCCCGTGGACGGAGCCTCGGTTCCCGCCGGCCTCTCCGCCGTCCTCCGCCCCTCGGTCCCTGTCCCTGTGGAGGTTGCCGTTGGGGCTGTGCTGGGAGGCGACGGGCGCGCTGGCGTCCGATGCGGCGGCGTTGCCGTTGAGGATGTTGCTGGCGGCGTGCTCCATCTCCTCGATGGTCATGTCACAGGCGTCGGCCAGCTCGGCCTTGGTGGCCTCGATGAAGGAGGGGTCCTGCGCGAACTGGCCCAAGCCTTCTGATATTAGCACCTGCAAAGGGCAAGGGTGGGGGCGAGGGTTGATTGACGGGCGGGTGAAGATGAAATAGCGAGGAGGGAGTCAGTAAGTCGGTGGTGGGGCGGGGCCACGCACACGGACACACTCACCGCCTCCACCAGACTTCCCGCGCTGCCGTGCGACGAGCTGGAGTCGTGGCCCAATAGCGAGGGCACCGTCAGCGACACCGGCCGTGCCGCTCTCTGATTGGTTGCCGGCAGGCCAGAGGCGGGGCTAGGACTGGGTACCCGACTGTTCCCATTACTGTCGGTATACCTACAAAAGACAAACGACCCCTGTCTTCAAAAGTGCGTGATCGACGACGAAGGCAGTCTGCTCCATGCACGTCGGAGGACACCTCGATGGTTTTTGGTGCACGTTTTCTTCAGTTTGCCCACCCCCTACTTTTACACTCGCCCCGAGCGTTTGGTCTTACCACGGCCCGCAATTGACCGAGGGCAAGCTGGCGTTGAGCTTTTCATGGGAGTTGGAGCCCTCCAACCTCAGGGAGGGTACCCGCTGATACGAGGCGTGGCCGCCTTGCTCTGCGGAAGGAGAAACAACTCGTCAACTCTGTCCGCCGATCATCTCGACAGCGAGCGATACCTGCGGGACTGGCCGGAAGCGTGGAGCACAGCCGGCTGAAGAGGGTGGGCGAGTGGCTCCTCCTGATCAACGGACTCAGCCCGGCCACGGCGAGCGCCTTGAGGGAGGAGCGGCCGGCGAGTTAGCGCCGTTGCAAAATCCACCCCGAGCGAATAAACCCGACGTCTACCTGGTGATGGACGAGGTGCAGCGGTACGGCCGTCTTCTGAGAGACGTCCGCCCTCGACTGCCTCCTCAGACACTCTAAATGGAACGAAGATCTCCGCCCTGACGACACGGGAAAGACCGAGTGGTGAAAACAAGACCGACAGACGGCGATTGAAGGGAATCGCGTTGTACCTAACGAGGTGGGACATAGAAAGACTCTTCTGGGGGATTGCCACCCCCCAACTCCTCTTCTCTCCTCCATGTCGTCTCCTTCCTCCATGGGAGTCAGTTGCTTGCAGGTGTCGTCGCGGTACACCAGCCTGATGTGAGAAAAGTGGCGTTAGCAATGCCGCGCCCCACCGTGGCCCTATCGATAGCCGTGACTTTGATTGATTGCTCATACATGTCGGAGGAGAGCGAGTGGTCGTCTTCGTGGAACTCCCTCTCGTCGGCGTAGCTTTCGTCGTACGTCTCCTCCGTGGACCCCTCGCCCCTGCGGATGATGGGCAGGCGTCTGTCGCTCGAGTCGGAGCTGCGACGCAGAGAGACGCAGAATGACCGCTAGTTGTACGGGACGAGCGGATTTCGGTTTTAGAAGCGGCTAGTCGAAGCACAGGCGCACACTTCCAAAAAGAACGGCAAAAGAACAGGAGGAGCGGCGAGGGTTAGCGTTGAAAGTCACACCGAGAATTAAAAACGCAAATAAGGTAAAGTCGGAATGGCCCGCCACTGGTTTCAAGTCTATTTTTTGCCCGAAAAAGCAAACTCTGGGTTAGAAGTGTGCTTCATTGAACCAGTCGAGATGTTTCACCAAATCTAACCCAGAAGGCGTGACTGACAAATCAAAAGCGATTAAAAAGCTTTGGATAGGGAAAGTTTGGTGCGGTGGCCCCCAAACGCTTTATCCGCAGCTTTGCTCAGCGGCGGCGAGTCGGCTCCGTTGAGCTCCAGCAACGCAAGCAGCACAAGGGTGCATAGCAACCGCCGTCGCTATGGCACTTTCTCATCCGCGCATTTTCATGTCGCACGATGAGACTTTTTTTTTTTTTTTCCGGAGCCAACGTCGGCAAACACACACTGCGCAGATATCTGTGCCCTGGCAACATACCGAAGGAGGTTGTCAAAAAAACACGTCCTGCTCGCCAATGCGCACCAAGATAGGAAAAAAGAAGAAAGGAATGAAAAGTTTCAAAGCACAGATCATTGTTGTCCTTTCACGGATGACTGCGTGCTCACCTCTTGGGAGGGAAGCACCAAGCCGATCTGGGCAGCAGGACGGGCGTCAGCGGCTGTCCCGCGTGGCCGTCCACCGTGCTGACGGACGAGCCCGGGAAGCGGCCGCCGCCCTGCGGGGCCACGCCCACCATGCCGGTGTTGTTGGCGTTGTTGATGTTGGCGTTGGAGCCCGACGACGAGTACGAGGACGGCGTGAAGGTGGTGGAGTCCATGAGCTTCTCGTGGGAGGGGCTCTCGCCTTCGCAGGGCGAGCCCTTCTGGCTGATGTGCAAGGGACGCTGGGTGGTGAACGACTGCGGGAAGGAGGCGCGGCCGTCGCTCTGGTTGTAATAGTTGACGTGGTTTCCGAACAAGCCGCCTGACCGCTGCGTGGTTCAAGATGGAGAAGAGAAAGAGATTCATAGGGACGCGGGAAGAATATATAGACCAAGAAAACATTATGAGGCACATTCATTCCAGCCAGGATGCAAATGCAATGAGTGTCCCAACTTTTTTTTTAAATTTGAGTTTTCGATATTTCAATTTTCATTCATTATAACTTTAACATACAATGACAGCCTGATTTTTATTCTGTAAATATGTATAGATTTGTTTTTAAATTTTAATCTTCTGACTCTTACGCCTTCTTTTCAACAAGTACGCACACTCATGGTTGACAACGAGGCGCTCCAAAGCGGCAATGCCAGCAAATTTGCGAGACGGCCAGACTGACGTGGATTTTTATTAAAGCCGTTTGCCCTTTAAAAAAAAAAAAAAAAATTAAAAAAACAAACGAAAAAAAAAAATAATAAATTAAAGGCCTGCCATTGGTCGGTCGGGCACTCGAAATGACGACACCAATGGGAGGCAGCTTAAGCAAAACTTGTACCAAATGCAAATGTATTTACTCGTATGCACTTCAGCACATGCATGGAGGACTGTTCATATCGTCATGGAGAGCTTCAAGCTGGAGGCGGAGCATCGTTCGTTCTCTCTCGCTCGCTCTCCGAAGAGGAAGTGAGGGTGTGTGTGTGTATCCGACCTTTACCCTGAAGATATCGTCCTCGGATGCGGCCGATACGGGCTCCTTCGGGCCTTTGTCTACCTCCTCCTCCACAGTCAGGTCTCCGGAGATGGCCCTCCTGATTTCCGGACCGATGTCGTGCAACGTCCGCAGGCCCGCCTAAAACACAGGCGACGCCGAAAATTGTGGATGCCGAAATATCGTTTGGGGAACATTTTGGTTTGTCTGCGCGCGTACCTGCAGAGAGAGGGCCGTTTTGGGCGGCACTTTGGCCACCAGCCCTTGTTCTTTCCTCTTCTTGAACTTGCGGAAGTACTCCTGAATGAGGAAGGTGGCGTAGAACTTTCCGACCGTGACCTCGTCGTCTAAAGGGCGAGTCAAGCAAAGTAACATTTGGAACATGACAGCTATTTCATGAGCATGCTTGTGTGACTCTGAACATTCTTGTCTAAAATATGATTTCACGCGACAATTTCATTCATTGTGCTGCCCGCGTCTGATTCTTGTCCAATAGGGGGGGATTATAGTGCAGTCACACAGCCATAAAGACGCACACAAAAGGTGCCAATAGTCTCAGTGACTCAATAAGCTGCAAAAATATTTGTCGTCTTTCACAGAGGATAAAGAATATTGAAAATACGTGTAATCCTCTTTGTTTTGTATTCGAGTGGGACCAAGCAGTTTGCAGCTATTATTAAAAAAAAAAAAAAAAATCTGAACAGCCCACGTGTGGAAACATTTCTCTGTCACGTTTGAAAATACAGAATACAAACCGCCAGCAGGGGGCACCACTTGATCCAGCAGTTTCATGCTTGTCCTCTTCCAGATCTTCTTCACGATGGCCCTCAGCTCCTCGTTGGCCTGCTCCAGATTCCCTGAAAAGACGCACGGACCAGAACGTAAACTTAGATCGTGGAAAAGACAACCCGAACGCGAGTGTCAAGTGCGTGCGCGTGCTTCAACCTTCTGTCTTGATCCTCAGCGCCGTTCTGACCAGCGCAAAGAGCGTCGCGTTGAACATGACGGTTCCGTCGCTGTTCAGTGGCATGTTCATGGAGACCAGACGCTACACACACACACAAATAAACAAAAATGCTAAATGTTCTTCGGGAATCATCCAGTCAAAGCGCACACCGGGGTGCCCACCTTGCAGGCCACCCGGTGAGGGCAGAGCTTCCCGAAGCCGAGCGGGGGCTGGATCCTTCGGAGCAGAGTCACCACATCCAGGTGCTTGATCCTCCCCCTGGAAAGAAACAAGAACAACCCTCGATCACGATCTTTGCGCACGCCGACTTGTAATCCGCGCCGGGTGTCGTTTTGGCCAACTCACTTGGCTTCCGGGTCGTATTCGGCCCATATCCTCTTGAACTCGTCAAGGTGATGCGGCCCCAGGATGGACCAATCCCGCGTCAGGTAGTCAAAGTTATCCATGATGACAGCCACGAAGAGATTGATGATCTACGAGAAGATTCAGGCACAAATTTAAAAAGTCTCAATTAAAAAAAAGGAGAAGGGGGTTTGGGCTGGGTGCTCACCAGAAAGGCACACAGCATGTAGAAGCTGACAAAGTAGATGATGGCGAACTGGCTCCCGCAGTCCTCCTGGATGGCGACGTTCTCATTGGTGGATCCTTTCTCGCACGGCCGATAGAGCGAGCACGCCAGCATGATCTCCTGCCACGCTTCGCCTGTGGCACATCTGACGCCACAATGTTTGCTTTCAGTTCTTTGTCTACCAATGCTCCCGCGCAGCTGGAGCAACAAACTGCTACATGCTCACCTCTCCTTCCCAGATCTAATCCCCTCTTAAAATCCGTTTTGGACATTTACACCTAATCTATCTTTTAAGTGACCCGCAAAATGGCGAATAAATGGAAACCCGTGGCTTATTTTAGAAGCGGGAACGGCGAGAGGGTGCGTGGCCGAGGAGAGGAGCGCTGCAATCTTCCTCACCTAAAGAGCAGCAACACTGCCTGGGGGAACGTCTGGAAATTGTTGTTCCTGTTGATCTGCGTGTGGTCCCGCAGCGCTATCTTGCCAAACATCTGCACGAGGGTTCGGCGGGGGAGAAGAAAACACACTAGTCTCTTTGGACAATTAGGAAAGGGCAATTAAATCCAACAGGGAGACAAAGCAGGAGGTGGCTTACCTGCATGCCAATGACGGCGTAAATAAAAAACAGCATCACAATCAGCAGGGCGACGTAAGGTAGAGCCTGGAGAGAAGAGACAACATCAGTCGCATATTCCGTGTAGCGTTTTGTGTTAGCCTCGGATGTTTTGAGTCCCGCACAGCCCCGCGGTTGGATGGTGTTACACAGGGTTCAATTTTGGGGACCCTGCTGTTTACACTGCATTTGCATCTTAAGAAACCACGGGTGTGCGGATGACTGTCAGATATACAAAGTATGTCCCGCTGAGCACAAATTTTTTTTTTTATGAAGGCCATTTCTGTTCTGGGTGGAAGAAACCAAGGTCCGGAACGGCACCGTATATCTTGACTTTCAATGAAAAGCAAATAGAAGTTAAGGTGGTTGGTCCCAATGGCCCGTGTGCATACCACCCTGCCGGATTGGACCGCCTTGCACCTTATCTCAAGCCCACGGTACTGAAGTTGGGTTTTACCTCTCCGAGGACCTGCCTGATGCCTCGGGTCAGCCGACCAGACACACCATTGGAGGGACCGAGGGCGAAGCGGCGGCTAAGAGGAGCCTTGGAATTGAGTTACCTGGAAGGACTTGATGAAGGTCCACAGTAGTGTCCGGATCCCTTCCCCACGGGAGAGCAGCTTCACCAGACGCATCACACGGAAGAGCCGGAAGAAGGTGATGGAGATCCGGGCGTTCTCTTCAGAGTTCTGCAGGCCCTTTTTGACATTATTTACATTATTTGCACACACACACACACACACACACACACACACACACACACACACATTTCTCAAGTTAGTATGTAAATTTGCACCCGGCTGTCAACAGAGATCTGGTCGAGGGGGGGGTCTGTCAATTTGAGCGGCATAGCGGGGGAATTCACGAGGCAACAAAGAGATCGACCGATCTCACGGTCCACCGGACTTCGGTTTGTCATTCATTTGCCGAAACGCCAGGATGGCCGTGCTATCGCGCGCGTTTGAATAAGCTGAGCGTGTCCGTGGAGATTACCATCGCCGGGAAGCTCGTCCATAAATCGAGGAAAACAATTTAGAAGGATCGGAGATCTGGAGGGAGGTTCCAACAAATCATTCCTGGTGTGAGGAAACAACTGGGGAGCTTCACATGGATTAAGATATTATACCTGCTGGTATAAATTCCTGTCATCACGCTTGGCAAATCTCATTCTCAGCCTTTCTAGTGGTTTGCTTTGACTGTCAAACCCTTTTGCGAGTGATGAACTGCCCTGGCAGGCTATTTTTAGACATTTTTTTTGTTGGTTTTGGGCTGAAAATTTGGCAGTTGACGAGGTTTTAGCGACGGCAACAGCGGCTTTCTTTTGTGTCCCAGCAGTCAATGATAAAATATTCAGCCACCTCGCTGAGTGCTATTCTAATACACGCTCATTTATTTATGCTGCTGTTCCTTCTTTTTGGGGGGGACACAACAAAGGCAACGCAAGATTTGGACATGTGCAGTGCTTTCAACACTTTTTGCAGTGCCGGAGCCACAGAATAAGAAAAACGCCAGTCGCAACGATTGTAAAAACACTCGCAGTGCATCCGGACACATCTGCGGTGTACCCCGGTGTGCCCCAGAAAAGTTTTGGAACAGATTTTGCTCGATGTCAATGTACACTATGCGCCAATGTGTGAGAAAATGGTGGCCCGCTGCTCCCAAAAGTTCTCTGCTGCACGCTGTCGTACCAAAAACCACAGCCCAAAGAGTCGAGGCCGTTGCGTGAAAAAAGAATTGGTGTCCGAACACATCAAAGAAATGGAAAGATAAAGGCCGCGAAGTGTGACGGCGGGGGGGGGGGGTGTGATGGTTTGCGCTGATGACGAAGCACTGGACGTAACACCCAGAAAGGGAAGCATGGGTGGGAGGAGGGGGAAGCAATGGGCGCCATGGCAACAACAACCCATCAGATGACTCCAGTTTATACATTTGGGCCCACACACAAATATGGAATATGAGCAGAGTGGCGGCGGCGGCGGCGGTGGTGGTTGTGGGGGGGGGGGGGTCATGCGGATGGACGCAGGAGAAGGAAGGTAGAGGGAGGCGGACGAGGTTACCGTCGGAGCGTACCATTGGTCTTACCACAGGGGGGTGAGAGGAGGAGGAGGAGGAGGAGGAGGACGAAGAGGAGGAGGACGAGGAGGAGTCAGCTGGCTTTAAGGAAAGGCAACAAAGATCAGCAACAGAAGCGGCGCCTCGTGAAGCGTGTCGTGTCGGTCGTCAGAACGAAGAGCACTGGCAAAAGGCGGAGGTGTGCGAATCGAACAAATGGTGTCAAGCTCAGGTGTTTGGGGGTTTTCCTCTCGGACCGATTGGCCGCGTCTTCCTGCGTTAGGGGTATTGCTCGAAAAACATTTACAGGTCGCAAGGTACACAAATCGGTGTTGGCTCGGCCCTGTCAGACGTCTCCAAGTTGAGTCATCGGATTTGCAACGATAAGAAAATGTCTTCCAAAATATATTCGAGGTAATATCGACTGGAACGAAAATAATGTCTCAGCAGTTTTCTGGCGTTGCCTATCTTGTCTCTCAATCCAACCTCTGGAGGCAGACGGTCTTCCTACAGTTTTTTGTTTTGGGGGGGCTCCCTGCTTGCTTACGCGGGGCCTTTGCTGGTGAATTGATCGCTTGACCCGATCCCAATCGACTTCACCAAAATACCGCTGCGGTAGAAATACATGATGTTATGCTTGAGGAGTTTTACTTGCCATCCCAAGCAGTTTGATGATTCAACAACTGAGAAGTGGATGGAAAAAAGAAAAAAAAAGGCATAATTTCATCGGGCCAGGAGGGACAATTCTGAAGATATTACAGCATATAGACGGGTGGCATCAGGCTAGATTGAACCATGTTGGCACTGGAGGATATTGGAAAAGTCTGTTTAAGGCTGCGGGGCTGAAATAATGAATAATGGCGCCGGAGAAACGGCGAAGGAGCTGATGATGTGTCTGCAACATTTATGCGCAGGTGCCCGTGGCTTTATGTGTACGCTGATGGATGGAGGCCTGCCTCTGGAGCTATCCGTTTCTCTTGCTGCCAGCTGGAGCGACAAAGCAATCGCAGTCGATGATGCCACAGGACGCTTCAAGCTGCGTTTTACTGCGCCGGATGTGCTATTCAAGGCCTCTTTCCGGCTCGAAACGCTCACCGGTCCGTTCGAGTTGAAGAGGCCGCCAGAATCTCACATTCACGCGGAGTCACTCGGTGGATGTAGACAATTGCACACAGAAAAAAAAAAAAAAAATATATATATATATATATATATATATATATATATATATATATATATATATATATATATATATATATATATATATATATATATATATATATATATTCCTGTGTGTCAGGTTGGCGGGGCCTGTTAAAATACCTTAGCGCAGCGTTAACGCATCATTAGCGCACAAAAGCATCTCCCGCAAGAAGGATGACGCAGCGGCACTGGCACAGGAGAGAATGTGAACAAAAGGCACAGCAGGCGAGAGGGGAAGAAGAGAAAGCTGGAGGAGCCGTTCTTTGTGGCGCAATTGTAACCGGGCTACCTACTTTACAGGTTAGAACAGGGTCGTAAGGCAACGGATTGTACCATCTGCCGGTAAGAGCAACTGTGACGGGCATGATGGTGCGCGGGGTTGGATGACACTCGGACAAAAGAAAGAGAGAATGGACAGACAGAAGGAAGGAAGGAAGGAAGGAAGGAAGGAAGGAAGGATGGAAGGAAGGAAGGAAGGGAAATAGGTCGGCAAGTTATGCGAGCACAACGGTTTCCACAAACAGTATGTTATGACGTTGGCTATGACGGTAACTTTGTTGCAAAACGTGAAATGTTGCTAGATTCGTTTGTGCTATTTGATGTGACGGCACAAAAGTTGCAGCGTCGCAGAGTATGTTGCCACATTTGAATCAGGGTGATAATGGTTTGGACTTTTTTTGATAGTTAGTCTTTAATTCGTTTTATTATTAGTTTTTAATATGTATGGGTCGAGTGCACAAAAAAAAGTAAGCGACGAAGTATTATATCACAAAGTTAAACTTCCTTATTCTGTAGCAATAGTGAAATGAACCTCGGATATCAACTGACGAAAATGAAAACTGGGGGGACATTTTCGAAAAACGTTTTGCGTTTTACTGAACTGTAATAACCTTGATTAGAATTTATTCCGTTTGAATATGATGTAAAAAAAATCATGACAAAGAGAAGGAAAAATACTGATTAGCAAATGAGGAAAATCAAGGGCAAAGTGAAGAAGCAAATCCAATTCAAGGTTGGCTTTTACAGATAACCAGGACGCACGGTTGGGTCTGGATGTTGTTTCAAATCTGTCCTGTCAAAGTGTCTTCAAAGTCAAAGTGCTTTTCATAGAGAGTGCCGCCCAACCACTCACGGACGGGGGGTGGTGGGGTGGGGAGGGGGAACATGGATTCCCTTTTCTGGAGGCAAGGCATAAGGCGAGCGCTCGCACCCGTGGGAAGCGCCGAGCGTATTGGTATGCCCAGCCAGCGCTGTCTGGGGTGAAACGCACTTCATTCCAGCATGGGGGGGGGGGGGGGGGTCTGCTTGTTTGTTTCATCTCAATCTGTTCGAATCTGCAGGTGTTCCTAATGAAGTGACTCATATCCTCATATCCATGTCGAGCGTGAGAACATGACGCCAGGATAGTCCAGGTCATAAAAACGGCACTTTTCAAGATGAATTTTTAACATGACATTCATCTATTTGACCAGCCCTGCGAGCGACATCGTTGTCCGACATGATTTGCTTCCCTTGGAAATCGAGTCCCGCCAGCAGAACTTGTTCTTTTTCTATGACTAAATAATGTGGGGGCGTACGGCGCTCTCGCATGCTGCATGCTAAAGAGCTTTTCTTCTTCTCCTTATTCGTTTTTTTTCCCTCCGGTATCACACGGATACGAACGACGGCAAGCATCCGTGAAGTGTAAACACAATGGACACTCGACATTCGACTTGCGTTGGGCCCGAGCATTGTTATGCCGCTCCGTTGTTGTCCGCTGGGCCTCTACGTGGAGAAGAAATTAATTCATAAATACATTTACATACATCTCGCGGGTCCCGAGTGAAAGCATTTGCGAATTAAATTTGTTTCCTGTGCCTGTTACTTGCAAAAAAAACTACATATCTGCTCCATGTATCTTTTCACTTCAATTGAATGACACCAGACCCTAACAATGCATCTTGTCACCTGACAAGGCAAAATAAATAAATAAATAAATAAAATCCTAAAAGATGAAACGCTAACACCAAATCCACTTGTTGGAATTGCGCAATTTCCGAAAGCTGTGGCCGGGATTGCAAAGCGCTGTGAAAGTGCATTTCATGTGTTTCAAATTAGCAAAGCAATGCATCACCAAGGCCTTGCAGCGCTGCTCCATCTGGTCTCTTTTTGACTCACTTTGACCCAATTCAGCCATCGGGGGATCAAATGCAGCGCAGCTGAGGTTTCCTAATCATTTGAAGACATGCGAGATGGGTATCGCTCGGCCTGTGTGTGTGTGTGTGTGTGTGTGTGTGTGTGTGTGTGTGTGGCAGAGCGGAGGGAGCCGGGCTACTTACGTTCACCTCCGTGATCGCTATGTCAACAACGCTACCCACAACTATCAAGGCATCAAATGCGTTCCATGCATCAACAAAATAATGCTGCGTGACGATGGAAAGGACAGAAAGATGACAGAAAAGAAAGGGCGGGGGGCAGGGAGGGAGGGGGCAGAAGAACAAAAATGACATTTATAAATGAAAAGACAAGAAAGGCAAAGAGAAAACATAGCATAAACTAAGGTTGAAATGTTCATTAAAAAAAAATTGTAAAGGAGAAAAAAAAAATCAGCATGCGTGAGTGGTGTGAGGCAGTTCAACCCGATTCATCGTCACGGAATAGAACCCGACGACGTTTGCGCCTGCCTGACTTGCCTTGGTATTCCAACGAGTGGCCTTTTGGGACTCAAGGAAGGAAAGGGAGGAAAAGAGGAGGGAAGGAGGAGACGCAGAGAATACGAGAGAGGAGAAAGGTTTTGCGAGAGAGGAGGGGGGGAGGCGAGTACTTACGTTGATTTCACTGAGAATGACGTCTATTATGCTGCCAATTACGATGAGGAAATCAAACACATTCCAGGGATCACTAAAGTACCCCTACAAAGGAGGAGGAGGGAAGGGGGGTCAGGGGATGAGGAGGAGGAAGGTTAGAAGGGAAACACCATCTGCCGCCACCTCGTAGCACGTTGAAGGCGGGATCAGATATGTCACACTTCGTTAAAAAACAAACAAAACAAAAAAAAAAAACAATTCCGTTAACAAACATGAATGCCTTGATGCTCCACGCCGTTATCGGTTGCGATCGCGGCGGCCACGCCGGCTCGGCGCGGGCCGTCATGAATATGCAATGAAGCACGACGGCTACACGTGTCGGAACAAAATGAAGTGAACTTTGGGAGGCTCCGAGATTGGACTTACTTATTTAACATATTGCAGAGGCAGCCAAATTCGATGCAGGATGGCTGTCCACATTAATCCGTGACAACATAAGCTAAAGGTAATTCAAACATTCTCCTCATGCCCCCCCGCCCCATAAAAAAAATCATCCATAAAGCAAAGAAGTCATTTAATTCATTACGCACTTTCATCAGCCAATTAATCATCATTGGAATTATTTTTCCTGCCCCCCCCAAAATAAAATCAAATCCATATTGGCTCGAGCGTGTAGCACTCATGCATTCATCTGCCATATTCTCGGACTTGACAACAAACACTTCCACAGTGGCGCCTTGAGATACAAGCCACTCGACCAACCAGGTTTTTCAAGATACGAGCCCTCAAAGAGGCTTAAAGCTGTTGAAGTTTACCGTCAAACTAAAACCGCGCGCGTATTCCAAACAACTGCATAGCTTAGCCTTTAATTCTGCTAGCTTAATGCTAATGACAAGTCACAATGGGAAGATTTAAGGCAGGGGGCGGGGGGGTTTACGTTACAAGCGTGGTCGCAGAACGAATCAAACTCAAGGCACCACTATTAAAGCGCATGGAGGCTTTGGTTTGTCAGGGGAGGGGGGGCAGAGATGAAGGGGAAAATAAGGAGGAAGATTGGATGGGTTCACTCATTTAGGGTTCATTGGGTTTGAATGTCAGACATTCGTTCGTGATTTACGTTAGCACAACCAAGGAACTGTTCAAACGCGTGAGTCGACACGCGGCCGCATCCCAGCGCGCACCGAAAACGGATTTGACGGCATCGGAATGAATTGGGCTTCAATTCGCACGGCGTCAAATATCATCTCCGACGGAAGCGGGTCTCACCCTGGGTTTGAAGGCGATCAACTTGAGGATCATCTCCACGGTGAAGAGCCCCGTGAAGAGCATGTTGAGGATGTTCATGGCGTCGTTGAAGTTCTTCGTCTGACCGTGGTGCTGCCAAGCGCACATAGCGACAGGCGATTGGCGCGCAGGAGAGGATGGAAATAGGACCTCGCGCGTGTTCGCGGGGACGGGTGGGGGCTCACCTGCATGGCCAGGCAGATGGTGTTGAGAAGGATGAGCGTGAACATCAGGTACTCAAAGTAGGTGGAGTTGACCACGTACCACACCTTGTACTGGTACGGGTTCTTGGGGATGTACCGGCGGAGGGGGCGGGCCTTCAGGGCATACTCGACACACTGACGCTGTGACCAAACGCACAAAAGATACAAAAGGTGAAGCACTCGACTCGACGTTTCTGAAACTATCCCGAGTCTCAATCTTGACATGAGCGAACAACCCTCCGCGTCCCATTATTACCTGGTTCTTGTCCAGCTCGCAGTTCTTATACTCCTGCTCGCCTTGCTCCTGGAAGGTGACGATGACGAAACCCACGAAGATGTTCATCATGAAGAAGGCGATGATGATGATGTAGATGATGAAGAAGATGGAGATGACCACGCGGTAGTTGTAGATGGGACCCACGTCCTCGGTGTGAGAGTCGATGGCCCGGTAGAGGAGCCTGCGGGGACGGTGGGGGGCGTTGATGAGCCGAATAGGACAACATGTACCGAATGACTGCGCGCGTGGTCTGTGAGTGTTTCCGTATTCAGACACGCACCCCGGCCAGCCCTCAAAAGTGGACACGGCAAACAGAGCCATCATGCCTTGGAGCACGTCGTCAAAGTTAAACTCGCTGTTCTCCCACTGTCTCAGGGCTCGTTCGGGCTTGGCCACGTCGCCGTCCTTGTACTTGATGTAGTTGCCTCTGGCGAGAAACGCCGCGTGAGCGTTGACGTGACGGGCGGCGTGGCAGCTGCGGTTCGTCAACGCGGCCGCGGCTTACCTGCAGTCGGCCTTCGTCTGTTTCGAGTTGTCGGTGCAGAAGAAAAACTTGCCCTAGAGAGCAACGCAACATGTCGGCATGAAAGATTCCCGTGGTCGAAATTCCCTCGCCTTTCGCCGCCGCGCTACCTTGAAAAGCTGCACCCCGATGCAGGCGAACATGAACTGGAGCAACGTGGTGACGATGACGATGTTGCCGATGGTCCTGATGGCCACAAACACGCACTGCACCACGTGCTGAGGAAAGTGAGGGAACAGTCACGGTCAGCGACGGCGTTTCGAACGCTTCGATTTTTTTCGATGAGGCGCTGACCTTCAGGCCCTTGGCTCTGTTGATGGCCCGCAGAGGTCGTAGCACTCGGAGAACTCGCAGGATCTTCACCACGTTGATCGCACTGGACCTGCAACGGTCGATACAATTGAGCGGTCGGCCGGCTAAAATGCGAAACCGTCGTTTTTCGAACCAAATATTTGTCGGCTGTCGAGAAAAAGTGGATGTAGCAACTGTGAGTCTTCGTTGAGCATTTTAAATGACTCCACTATGGACTAATGAAATATGCGGAATGCATTTACGACTGAAATGAAGCAGTGGCTGTTTTTCTTTTTTGTCTTCAGAGCACCCCGGTAACAAGTCCTGTCACACAATCAACTAAACACAAACACACACACGCACACGCACACACAAATACATGTACGGCATAAACAAAACACCCAGACAAACAAGGGCATAGCAAAGTGTGCCGCGAGGAAAGTGTCAGTTCAAAGGTTGTGCCCAAAACAAAAGCACCTAAAGTCAAAACTGAATAAATGCGTTGACATTTTGATTTTTAAAAAACAAACGTGTGTGTGTGTGTGTGTGTGTGTGTGTGAATTCTTGTACTCATGACATTGTGGGGACCGGCATGAGAGAGAGTGTGTGTGTCTGTGCATGCGTGTGTGGGGAGGGTTGACCTTTCACTATAAAGATGCTAAAAAAAAAAGCAGCAGGAGACATTTTTTTCCCTTCACACGTACAACCAAAATGCCAACGCATCATTCGACGGGGGTGACTGTGCCGCCTGGAAAGGAAAGAAAGGAGTGTGTGGTGCCTTCAAACGGGAAGTCGAAAGGTGTTTAAAGGTAGCCGACATGGCGTGGGATGATGCCGCTGACGTGTCACAGTCCAAAGTAGCCGCGAGGACATGGCGTACTGCCACTACGACACAAATAAAGACACCTTTTAGGTTCCCATAAAACGTAAAAGCCGCGCTCGCTGCTTGGGCGGACTCGGAGCGGGAGGGGTTGGGAAGTGCGCATTGCCATTAAGCGGCTGGCCAATGACAGGAAGTGCTCCCGCAAGGGCCCCGCTTTTGGCCCTCAAGTGTCAGATTTCCTCAAATTAATTAAAGCGATGAGGCGTTCATCCACTCGATGAGGCGTTCATCCGCTCGATGAACGCGTTCAATATTTGCCGCGATACACGACGTGCGCATGCACACGTTTGCTCACAGCGACGCCGTGAAATTCTTGCAAATGGACTGAAGTTGACTGTGTCCGTCCACCGACATCCCACACACTAATTACCTTTAACAAGGCAAAAAGAACAGGAAAAAAAGAAGAAAAATAAACACTTGAGTTTTCACATTCCGTTGCCATTTCTATTGCCCAGGAGAGTTCAATTTGGAGTGTGGACTGAATTTAATAATGATAATTAGCTTCGGATGAAAATAATTGTCATTATTTAAAAAGGACATTTAACAATTGGGTTTTACAGGAAGCATAATAAATCATTTGTTGTTGTTGTTGTTTTTCTTGCTTTGGCTCCACTCTCCCAAACGGTAGAAATACCAAATCAAGGGAGTGACAGTGACTTCGGGTCAGATTCACAAGCACTAATATGGACTTACGTCGAGAAGTCGAGTCTATTAAAGAGTTTGAAACAGAGAGTGTAGCATAGCGTATTAAACATGAGAAACATGACGGCATTCCAACGAGTTCTTCGCTGTAAGAAGCAAAGGACATCTTTATTAATAACAAACGGCATCATGGTGTGTGTGCGTGTATGGGGTGGGGGGGGGGTGTTACGGTGAGCGCTGGAGTGTAAAGTTGTGAAGAGTGAGGCCGTGTCTGTGAAGCATGGGCCAATTTACCAAGCTAAACATTTGCCTCCTTAGCGATGTGACAAGTTGATTTGTGTCGCCGCGGGGCCGACCAAACGACCCGTGAAGGCAAAGTGAAGGCTCGGTGGCGTCGGTTCACCGCAGGGGTGAGATAATTGGAGGCCGATCCATTTTTTGGGCGACCAAAACAAAGGATTTGACTCACTGTATCCCAGAGGAAATGAGGGAAACGCTGACCACCACCAGGTCCAGGATGTTGAAATAGTTCCTGCAGAAAGAGCCTTTGTGGAGGAAGGCTCCGTAAGCTGTCATCTGTTGAGGACGGAAGATATTACAAGACAAGCTTGTTGAGATACTCATGCTGCTCCAATGTATCTTGGCTCAGAAGAGAAGCCACGCCCACCCATTTCAAAAGTAAAAGTGGAGTGTACACACCTTGAGAATAATCTCGATGGTGAAAAGCCCCGTGAAGACGTGGTCTGCATAGCCCAGGATCTGCAACGGAAGCCGCGAGCGAGGCTCATCGTTTTGATGCGAAACGAATGGGGCAAGGACGTCGGGAGACATTCGTGAAAAGTCACAACTTCACAGTTTGGGAAATGCAAACGTTTTGGAGTGAATTCAAGCGGCATGGCATTTCAGAGGAAAGTGAACCAATAAAGCTGAACGGGCTTTTTACAAGTTGTTGGACAGTAGTCAGGGGAGGAAATGAGTCGCCGCCATAAAGGTCGTCCTTGTTCGGCCGTTGGCGCTTTTAGCACTGCCCGCAAGCGTGTGAACATTTGTGTTGTTGTTGCTGTTCAATGTACCTCATTTCTGAAGGAGTCGTTCTTCACCGGGTCCTCCGCCGCCAGACTGATGCTGCTGAGCAGGATGAAGAAGAGGATGAGGTTGGTGAAGATGTTGTGGTTGACGATTTTATGGCACAGAACCCTAAATCTGGGTGGGGGGGGGGAGAAAAACACACAACAGAGAGCATTTGAACCCTTTCAGCGACAGCGCTTATCATGTCAGGATTGTTTACTTGTTGGTGTGGCTGAAGACGAAGAAAGCGCGAGCTTTGGGCATGGGAACGGCCTTCTCCTTGAGCTGGATGTCGGAGAGCGGCCGCGGCCGCGGGCCCACCGGCACGTCGGGTTCCTCGTCGTCTTCATCGCCTGGCGAATAGATCGAGGAGAGTGAAGCATCGAGTCGCGTCGCTGAACCCCCCCGCCCCCATTAAAGTTTGCAAGAGTGCGGTACCGATGTAATCGTTTGCAGGGTAGGGATTTTTCTCTTCGCTCTCATCGCCGCAGTAATCGTCCATGTTTATCTGCAAATGAAGAAGGTAGGGTTGGAGTTCGCCCAAAATCAACGAAGTAATGAGAACTGAAATTGAAAGGGGATTTTGATGTCAATGAAATAAAAACACATTCGGTTTTGAAAAATCAGCAAACTAACAAAAATGTCGCTTTGTTTGGGAATTGTCGTTTTTTTTTTTCTTCCACAATATCTTTTTCTCTTGCACTCGACAAATAAAAAAAAATCGACAGTGTAAAAAACAAAAACAAATAAAAACTTAATGGAAACTAAACATCTCGGAAAAAAAATGTAACAAACCTGCTCTGGAAAAAAGAAATGATAATTAAAAAAAATCATGATGAACATTTGTAGAGACGCAAAAGCCGCAATTGTGCTTTGCAAAATTTCAAATTTGGTATTTGAAAAATCTGGTGCGGCTGCGACTCGAGTGTGGATACGCGGTGCAGAGACTCGCGTGTGACGTCACTTTGCCGTGTGTACCTTTGTGGCCGTGTTGCTCTCGCCGTCCGAAGTGATGGACTTCAGCTCAATCTTCTCCCTCTTCTCCTCCTCCAGTGGAGGCTTCTCGTTGTTGTGCCTCTTGTCGGGAGTGCCCAGCCTGGAGGGGGAGGGGGGGACCCCAGACACCAGCCTTTAAGCACTTTCCTTTCCCTGTCGCTCTCTCCAAACGCTTGTTGATCTCAACCCTACCTGGCCAGTTTCTTCCTCTCCTTCTCCTCCTCTTCCTCTTTCTGGGCAGATGTCAGGCTCTCCGCGTCGGCCAGATTGTCCACAGCGATGGCCAAGAAGACGTTCAGAAGGATATCTGGCCACGGGGTGATATTAAGGATGCCGCTGAATGTGTCAGGTCATCAATCCTCGTGGACTTTAATGCGACTTCCCCTTGGCGGAAGGTCTCACCCCCCCCAGATAAATTTGTATGAACCTCAGAGTAGCCGCGTGTAAAAACTGCCGACTTGCTCGAAAATCACCATTTAAGACAACGTATGAAGACGACAACCCATATTTTTCCAGACGCAATTTGCCCGGAGGGAAACATCTCGGGTGCGTTTTTCCAATGCCGACTTTCTCAGCCCCGTTCATCGCGTCAGCAGGATACAGTTTCCGCAGATGAAGAGGATGATGAAGTAGATGCAAACCAGCATGCCGGGGAAGGAGGGGCCGCCGTACGCCATGATCCCGTCATACATCACCGAGTTCCAGTCCTCACCGGTTAAAATCTGATGAACAACCATCGGTAAAAAGGACGTCGCTGAGAAATTGTTTTAAGGCAGATTAGATCGGCCACCTGGAAGACGGTCAGCAGCGACTGCGGGAAGTTGTCAAAGGTGCTCCGCCGGGTCTCCTCGAAGTTGAACTTGCCGCCAAAGAGCTGCATGCCCAGCAGGGAGAAAATGATGATGAAGAGGAAGAGCAGAAGCAGCAGGGAGGCGATGGAGCGCACGGAGTTCAGCAAGGAGGCCACCAAATTGGACAGCGAGTTCCAGTATCTGGACGCAACAAAGACACAAGTCAATTTAGTGTGTTGCAAACCCAGGGGGGTCCACATTTTCGAATTATTCGACCTGGTTATTTTGAAGATTCGCAGCAAGCGTACACAACGCAGCACGGAGATGCCGAGCGGCGACATGATCTTGGTTTCTACCAGGATGGTCTCCAGAATCCCACCGCAGACCACAAAGCTGTCGAAGCGGTTGAAGAGCGAGACGAAGTACGCCTGCGGTGGGGGGGACCCAATTTCGATGCCATTTTTTTTCCCGTCACCTCTTTTCAATTCAATTTACACTCCCGGCCGGGTGTTGTACCTGAAGGCCCAGGCTGTACATCTTCAAGAGCATCTCACCGGTGAAGAGTGCGAGCAACACCTTGTTGGCTATGTCTGAAGCAAGTGAAATAAGTTAGCAACAAACATCTGCTCTCATTCAGCCAATAGAACGACGAGCCTCACGCCTGTCCAAATTACTGTTTCACCCCCCCAAAACAACAAAAAGGTTTCATTTTGTCGGAAAAAAAAAAAAAAGCCAGTGGATCGTAACTTTGGGCAGCCCCCGGCGCATCTTCAACACGCTACCTTGCACGTCCGTTAACCACTGCGGCTGCTGGTGATGTTCCGAGGCGATGGTGAGAGTGTTGAGGAAAACCAGGAAGATGACCAGCCAATAGAAAAGCTGCGATTTGACGGCCGCCCGACACTTGCGCCTGCACAGCCTGTTCCACCTGCGAGAGTAGCGACTGAAGGGGAAAAAAAAGGCGAGAATAGAGACAAAGTCAATAGAAGTGGTCTGGGAGTACAGCTGTTGGGGTGTGGGAGGGGTTCAAATTTCAAGGCGGTCTTATTGTTATTTGCATTTTATGCTCTGCTTGGAAAGTTTTCATCGACTGGTCTAACTCCTTCTGTTTTCTTCCCATCCACTATTTGTGTTTGACAGTGTTCCCCTGGCTCTGAGGCGTCTTTAAATAGCGCGCAGAAGCCGACATTGCGCCGTTCCCCGGCGCGGGATCGACCCCGCCGAGGTTTTGCAGAAGCATCTCTTTATTTGCCAAATACACATAAACACGTGCGCACGCACGCCGTTGGGAGCAGGTGAGCGGAGACGATGGCAAACAACATGTACTAACCTGAACTTGGATTTGGAGATCCTATTTCTGGAACACAGAGAACAGAATGGATTATACACACAGACGCACGACACACACATCGAGACGCAACACTGAGGGTGATTTGACGGAAGGGGGGGGGGGGGCGGAGTGGCACGGGGCAACTCATGTTTTGGTCAAATCACCCTGTGAGGACATGTAAAAAGTGGCAACCAGTCAAAGAAGTCACGCAAATGAAGGAGCGTTTTCTTGCGGGGAGACCAAAGTTTGGAATGACATCTTGGTCCAATTTGGATTGAGTGTTTGCCACCGCAACATCAACATGAACATAAGACTGAGGACAAAGAGAAAGAAAAGAACCAAACCCCATATGATAGATATACAGTATAAAGAGATCAGCAGGAGTGGAAGTTGGCCAAAGCTCCATCTCCATGGCGACAAGGAGGATAAATACTCAACTTCTTCACGCCATGCGAGTGTGGCCCCAGCATTGTTTATGCTTGTATTTGTATCGATACATTACACGTGCTGTCGCTACGAAAACAATTCTGGCACAGTTTATGAAATTATTTGCTTTTTTTGGGCGGGGGTGTCAGTTTTGGCTCAGACAAATACCCACAAACAGCCAAACAAAGACAAAGTAACAGATGGACAGCGGGAGGAGAATGAAAAAACAACAGCGTGACGTGGATTCCACGGTCAGAGAGCGTGTGGCTCAGACTCTGGCGTGGCGCGGCGTGCGGCGGCTGTGCCGTGTGGCATGGGCGTGCCGGAGCGGGCCGGTGAGCAGGCGAGCGCTTTGGGCCGTCCAAACAAAAGACAGTCGATCAGAACCAGAGGGGGAGTGAGCAATAAAGGTTCTTCTTTTTTTTTTTTTTTTAAACTATGTGATGAGATGATTGACACCCGGCTAGTTTACCGTATTGGCACACCTGGAACGAGAAACGTTATCCTTGGTCGCTATGAGATTAACGCGATGGGCTCTTTGACAGTTTGCTGGCTCAACCGGAGATCCCACGTCCGGTCTGGGAAGCGGCCGAGGACTTACGCTAGCCGAGTGCAGCAGGTCTCTCCCTCCACATCACCTCCGGGCGCGTTGTCCGTGTTGACCGATTCATTCTCGCTGGCCGGCATGCTCACTGAGAGACACAGGAACGCAAACACAGAGTCAGGTAAGAACATTTTACACCCCCCCCCAAAAAAAAAATATATATACAGTGGGCCGAAGTGGTTCTGAGTTATTCTGCCTGACACTATACGTGGCTATCATAGACAGTTCAACAGCTCGACATTATTTGTAGTGAATAAACGATCATTTTCAGATGCCAAAACAAACCATCGAAACATATTAGCATGGACACCGCTCAACACGCATTCGCCAAATAAATAAAATCCTCCCCCAATGTGCACGATGTGTAATCACACCTTACGATGTTGACAGTGATTTACCGCTGCGGAGCTTAGCGGACCCAAGCCACACAACAGCTAATAGGGTTGGATTTCTAAGCCAGCGAGAAGCCTCTTTTGTTATTCGGGCGCTCCCAGGGATATTAAAAAGCTGCAAATTGCGGGCTTTTATGTGCAAACATTGCCCGCTATATTGTTTTGTAGCAAGGGCTTTTATGTTTGATGTCTTGTGTCTTCGCAAACAAAAGTTGCAGAGCCAGCTTGCGTCGTTACAGGCTGCCCCAAAAAAAAGTGGCACGGCGTGTATTGGTCATTTTGCGTTTGAGGAGAGAAATGTTGTGTAGCGAAAGGAACTGAAGTGCTTTAAAGCGAGAGTGAGAGAATGTGGAGAATGGGGTGGCAGCCAACTGGAGTGCGTTGAAAAAAAAATGATGGAGGGATACTTGAGTGGCACTGGGGGGGAGATAGAGGAGGGGGGGAGGGTTGGTGAAGCACGCTTGCATGGAGGCAGTGGATGGAGAGGCATTGAGGGAGACTGGGAGGTGGAGGGGTGCCAGTCCCGGGATGATGTTATCAAGTGAAAACATTGCTTTTTATTGCTTCTGTCAGTCTTTGGCTCCCACTGCCACCTCAAACGCTTGTTGTAAAAAAAAAAATAAAAAACTCCGAAGTCAGACGCTGCATGTGAATCTTAATACCCCGCGTGAGCGAAATAATTTATCAGCCACTTAAAAAATGAAATAAAATAAAAATAAAAAGAACGACCGCGGCGCTCCTGGAATGGGCCTCAAGTCCCGTCAAAAAAAGCACTTTGGGAATTTCTTCGGATATGAAACATGGAGTTGCCTTGATAATTTTCCACATCGGGCCTCGACACGTGTCAGCGGCTCCACGCCGCGGACTCTCCCGAGGCCGAAAGCCTTTCAAATCGGGTGGCTCCACCGCAGCGGTGCTCTGAACTAGTTTAATACCTATTGTTGGAGTAAGCCCCCCAAAGACCTGCGCCGCAGAGCGCGGGAGGACTGGAGGAAGGATGGACTCACAGTTTCTGGGTTTATCGTCATCCAGACCCTCCTCTTCATTTTCCGGGTCGATGTCTTCAGCCTGAGTGATCCAATCTAGGTAGCCCTACATTCACAAACGCGCACAACATTTAAAAAAAACAAAAAAACAACTACTTCATAAGCCAAACACAACAGCCCCACCTTGAGATCCTCCTCCAGCTGCTGTTTTTCTCGGAGTTTCTGGAAGTCGCCGCGTGCCTTGGCCTTCTCCCTCTCCTTGGAAAACTCTCTGGGGTGGAGCAGGGTGCCAGGATGCACGCCCAGGAATCATAGACGGAAAGAGAGAGACGGGAAAACAAATCCGGGGTGAAAGTCTCGTTCAAACACGTCCGCGTTTTGACGGCGTGCCTCTGAAAGGTGGAAGGAGGGAAAACCTGTCAAGGGAAAGAAGCTGCAGAGTGTTAGTGTGCAAATGCGAGATCACGCCCTCCCCTCTTAGTTGCTCACATCCTCCATAAACGTCTGATGCGTTTAGCTTCCCGCTAGTCGCATTTCGGTGTCATGCGAATTCATTTCAAGTTGCACTCCTCTCCGCCTGGAGCACCTCGGCCGAGGTTGCCGCGCATCGCCGAGCTCAATCGGCGTCTGTTTGCCAACTCGTCGCGCGGGTCACTAGCCGGTCGGGCTGTTTCACGGTCAATCGGAATGAAGACGGACACGCGGCGTCGTTGTCGTCTTCAAACATCCACGGCCGGCTTCCGACGCGGCTTCTCTGTTGTTTTTCGACTTGTTGCCGCCGCCTCACTCTGATTCCTGGTTAGCCATAAATTATCACGCCAGTCTAAGGCCGCCCGCTCCACCCCCGCTCGAGCCCTTTTTTTTCCTCCAACACGCTGCAGATGAAGCAGTTGGGGAAAAGGTCAGGCGGTGTAGTGTGTTAACGGCATCATTAGTCACAAGTCAGACAAAGAGTCCGACAGCAAAGCCACCCCGAGCTGTTTGTGCCAAAACGACTTTTATTATTTCTTTCCTTTTTTTCCCCCATACCCGACAATGCTGCTGGCGTATCATCCCGAGTACCACGCCTCGGAGGAGGATCAGTTGGAGGCATCCGTTTTTCATCGTAATGCATACCAAATCAATAGCTAAGAGTTTCTGCGCTGGTTCATTTGGATGCGAAGGACCTTTTGCGAAATATTCGGGAGCGAATGTTAGCCTTCTGCGAGGCGTCTCTTCGGCAAACGCACTTTTGCAATTCGCATTTGTTTATTCGCAAGAGTCTGAAGATTTTTTTTTTCCCCGCCAAACGGCGCTGCCCACGAAACGTGTCGTGTCATTCCAAACGGGCGGCAGAGCGACATCGGCGTCGGAGAATTTAATATCCGTAAAGTTGTCGGCGTTGCTCGACTTGAAGAGGCAGATGCTTAAGTGTGATTTCACCACAGTTGGCTGAGAGGATAATGACTGAAACATACATGCTCAAGCGGGGGGGGTGGGGGGTGGGGGGGGACTTTGGAATTAAACGTCACCAGATGGAGCACGAGCTGCACGGTGTACCTATGAAACAAGCACAGAAGAGGGAAGACTCCCCAAAAGTCCTCTTGAGGCATAACGTAGGGCTGAATGATTTTTAAAAAAGTAATCCAGAGTGATTGCTATTCTTTCCCTTTTTGCAATGGAGATTCAAATTCGATTAAACTCAGTCGCAGCCATTTTGAAGCCCTTCTTTAGCCTACCACGTGAACTAAAAAAAAAAAAAAAAACAAACACCAGAATGTACCTGGGCTTCTTATTCACTCCCAAAGACGTTTTTAAACATCTTTTCAAACTTGGTCCAGAATTGGCTGGTACTGAATGAGTTCAGAAACATGGAAAAAAATATGTTTTGGGGCATTGAATGATTGAATTGTGCGGACCAAGAGTCAACACCAAGCTTGAAAAGGAGAGGTTAGTCTGAAGTGGTTGTGGACCCTGCCCTTACCCGCTCAAAACCCCCAGAACCAAGTTAAGCACAAAGAAGGATCCAATGATGATTAAGGTGACAAAATACACCCACGGCCACTTGTAGCCTACTGCATCATTCACCTGGTGGAGAGATGGGGGGGGGGGGGGGGAGTGGGGAGGGGGAGCCGCAATAACAACAAAAAGGAATTGAAGTGGGGGGGGATGGGAAAAGGTTAGATCCTGAGTAATTGCTCGTGATGTGTCACTTGCGCCAGATCCTCAGCGCTTGGCCTGCTGTGCTTCATGAATTCATGACTACACGCGACGGCTCGCTTTCAGAACGACGGCGCGCGACGGCGGCAGGTGCCTTTCTGGGAAGGGAGGGCAGTGCGAGCTGCAGGGTCAGGCTCAAATCGGCTAATTGCCCGCTTAATTACTCAGGAGAGAAGAGGCGTTAGAGTCAAGACGTTGTGCAGCAAGACTCCCGTGGACCGAACATTAGTGCAGTCCTCAATCCATCACTTGATCTCGAAATTTGGGGATATTTAGATCCAAGTAGAGCGGTGCCTTGAGATCCAAGTATTTTTGTATCAGAAATCATCTTTATCTTGAGGGATGGGGCAGCATAATCCAGACAGAAGGATGAACAAGGAGACGTCTCAGCTCCTCAGTAAGCTGCAACAATAGTCACTTTTCGCAGAGGATATATAATGTATGCATAAAAGATTACGACAGTGCGACACCAATGCTAACCGTTAGCCTGAAAATGGCATTTCCAATTATGGGTTAGCACGATGAGTGTAGTTCAGTTTCAACTGGAAGTAAATATATACAATAATAAACTACAGTATCGCCGATGATGGGATGTCATGTTGATTCGTTTTGCACTTGGATTGTTTATATAGTTTTAGGTTTGGCGTTAAAAGAATAAAAATTGTCAATCCCGACAACTGACCTTCTCTTCCCATCATTTTTTTTTTTATCCCGCTGTTGTGCGGAGTTTTCTGTGTTCTGGCTCCACGGCTGACCCAGGGGGTGAATTATTTAAATCCCGGCGTGTCACGACAGGCCGGGTGGTGCTTGTACTCGGCAAAGCAAACCCGGGTCACCCGCCGGACGAGCACTTAGTTAAAACACGTCTTTGCCGCTTTTATTCTCCGGGGCGCCGCCGTCGCCGCCTGAATCTGACGCGAACCGTACGGCGCCCACTCGAGAAAACAGAACTACACGCGCGCTTGGAGACACTCGCGGATATGGAGCTGGTCAAAAGCTTGGATGCCAGCATGTGCGTGTGCCCATCTGTCCATCTCCAATAGGCCGTGACGCCCTCTTCTGCTCAAATGACGTGAACATAACAGATGGCGACGTGCGCGTGTGCGCGCGCCGCTCCGTAAGTAATAAACTTGCTTGGCTTGGAAAATATCCATCAATTGTTTCCGTCTGCGTCATGTTCTTTCATGATGGATGATGACAATTACACTTGTTTGGCTTCCTCCACAACAGAGACGACGGACGCGGCTTGGGCATGTTATTTGAGGGAATTGATGGTGACGTGCGTAAAACTCAATGGACAGAAGTCTCGGGACGCTCCACCTGCGAGAGTTTCGCATTCCCGTAACACCTTCCCCCGCTTCGATAAAGGAGATGAGGAGGCGGTGCTTTCAAAATGTTCGGCGGTGGGAGTCTGGCTGCACCGCTTCATAGACAACACGCGCACACAAGACGAACAAAGCAGAAGCTCTTACCCACTCAACACCCCCAGAACGAGATTGAGGACGAAAAAGGAGCCGAAGATGACGAGAGAGACAAAATAGACCCATGGCAGCTCATAGCCCATAGCATCCTGCATCTGAGAGACGGACAGAGGGACAGAGAAAGAGGAGGAAGAGGGAAGTGGAGAGGGGTGAGGGGGTTAAAAGAAATATCGGCCGTGTTAAGGTGAGCGTGGACGTTCAAACGGGAAAGAGGTTGTCTGCGCTCGGAAATTGATGCAGTCAGCGGAGACATTAAGGGGGTGCTTGTTATAAAGAGAAGTACATTTGTGACAAATGCAATTGCCGCACAGTGTGTGTGTGTGTGTGTGTGCACAAGATGGAAGCAAACAGCAGAGGGGGCGTCGACTGGAAGCGTCCTGTTACAAACCGACAGGCAAAACCGCAACGGTAAATCCAACCACCCCAGTTAGAGGGCCGTATCACTAGAAAGTGTGTTTGATGCACTGTGGGGTGAGAATGGCTCCGGTCATTTTCAAACTTTCAAATGAAAAAAAAAAATCTAATATAAATAAAGCTGTATTGTATTGTATTCCTTTAGCGTAGCTCCATCTAGTGGATACATTACGCAACCGCAGCCACTATAGTAGCTTCTATTCTATGCGCCTTATAATGCGGTGCACCCTGTTTTAAAATAGGCCATTCGTTGAAGATCTTACACCTTACACTCCGAAGCGCCTCATAGAGCGCAAAATACGGTCAGTGAATTTAAAAACGGCAACAAAATAAAAACTATCATGGCGGTGGTGGTGCGGTGCCCGGCTCACCCAGTACAGCACGTCCGTCCAGCCCTCCATGGTGATGCACTGGAACACGGTCAACATGGCGAAGGCAAAGTTGTCAAAGTTGGTGATGCCGTCATTGGGGCCCTCCCAGCCCATTTTGCACTCGGTCCCGTTGTGGTTACAGTGTCGCCCGTACGCCAAGTCGGGCGCGCAGGGCGCCGGTTTTTCCTCCGCCAGCGTGCCTGCGGCGAGCATCACATTTCCAGACGTGACGGCGGGCTCGATTTACGACTTGTTGCACGAATATTTCACACGTTTGATGCCAATAAAGGGGGAAGTAAAGCCAACATCTTCGTCGTAAAGTATGAGTGCAACAATTAACGTATTATGTCCAGCAATTATGTTTCACAAACGTGAAATGTTTTTTAATCATCATATGGGATGGAATAAAATTATGATACATCAATGGGACCAAAAAAATATTTTTCGATGACTTAATACATGTTGCATCTCATTTCTCATCTTGGAAGAAATAAAACGGGGCCGACCGGCGAGGAAATGACAGCAGATGTACAAATCTATCCCATTTGGTCATGTCACATTTAAAATAATGAGCCCAAAAGACAGCTTTCAGGTTAAAATGTATAGAATCAATATACACGGCGTCAGAAAACGGCGAAACGGCGCTGCGCTAATTTTACAAAACAAGCTCTCTCCGGTGTTGATGTATACGGCGGCAGAGTATTCCGCTGGCACTTACCCAGAGGAGCGCTAATGCCTCTCCGGGGACCTCTAACATCATCATCACCATCACGACATTTAAGTCCATTTACACCTGGGGGCCTTTTATTGAAAATTGGTTCAATCATTTACGGCGAGCGCTGCACCAATTATTGCTAAAATCCTTCATACTCACCAACATAAACGAGGGCTAAATATTTAATGCATATGACTGCTTTGAGTGTGCGTGCCATTTTCTCCCTCGCCTTGTTGGCGTCTCATTGCAGTCAAACACCGGGATCGTCTCGACAACACGTTAATCAATGGCGCCGAATAAAGGGAACGTGAGAGCGCTGCTGCGCGAGTGCGTACCTGTGTGATCGTGATAGCAGGTCTTGTGCATCTTGCCCATGAAGAGTTCCAGGCCGATGATGGCGTAGATGATGATGACGAAGAGGACCAGGAGGGCGATGTGGAGCAGGGGGACCATGGCTTTGATGATGGAATTCAACACGACCTGTAAACCTGGGGGAAGCACACGCCGGATACCGTGAACAGTCACGACGGCACAGATAAACACGATTTCCATCATGCTGGAGAATCCGAATGTTTTTGCCAAGTGACCAAATCATCTGCATCAGAAGATGAACATTTTCTACAGCGTGCCACGCTGCCCGTCTTTTGGACACAATCCTTTGAAATTCTCCCGAGGACAGGGTCACCATGACACCAATTTAATGCCAAGTGAAAGGGGTCACGGTGGCGGTGCAGCGTGGGAACAATTGCGCATGCACACACACACACACACACACACACACACACACACACACACACACACACACACACACACACACACACACACACACACACACACACACACACACACACACACACGAACATGCACATTACAAGCGACAGATAAGTTGTCTGTGAGCCCATCTGTGTTAGCGGGCCAAAAGAAATCAATAATCCAACGGGAGAGCAAACAGGACGAGATCAGATAAAGCGCAGGGAGACAAAAAGTGTGTGTTTGTTACTGCGGCGAGCATCAATATCAGCTCAGTGCTTCATTTCATCGCCATCTCCATACGCACCTGATCCCCAGACGCTCCCATTGTGTCGTTTTGTTCTGACTCTACCACTTGGTGTACTTACTGGGTACTCCTGAAACCAGTCGGAGGGGTCGGAGTACTCGGAATGCCCTCAGAGCCTTAACGTCAAAACCGGCAGCCTTGCCTCCCATCGGCGCGGCCCCGTCGCCCTTGGTGGCCTGCTCCAAGATGGCACTGAACAACCTAAAAAAAAAAAATGTAAATAATAGAATAAAATAAGATCACTTTTCTGCTTGGCTCTCGACGAAGGCGGACGCTTTTTGCTCTGCTCCTGCCCCCCCCCCCACCCCCCCCACCCTCTCCTTGCTTGCCACTTAGTCTATGTGCCGTCTGTGTCTTAACTTTGCCTAGCCTCCTATCGTATTTTCACCCTAAAACAAACCATGGAATTGGTTGGCTGGTCTCTTGATGCAATCGACAACATTTTTTCGACGAGAAGAGCAGGCAGTGGGGAGCCCGCTTGCCCCTCGGGACGTTTGCTGCCGGGTACACCCTAGATCCCTGGAGGAAGCGGAGAATGGTGTGCCTGTCAATACTGTCCGTCGAGGAGGAGCAAGACATCTACATTATCGGCCTTCTGATAGCAGGTATGCTGCCGTTTGGTGTTAGCAGTTTCCTGCTCTATCGCAAAATTCAACCGACGGGAGCAGCTTTATTGGAAGTGAAGAAGCTGCCCGTCATTCTCGATGGTCGAGCGCAAATGTCCAACACTCAGACTCAAGCGGTGACTGAGCTCAACCGCAATATGGATGCGGTTCTGGAGCGTCTCCGTCCGATCGTTATCATCATGGAGAAGTTGGAATTCGCGCTTCAAAAAGAAATTGAGGATTTGGCTGATCGGCGCCAGTGAAAGGGATACAGCCACGGACTCAAGGCCACCTGGAATTGTTGGCGGCCGTCCCCTGAAAGTACGCATGGAAGCTAGTGTCCCCACCATCACCTCCTACTTCTCGGCCAAGGACTGATAAGCCAGGACTGTCTCCATGAGCAGACCTTGACGATGCAGCGGCGGCCTGCCCTTATCATCAACGCCTTTGTTGTTCCTGTTGTTTTCCCCCCGTGACGTGACCTTGATCTGCGGAGCGCTCGTTTTGGACTGAGCAGCTGGTCAGACGGGCCGCGTCGCGTCCCCCGCCTTTCCATCCATCCCCTCATTATATGTTATGTCTTGTGACTTGTTGTAACTGTCATATGCTTGTTAAATGTGCTTGGGTATTTTTTTTCTCCTAGTACTCTAATTATCCTCAGAAGAGTATAGTTCGAGCGTGGTTTTTTTTTACCCCTCCTCTCCCCTCCCCTTGTGGTTTCCTTTCTAACTAAGATCTCGGGGCGCTTTACAGCGAGTACCGACAGGCCCTTTGCACTGTATCCCATGTTCGTCATTGTTTTTTTCATGTTTCTTGTGCGGAGCGTGCCTGTTAAGTGATGTTTCGTTGCACGAAAGTGTAATGACAATAAAGATCCATCCATCCATCCATCCACAATATTGACATCCGACTCCGAATAAACAAGAGTTTATGATTATGGTTCTGCCTGTTTTGCATCAGATTGAAAACACACGGTGACATCAAAATATTGATGTGCAAATAAACATCAGCAAAAGTTGATGTGAAATAAACCAAAACACAGGCCTCATCCGACCCGCTTTTAATTTTCATTTCAACTTCAGCCCCTGCAAAATTGAATTCCGCCAAAGCCCGGATTTGAACCATCCATTTTGTTTATGAATCATTTAAACGGAGTAAACAGAGACGAGCTTGGAAATCAGTTAAATGTGTTTCTCAGAGGAACATCAGCGGCTAGAATATAAACACAATCATTATGTTTTTTGTGTGTGTGTGTTTTTTATCTGCTGCCTCTGTCATTCACACATGGGAAAATATTAATAATAACACTTGGCTTTAAATGCTGTTTTTGTTGAGGCTTGACGCAGATGCCTCTCGCTTCGCTTTTTGGGGAACTGGCTTCTGTGAGTCAAAAATAAGAGCAAAATTAAAGCTCGCTGACAAGTAATTATTAATCCCTCAATGAAAATTAAAGCTCCAGTGATGGAAATTATTTACACTAAGCAGAACTAATGTACACAATGTGACACAGAGCCAATGTACATAGCTAGCAGCGCTAACGCATGTGACTAGCTAGCTCATGATTATGAATCCTCCAATAAAAATGAAGACTTTGGTATTGAAATTGTGTACACTCAGCGCAGGTAATTACCTCACCTCTCATCGCCCCATCTCGAAAATTACCATACAAAACCGTTTTTTTCCCCATCTGCGGCTCGCCTCGGAGGCCACTCAGTGCGCATTAGTCATGGACAATTATCAATTAGCGGAGATGAAATGACCGCTTGAACGGCGCACTCCGAATGCATCTCTGTGTCGCTCTACCTGCCTCTCAATTAGACTCGCACCTGCCTTTGACACACTCCTCGCGAAAAGTGTGGCGTCGATGAGCCGCTGATTTGCATTTTTGCTGCGACGCGGCATTAAAAGACAATTACAGCTTTGGACTGCCTGCCTTGGAGGCTTGGCACCAGCACAAACTCTTTCGGCCATATGCTGACCGTTCCAGAGGGGGGCATCGACTGTCATTTCTCATTCCTGGGCACACACAGGCGGGCTGGCTTGGCAGTTAAGACAACAGTACATTCATATACATACACACACTTAGACAGCGAGGCGACGCTGTCACAGATGAACATATCCTGACTGTGAGACGTTTATATTTATGCGTCACTGTTTTGACTTGACAATTTTTTTTTTTTTTAAGCATTCTGTTCCGTATACAATTTCAGGCCAAATAAGGCAATCCAGCAATGTTATGCATTGAGGCTTTTTGGTCCGTAAGACTGCTTGTTAAGTGTACAAGTCAGGAAACAAATCCGCGGGGAGGTGTTTCGAACCATTTCATGACCTTTCCGAGGGAGGGAACAAAATACTTCGAAACATGGCTCGGTGTCGTTATACGCCGTTGCAAAACGAATCCATTTTGGTACTCTGCGGCGAAACATCCGGCCGACAAAGCGGCACAGCCTTGACACATCTGCGTCGGTCGGGCTAAAAGTACAAAAATAAAACCGTTGGGTATAAGAATAGTGGTTAGCCTCGTTAGCTATTCCAATCACTTTTTTTTTCGGCTTAATGGTTGGTTCGGTTTTTAGAAAAAGTCGATGTGAAACCGGTCCGTGGCGCAATACATGTTGGGACAGCTATACTGTGCAGGAAAAAAAACGTTATCAACTAATCGACCTCGACTCGACTTTCATCCCATTAAAGTGAACTCAAATTTTTTGTTGTCCCCTAGCACCCGATGATGAGTCCATTAAGAGTTGAGTGTCACATTCAAAGATGTGATGCCGGTAGCAAGCTCTAATTGGCGTTATTGATGTTTGAGCACCCTCAGCGAATGGTGGGACACCCGTTCCGTTCTTGAAAGGTGACCCCACCCCCTCAAAAACATTGAGTGAAAAATATTTCTTGAGCCGAGGTCGGGAAAAGAACTCATCATCACCTGTACAGTAGAATGCGAGCGCCGCGGCGGCGCTTTGTTTTTGGATGCGCGTCGTCATAAAAAGCCTCCATCCAGACACAGACAGAAAAAAAAAAAGCCTCAGACAAGCAAACAGAAAGGGTAGATAACCGTCTAAGTGTGGCACAGGTTGTGTTTATGCCAGAGGCGCTGGCACCATGATGCTAGCCAAGGCGCACGCACGCGCGCAAGGGCTTAGCAGATGGGCTATAGTTGCCGAGTGGCAGATAAAGAAAAACACAGCGCAGCTCTGCTATCAGCATCGAACAAGCTAATCAGTTTAAGGCTCACCAATCCACTATAGGCCAAGGTTTAGTGCGGCTTTCAAACTTGATTCACTGCGAAAGATTACTTGATGGTCATGGGAAATAGGGGGGCGGCGGCGGAGGGGGGGCATTGTGACTCAGTCGGGCTGTCATTGCGGGCTTTTTGCCTCACGAGGAGACGTCACTCAGAGAAAAGAAACTACTCCATTGTCGGAGTATCACGGGGTCACTTTGAGGAATTCAGTTAAGAAATGAGTAAGAAGAAAAAGGACAAGAAAAGAAACAATCTCCGCTGACTCACCCGACGACGACGATGATGAAGTCGAGCAGATTCCAGCCGTTCCTCAGGTAGGCATTGGGGTGGAAGAGCAGGCCGTAGGCTATCACCTTCAGGAACGCCTCCACGGTGAAGATGATGAGGAATAAATACTCCACGCGCTCCTGCGGAGAAGCGGGCGGCACGCGTCGGTTTAAAATACATCGGATTATGTAAAACGCCTCTGTCTAATTTCTTCTTTTGAGCATTCGGTTCATTTTTTTTTTACATTTTCATGTTGGTCATTGAAGTGGCTATTTGGGGAGCCAAGTTTTTTTTTTTAAACAAAAAAGCGCTGCTCTGACATATTGAGTGCACAATCAAAGCATCTTGATTATTTACACAAGAGCTTACACTTCCTGCCGCAACTGCGACGCACTTCAAGAGTTTCGCTACGGACGTTGTTGTCATAGCGATGACCCGCGACTGAGAGGGGGGTCCTGGGAAATGAACGAAAGGGGGGGTGGGATTATATAATGTTACAAACGTTGTCTTAAAAAAAATAAAAAACACTTTCTTCCACACCTCATCATCTGTCACTTCATATAAACAATCCGACAAGGGCAACCATCCAGAACCAGGATAGCGAATCAACAACAAGCCGTTTATACCCTACCCACTCACTCCCAGATTTCATTTTTCAAAACACCAAAATATCTGCTTTCATCCATCACTCCGGCCATGCTGCCCCTTGTGTGCGTCCTGGTGGTTTCCCATGGTCGCACGCTCGCGCCCGCCTAGAGCTTTGGGGCCGCGGGGTCAAACGGATCTCAGCAGACGGCTGTGGGAGGAACCGGAGGAACCAGACGTTGGCGCTACGAGCTCGCTGAATGTTGACGTCGGCTTCTTGCGTCGGGACATCATGCAAAGTGCACAAATATGCGCATGGATATTGCGACGCAAACCTCTTGAGAGTTGGACGGCACAACGCTTTGTTCTTTGATACGTGAAGGTTTGTCACTGCATAAAAAGTCTACACACCCCTTGTTTAAACGGCGCGTTATTTTTTTTAGAATGCAAGATAATTTTTTCCCAATTGAAATCTCCCCAAAATGTGTTGGTAAAGAACAAAAAACATTATTAAATTAAAAAAAAATTAAAAACCCAACTGAAGCATGGCGGTGGCAGCATCATCAACGCATAACGATAGCATAAAGCCTTCAAGGCTGTGAAAAGGAAAAAAAAACTCCAGAAAAGCCTACTAGAAGACCTGAACTTTATTCGGGGTCAGTCAGAGGCCCCTTGATGTCTGCTTTGTGCTGACTCCATTTTAAAATGAGTTGGAATGTGACCGGTTCATTCTGAGCACATCCTGAGGGTGTGCACACTTGTGCAACCAAATTGTTTCAGGTCACGTCCCCCCTTTTACAAAAAAAAAAGTTGTAGAATGACTCATTGTGGTCTCACTTTAATTAAATGCCAAAAACTGCCAACTGAAAAAAGTGTGTTGACTTTTTTTTTTTAAATATCCACTGTTCAGTACAACAAAGAGATTTTTACAAGAGCATTTATGATCTGTCTCAGAGAAATGACAAAGATTTCATTGCCTGACACTGGAAAAGTCAACTTACGGTACCCGATAGGCCCGAATCAATTGTGCACTCGCCATGGGGTAATTTGATTGGCACAGATTATGTGATGATTATTATGAAGTGCGTGTGTGCCCCATTTGAAAGACAGCCTCCTTGAGAGGCAATTAGAGATCTAAGCCTCAGCGGAGCTGGTCCATCTAATTTTTAAAAAATGTCCGATTTGTATCGTTGTCATGATTCAGGTGAGCGGCTTTACATTAAACGCCTTTATTTCTCTTAGTTTTTTATATATTTTTTTAAACGTGTGTCACTTGCAGGGGGCTTCAATAATTGAGTTTTTTATATTCATCACTCTCCGTCACACAGCAAGCAGTCTAATTAATTACACAACGCGCATAAACACGCGTTGTGTGTCTGACAGCGACAGGCGGCCGGAGTGGATCTCTTAAAAATGAAAAATAAAAATAAAAAAGAGAAGACCATGTGGTAGGAACAGCAGATCTCACACACACACACACACACACACACACACACACACACACACACACACACACACTTCTTCCGTTTTGCGGCCTCGCACAGGGCAAAATCAATTTGAGGACGGGGGTGTGGGGGGCAACTAATCTGTTTAGTGGCAGGAAAGGAATGAGAGGGTAAAAGAGGATGAATGCATGGATGGATGGATGGAAGAGGAAAGCAGGCACGGCGAAAAGGTGAGCACGTCGCCGCAATAATTCGCTTCGCCGCAATAGGTCAACCCAAGAGCCAATCCATCAGCGCGGCCAATCGGATTACAGCATCGACATTCTAGCGCACAATGGACCGCGGTCTAGTGTGCTGTGCACTTGTGTTGACTTTTTGCCCATCGCGTTGTTGTCCCTGAAGTTGTTTCATTACTCCTTACATAGAAGGACTTTTCGTCCCGTTGTTTTTTTTTTCCAGTGTTCCCACCTCATCTCTTTCTTTCCTTCTTCCTCGTTTTCACTCCCACTCTCTCGCTCAATCTTTCTTCCTGGGTGCCAACCACAAGTTTCCATAGAGACCAAGATGGGTTCCCACGTTGCCATGGAAACTGCGGGCTGCAGCCGCAGTGGCGGCAGTTGCGCCTCGGCGTGCACGGATGACACTGATCAGAAACTGTACTGAGAATACCTTCATCACATGGTCCTAATTGCTACTTTCCTCTTACAGCCCGCTTCTTCTGTTGTGGGCATTTTTGTGTGTGTGTGTGTGTGTGTGTGTGTGTGTGTGTGTGTGTGTGTGTATATGTGTGTGTGTGTCCAGCATCACTCAGAAACGGAAACAACGTGGGGGCTGAATAATAAGCACAAAAACGGCCTAACCTAAAAGAACATAAATTGAAATCGCGGAGAAGACGGAATTATGTCAAAAGAATAAAATAAATACATAATGTATCATGAATAAAATAAAATAACTATTTTAAAAATGGAATAAGATACAAATATAGAAAAAAAGATTTTGTTTTTTGTTTTTTTTATGTCAATCCACTTGTTGCGTTTAATCCAGTTGAGCAGAAAAATAAGAAATAATAATATGAATTAAAAAAACAGATATATTAAGATATATTAAGAATAAAAATACACATTTTTAAAAGTTGTGAAATGAGAAATTTGAAAATAATTTCAAATACGTACAAAAAGTCAATCCACTCAAAATATAAATATAAAATGAAATTAAATGAGTATGAAGTGAATTTAAAACATGGAATACAAATGACAAAAGTTAAAAAAAAAACAAATAAAAATTTTACAAACTTCTACAGTATAGCGTCATTCCACTTGTTACTTTTAATCCAACTGCTAACATTAAAAATAAAAAATGGAACTAAACATACAGTAAGTAAAAATAAACCACAAATGAAATATAAGAGAAAAAATATTCTTCAAAGGTGTGTCGTCGAACATGCTAGCGTTGCACATTTGCCCCCAATTCGACGTACAGACTGACACTCTGGAAAGGATTATCTCGCCTTCAAGATTAAGACTTTCTGTGCTGTTATCTGTGTAGGCGATGACCACTCTTGACCCTTGACCCTTCATAGATCACACTCGCACTGATTGGAAAGACTTGCGACCGAGAAAGCTGCCGTTGTCGAATGACCCGAGTCGGGTTTGTTCGTGAGCTCTGTTGATTAGTTGCGACAGGAACAGGTGGCGCACACATCAAAAATCACGTAAACCGAAGTGCTGCAAAAGATGACGACGACGCGTTTAGCAGGCACTAGTTTCAATGTACGCAATCGAAATCTCGCTTCTCTAATTTTATTTGGAAAAAAAAGAACAATAGACTGAACTTGAGACACATTCGAGCACTTTTTTGCGTCTCTTCGCATGTTCTTCATTTATTAATCAACGTCACTTTCGAACCAATCACCCGCTTACATCCAAAGCTCCGCCCCTCCCCGCCAACCACGCCGAGCAAACAGACGGTAAATGCATTACCATTAAGCTTTTATTGTCTGCGATTAATTATTCAGTAATTCACCGTCTTCGTGTGCTTTTGCTTTTTCCTGTTCTGGGTTAGGGCGCCTGGAGCGACGATGCACAACAGGGACAAATACGGTCCCACATCCGCAGAAGTGAGCTTTATTCAACCTGACCTGCTTGCTTTCAGAGCGAAAGAGAGAGGGGAAGGGGCAAAAAAAAATAAAATAAAGAAGGTTGGCGGTAAAATAAACATTTCAAAAGTGCCTGTAAATACAAGCAAAGGCGTTAAAAGGGAGGACAATATTTAGAAGTGGGCAGAGGGGACAGAGACAGCGAGCAAAATGAAGTAATTGGTCTAAAAATAAAAGAACAGAGAAACATAAATCATCTATAGACAGCCCGTGTGTGTGCGTGTGAAAGAGAACCTTGCGTGACAAGAAAGGAGATGAAGGCAGTAAAGACGCCCGGACGATAATGAAACGGCGAAGGTGAACGGGGCGGCCCCGAAATCTCTTTCCTTACGTTCACGAACGAACGCAAGCGCGGAGGTGCAAATGAAGACAAAGCGAAAGCGGCGCACCGAGGCGCCGCGGCGCATCGAGATGCCGCTTGCTCCACCGACGGCGTGAGATCGATCACCCGATCGCCATGTGCGACTTTGCCTGCGCGTGAGGGAAGAACGCAAAAGATCGACGGCGTCATTTTAGGTCGGGTCCACGTCGTTTTATTCGTGTTGCTCAAACGGAATTGACGGCTGATTTATTTTGAGGGCATTCCTGTCGTTGACGAAGCTGCCATTCCATTGGAGGGAGAAACAGCCACTCAAAGCTTTTGTACAATGCCGCGCAATCACTTTTAGCATGCATCAAGCAACGAAATGCATTCTAAAAAAAAAAAACATAACTACTACATACATCTAAGATAATCATAGGCCTCATTTCTCAGGAAGTAAGGCAGCTTTTGGCATCCTTCCTTGCTCTCCCAACGGCCCCGTAGCCATCTCTCAGACACGCCTTTGCCTATTTCGGTCCAGTTTAACCCCCTTCTGTCCTTTTCTTTCCCCGCGCAACGCTTTGGGATTCAAGGAAAGCTTGCGACCAAAATAAATCATTAAAAAAAAAAAAAAAAAAGAGATTCCACTCCGGTTTGAAGATGAATGAAAGCAAATGGATCGAGATTCAAGATGCGCCCGTTTTGAGTGAATCAGTCGAAACTCGTGCCTCAATGCACCGCCGTGATTGCGCAATGTCGGACCGTAAGAAAATAGAGCTCATGAGTAGAATATTGTTCTGCTTACATGTGGAGGAGAAAGAGCAAAAATAAAAACTCCTCTTCTCTCACTACATGGCAAGTTGGCTGTCTTGCCACAATCGCAGCCCAACACACACACACACACACACACACACACACACACACACACACACACACACACACACACACACACACACACACACACACACACACACACACACACACACACACACACACCTCTCTCTCCTCCGAGAGCCCCCCCGGAAGATCCCCGTGAACGAGTGTGTGTCTGTGTCTGTGCGTGTGCGTCTTCCTTTCTCGTGTTTCTGCTGAGAACGACTCCATCATTCCTTTCTAGTTGATACCCAGTCGAGCGGAACCAAAACCCGGAGCAAGTGAAAAGAAACAGAATGAGACACAACTCTTCCGTGGTGTGTGTGTTGTGAATCCATACAAGCAATGTAATTGTCCCGTGCGCTTCTTTTCCACAACACACATTGGTGAAATAGCATTCAAGAGCGCGCGCGCGTGGCTCCCCTAGCGATGGCACCGTGACACCCAAACCGGATTAGCCGCAAACACCCACTGCCCTGCTGTTGCCATAGTAGCGCTGTTGAAAATGGCGACCCACGCGCTATAATGTTTTTTTTTTTTTTTAAGACAATCCCAACTTCCACAAGTTTATCTTACATGCTGAGGGGAACACATTTCGAGCTGGGCTTCTCTCGGTGGCGACACGGAAGGACGACGGGCACCCCGTTTGCCAGCATGCCCATATTTGGAAGAGCTGATGTCGCACCCTGGCGGGAAGCAAAAATGGAGAATCCGGCCACAAGTTGCCGTGACCCCCATAAAACCACGCTCCTGTAGTTTAGCCAATCACGTCTCTGACTTGTCAGCACATCTTGGCTCGCGATCATTTCCTCGCCCTCCCTCGTGTGCTACTTGGCAGTTTGTCCTCCGCCTGTTTCTCGCCTTTTAAAAAAAAAAGCCTCCGCTTTCACCCGATTTGAGCCCACCTGGCTTTTAGCACCTTTGCGTGCCGTGACAAGAGTGAGTGTGACCGAACGCGGGTTAAAATGAAGGATGAGGTGAGGGGAGACCAGGTGTCACAAGCCCTGGGAACAACCCCCCCGTTGTATGCCCGCAAAAACGATACGCGGAGAATTATGATTTGAGCGGCGTGTGACAAGCGGAGCATAAACACACTCGGTTAGTGATGCTTGAGGACAGGTAAAGGTGTCACTATATCGCCATAGGCCATTTTTTTTTCATGTATTGTTCATGTATTTAACTTTCAACTCACAGTACGCATTTGTTGACTGTGCGTTTGCGTCTGCAATGAGCCTGCAACGACATGGCTGCGAGGGAGTGTCTCATTTCTCCATTTCCTGGCTTCGCTCTCTCCTAATCGGTTTGTGTACCGTACGGCGAACTTTAGTCGTTATTGTGACCATTACCGTTTTCCCCTGCTAACTTTTTTTTAACATGTGAAAGCAGAAGGAATCACTTCCGCCTCGCCGCGTTTGTGTGTGTGTCAGCGTTTACAAGCGTACTTGTGAGTTAGCCTCTCATTAACTCCCCACCTGGTGCTAGGATGTGAACCCCCTGCCGAGTCTGGCATGCTAGCCATCCTCGCAGCCCGCCCCCTCCCCGTCATTATCTCGCTTTTGTTCGCTGTCCGTCTAATCATCACAAGGTCTCTTTCTTTTCTCAACTTGACCCTTCGGTTACACAACGCACACCAGACATTTGCATTTTAACCACAGAAGAAAAGACGCCAGGCGGTCGTTTTAAGTCTGCGGGGAAGACAGATGTGCGCTAATGGCTTGTTTCGTAAGAGAGGACAAACTGTACTTGGCGTCACGGCGCGCACGCAGAAAAAGGACACGATCAAGCATGACAAGCGCGCACCCCGCAATACAGAGTCAGTATCATGGCCGTGCTTCAGCGCCCCCCCCCACCAAGCCTCCCACCTGCCCGTGAGGACACGGCCACTGGTGGCGACAAATAACTCCAAGATGGCTGAAATTAATTGGAGAATGTATGGAAGGACACAAGGGAGGAAGGATGAGCAAGATCCGCAACGCCTCCGGTTGCTCAATCTATGCATCTGGCTTGAAATGCGAGCAGATTGTAAACTCCACAAGTGCACCCGCTCCTTTGCGATCTTGCCGCCTCGCTTCCCTCCGGTGCGTGCCCATTAGTTCGGCTTGTTCTGCCTTCGATGAACCCTTTTCAACTATTTGGTCACATGATGCCTTGCAATGCGAGCCCGAGGGCACTTTGTTGAAAATTTCAGGCGGACAGCAGAGAGCGGTAGAGGACAAAATGAATGGTTTCATCGGCTTAATTTTGTATTCCATGAATGCGAGAATAACCAAAATACCTCGTTTTGTTTTGATATTGATATGATACAAAACAATGCTATTCTTTTCGTCCTGTTTCTCCAGAGTTCACCGTCGACGAGGCACGTGTTCGGTGAGAGGGTGTTCAAGCAAGCGTACGCCAAACAAGGCCGTGGGCGCCGTTGCAGCTGTGATCAATGAACACCACGGCGTCAATTAATCAACCCCGAGGAGGTAATGGAGCCCATCGCAACAAACATCCATCTCCATGTTTTTTTTTTTGGCGACACGCTTGTCATACCGCGCAAACGACACACGCTCCTCGTCTTATCAAGACTGGCGCGGCGGCTGGGGGGAAACCTTTGCAATTGCAAAGACGAAAACAGGCTCATGTCGCTAAAAAAAAAAAAAAAAAAGCACACACACACGTGAGAAACATACAAACCAGTACAAGAATAATAAATTCAGTGGCTCGGGTGCGCAAATTCGTTATATACAGTAGGCGTACCTAATAAAGTGTCCAGTAAGTGTACAATGGACTGACTTCATTTTTTGTCACATGGTGGCCAAATGACTTCCTAGTGGGGGGGTCACCTCTGACATTAATACGGTAAGTACATCCGTCCATCAATAGCGAGCGTGATGAACTTTTCTCAAGGCGCAATTCTTGTTTTGCAAGTTGTGTAACTCAAGTTGTGTCAGTGTGAACATTCGGGAACGTTCTATTTATAGACAGCGGGGAGTGTGCCGTCTCCATCTATGCACTTGCGTATCTAAACAACGGAGGCCTGTGATTTGTTTCAGCCAGCGCGGTGTGTACCTTAGAATAGACTCGGTGGACGTGCGTGGCGCTCGTGGGCGTTTGAGCACTCACAGACATGGAGCCGTGCCCTTTTGTGTTTGCTTATCCACTCAATATGTCGCCGGTATACCTCAAATAAGTCATTCTTGTGATTTTTCCGAGCGTCTATCGTTAATTGCGTGTTTTGCATACAGATGGCAGCTTCAAAATCTCTCTCCGACGGGCGACGAGCAGTAGCCTGGGGGGAATCGTTATGAAAGATTATCAACGCCGTCCTGTTTGCTCTTCCAGCTCCCGCAGGGAAAGGAGAAGCAGCCGCGGTTAGCGTTGCGGCCCTGAGACGCTCGCCAATTCGAACGTTTGCGTCTGCGTCACACGCCACTTGTTTGGCCGGCGCTACGTTGGCTGCACATTTCGCAGCTACGCCACGTCGGGCTAATCCGTAACTGCTGCGAGGCTCCTCGCGGAACTCAATATGAACCGTGTCTTAAAAAAAAAAAAAATTACAACTTTGCAACTTCTATTTTTAACCATGTAGCATCTCAACTGTTCGCTCATCGCACTGTATCATTTGTCTCCAGATGACTTTTTTTTTTTGCATCACATTTGTGCGCCGCGGAAGATAAGAGTGGAAATGATTGCAGCTGTTGCAGCACATTCATTAGCGAGCCCGCTTCCTCTTCCGTCTCCTCCTCTTCCTCCTCCCTTGCTGTGTTGTCCTCTCCTCCCTCCTGTGTCATTTGCGTAATCAGCGGGTGAGTATCTAAGCTGCGCTAAAAATCGCGATTAAATTACGAAAATGAAATATATATATATATATATATATATATTTTATTTTATAATTTAATATATATATATATATATATATATATATATATATATATATATATATATATATATATATTAGAGCTGTCAGTTTAGCACGTTTTTATTGGCATTAATTTAAATGAATTTTATCGGGATCAAAAATTTTCTCGCGAGATTAACGCGGCAGACGTCACAGCTGATGTTACGTTGCTCTATAAATAAATCAGAAACAAAACATCAATCGCTCTGCACAGGTCCACGCACGTTTGCTTTGCCAGCCATGGCAGCGTGAGACACCGAAAACGGATACTTAAATAGTTTAGGAATGGAAAGTTTACTTTTAAAAAGTTGCCAGATTGTTCCAATGACAAGACCAAAGTTACCTGTATGTTTTGCAGTCGTAAACTGAGCTATCATCATAGCACGTCGAGTCTGAAATACCACTTAATGGCCAAGCACACAGCTGACGCTCGTCTCAGACCGACAGCTATGGATCATTTCAAAGCAAACAGCGTGGGCTAAAATGTTGCTAGAACAGGGCTGTCTTTATTTAGCGCATTTTTGCATAGTTGTCATGTTTGTCCGTCTGCAATCTGACGTTTAAACGAAGTAAATTGCGTTTCAGCTTGGGTTAATAATGCCGGCGCTCCACTTCCGGGATTGACTATTGGGACTTGTAGTTCTTTTGTTCGATTCGACTTTATGTTTGTGTTGTATGGTTTCTTACGTTTAAAACAATGAATAATGATGACGATAATGGTAAATAGTGAAATCAGGGTTGATTAAATTATTTATTAAACGTATTGTTAAATAAAGGTATTAATTAATGTCAATTATATACATATTTACATTGTGATGCAGAAAGATAGATATATTAATTTTTTACTGCATTTATGTGTAGTTTAGGTTATTACCTGCTTCTGATACTTCTGTTACAACTACTTCTACTACTACTTCTGCTGCAAAGTGCTCCAATAAATGATCAAAAAAGTACAGAACGAGAGATCCTTCCATGCTGACCGACAATCCCTATTCAGGGGGCCGTGAAAAATTATAGGTTGAGTACTAGTTTACCTTAGATGTGCACTTTATATTGCGCTGTTTTGATTCCATAAAAAGAGCTGTTCAAGCAGCTGTTGTGTGACAAAATATTTTTTTCACTGTTGTTGATGGACAGTAATATTGTGTGAGAGATGATATGTGAATAACTGCTCCAAGTGAAAAATGTTCATGTAAAATTGAAAATCGAAATTATTTCAGTAAATATTTGCATTTTGCACATAGAAAACTGATTCATGATTCCATGTTGATGAGAGCATTAAAATGGGGGAAAATAGGACAAAAAATATAAAAGGAAATTCAGAAACGATAAAAAATGCGTGAGTAATCATGATTAATTTTTAGTTAATTTGAGTTAATTATGACAGTTGAGTTTTTAATTAGATTAAATATTTTAATCGTTTGACAGCTCTAATATATATATATATATATATATATATATATATATATATATATATATATTTTTTTTTTTTTTTTTAATAACCTCAATACCACAAGGCCAAACGGGCCGACACTTGACGTCGGTGGTAAAGCAGAGACACGCACATACTGCCAAGCGAGGAGGAAGAGTAAAGGGATACAGAGCGGGATATTTTTAATAAAGTTAGCTAAAATTGTCCCACCTCTGCCTCACATCGACCCACATTCCAGCTCCCACAGAGCACACAGAGGTGGAGGAGGAGGAAAAGGAGAGTAACATCTCCGTCCATCACGGCAATTCCATTTTCTTACCAGCGTATCCCTATTTCATTTTACTTTAAAAAAACAAAAAAACCCCACACAATTTAAAACATCCCTTCCGGTGCAAACCATCATGATAATGCGATGCAAAGACATTTACCCCCCCCCCCCTCCCCCCATCTGTTCACTTGTGTAACGTACCGCATGCGTTCTATCACCGGATATTCAAACGGTGGCGGCATGTGACGGGATAAAGCTGTGATGTAGAGCCCGAATGCATCCTTTTAATTAGATCAAGTAATGAAGTGACTCCCCGTAAAGGCCCATATTCCTATATTGATCTCCCTCATTAAATCCATAGCCTCCTCAGAGGAGCGGAGATAAGAGGCTGCTCCGAAAGGATTTGAAAGCTTTGAGATAATTGAGATGTGAATTAGGCAAAGCGGGCAACGGTGCTCAATTTTTTTTTTCCCTCCCTCTAATGAATTCACCGTTTAGGCGCACTTGACATTGCGTTTTTATTCATGTGATGAGTCACGCATGGTGCAATAATGAACGGTGGGTGGCGGAGTGGTCAGGATCAATAAAAGTGGCTTTGCTCTTTAATGTGGGCCTTCGCATATAAACGTGTATTTAAAAAAATTAAAAGGGGCTATACAATCTTGTAAATTAACATTTCCACAGCGGATCCACTGTGGTGCTTTCAGGGACGCTCAAACATTTGAGAGTTACGCCAAGACTGCATTGCACGCCAAAGTTGATCGACGTCTTCACGTATTGGTTAACTGCAACACACTAGAGGGAGCACAAATTTGACAGAGGGGCCTTTCGAGTATTTTGAAACTCATGACATCAGAAACCGACGCCGCAGCTCTTGATTCGGATTGCATAGGATCATTGCCTGCTGTATCGTCTCATTTCCTGTCCTGATAACTCTTGCCGGCCAACCATCATTCATTAGGTGTACGTGTACGTGTGCGTGTGCGTGTGCGTGTGCGTGTGCGTGTGTGTGCGTCCGCTCGTGTGTCTCTCAGCGACTTCGCTCCCCCTGCACCCCTGCACTCTCCCGCTCCTGGGAGGTGACCCAGTTTCCCATGATCCAATGCGGCTGCTGCCTCTGCCTACTGCGAGTGGCGCCGCCGTGTCGTTGCCGGAGCGATATTGCCCGGGCCCTTTAATGCCGACTGTGACTGCGCCATGAATAATGGATGGGAGAGAGTGACAAAGTATGAAGCGGAGGGGAGGAGAGGGAGGATGCAGGGGTGGGAGAGGATGAGTGAAGGAGAAAGGATGACGCGCGCAAGAACAGGAAGCAAGGATGTCGAGGTGGAGGTTTTTCTTTTCTTTTCATGCCTTTAGACTGTCGTAATGTCATTTCTGCAAGAACAAGAATTTGAGATTGGTCAGATTTTTAGAAGGCCAATAAATAAAGTAAAAAAAGATAACAGGAAGTGAAGACGTCCTATTGCGAGTGAGGGTTTTCTTTTGCAAGATCCGCCTTTTGCGTAACGCAGTTTTGGACTTAATCGGAGTTGAAGGACAGACTGCACGAGTCCAAGAGGTCACTGCGCATGGTCGCCAAACTCGACATGGAAGGCGACGCTTTAGGGGGACCACTCAACTGCGCACGCGTGCGTGCGTGTGAATCTGTGTCAGTGCTGACTGCAGCACACACCTGTTGAAAAGCACTTCAACAGCACACGGTACCATTCGCCTAAACCCCCAGAGCAATCAAGCCGTAAATCAGCTCGACGATTTACATGATCCAGCGAGACCCCCCGCGGCGCGACCGTAGCAACGCGCACATAAATGGGCCCGCGCGCGAATGCAAAAGTGCTTGCTCGCTCATTGGCCGGCGTGAATAAAATATTCCCCCTCCTCGCAAAAGGCTCCAAAGTGCCCATGCGGCTTTTTACGAGCGCGTTTACATCTATGGAAGAAAATCAAATCAGGGATGAAGCAAAGTACAGCAAGCGGGCTGCACGGAAGAAAAGAAAAATACAATAAACGAGGCCAGATTACACAAGATAATGTAAAATACTGAAAATCTTTGTTGATTGTCATACAGATTCAATTTTTGCTTGGGATGAGGAACATTCCAAAAAGAATCTCACATTAAATCGCAAGCACAATATTGAGAGCGGAAAAAAACAAAAATCACAAATTATTTTTCTAAATCAGCTCTGGTTCTAGCCCGCCCCCTCATCATTTCCGTCCGCGGTGAAAGTGAAGAGATGGCTGCCTCCCGCTAATGATGCCGATGCACAAGGAAGCAACATAAAAAGCATCTTTGATGTGTGTGTGTGTGTGTGTGTGTGTGTGTGTGTGTGTGTGTGTGTGTGTGTGTGTGTGTGTGTGTGTGTGTGTCTGTCCGTTTTTAACGACCGTCTTCTGTCCGACTTGATGGCAGTTCTAAAACGATGCAGAGGCGCACTTTGAGGTTGCCGCTGGGACGCTTCGGCGACACCTGCGACCATATTTGGACCTTAGCCCCGCCCATCCAGCCCTTTCCACACGACTCTTCCCGTAACGGCTCCTTTTTTTACTTACAGTACATCAAACAAATTGATGTGTGTGTGTGTGTGTGTGTGTGCATATACTAATGGAAAATACTCATAAGCTGGTGCCTGCTTTGACTGTTTTTGGAGCAAAATCCACCTGCCACTAATCCAAGTTTGGGCCAAAACTATCAAGTGCCGTTGTTTTTAAGCCACAGAGGAGCAGCAAATGGTGTCTTTGGGAATTCTATCCCGAAATGCTTCTGTCTCGCCACTTTCCATAGTGGATTGTGTATTTAATATCTTGTTTCCCGGCAATGCGGGTTATTATTATTGGACGTTTCGTGCTAACGGGCTAGCACATGCGTGTCTTTTTTTTTACTCCCTCTCCCTTGTCTATCGCTCTCTGTCCTCTCTTTTCTCTCTCTCTGTTCACCGGCCTCGCTCGTTCCCTCATCGAATTAGAATGCCATCTTCAATTCACTTGTGAGCCAATCCAACACACCACAACGCTGCGCCACACCATGCCTCCCGCTCTGCTGCAGTGTAAACACTCTTGTGCTGTATTAAAAAGTCACAATCCGTCATGTCACGATCGGGATGCTCAGTTGCCGTGAGGAACGGAGTGACGCAGATAAGGCGGACCCAGATTGCCTCCCGGGAATTCGATCCGCAAGGCTTATTTGTGGGTTTCCAAACTGGAGGCGGCTGACGATGATGCGGCATCGGTTGGCTAAAGTCTCCCCGACGGTGTGAGTGCTGAGGCCTTATTGGCGAGCGAACGAAGGCTGACGGGGCAGATTGGACCGCTTGTGACGCCATCTCGTCCGCACGTGGGCGAACGAGGCGTCGTCATCTTCAATCGAGTCCGACTTAATGGAACCTGTCGACGGGCGAGAACGGATCGGGGAAATCACTTATCAGTCCGTTCACGGGCAAGATTGAGTTGTGTCATCATTTTGACAAGGTTGTGCGCCGCGTCACACCGGTGTTAACAAAGTTTTTCATTTGGGGATTTAATGGAGTTGAAATGATGTGACGGATTGCGGCGGTCGCATGTTAGCATGCAGCTCTGACACTTTGGCATTTGCTAGCTCATCTTAGCTCCTCCCCCCGCAAGACAGATTACTTGAAACAATGACTCCGCAAAAATTCCCCATCCAACCGCCAAGGATTTAAATTACGCCTCTGACGTTGCCGCCCCCGAAGAAATGCCACCCCGTGCTGCCGCACATTCTGCACATACCAGAAACCGCCGTTGAGCAGCAGTGTCCTAAAAATACTTCTCGGTACTGTCTTCATTCAAACAAAAAGCGATCTTGATTGGCACATGCTGCAGCCAGACCAACACTGTTAAAGGTGTCAGTCGTCGAGTGTTACGCACACGTGTGCGAAGTGACAGACAGTCTGTCACTTGTACGTCTAATTTTATCTTTTCTCATCTCACTAATTCCTCTTCCACAACTCTCTCTATCTCTCAGTTGCTACCTGGCAACAAGATGGTTGCCTCGGCGACTCAGCTTAACAGCTTCACATTTACTGCCATGGGTGGTGTGGTGTGTGTTGGGGGGATGGGCTTGTAATTGAGCATCCACATGAAGGCATACACTTAAAAATGTTTTTTTTTTTTTAATATCAGGGTTAAAAGTCACTCTTTAGGTTGGACTAAAGGCCTTCAGATCGGTTTCAAAGTGTCGTTCAAGCTTTTAACTGGCACTCGATGAAAGAAAAAGTCTTCTTTTAAATCATGTGTTTTGGAGTTTTAGCGCTTTTACTTCCAGATCTTGTCAGGGATAATTACTGTACCCTGAAGATCTGTTTGCACCTTTTCTGTGGCTAAAAATGTAGCGGGTCAAGGGTCACGGCCATTATATTGATGTCTTTATTCTTCACCTTGGTGCCTGTGTCAACCTTCAGAGGATCCAAAAATGCATGCTTGAGTGGCGCGCCACGCCATTTATAAGTGGTTAGTCAGCGTATAAACGAGCCAAGATAACTGATCTCCCACTGACAGTTTCACACTCCAGTTCTGGAGCGGCGACAGAAGACGGTTTTTGGTTATATTGTGTCCGCCGAGAAAGAGCAGAAGAGGGAGATGTTTATCGCACGACGAGCCGTTGACCATGTTTGGACAAAAAGAAGGTGCGCAAGGACGGTGGAGGCAGCATCCTCGGTGGCCACTTGACGTTTTAATGGCAGGGAGGACGGGAAGACAGTGAACACAACGTGAAAAATCCAGGCGACATTTTTTATACTCGGTCCAGACACTTCGGTATTACAAAGGCGGTAACGAGCAGCTTTTGGCACCAGTGAGATGCTTGGCTCCCTATGGTTATTTGTGATATACAGCTAAATAGTGCCAATATTGCATGATAAGGCTCGGATGCAAGCTAGCTGGATAGCGGCCATTAGCAAATTGGTTGTTAGCTTGTGTGCTTGTTTGTCCTCCCCAACCCCACTATAATGCGCTCCATCGTACGTGCCTTTGCTTTACACCTTAGTCTTACTCAAAGGTGACTAGGAACCATTTTAGTTCAATATTATGAGCTAAAGCTAAATACGACAGTCCGCAAGCAAGCTAACTTTAATTGATTAATGGGGCCGGATGTAGCTTATTTCGGTTTCAAGATAAATTGGGGAAACATGGGGAAATGTTGGGACTCTTGTAATTATTATAACGTCTCATTTCCGTTCATATCAAAGAAAGAGTAATTCCAGGAAACGTTAGCGCTCGTGCTAATGGGCATATTCTATTGGGTAATGATGATTAGCCAGGATTGCTGGAGTGGTCTATGGAGTGAGGTTTGCGTGGGGGCTCCGAGTGGTCTCATCTTGTACTGCGGGCTCCTTCACTGGTCCTCATGTCACATTGAGTCTAATTGGAGAGGAATTAGTGCAACGAGTCTTAACAACATACTAGCAATACACACATGCACACACGAGAGCTCTTTTCTTCAGCGGTAATAACAAGCTGTCATTCCTCCAAGTATTAAAAATAACCCCCAACACTCCCTGCACAATTGACTTCTTTGTCATTGGCCATTGACATTGTATTTGGCAGCAAGACTGACACCTCCCTGGGGCGTAGCGCGTGTGTGTTGCACGCGTGCGTTTCGCCTGTCGTGTCCTCTGGGCTACGTTATCGCCATATCCTGGCGTCGGGCTCCATCTGTCTGGGCCGGCGTCCAAACGGCCCGCTCTGCGTGGTCTCTCGCGCCGCCGCCATGATGACCATTCAATATGTCTGATAGCGACGTTAAAGCCCTCTGGTGGAAAACCCACCCGTTAATTGAAACCAGCCCACTTGAGTGAGGTCATTGTCGACGGTGCGTTTATTGCGAACATTTATCCACTTAGCTCAGATGAACCTACGTGCTACCGCTCAAGCTCGGACTTTCTGCTGTAGGCGTCGACAGTCCGTCGTTTGCTCAAATGACTGAGAGAAAAAAAAAAACTCTAACTCCGTGAAGCACATTGAGATATCTTCTGTATGAAATGCGCTCAATCAATAAAGCCGCCTTGCCCTGCCTTGTCTTGCCTTTGCAAAAAAAAAAGGAAAAAACTGTGCTCCCTTCGTCAGGAATTCCAATCTGTACACGGCTAACATTGACGAATTACGAATAGTAAACCCACTGTAATTTTTCTCCTCACTAATCTGAGGACAGTATGACTCCACTATGAGCACAACCATTTTTTTAATCGATTCAAGTGACATGAATTGATGGCCCCCTGTCTTTACTTCATCATGCCATCAATTCCACACACACAAAAAACCCCCCAAAACAACTACTGTATAATAATCCCGTCGCATACACACAGATGCACCTGTCAGGTACCTTTGCGGACATCCGATATAGATTAAGCGTGCTTGGCTGGTGACGGCTTGCCGCTTGCCTGCGTCTCTTGAATGCGCATTGACCTGTGTGTTTAGTTACTCAATGTGTGTGTGCGACCAGTTGCTCCATCAGCTTCCATTTACTGTCACTCCTCTTGACATATCTCCGCTTCAGCCAGGGGTCATAAATAGTCTACCAACAGACGGGACTTTACTTTGTGCCACTTGTCACACACACACACACACACAACACACACATGCTGCCTGCCGACGTTTGCGGCCATTTTTTCATTTTTACTGAAGCGACGCAGCGAGCGAGACTTTCAGCAATACTTAGAAATAAAAGAGTTTGAGTGAAACAAATGGTTGTAGATGAGTCATAAGTCAACTGGAAACCCACAATGCATTTTCATTGCCAGCAAACATTTCGGCGTGTAGGTGTTTTTCAGCGTGTCAAAAAAGGGTGCACTCAAGTTCATTTTGCCGCACTATAACGTTCCTTTCAAGATGCGAAAAAGAGATTCACTCCCTTCTTTTAAATGAATGACTGCTTTTTAAATGGCACTTTTTCTCTTGCACATTTCCAGAAAGGCTCAAGCTGGATCCGAGCGTGGAATTTACAGCTGCGCAAGAGCGTTTACTGCCCGAGTCTCAGCAGCCATCATTTCTCCTTTCACCTAAAAATCTGACTCTGATCCCCCCCCCACCCCCCCTGCCCCAATTGCTCCACTCAACAAGTTGCACATGTTGCGAGGTGACTGAAGCTCCTCCTTTCTGCCGACTGCGGCTTGTTAATGTTTCATGCGCCGAGTTCGGGCGGCGTGGATGAAAGGAACGCTGAAGGTTGGCGGGCGGCGGATGACACGCGAAAGCTCGCGGGTCTTTTCAGTTTAGATTTGTAGAAAAATGCTCAACATGGGAAGACAAAACAGTATGTCAGAAATGCGCTAATTTACCAACTGGCAAAAAAGGCGAATGCCCGAGGCTCAGAGTCTCAAAGTCTTCACATTTAAATGAACAACTGGAGAAATACAAACGTGTACATGTGGAAGAGCAGGCGCTAATTCTGCTAACTTGGGGAATCTCTTTCCACTGATTTGTTTGTTACCTGTCAGTGCAAGCATAAGAAAATAAAATGAAGTAAATAATCGTTCATCTAGCATCTTCCTTACGCCTTTTGTTTGACTTTGAAAAACATACCCTAACCCTAGCCACCTGCTAGCTCGCAAGCTAAAAGGTTTCCAGGTGTTCTGCTCGGGCGGCGGAATCGTTTGCAGCGTCAACTCCTCACTTGGGAATCTAAATAATAACCCTGAGTTGTTTCTTCAGTTGTGGCATCGCGAAAATGCATTTTTGGGGCGTAAGCAGAGCTCGCTAGCTAACTGCACATTATTGTGGTAGAAATGGGCCTAGTAATAACAACTAAGTGATTCACAATGATACGAACGTTGCTTATTTTTTTAACCATGCCCAATTTTCGGATTTACCGGCGCACTCGCTTGCCTGCAATTCGCTCCCCTAAATTATTAAGTCGTTTTGAGTCAGAGGAGTGTGTGAAAAGGAACTTCAGCATGCTAAAATATGGCCGCCGGCTCCTGCGTGCTTCTTTTGGTGGGGGTTTTGCGGTGGGGTGTGGGTGGGGGGGAAGTGGGGTGCGCCCCTCTGTGTCCGCGTGGGACAGGGTGACGCATCATGCAGCACTCGTTTGAATATTTTAGCAGGAAACATTAGTGACGCGCTTCCTTTTCTGCGCTTTCATCATTCTGCGCGGTCTGCCTCTGCCGCTACTTCCACTAAGATGGAGCAAAGTCACTCTCATTACGGCGACAATGTGAAGGAAACGTACGTGAGCATTTCTGAAATTCCAGCCAACTTCCTGGTTTAAAAATAGCGCTCTCATTTTTACAGATGTGGCAGTGGAACCCGACGATGTCCCTTTCCTCATCTCGCTTCCGTAGCAGAAACGCTATCGCATTGGTGATTATTCAGCATGACAGCACGCAGCATCCTATTGTGATAATATTCTACTTCTAAGAATATTCATTTTATTACTACTTTAACTTGGTAAAACACTTTTCAAATATTCGTCGCGTAAGCCGTTCGAAAAACGCTCTTTTCTATGCAAACCGTTAGCATGTCAATGCCTTTTCCTTTCGTATGTTAGCATTAGGCTACCAAGTCATTGGTAAGGTTGTCGAGTTGTTTCGCAACAGTCTGTCTTGTCTGATGTTTAGTTTGACAGAAAACCTCTGTCTGATGTAAGTATGACCTGTTCACGATTTGTCAAATTACTGCTGATTGTGAAACGCCCTCCCAAAAAAAAAAAAACTTTCGTCGTTCACACCGTCTGGCAACAATAGAGGTGTTACATCCCAATTTGCAGCGTGCAGCTGGTTTGATTAAGCAGGCCTTGACCCATGCGTGTGTGTGTGTGTGTGTGTGTGTGTGTGTTTTCCTAGACATGCAAATGAGGGGCTTCCTGCGCAGAAGCCCCAGAGCGGAAAAGCGAAAAACTCCTGTTTTTGGTTTTGTTTTTTTACTGTCCTCATCAAATCACACCCACGCATGCAAGCTGTCTCCAATTGGTGGTTCCGTTTTTTTTCCTCCCCTCTCCTTAAACAGAGGAGTTCCTGTTTGTGCCACGTTTGACCTACCTCTCAAACCTTTCATGAATATTGTTATGGACTAAAGTGCCATCCAACTTGTCGCCTTGGAAACGGCAAGGAGAGGCTTTGTGCCAGCTTATGAACACAATGCAATGGCTGCCACGCACAATGGGATCGCGGGGTCTGTTTCTCCCCACGCGCCGCCTCGCCGCCAAGACGCTGATGGTTTCAAGATGCAAAAAGAGCGAGGGTGAAAAATGGTGAAAAGCGACACAGCTTTGGAAGGGAGGGGGGGTCGAAGAAACAAAAATCAAGACGGTGACATCTTGCTGCTGAACGCTCCACTGACACTCTAATATTAGCAAATGGCCGACATTAAAATTCACTCCAGCAAGGAAATCGTTGGAATTGAGCTCAGGCGGCACTATGCGGATTTCACATCTTTGCCGTTTCGACACTAAATACAGGAATCCCTCATGACTCAGAAGTTCCAGCACATTTAGATTCAATCATAATGGACTACATGACCTCAAGTCGCGCAGTTGGGATTGTTGACATGCTCAAACAAAAACCACAAAGCAGCTTTGTATCCATCGCTGGCTTCACATTGGCTCAAAAAAAAATACACTCTTCAAAGCGCTGAGCCAAAAGTGATCCAAATTGGGTGAAACGGCTAATTGGACCGTGCCGATATTGGGTTATTTTTATTTCATGAAAACAACCCAGCATTCTTTTTTTTGCATGTAGTAAGCCGTCAATTGTAACACAAAGGTGCGCTTTGCCTGCTGATTCTAAAAATATGAAATTATCTCTTTTGTTTTCCAGAGTGGCTAAGCCTGCTAAGCTTTGAACAACAGTACAGAACGCGTGCAGTGTGTGTGTGTGTGTGTGTGTGTGTGTGTGTGTGTGTGTGTGTGTGTGTGTATGCATGCATTTCTGACGGGACTTATTGCTATTTAATGCGTTTGTGCCATCGGTGAGTCATCAATGCAGCATGACACAGTCTTGCAGAACGGTTAAGCTCTGCCCACTTGCCCCTCTGTTGCCCCATAGTGGGTCAAGTCACGCATCCGTGTGTGTGTGTTTTGCTAACGCGTGCAAATAAATACTTTGTCGGCCGTGCAACTTTTATGGACGCATTTTATCTCACTCGATTAAAGTTTACAATTTAACAAGCGACACGTTTGTTTGCCGATGCACAGATTCCGTCGCTATTTATCGCCTAATACCGATTGGGCTGATGTTAGTGTCTCGCCGCGCAAATTAAGCGTTAATGAAAGCAATAATTGCCGCCAATGAGAGCGAGCGGGACGGACTTTAGCGCATTTTTTTGGGTCTCCGCCGTCTCTCTGCAAAGCCGGGACATCCGAGGAGCATCGCTACGGTTACCATATCCATGACAACCTGCCTCTCTTGGCGCTGCTATTATTGGCCGCATCGTCAGGGAGACGGGGCGGCTCATTATGGGATGCGTGACGGAAATAGAAAATGGGGACTGGAAGCGGTACGGCGGATCTGCGGCGTTACATAAGTAATGTAAACACATCTGTGTGCGTGTGTGTGTGTGTTCAACTGTTGTGTCCAGTTATCTAATAACATTACAGCACAATATGATATGATAACACCGCATATCGGTTCTTCGTGTCTCACTTTTACCCCTTTCGGGGGCAACGGTTACTACAGTGGAGGGCTTATCATGTTATCAGTTTACGGTTGCAGGTTAAAAAAAGACCCGTAGCAAAAAAAGAGGAACAAAATAGCTTTTTTGGCCTATTCCTAGCAAAAAAACAAAAAACAAACAAACAAAATCTTCCACAAACATGGCTGACATACTGAACAGGGTCGTTGCGGGGTCTATGGTATCTTTTAACTGTCAGGAAATCAGAAAGACGGTTTTGTATTGATTTGCAAGGGCGCCTTGTGCCCATCTTGACAAGAGCGTTCTTCGAAAGAATGAAAGAAGGACAGTGTGACAGATGTGACGCGGCCTCACGGGGATTAGCGGCCTCACGCACAACCCCACACACAACTCGCAGGCAATGACGCACAGGTCTTGCCCAACGGAAAAATCGACAGTTATGCAAGACGTTTTTCGGGACGTCATCAGACAGTCAGCCGAGCGCTCAAAGCAATTCCCAATCCAAACAAGCTAAGGCGCCAAACAGCCTTCTGGGAATCCATACAAAGAATGATTCTTGGACTTTGATCGCAAACCTCTAGGTCAAATTGGCTGACGGGTATCCACGGCAAAATAACGCAGATTCACTGGGAACTGCGTCACGGTCGTATTTTTCCCCAATTCAAACCGAGAACATTTCTCGCTGTTTTAATTCAAACGGGAAGGCTACTCACCAGATTGGAGTTGGTGGCGTTGGAGTCGTCCTCTGGGAAGGGGATGTAGACGGCTAAGGCCACACAGTTAGCGAAAATGGTCATCAGGATGATGATCTCGAACGGTCTGAGAGGAGGAGGCGGATTAAGGAATACACGGACAAAGCGCGGACGATACGCAAGCCCCGGCAGCGTCATTTGTCTTACTTAGAGTGCCATCGATCCCCAGGGCCGACTCGCTCTTTAAACGTCGGCATCGCCCGTTTTTGAACAGGTGGCATTTGTCACTCTGATCAATGCCTCAATCTTAACTGCGAAAACATAATTTTGCGCACACGAGGAAGAACATTAAAGGCGTGAAATGATGCGATATATGGGCCCACTTGTCTCGAGAGGGAGCGCGCATGCCCAAATATGGGCGCCGTCGCGTGGAAGACGGGATGTGTCTGCAGGAATGAGGGAAAGACACTTTTTTGGGGGGTGGTGTAGGGGGGGGAAAGGTCCTTGAGAGGCGAGTGACCTCATTATTTTTGGCCGGGCGAGCGAGCGGGAGCCAGCGAGGGAACGTGAAGGAGAGACAGAGGAGGTCTGCTTTTCATCAGCGCAATTACTCCCTCCACCTCACCCTTCTCCCTTTCGGCTAGCAAGCGTGTGCACCTCGGAGAAAAATACTGGCCAGGGTGGGCCATTTTCGGGGTCAATGCTTCACTGTTGCACACCTTTTTTTTTTTTAAACGTGTATCCACCGTATCAAATCATTTCCTGAAAAAAGCCTCAGAGTCCAACAACTGCAAAATCCAATTTGAGCAAAAACGTTAAATGCAGTGCAGCTACGTAGTGCTCGATCCACACCGTAAAGCACAATTCATTCGCTTATTCGAAGACGCATCGATTTCCTGAACAGGATTGGACATCCGTGCGTTGATGCGGCAGCGGCGAAAAGGTTTCGTTTTTCGGTTGAAAATGGCTTTCTATAATAATATTTTGTTGGTGGTGCAGTGATGGCTCATTTCGCCGGTAAAACTGCCCTAATGGGTTATAAACCTCAATAGTGGATGGGCTCTCGACAGGATAAAGAGTAAAGAGTTGAAGAAAGCAAGAAGGGGGGGGGGCGGAGGGTCCATCTCGGAGAGTTTTCAGAGTGGCCCCGCAGACAGAGACGGATACGTCTGCTCCAGTGTTGTGTTTATGTTTGGATTAAGGCTTGACCTTACGCCACGAGAGCACAAAATGTATCAAACTTAATCACTCACCCCTGGAGCGGGTCTCATTAGAACACAACCCAGACGCAAACGGGCTCGCTGAAACACGGGGCCGACTCGCTCCCAGATCCTGACCCATAATTGAGGCGGGGGCGAGTGGGGGGGGCAATAAAAAAAACTTTGAGGTTGGCTTCTATCAACACGAGAATAAATCTGCAAGATGCTGCGATGTTTAGCGAGGAGGGTTAAAAAAATACAAAATATGACACTTGGGAGAAAAATTATGAAAACTGAAGAGTTTTATCAGTTGATTTGTGGCTTAAATGGCAAGGCGGAGAAATAATACTGTCACGGGGGACATTCCGCTATTCTGGATGGACTCAATCTTCCGTATTATACATTAGGGGGATTTAAAATTTTTAAGGTGCTAACGAGACTGCACCTTGCAATTGTGAGACATGTTCAGCTTTGTGAACACCCTCCGATGCTCACAACAAAAGTTGTCTCAACTTTTTCAAACAGGTATAAGTGATGTCAAAAGTTAATTAATAAACTGCAGTCGTGATTTTTGGGCCGTCTGGAATGGATTCATTGGATTTATATTGTTCCATATGGGAAATATCGCTTTGGTTTTGGCATTGCTTGTTTATTATGGTCGACAGCCGTTTCTAATCATTTGCCCCTCCCGCTCACGTGACTAAAAGGGCGACCTAACGTGGTTGTTGTTGTTTTCATCACATCCATGTGAGAGAACGTGCGCGTGAGCGTGAGAGCTCAGACGGGCCCTGCCGACCTGTTGAGGAGTTATGGGTTGTCATGGCAACAGGAGGAGGGAGATTTGGGCACCCGCCGTCTCGTGAGGGACGCGCACGCACCAACCGGCCCAAGTTACGAAGGGCGTCCAATTCAAATTGACCTCCAAATTGGGTGTAATTTGGAGATTTATTGCTTCTCGCGCGCGCGCTATTTGTTCAACTCCTCCTTCCGCGTTGTTTGCATGATTAATGCTGGGAATTGTGGGTAATCATCTGCGAACTCATCAGCGCCCGCTGGTTGCCGCAATTTACTATAACTGCTTCTGATATAAATAAATAAATGCGTCACTAAATAAAAATAAATGGTCTCCATTAGCCACGCCAATCCTGAGAGGCCTTCGCTTTTTCCCCAAAACGAGACGGCCAAATATCGCACTCGTTTAAGCAGACGACAACCTTGGAGCGACGGATGCATGTGGGACTTGATTCCATCGCCCCCGCTTGCCTTTGTCATCCCTCAAGTTTACCTTCCCCATCTCTTCCCCAGCGTGGAGCGACGCTAATCCGAAAACTAGTCAACAATGGAGCTTGAAAAGAAAAGTAGGAGGCGAAAAGCATCGAGAAGAACGGCTATTGTACAGACAGAGAGATACTAAATGGGGGGGGGGGCGTAGGAGGATGGACCCTCGGGAGAGAAGATGAATGCGGCGAGAGAGAGAGAGAAAAGTGTGACGGGGGAACGAAGCGGCTTTTTAATCCGCATGCGAGTAAACAAAAAGGATGAAAGGAAGATGAAGCACAAAAAAAAGAGGAAGAGGAGGCTCACAAGGATTGAAAGCCAGAGGGCACACAGGTTGATTAACCCGGCCCAGCTGATGGTACGGAGGAGAAAGAGGCACTTGAGAGTCATTCTTCCATATATTTAAAGTCTTTTCCTCCTCTTGTTGCATTAAAAAAAATCAAATCCCGTTTCTGCGATTGTGTGCTGGCGGGATCGCTTTAAAACTAATGAACCAATTTGGATGCAGAGCAACAATACCATACGCCGTGGGGATGATTGCAAGCAGGTTTGTGTCGTAGGATTAAGCAAAATTTCCAGCAGACTTCATGACATTTGGCTCCAAATCGATGTGTTCAAGCGCAAGGGGGTGGGGGATTGATTTTATTCCAAACCTGCCTCAAAATGCAAACGGTAGAGTTCAGGTTAATAATTTCCAACGGCATTGTTTCATGTTTTTGGAGTAATTTCGCAGTTAAATGACCCTAAATAGCATCCAAGCTATCGCCATGGCAACAGCTCAAGTTTTGTCACCAAAGGATACTTCCACTCGACGATGCTGATGCAGGCCCGGCGAATGGGGTTCTTGAGCGTGAGGCAGAGCAGCGCCCGCGGGGGCCGCGTGGCCGTGGTGGTGGTCTGCTTCTTGGGCTTGGAGCTGTAGTGCTGCCGCTTGCGCTGCGTGGAGCTGGCCGTGGAGATGGGCCCGCCCCCTCCCGCCGCCAGCCCCGCCGTGCCACCGGAGGCCGCGTTGCCCATCATCTTGGCCTGGCGGGCGGCGTCGATGGCGGCCTGCCAGCTCAGAGCGGCGCCTGGCGTGGCCATGTGCTCCGGGGCCAGGCCCACCACGCCCAACCCGCCGTGGTTGACCCCGCCCCCGCCTCCATCGCGGTCACCCGCGCCCGGGTGCTCGTTGGTCAGTCCGGGGGCAGAAGGGCGAGGGAGGGTCGGAGGGGGAGAGTAGTCGGAGCCTGCAACGCAGAAACGGGGAGCGAAGATTAAGATTGAGATGATCACATCCAAATTTTATTTGTAACTTGAAGTACGATAAATTTTTTTTTCCCCGCCTCACGATTGCAACTGGGATTTAATATGTCAGTATTTCTTTTACAATAATATTTGAACGCTTTGGTTTTTAGCTTCGGACCCCATTTTGCCAACTGTACATACAATATACTGTCCTGAACCACAAAAACATGGCGTGATTGTCAAGGAAGAAGCAGATAGCCGCGACGCGACGACAACGCAACAGATTTCGCTTTTAATCTCCAACCTGCGGCTCATTCGACCTCTCTCTCTCCAACACAGACAACCGAGCGCGGTCAATCGCGACTTTCCAACAAGAGTGTCATATTGTAGAACGCTCGCCGCAGAGTCAGCGACGGCATTACAATAATCTCGAGCAGATTACACTCGCGCAAAGCGACGCGGTGAATAAAAAAATAAAAAACGCAGAGCGGATCCTTCGAGCTGCCTGCTTAGCCAGATTAAAGACACGTTTAATATCCGCTCAGCGCCCCCTCTGCTCTCCGCCCACAGTATGCACACAAAAACGTTCATCCCTGCTTCAGATTATACACATCCTTCACACATTACAAAAAAAAATTATAAATTAAAATGCGTACATTTCCCCTTTGCACGTTTTGATTTAAATCGAGCATAAATGTTAAAACTAGATACGAAAATGCCGCACGGTGAGGTATTATTCTGGAAGTGGATAAGAAGAAGTCCACAGTGGAAGTGAAGCCAACAGAGAGAGTAAAAAAAAAAGTCAGTGAAGCTGTTATCTATTTAATGATAAAGACTGCAGACAGATGTTATCACTTCAGCGCTCTCAAATGACACACGCGGAGACGCGCTCCAAAGGTTTTACGTGGCTGTTTGCTCGGTAAAAACCGTACAGAGCTGATTTTTACACAACTTTTTTCGTAAGCTTCCATTCGGGCGCACAGCGATGATGTCATGATCAGTCCATGAACCGATGCCGACACCTGATCAAAACCGAATTAACCAACACACGAGCGTCCGTCTTTTCTTCCATCCCGTCCCTTTCTGCCTCCTGTCACGGCTTCTTGTTTCCCTTCTCCTTGCCATTTTCTCTCTATTTCTGTCTCGCGATTGACCGTCAACGCCGGCAAGGAGGCAGCTGTTTATCGAGCGCATATAAAATAATAATAGCAATAATGAAAAGCTTGAGGGGGGGGGGGGGGGTGTAATGGACTTCTTTCGGGCTTTTGGTGAGCAAGAAAGTGTGATTGTCATTTCCTCTGTGCTTCACGCGACACGCCGTCATTATCGCTGTCACCGCGAACGTCGCTTTTAAAGCCGATCCTATTTTTATCCAATTCATGTGCCATCTTGCACGAGCACAATGAAAAAGCGACTGCTCTCGATCTGTTCGCCGCTGATTAATCTCCCGTCGACGGCTGACAAAACCGACACAAGGGGCGACGCCGACTGTTTGGATGGGATCTACTTCATCTTGTCAAGAGAGATTTTTTTTTTTAAGTCTCGGGTTTTTTTTCCGAGAGGTTCCGATTTTTGTCCCTTCCATAAAATTACGTTTCATAAAACAGTTTTTGTGGAGTGTCAACAAAAATGTCCATCAGGGGGCTGTATCATACACTTAAGACCTAAACGTAGAAGAGTTTCACAACCAATGTAACCAAGCTGGAATATTACTCGTTCTTCGCAGGGGATAAAGAATATGCATACACGAATAGTCACGGAGTCAGTCAACAGTTTGCCTTCAGTACATCCGTTGTTCGGAGTGTAATAATGCCACTAGTCGGTTAGCGTTTCCAATTCGGTCTGAGCATTAAGCTAGCCGTTGTTGTTCTGTATTGCTTTGCTCTATTTTACTGCGTCACCTCGGAGTTGCCTTGCTATTTTGGAGGACTGCAAATAGACTACCTGGCAGATCTTCATAAATCTTGGCGGAGAGGCGTATTACGGGACAGGGGAATGACTTTTGCAACCTTTATATTCATTCAAGTGCGCATAAACGCAGCAGAATGCTCTGGCGTGCACATAAATAAGCATATATCTGCTCAGTGGGCCCATTTTCTGGCCCACCCGTCACCCGCACCCCTTGGAACACTCACACAAAGGCATTAGTTGAAAGATACGGTCACACGCGTGTGCGGCATGATTGAAACAAGTGCTAACGCTGATGGACAAAAGTAACGGGGTCTGTTGTCAATTTCCCGCGCCCGCACAACAAATGGCCTTCCCGTCATCTCTGAAAGCAGCGCGCTCGCCTGTAACAATCGCGGTTCCAAGCGGGCCATTTCGCCCCGTCGACAAAAAAGGGTCGCGCGCTAAGTGTCGGCTGGGAGGGAGGCTAACGGCGCAACTGACATCTCGTGCCTCGCCTGTGAACGCCACGTGGATTTATTCATGAAACGCGTCGCACACGCATGGGTGGCGTGCAGCCGAGTGCTGCAGGTGCGTGTGTCTCGAGTATGAGTGACAGCGTTGGAAAATTCGCTGTGGCGTGCACTTTGCGGTTTGTTATTTCATGAAGATTACATCTATGATTGCCTTTTTATTAAGGGACGCTGTTCAGCAATATGCAAATGAGCAGATTTGCATTTTGTTGAGTTATTTCGATTTTATTTGACAATGCGAAGTGCAATTTGAAATAATAGCATAGCTAGCAAAGGGACAACTGAGCTAACTATCGAAAGAAAGATGGTGCTTTAAACACGCGGAACCACCGGCCACAACATTAGGCACACCTTCGTCAAATGAGAGGAAGTAAAAATGCTCCGGTATTGATTTAAGTAGCGCCAAGTACGGTGACTGAAGTTATGAAACAATCGGCAACGTCAATATCACGCTAACGTGACTGACACCGCACTGTGGAGTCGGTGGAGGCGAAAGCGGGCGACAGCGCGAGCAAAGCGCGAAGGAACCACAAAGTCATCACGAGCAAGTCCAAACTGGAGATGGAGGAGGACTGCTTGCTCACACTCGCGCCTCCGAGCCGACCTTTCCGCACACGTAGCCACGCGCACACAGCCAGCGGATATTAATAACGCCTTATTAATATTCATCTGCAGCGGAGCGATGGGAGGCCGGAGTAACCCAGATAGCAGTCGTCTCACTACCTGTCTCTCACTGCGTGTGCATCAGGCCCTCGTCACTGCACTTCTGAAAGGTTTTCCTTGGCCTATTCACCACCAAAATTCTGTTTCGTGGAAAATAAGTGAAGTGATCTTTGTCGGCATATTCGTATTTGATTCACCATTTTACCGTGTACACAATTGCAGATGTCGACAATCAAATATCACCTCCTTGCCAGCGCTTAGCATGTCTATCATTCCTTTTTTTGTGTGTGTGTCTCTTGGGATTAGAATAGAATCCATGCGTGGATGTGTACTTTCTTGGAAGCACCACAGTTCAAATGTAAAAAAATTAAATAAATAAATACAAAACCTAGGATTCCAAATTGAGGAACTTGGCTCTGACTTGCGTCTCCATCAGACTGGCTTGCACTGGGCCAAAGCCAGGAGGGAATGACTGGGGTTGCGTTCAAGTGAAGCCGAGCCATCGCAGAGTTTCCTCGCGTTCCAAAGAGGAAACAGATGTAAACTCGGGGACGCCGGCAAATGATGCGAACAGTACACACAAACAAAACACAGCACGAGGGCCGCTAAGAATGACCCCCCCCTAAAAAAAAATGACAGCTCTGAAAGGTAATCAATAATAAGGTCATCTGCAGACCAGAAGCACGAGGACTCCTGTGAAAAAGGTACACAGGCACAAGGAAGGTTGTGATTAAGCAATGGGTCTGCAAGGCCGTAAAGCGCTAATGAATGCGCTCTCATTGCTTAGCAGCAGAGGCTCGGTCTCCGAGGGAGCGTTTGGTTTATGACTCAACACGTCCCCGACCGCCCTATATGGAGACGCTTGGGAACGACGAAAAAATGGCAGTTGATGTGACATAAGCAGGAGGCACAAATGCAATCTCGTGAGATTTACATTTTCAGACTTCTGCCATTGCACAGATGAGGCTTCTCACCTTTGACACATACGATACACCTGGGGGCAGTATAATACACACACACGGACACAAATGGAGACGGTCAGTCTTCAGGAAGACACAATATTCGCTCTTCTTCACAGAGGATAAGGAACATATGCTTGCGGGCATTGTTGTATTATCTGCCAGCGGGTTGCTCCACTATATGTGTTCTAAATGAGACCGGACAAAATCATATGAAAAAAAAAAACATGCCCCAAAACAAAGCTGAGTAAGGTAATTTGCTTTAGTTGCAACCACTTCAGTTCACACATGTGGCACAAATTAGTCAAACCAGGGCATAAATTCAGTGGCGCGGAATCAAATTCCCCGACCAAGCTAAGGTTGTAAAAATTTCAACGCATTCAAATTGTTCTTTTCAAGACTACATCCTCGGAGACTGAACTGCTCTTCAAGTTCGTTTGTCGATGCGAGGGTCTCACTTGGGTTGTAATTGTGGAAGTGAACATGGAAAACGCGGCGGAAAGGAAGGAGGAAAGGGAGATGGGAGGTTGGCAATGTGACTGAGGAGAAGGTGATGCTACTGGAGGATGACTCATCCATAAGACGGCCTCATAAATAGGTAAAGCGCGTGCACGCACGCGGTCACGAATGCTCACTGTCGTTCTTTACGCACACACACACACACACACACACACACACACACACACACACACACACACACACACACACACACACACACACACACACACACACACACACACACACACACACACACACACACACACACACACACACATACACACCCACGACATGCGTGAACACACACAATGTCATGCTTGCAAGTGAACGAGTGGCGAGTTGGCGTGTGCTACAGATGGCGTTTGTGATTTTGGACATTGATACCCCCCTTGAACTGCCCTCTCTGTTTGTCCACCCACTCAACATATGTCCCAGTTATACTCGACGGCCACGCTGGTGTCACTTTAAGGTCGCGTCAACCCTCGTCGCTCCCCCCCGCCCTCGTCCTGACGACATCCCGACGGCAAAAACCAAGACCCGCCGCGCTGTCTTTTTGCGCGGCGCAGCCGCCAAAGTCTCATCAAAGGGTGTTTGATTACTGTTGCCCAGACCACACATGTCCCAGGCGGAACAAGGTTTGAGAAAAAAAAAGAGGGGGGTGGGGTATGGGGGAGGACAGGGAGGGGCTATGCCGCAACTCCAACAGCCTCAGATGTCCCACGTTTGGAGCAGATTTATTTGAAATTTGCCCAGTTTTCAAGATTCTGGACCCACTTTGAGTTTCTCAAACAACCACATAGCTTTCGCTTTAGCTTCAGCCAACAGGTCAACGGAGCTTAATGCTAACAAACCGCAGGCGGGATAACAAATAGCATCGGCTGTCAAACAGTCGAGCAACTAGTGGCGTGCCGATCGATCGCCCGCCGCTCATGAGCGGCCGATTTCCGAGGAAAGGTACTTGAACAATGTGGCCGTTAGCCCATGCGATCGCCATTCCAATGGGATATCGCTTAGATATCGCCGATCGTTAGGGCAACAATTTAAGACAGGACACCGTCACAATACTCACCGACTTGACACTAATGGCCTGCCGCTTTCTTTAGTTACACGGCGGAGTCAATTCTTGTCATTATGAAGGCATCGTCTATGTTACATCAGATGAGGCAGCCGTCCCAAATCTGGCTGGTGAGTAACAAACAACTGACTTGTCCATTTACCGCTCATATGTGAGCATTGCCTGTAAAGCGCACGCACGCACGCACACACACACACACACACACACACACACACACACACACACACACACACACACACACACACACACACACACACACACACACACACACACACACACACACACACACACACACACACACACACACACACACACAAAGGGAACAATAGTTCTGACAGGATCTCTGAGTCATAAATAGCCGGCCGTGCATTCCAGCAAAAGGGTCTCAGCGTAAACATTTAGACTGGAGAAGCCTCGACGCATTGCTTACGGATCACCTCGCTTTCTTCTCCTGTCGAAATGATCGAAAACACAAACAGGTGGAAGCGTTTATGCAAAGAATGCCCAAACAAATGAGACAAAAGTGCAAGACTGGAATTTGACGCGCCGAGTCAAAGACTGGAATACGGCGAGACCACGTGGCACTTTCCTTCCCTCCCCAAGCTGGGAGGAAAAAAAAATGGGAGGCCTCCGATCTTAAAACCACAACGACTACAGCAGGAGAGGAGGGATCAAGTCGACAAAAAGTAAAAGAGAGCAAGGAAAGATTCACGACTGCGTCCGAGAGGACATAAAGCTCGAAACGGTGCCAGAATAAACGTCTTTTTATTTAATGGCATAATAATGTTCTCCCTGTTTGTGGGGCAATGGTGGAAGCAAAGAAATGTCAGGTAGAGTCGACGAGACCATCTGAACTTATTTGGCAATCGTCAGAAGCACCTAAAATTGAAGCACGCGGGTGCTGTTGATTCTGAGCACTCATCCCATTTATTAAGGGGGGTGCACACTTGTGCAACCACATGCTCTCAGTTCATTTTTACTTTCGCCCTTGAAAAAAATGTATTGGAACACGGGGGATGTAAACTTTTTATGTGCACTGCTCCTATTTGATCTGATATAAATTGTTTAAAAATCGGCTTGCATTGGCTCGAGTTAAAAAAAATAAATGTAGAGACACCCCAGTTATTACCATTTGACCCTCGACAATTCTCCCGTGTGTTAGTTTGTCGAAAATGAAACAAGGGCTCTTCCTATGACCAAAAAATATATATCTCACGAAAAAATGAATCCTGAAAATGCAAAGCCAAACCAGGGAGCTGTCCTGAACACCCTGCACCCTGCAAACTGTTTGTCAATCAGAAATAATTTCATCAAAAGGGACAAACTGGAGCACATCTTTCAAAAAAAAAAAAAAGATGACAACCAAAAGAAGACAGAAAAAGGATGTGAAAAAAGATGAGCCAAAGAACAAGCAGAAGAGCGATGGAGAGAAGAAAAAAGGAGTCCAAGTTTAGCTCTCCCCTGAGGACTCCTCTCAGGTTCCTCTGCTCTTTTCGTCGGCCTCCTCGTATCCATCCATCACCAAATAATTAACTTGCTATAAGTGAAATTAATTCCACTAATTGGTTTAAAAGGTATTTCTGGACCAAGATGGCAAGAGATGGAAAGAAAAAAAAAGCGACGATGTGACCTCGACAGGAAGTGGACTGACTGGGTGCTTTTGCTGTAAGATCTGAACCTTGTGTGACATCACAAATGCTCGCCTATTCTTTTTTTTTTGTTTGTTTGTTTGTTTTTGCACTTACATTTCCCCTTTGGGTTGATTTAATACAACATATGCTCGCACTTCCCCTCACATGCGTACGCTAATTACACAGAAAGGGGGTTTCGAGGGAGAAAAGTACCAGCGAGCGCGTCTAGACCAGCCAAGGAGGCTGTGAAAAGGTCCTGGGGGTGAATTATTCATCTGCAGCCATGACACCCGGGGGCGATCGACCTCCGTGTAACACGGGGAGAGAGAGAGAGAGAGAGAGAGAGAGAGAGAGAGAGAGAGAGAGAGAGAGAGATTTGTTCCACCTGTGTGGACATAAAAACACCGTCTCCAAGAGCAATCTGCTGCCGCTACTCACAAACAGTGGTGAGTCACTTCAAATAAAGAAGAAATCCTTTCGGTTCACGTTGGACTTTCTACAAACAAACTAATAAAATCATTAATGTCAATAGAATGTTAAGGTATGAAACGATTCGTGCGTCATGATTTCACGCTTCAATTAAGTTCATTCGGCTGCGACTTCTGGTGTGCTCATTTCGGCCACCAGAGGGGGCAGTGTAATGCTGTCGAGTCATACAGACAAACGAAGAAGAGCCACTTTATTCTTCGTGACTCCGTGAGCTCCAGAAATATTCCTTGGTTTTTCGTGGCGGAGTTTGCGTTCAAATAGCTGTTCCTTTAAAATGCTCACAAATGGCGCAATCCTTCCATTAGCGGTTATGAAATTAATAACCGCCATCATCCTCCTTTGCCGCTAATACGCTATAATGGGCCGTCTTTACTCGGCCGCATCTCAAAGTTCGCACTCAGTGTTAGCAGGCCCGCCCAGCGACGGCTGAATTATTTAACACACACTTTCCTCACCGCCCAAAGTTTGGTACGGATGAGCATCACACAAAGGGAGAGAAATCAATACAGGATGGAGGGGAGCAAAAGTGTTGGCCCGTCGTCTAAAAGGTTTAATTAAAGTAAATCTAAGTGATTGATTCATGCGCTTAGCTTGAGGCTCCCACCACTTAGCTAGGCTACATGTTTGGAAAAACTACATTAAACTTCACTGACAATGACTGATTCATTTACAACTCGTAAAACATTTTTGCGGGTGGACAAAAGTTTGTCTGGATGCTTGTTGCGAGGCAAAATTTGCCCAGCGGTGTCACAGCCTCACCGAAATGAACATTGAAGACTCTTTCGAAATATATTCGACCTTAAAGTGACCTGTTATATCATTAAAATAAAATACACAATTCTTTTCGAATTAAAATAAAGGTGATAAATTGACTGACTAAACGCGTGACTTTAATCCAATCATTTCACTCGGACGCCGATGGCATAAAGGCATTTGTGACGTCTCCTGACTTTGTGCTCGTTCCACTTTGCTTTGGCACGCCGCTTGACTTCCTGCTGAAATTAACCAGGCGGTCCCAAAAATAACACCTACCGAGGGAGGCTGGGGAGAGGGAGGCTGGAGAAGATGCAAAGCTTGAAAAGATGCGAGCGGGACGTAGCGTATCGCAGATATACACGCGGCGAGATGACAAGGTGAGAGGAAAATAAAGATGTGCAACAGCAGCTGAGACTGCCTTTTATGTGTGAATTTAGCTTGCTTTTGATACAGTCAGTCTGCTAATAGCCAACCTGTCCCGCCACATGCGCAGCCAAGAGGGACGCAACGGCAAGCTCGGCGAGCTGCTCTGGCTTTTCAAGATCTTCGAAGGATGTCGCCGAAGGGATCGTTTGAGAAAGTAAACGCAGAGGGCCATTACTGTCTTTGTGTATACACACACATACACACACACATACATACATACAAATAGTTGGACAGCTAACTCGATAGATAGATAAAGAAACTAATATGGAATAGAAAGAGGTATAATTAAACACACACTGCGAGGCTACGGGTTGCCACCCCCACACAAACACTCAATCAGACATGGCGTCTTTCTTCTTCCCAGAGTTCTCTCCGGTCCCCTCCATCATACGTGTTAATCAGCGCCGTGTGGCGCCACTCCACATTCATTACTCCTTGATGAAGCCATCCATTAGGAGGGATACTCGGATTGTCACCAAACAACAGCGTCGCGTTGTCGATCACGTGCTTCGGCGCGTATTCCAATTTTATCCCCTCGCGTGTGTGCGCGCACGTGCGGGAAATGCATTATGAATCCTGAGCGGATGTAATTTGCGGTGGGCTAATTGAGGGTGGTCATGCGGGCCGAACTCGTCGTGCCTTACAAATTACAGCAGCTGGCCCGCGCCTTCATCAAGGTGACTTTCAGACAGCTCACCTGACAAAGGTGTTCCCGTTACATTGTTCTTTAGGGATGGACACATCATTAGGTACACGCAAAGGAAATTCGGTGAGTTTAGCATCGACAGCTAACTAGATTGATAGACGGCTTGACACCTAGCTAGCTAGATCAAAAGCTAATCATTCACATCTTCATTCTAACCTTGATCATATCATCGGGTTAAGCTCAACGACTTATTACATATATTTCGCAGCAGTCTGCAAGCCGCCATTTGCTCCAGGTGGCCTCACCTTTGCACGCGCCTGCTTTAATTTAATGATCCGGCTATAAATAAACCTTAACTCCTGTCCCTCTTTGCACTGGACATATGTGCGATAAGCTGTTTTGGGGTTTTTTCTATTACCCATCCACGGGCAGACAAGGCGAGTATCACCACTCCTTGCCATTTTTCTGCGCGAAATTGTTTTTCAGGTTCTTAAATAAAAGCGTTCGGTCATTGGGCAAACGAAGCCATTAGGCCTGGTTGCTATGGAGACCAGCAGCATCTGGCAATGAGGGCACAGTGGGAGACCCTTACTTGACATTCATTACTGCTGTGTGAAAGGCTGATGCCCAGACCGAGTTGCTGTGAGATTAGTTGCGCCACTCCCCCCACCCCCTCCGAAAAAAGGCAAACTATCCTCAATTAGCAAGTGAAAAGGTGCCGATAACAGAGGCTAGTTGGAAGAAGGAGCCTCGCCCGCCGACCTTGTCTCCTTGACGGTAAACAAGTTGGACGCAGTGCAGCTGGCGGCGCCGCGCGTTATAATCCTTCTGACGGCGAGAACAAAGTCGCAGCCGAGTGGTGCTGATCGATACTGGAAATTGCTAACTAAGCTGACAGCCCAATGAGAGGTTTGATTTAAAACAAAGCCAAACAGCAGCTAATGATGAAACACACAGAAATGGGAAGGGAGGGAAGGGCGGCAGTGGAGGGCTGGTCGTGTTTCATGTCACCCCTAGTGGAAGTTGACGGTGAAATGAACAAAACAAAGCCCGTTCCGCTTTGCCTCAGCGTGACCTGGGCATACTTTATTTATCCTCCGTGAAGAACGACTTAGACTACAGCATCTTACTGAGTCGTCGTGATTGTGTTCTTTGTGTATTTATCAGATCACATTTTACTGCCTTCCCAAACCTGCCGAGCAATACGAGGCTGAAAAAAAAAGGAAAAAAAAGGAACAAGAATAGAAGGTGGGGGGAGAGAAGTGCTTGTCCTTGTAGCGAGCTAAAAATTTATCTCGCTGCTGCAAAAACATGCCTGGCAACGAGCGAACTTTATTACCCTCATCATCGTCACCATTACGAGGAGTTGACGGTGTAAAGACCGTAGAAGGCGAGGTGGTGTTACAAAGAGAAGAGCAGGAGCTGATTTATCATTTCCAGGCCCTGACCTGTCCTCCCTGAGAGCGGCGAGCTGCCTTGACTCAGCCCCGCAAATTACCGCCCTCCCTCCGAGTGACCTGCGCCTATAGAGATACACGACCGTGCGGAAACATAAAAGCATCTGCGGCGTTTTACACAACGGTGAAAAACGTCACAAGCATTTGTGATGATTGTTCTACTGTCGATACTAAGCGTTAGCCCATTGATGGAGTTTTCCATTCTGGGTTAGCATGAAGCTAGCAGAGGAATTTTCTTGTTTTCAATCCAAAACGTGTAATTCTCTTTGTTTTACGTTTAGTTTGACAGTAAACCTCACCTGGGAGGGATGTGAAACACCCTGAAGGCTCATTTATTTTGAAGAATTGTTCACTTTCTGCCAAAGCCTTAAATAGTGTCACTCGTCTTTTGCCGGAATATGCCCGAAGACAGCTGGGATAGGCTCCAGCACACCCCGCGACCCTAGTGAGGATCAAGCGGATCGGAAGATGAATGAATGAATGAATGGCACTAACTCTAAGGGCCACCAGATGCCTGACATAGACACACACACACACACACACACACACACACACACACACACACACACACACACACACACACACGAGCGACACAAAGCAAAGAAAGGTCTAAGTGCATATACACGATGCACGCGAGTTATCCTGGTGCAAATCTGCATGCGTGCTAGCAGTGTTTTTGGAAGCTTGCAATCGGGCGGCCAATCAAGTTGCAACAAAGGAACCCACTCAGACCCAAGGACATGCTGCCAAAAATCAGCTATCAAATCATACATAATAGCCCCATAGATATGGAGATATATTTAGCTTAGGTGGAACTAGCAGGCGCAAAAATACTAACAGTAGGAATGCACCTCAATCATATTTAGTTTCCATTAGTTCAAAACTGGGAGCCATCGAAGCAACTTTGAGTGCAAGACCTTGTCCAACTAGTCCAAGAAATATAAGCAACTGAGACAAGTATAAGCAAAGTCAACAAGCCGTCCCCAAATTGATCATTTTCACATCCCACAAGGACGAGGCTTGATGAGGTAGTATTTGGAAAAATTATTTAGTGATTTCCTCTATTTTTTTTTCCGCGACGTTCCTCGACATCTGTGCTCCAATCAGGTCTGATGCGACACGATTTGACTTCCTGCGTGGTTAACGCTTGTTCAGCCATTAGCCCAAATTAGCATCGGCGCAAGTTTAAAAAAAAAAGAAAAAGCCATTTGCATCGTTTTGCAACAAACAAAGATGCTTCGCGATGGGAAAAAAAACCCAAAAGCTGCAACTGACCGAGTGAGAAGGATGAAGACATTTCAGTCTCTTTTTAAGCACCACGGCGAGAGAGGGAACACTCTCCGGGGACCACTGCGATGTGCAAAGAGGAAAGTATCGGCAAATTCATCAGCGGCTTCTTACGCAGGTCGAAATTGGCACAGAAAACAAAATGGAACATCTATCGGAGAAGCGAAGGAGAAAAAGGAAAAGGATGAGACCACAGTGGGATTGTAACATGCGCCACCAAGCCAAGGACGTTGAATCAGTCAGTGTTTAAGTGGCCGCAGAACAGCAACAGTCAGATTGACAGCGACCACAATGAATGTCACTGAAAGCTCCTTCGAAGTTCAATATTTGGAAACCGTAGATGTTTTTTCTTTTTTTTTTTCCTGGAAAGAGAATGAAGACAAAAGCAATGATGTCATGGCATCACCCAAAGACCTAAAAAGCGAGACCGTGCATTTAGTAGAGGCTGGTATAGAGAAATGGATAGAAAAAGTTGACAAAAAGCCTCCTAGAACAACTGAGCTGTCTTTGGGGGTAGAGAAGAAGCTCTTTAAATAGTAACATGTGTGCACTGATTCCCACTCAACAGGAGTGTGAATGCGAGTCACCAACTCTGAATGCAGCCACATCCATTATCAGGGAATGCACACTTTTGCAATCACATTATATTTTTTTTAATCAAAAAAATTTTTTTTAAATCAACTTAGTTGAACAGATGAAAAGTCACTAATTTGGAAATAATTTATTGTATGGTCTATTTTTTTTTAATCTGGCATTTGAACCAGGGTGTGTAGACTTTTTATATCCACTATAATCTACCAGTTTGATAAGGAGATAACAAATGTTCCCCAATTTATTGACGCCCATCCTACAAGGTTTGTATTGGCCGATCGATGCCACAAGTAGGCGTCAAGGCACTTCTTATTCCACCCGGCTATGGCCTGACGAAATGAAACTCCACTCGTAATGTCAACATAGTTTCTTGGCTCTGAGATGCTGCCAAAGCTACAGTACCCGACATATATTTTTTCCTGAGAATCGAATACAATATCGGTCACACACATTTCGGTATCGCCCAATCAAATCGTGCGATGTCGTCCCTCTGCCGCTCAGATACTTGGTTAGCGTCTGCTAATTGTGATTTTCTGTGATGTGATTAAGCATCAATCAGGCAGCCAGCGAAACACGCCATCTTCCATTTGCTCCCTCTCTGTGTTCGCCCGCTCTCTTGCTTCCTCCGCTCGGAACAAGGTGTTTATTTAATGTGGCGTATCCACGGTAACGCCGCCCGCCACGCTGAGGTAACGTCGTTAATCATCAACTTTATCACACTGCGGGTAGAAGACGAAAAAGACGACAAAAAAGTCCTCTCGTATCCTCTCTCTCTCTCTCTCTCTCTCTCTCTCTCTCTCTCTCTATCGGTTGACATGACAACAGACGGCCAATTGTTGCGCCGCCGCCGCCGCCGAGGACATCACCGCATATTAATATAAAATATTTTAAATAAAATAACATGTCCTCCCGTGTGTCACATATTGTTGTGGAATACAAACAACACGGGAGGAGCGATGTCGACGAGGGAGGAAGGCCACGCCCACACTGTCCTCTCTCAAAACTCATTTCCATACTGGGTGACTTTGATTTAACACACACACACACACACACACACACACACACACACACACAAACACACATACGATTTTATTGCAAGGAGAACATTGCGTATTCTACAAGCGTCCAAGAAGGACATTACTGGTATTTGCCGCCCATGTGAATGGTTTTAACATCCCTTTAGATACGCCCCTGTGCAAACACACTCACACACACACACACACACACACACACACAGAGCAAAAGGAGTCCGGTAACATGCCTGTTTTAGCCATTACGACTCCAGAGTGTGAAAGTGAGTCTGGTCTTTTGGGAAGTGGACTGCTATGCGCGCACACACACACACACACACACACACACACACACACACACACACACACACACACACACACACACACACACACACACACACACACACACACACACACACACACACACACACACACACACACACACACACACACGTATGTACAGTGCGATCTGCTGGGAAATGGGCGGAACAGACATCAAGACTGGCCTAGATAGATGGGCTGGCATGGGACTCACACACACGTCTTTTTTAGACACTCAAGGACACCGTGCCGGCCTTCATAGTGGGGTGGTTGTGAAGCGCAGCGGCTGTAGTCGGAGACGAAACAAAGAAACCAGAAAAGAGGAAACACACTCAAGGAAATGAAGCAATTTGGCCGTCCTTTGGTTTCACCTTAGCATTCTCCCCGCCTCCTCTCCAGCCCAGCAGCCCCGCCGTCGCCGCGGCAACGGGCAGATCGGGACAGGATGTCGTGAAAGTGCTGTGGCAGCAGAGGCGAGCGGCGCCCCAGAAGCCGACAGGCAGAAAGCGGCCGGCGGAAATTGCGCCCGGCTCGTTCGGTGTTTAAAAAGAGAGCGGCCGGGCGGAGGCGCCGAATGGCTTTTTGTCGGCATGGCGACCATTCCGCACCATAGGCAAAGAGGCCCTAATCGCGTTAATGATAAATCAGACCGCTCGGTGACGTTTGCTCTCACAGCTGGCGTGCAGAAAAAGCATTTCATGTGCTTCATGATCAGAAAAATAGCATTTTAGAAAACTGTACATTATAGAAAAAAAAATGTTTTGCCTCACTTCATGGATATTGTGCTTCTCCTCACGACACATGAAGAGTGAATATACGTTGTGAGTATTGTGACAGTCTCTCTACATGTTTTGCACCACATTTGTGTTCAAATATCCGTTGCTGTTATAACTTGGCAATGCCAAAGCTAATGCTGTCTCAGGCGTTATCTATTCTTTGTTAGCATTAAGCTAAGTCATTAGGGCAAAGCGATGTGGTTGTGTGCAATCGACTGGCAATTCTGTTTGGTTTATGTCTAGTTGGACAGCAGACTTTATTAAAAGTGGCAGTATTTGTTATATTGCCGTATTTAATTTCACAAATGCTTGTACGCCGAAACTACATTCTGTAAGCTCCAATTTTTGGTATTTAACATGCATTTTTTGTGGTTAAAAAAAAAGCCCCATCTCAAGGGTGCAGCTTCCTTTAACCGCTCCCTGTGGCTGAGGAAAGTCAACAGCCAATGTTGGGAGCCGCAGGCCTGACAGCAGACTTTTGTTAGCCGTGAATCTTTGCCCCGAGAAGCCATTCAGCAACGGCGGCGGCGGCGACCAACGACAAGAAGATGCCCGCAAATTGAGCATCCCAACGCAGCCTGGGGGTGCGGGTGGGTGGAGGCACACACACAATCAAACACTCAGGTTTAATCTGCCTTGCCTCGGAACTGTCCCCCCGCAGGGTGTCACTCACTGAACACTGTGTGTGTGTGTGTGTGTGTGTGTGTGTGTCTGTGTGTGTGGCCCGAGGAAGCAGCCGCTGAAGCTTTCCATTGATGATAAGCCCATGAGGGCCCCAATGTCAAAGCACTCAATTCTACGAAATAAGACGGCTTTGCTTTTCAATTCGGCCGAAACCTTCAACTCAACTAAATGAGTTGCCAGGCGGACATTTTGTGCACCGTTTTGAAAACCGCAGTTTAAGCGAATATTAAGCTAGCGGGCAGTCCAAAGACAAAGTGTGAATATTCATTCTGTTCTCTTTGATGTTTAGTTTGACAGTGAACTGCGGTAAGAGAAAACTACCTAACAGAATCTGTTCTATATTTCTCTTCGTCCACCAAAGCAGCGTGACGGATCCTTTTCACAGTAAACCGGCAATGAACCTCGGCTGATTAGAGATGGAGATGGAAACACAATACACACACACACAAAAAAAAAAGAAAAGAAAGAAGACGGGTGAAAAACAATGCAAATGGTCCACGAGAGGGGTCGTGCTAAAGACACTTTGCGAGATGAGAGAGGAAGGGGTGGCGAGGGCACAGATGAGATGGAGGCAAAGACGTTGCACGACCAGTCATGAATAATATAGACGGCTGCCTTAACTCGTCCCTCATCCCCTCAGCCACACGCGGAATTTGCGGGGGGGAAGGGGGGGGGCAACAAACGCACGCAAACGAGTCGCGTTCACGCTTGCTCAAGTGCTAAAACACGCAGCAAGGAAGCATGGGCGCACGCTGCGGCAATTCTGGAGGCTGACACGCACTCTGGCCATGTTCGCTGTGCGTGGCAAGACGGATAGATATGACGGATCTGAAAATTGTGCTTGTTAGCTTTCTGATAGGCAACGCGGATTATTATGAAAATTAGGGATGGGCGAGTACTCATTCCAGGTATCATATCAGGCCAATAGCAGGCTTATTTTAAAGTATCAGGATACTCGTGAAAGGTGCCGATACCAGCCACCGATACAAAAAATAAGTCCTCCTTGGATATAGTTGGTGTGGCAGTCTGACACATTGGCAAATCATCATCTGCACCAGACCAAAAAGTCTTTTTTTCTGCAAGCGTCCTCCAACTGCATGCCTTGCAGCGACGCTAAAGCTAAAGCTAAAGCTACTTTTTTAGCAGGAAGTGAGCCTCTTGGAACTAAAATTCAAGTCAAAACATTTTTTTTTTAAACCGAGTCCTAATAAAAGAGAGCTATGCGTGTCATTTGTCTGCTTCGGGATTCACTCCAGGTGACCCAGCACGAGTGTGCACACACCCAAAAAAAAAAAAAAAGCATGAGATAGCAAGTCATTATTTGCTCCGGCGGCTTCAGGCGGATCAATACGAGGAGGCGAGCATGTGTGTGTTTGTGTCCAAAAGTGCCACAGAAAAGATGAGGACACACGGATCAAAGACCGTCTTGCAAAGAGGCCGTAATAGCGCAACATGAGGAATGAAAGCGGAGGCCACGATCGCGCCAAAGAGCACAGGACAGCCTCGGGATGGATTTCCGATACGACGCCGGCGGCTTAAGCGAGTCACAGTCACGGATAATCCTTTTTTTTTCTTATCCCCCATTCTACCTCTCCACCCATCCTTTCACGTTTCGGCTCCCTCCGTCCTTTGGTTGTTTCACCTTGCCCCCCCCTTTGAGCGTGCAATGTACATTCAGAGAAGCTCTTGTGGACTTCCACACTCAAGCAGAAGCCGCAACGACCCTGCGAGGCACTGCAAAACTGCTTGAACGCCGATTGGCCTTTAATCACTCGTTCCATCCGCCACAGCGGCTGCTTGAACCTCTCGCATTTGAAAAAAATGCTCCGCGCACACACACGCACACACGAGCACACATTATGCTCCTAATACAAAACATTGGCAATTTCTCTCAATTGATGCTAGCCACTCAATCAGAGCGATTACCCCATTTTTATTTTTATGGATGCTTTTAAAATCATTTCAAGTGAAAACCGTCAAGTGGAGAGGAGTGTCCTCGTGTCCTCATCTCTATTGATATATATACATATGGCCCGACCGACACAGATTTTTTTTTTCTGATGTCACAATAAAACACTGATAAAAGATTAATCAGCCGCTTTAGTTAAGAACACCGACAATCAATAAAGTCAATTCTTTTGGGGGTCCCGTAATGACAATAGCGATACTGCATACAGGCAGCACAGGACTGTTTTACAGTACTTTCTCCTTTACTACTGTATTGGTTTAACCCTTTCGGGGACAGCGAGACTAATATTCATCATTCTTTTCAGAGGATAAGGAAGATATGCCCGTGAGCATTGTCTTTTCGGTCTACATGTGTTGCTCGCCACTTGTGCTCAAAATATCCATTGCTTTAACGGTTATAACTGTGACGCCGTTGTTATTCCTTAGCCCGTCAATGGCGTTGACCCACTTGTGTTAGCATTAAGCTAGCAGACTTGAAAGCAGAGTTAAAAAGATATTTTAAAAAATTTTATTTGACATACGCTTCTGGTTGTATGTCAACAGTGCAACGTTAGACGCTCAACAAGCGACGCAAGTCCCGACCGTGACGTCGCTGCATTGACGCCTACAGAACTGGCAATTGAGCAATAATAATGAACGAACTGTCCGTGGTGCTGAAACCTCCCCCCCGCTGATCGACTCCACATTCCTCTGCCGCCGGTCCTAAAAGGTGACAACCGGTTGGAAGGGAGCCCGTGAAGAGACACGCTCTTGACTTGAACATCAGAATTGATGGGACGGTTCCAGGGGACCACTTTTAAGGACCCGGGGCGTCATTTTGATCAAACAGGACCTGCACGAGATTATCCGGCTAATATCAGAACAACGCAGAAAGCCATGGTGGTCGAATTCAAGTGTCTGGATAAGTGTGTGATTGTAGAATGGAGTCTAATCTCTGTCAATCACTGCGGTCCCAAACAATTTCCTGTGAGTTATGTCCACCTGGAGGGATTACGCGGGGATTAGAGTATTTGTATATTCCAGTGGTAAAAAAACAAAAAATAAACTCCATGCCTACACCAATCTCAACATTTTGTCACTGGCGTCGCACACTTGAATGGGATTATTGCCAGTTTGGAGGAAGAATAATAACAAAAACATCCAGCTGTTTTTATCCATCTCAGGGGACGGCCATTTTGCTTTGGACTGAAAATGACATCATAGTGCCCAAGGGCTCAGTTAATGACCCACCTGTTGTCTAGGTTTGGTCATGTGACGTTGGCAAGCCAAGCTGTCATTTTCAGTCGACAGCAAGTTTTGTGTCCACAAATATCTCCAAAATCACCCGCTCACCTCACAGACTCTCATCTGACAGCGCTGAAATTGCAATATTAGACTGGACTTTTCTTGTGGGTACACGTGTGGCTAAGGAGAAGCGCTCGCCAACACAGCTTTATGAACAATATTTAAGCGGGAAAAAAAAAGTGTTTCAGTCTGCTGTCATGACACTTCTCAACGAGAACAAGACAATTTACTTGAATAAACTATTCAAGGTAAAAAAAAAAAAGTCATGTTCAAGAAAGCAACTTCTTCTGAGTCAACTGGAGGCCCAGAAAAGTCATCCGGGGTCATCACTGAGACCGCATTATGACACATGAACCGCATACGTGCTGCCCGCGTGGAGATAATCAACAGGATGGATCATGTCGAGCGTGTCTCATTGTGACACAGATGCAAAGCACACACGCACGCGCCAACGTACGCATGCACGCTCGCCACCACTCTCCTCATCCCCTGTTGCTATGGAACCTGTCGCCATGCAAGGCAGGGAGGTAGGCTGATGGAAGCCAACGCGAGGAGGATGATGACGATGATGAGGCATGTGAAAAAGAAGAAGAAGACGATCACGTTCAGAACTCGGCCGGCGGCGCTTCGGCTGGGGGGCTTTTTTGCTCACCGCAACGTGGGTGGACGGAGGCGACGCGTTGATACTGCGCAATGCAAACAGACCCTTTCCTCGCCGCCCATCACGCCGGCCTTTCTGGCCGCCAGAGAAAAAACACCCAAAAAACGCCAGGACATGTCCACCATCTGACTAGAAGCACTTGTGGACCCCACCCCCACCCCCCACACTTCTGCAACAGCCTGTTGACTGACCTGCACGCCCACCCATGTCGCCACATGCGTGCAAACGGCCTCGTCTTAAAGTTCCCAGGTGGGTATTCCAGCTTTCATCCCCCTCCACCCCCCTTCCTCCCTCCCTGGCCATCATCAACACTCACAAGACAGTCGGCGGGGCTGACCAATAAATCACATACCTTGATGGTTCTCAAGGGTGTCCTCCGGGATGTACATGTTTTTGCTTTCATTTACCATAAATATAGTCCAGCGTTCTCATTGGATGTGAATGGGTTGATGGTGGGGGGGGTGAGGGGGTGGCCCCCCTCCAAAAAAATAAAATATGAAATAAATAAAAAAGGGGGGAGAAAGGTGGGGAGGGAGGGTGGGGGTGTGATGAGTCTGACAGCTTGTGGATATTCCCGTGGCTCGCTGGAGGAGAGGGGGAGGGGTGTCTTCGGATGGAGTGAATATTACCTAATCCCCATGATGGAGGTGAAGGCAAGAAAAAAGAGGGATCTGTCAGCGGAACCGGTCGGCAAAACGCACCGGTGCATCCCTCGGTACATCCGGGCCTTAGGCGGCAAGCATAAAAGCAGCACCGCGTTGAATCCTCTCGCTCCTCTCCTCTGCTTTTCTTTCCTCTATTTTTTTTTTTTTGGGGGGGAGAGGGGATTTTTTTTCTTTTTCCCCTCCCGCCTCAAGGCTTTATAAGAGCTCGCGAAGCACGGGCGCTGTCAATAGAAGTGTGCAAAAGACGCATCGCTGATTGGCATCCTCGCTGCTGCTGGAGGAGGAGGAGGTGGAAGAGGAGGAGGAGGAGGAGGAAGATTGGAAAATGACAAGAGTGCAAATATTCCATCGCGGGGTTAAATCTCCCAATGGGTTAAATCCACGCCGAGAGGCTTCCAGGAATCCACGAGGCTGTCCTGTCCTGTCCTGTCCTGTCCTCATCCGCGCTCCTCTCGCGTCCCGATCCGGTCCATGGTGGTCTCCTCACTGACGCTCTCTCGCTCGCTCTGTGTATGTGTGTGTGCGTGTGCGTGTGTGTGTGCGCAAGCGGAGCAGAGTTTGGGCTCTCTCGTCTGCCTCTGCTGCCCCTGCAGCTCTGCAGTCGCAGAAAGAGAGAGAGAGAGAGAGAGAGAGAGAGAGAGAGAGAGAGAGAGAGAGAGAGAGAGAGAGAGACACCCCCTCCTCCTCCTAGTGCTTGCACACACTGACTGCTTCCAGATGTGTGTGTGTGTGTGTGTGTGTGTGTGTGTGTGTGTGTGTGTGTGTGTGTAAAAAAAAAAAAAAGACAAGGAAAAAAGGGATTGTTTGGGATATGCGTGGCAGGGATTTGTCATATTAAAAATAAATAAATAAAATAAAAAAGTGTGTGCCGGGCACTGATCCCAATGAGCAGAGGAACGAACAGAAGTCCAAGTTCGGACACATGTGGTGAATGGGCGGCTTTTGCCTTTCCTTCGAGGGTGTCCGTGTTTACGTCTCGGCTCCCAAAAAACACCATGAAGCACTTTTCCCAAGCGGAGGGCGAAATTATTAGTCAATTGATCCGGCCCAATTCAAACACCAGTCAATGTTTTCATTTCAATCAACCGAAGTAACGACCTCATGAGACTGATACCAATCAACATCAACACAAACGACATCCATATTATCGATATTTGGCTCGATCCAGCCACCACGAGGGTGAATCCTGATTTTAAGCCCCCCCCTCAAAAAAAATGCGGAGTGGACCAACGCCTGCCTGTCACACTGACAATTTAACCCTTTTCATGCACCCTGTAACCTGATAACATTATAAGCTGCCCACTGTAGTAACTGCTGTCCATGAAAGGGTTAATTATTTAATGTAATTTTTTTTTTTTTTTTTATCCTCAGGACCGTCCAGGGTTCCGTCATCTTTCTCACTGGCCAGGACCAAACGTGTCCTGCCTCCCTCCCAAGGCGCCCAAAAGTCATTTTCTGGTGACACGGCGCCATATTTAAGCGTACATATTAATGAAATGAAGTCATCGGCTCTTAACTGAATAATATCTCGTCGTGTCAAATCCAATCTGCGTTCTCCTCTCAAGGCTTTCCAACACCTGTGAGGGGGAGGCAAGAGAGCTCAGTGTAGTGCATTATGATGTTCTGGGCAACATTGCCAAGTTCAAATTGTAATTATAGTGTCGGCCAGCTCATAATATTATTATTGCCTTTGACACTGAATTTTACTTCACGGCGTGTACGCGTCGCGGCGTCAATCTCACTGCAGGCGATGTTGTGATCCGGGGGTGAATCTCAACGCTACGCTGGCCGTGTATTCATTTAGCTCTGGGTCAGAGTGCGCGATGCGCTCCCACCATGCTGTAATAGGATCGTGAGTTTCGACGACGAATCGATACGCGCATTAAAATAAATAAATAAATAAATAAATAAACAAACAAGAATAGACAGACTGTTCACTGCCCTTCAAGTCAGCCAATCGCACGCTAGAAGAAAGTCATTTCCAGAAAAGATCGACAAGCTGCGTTCGTCACGGTCAATAGAAAAAGTCTACACACCCCTGTTTAAATCTCAGGGTGATTTGACATGAAAGAAATTAGAACAAGGTAAGCCAAGTCAATTTTTTTTCAGCCCACATTAATGACCTATTTTTTTTTTCAAAAAGGAGAAACAACTGAAATTATGTGGTTGCATAAGTATGCACGCCCCTCATTACTGCTTTGCGTTCCTAATCAACCAATCGCATTCAAAGTCATGGAAAACGGAATTCAGAACACAGCTGCCACCATTGAAAGTGCCTCTGATTTAACCTTCAAATTTAAAATATTCAGTTCTGGTAGGCTTCTCCTGATGTTAGTTTGGGCTTACACTGACTACTATTTTGAACTGTTCATAAATTGAGCTGAAGAAAAACAGCCCCAAAGGATAAAATATTTTTCGCTGTAGCTACGGTGTTCTTTTGAGCCAAAAATATACCTTTGGAATTACAGCTAAATAGTGCATCACAAAAAAAAGCCTACTAGAAAATCTCAACTCTATTCGGGTTAACCGGAGCCACTTTAAATGGTGGCAAGTGTGCTGATAATCGAGCCACATCCCATTTACAGTTGAAGGGTGTGCACACTTTTGCAGCCACATCACATTAGGGGTTTGATTTTGCAAAAACAAATCCAATTGAGTTGCACACTATATTGGCCACGTTAATGCCGAAAAAAACACTGAAATTATTTATCTTTTACTTTTTTTTTTTTTATTGCTCAAAAGGCTGGCAACTGACCAGGGGCGTGCAGACTTTTTCTCCGCTCTATGTTCGGGAGGGCCAAAAGGAGGAAGGAACCGCGGACGGAGGGCAGGTCGTGGGAACAGACACACGCACCCGGGGGGACTCCAGCACACACACACGCACACACACACACACACACACACACACACACACACACACACACACACACACACACACACACACACACACACACACACACACACACACACACACACACACACACACACACACACACACACACACACACACACACACACACACACACACACACACACACACACACACACACACACACACACACACACACACACACACACACACACACACAAAACCAGCCTCTGGAATCCGGCCTGCACATGGAATCGCTATTCTATATTTGTACACCCCGGGCCGCCTTTGGTAAAGATGAGCCGCTCTCTGGGAAGAGCAGTGCAGACAAACAGCGAAATGCCACAATCCCATGCAGGGGCGATCCAACAATATTCTGCTCCGTCAAAGGTGAAGGCGTCAGCAAACGAAGGAATATCTCCATTCGGGCGAGCTTTCCGGGCAGGTCGTGTGTCTTTTAATCACGTCGGGTCATTACCTCCATAACCGCCGCCATGCCGTTTGGAAATTGCAACCGCCTGCTCGTCGGCACATATTTTATATTGAACGCACGTCCTGCCGCTGACTCTCACCTCTCTCGAAATAGAATAAATGAATTCCATAATTGTCGCCATCGATCACGCGCTTCCAGGAGACGTCACCTATTACTGTAATGTGATACAGTGTGTCCGTGTCCAAAGTGTCATGTCAGGGGCTTTTACTGCAGAGAACACATTGCACGCCCCCCAGAGCGTGACTTATTTCACTGTGCTCCCATTGCCATCATTACTTGGAGCCAATCACTGTGTATTGATAGTATTGACGGGCTGACGGATGCCTCATTAGACTCATCATTTTGAAAACATGCACGCTTTGACAAATAGACAAGTGTACTTTGAACACACGCACGCACGCACACACACACACACACACACACACACACACACACACACACACACACCTGATTGACAAACAGGCCTCTGGTGTATTGCCCAGTGTTTTCAAGCTAATTGTGCGGCACATGTCAGACTGCAAGTTTAAAAAGTTCCAGATAACATGTTGGTGCTTCTTGGCTCCTCAAGCACCTAACGCAGGGTTAGAACATTGTAAAATAACGCTTTGAAAGGTAGTGTAAAAACATCAGACAGACAGCTGCACCCATAATGTACTTCTTCCTTCCCACCCAACAAAAGAGCAAAGCGTTATACGTCCCATACCGCCCTCTTGTGGATTTCAGGGTAAATGCAAGCGTGTATCGAGACGGACGACCCAACTGGCCTGTGTTCTGCTTTGGAAAGAACGCACCTGTTTATTTGATACCTTTCGGTATTCACTTATGTAACTACTCTTCTACTGTTTAAGAGAATGTTACTTCTGGACACTGGAAGTAAATGTATCCATGACACCATAACAACCAAGAATAGTCATCTTACTGAACGTTAATGTAATCATAACATTTTGTGCAATCGGTAAAGACTACTTACTCCGTTATTTTCCGAGCGGCTATTACGATCAATTTACGGGCAGCTCGAAGCATAAAAAAATTTAATCCGATTTTGAAAAGGAATAGTTGACATGATTGCATTACTGTCAATGTTTTATGTGACGTGTTCGGTTGTATTATTGTCTTTTGTAAAATGTTCTCGAAAGCGCGATAGAATGAAGATGGACTGTATTGTTTCGGAGCTTTTAAATCGATCTTTCCGGCTCGATTGCTCAACCTGTAAAATCGTGAGTGCTGCAAGTCGACTACTCACGCCTACTTGTTTACAATTTTTGCCTGTTGACATTAAAGAGGCTCGTGGCAGTCGTAGCTGTAAAACGCCCCGATTTTATTTATTTTTTTAATCAGCGTTCGGTCAACCGTTTTAATAATTCCTCGCATCGCATCGCATCTCCTTCAGCCTGTCTTTTGTTTCTACTTTGATTTCGCCCCCTTCCCCTCTTTTAGCCGCCGATGCTAACTAGCGAGCTAAAGTCTCCGGCAAGGGAACAATGACGGCGACTTGTGCCGACGGCGGCGGAGGTTTGAGCTCGAAAGGACTGGACATCAGCCTGGCCGCTTTGCAGAGACACGATCCGTACATTAAGAACATCGTGGACGTGGCCAGCCAGGTGGCCCTGTACACGTACAACAACCGAGCCAATGAGTGGGTAAGCTGCAACCTCACTGCAGCGGACGATGCTAACGATTGCTTAGCAGCGCTGGCGCTTTGGGAACGCGCACACGCATGTGCCGCACTTCAAGTTTTTAATGCCCATTTGTTTACACAATTATTTATAGGCGATTACGACTGTCGTGGGTACGGCTGTTGTTGTGCCCATTGTTCTCTCGTCACTGTTTGTTTTGATTTCAAGTGTTGCATATGCCATTTTAGTTCTTTCCCTACCTGAATCATGAATCATGATTGACGTTTATGACTGTGACATAAAGGTTTATTGTGCACAAGTGCATATCAAACTAGCTGTTGGTTCACCTGCATTTAAAAAAAATATATTTTGGAATCTAACAAACCCCAAAATGAATGTTTGTTTTTCCAGGAAAAGACTGAAGTGGAAGGCACTCTGTTCATCTACACAAGGCAAGCTGCATCGACAATTACAACTTCCTGTCTTTAGTTTGTCAGCTACACAACAGACTTTTTTTTTTTTTTTTAGGCTGGCCTCGCCCACATACGGCTTCACCATCATGAACAGACTCAACATGGAGAACCTGACCGAGCCCATCACCAAAGACCTGGACTTCCAACTCCAGGACCCCTTCTTGCTCTACCGCAACGCACGGTGTAAGAGTGACATTGCATGTTTTCCTAGAATGCCGACTAAGCTCAAAGCGAAGTCAACCTGACCGACGTTCTCTGTGTTATTGCGGGATGCCGCCTCGAGATGGATTCCGAAACAGACGTCTATGGATAAACTCCATTTAAGGACTCGCTCTTTATCAGGCGAGCAGCGTCACGGAGCGCGGCGGCAAGACAAGAGAGCCTGTCAGCACTCCCGTGGCGGTCGGCGGAGATTAGATGCATCGCAGCGGGCGACTGATAATGCAAACACGTGCGCACCCTTCCTTCCTGTCTCACTCACTCCGTGAGGCTCACTGACAGACAAAAAATATCCCTCGTTTCTGGCCTCTGACTCGGGATGAACAATGAATCGAATTAAAATCGATATTGTGACTCTCCATGATGTAACTAGCCGATGACATGCCCAAATGTAACGTTATACGATTTCGGACCCAAGTTACGCTGGCCGCCGCGCGACGTGACCCCCAGCGCGGAATCTTATCATTAAGCAAACACGTTGCGCTCAGCAATGCCGTCACGTCCGGGAATGGCGGTTGGCACTAAGTGGCAGCCTGGGCTAAAAATAGACGGCAGAGATATAGACTCCGGTGGATGGGAAGCGCGCATCCAACTAGTCATTAGCCCGCCTGACAACCAGCCATTTGACAGAAAGCTTGTTAAATATCGACTTGTGTGCCACTGTGGTCACGTGTCTGGTTTTGATAGTATTTGGGCTGTGCAGATACGACATTTTCTTACATTTGATTTGCGCACTGGCCGATCTGGATTTACATCTTCAAGATGTCCAAAAATCGAACACGTTTTACGTTAACAATTTGGCATTATTGACACGTCAACGTCCAACTGGATGTTTTCCTACCCAGGGTGCGACAGTGACGGCGGCCCAACTGTCCTGGGCCGCTGTTGCGTTGGGCCACCAAGGACCTTAAAGATGCAGTACGAGTTTCATAATTGGGATTTACTGGGCTTATAACATGTGGACATGTGTGTTGGTAGCTTAATTACCTTATATCATGAATATGGCTAGGCCCATATGGATCTTTTTTTTTTTTAATAGGCCTATATTTGGCAGAATTAATCATCCAATTAAAGAAAAATACAAACATAATGAAGACAATAATTTGGTCCGCGAGCATTTTCACGAGCACAAATACAGATTAAAGTTTGGCACTGCGACGAGTATCCGCGTACTCCTCCATTTGAAAGATTTCGGCGATTTTAAAATCTCACCTCCGGGTCGCACGTACGCATACCCCAGGTCGGTCTCCGACACCAACTGGCCTTTAAATCGAACCTCGGGCTCCTCCTGCAGTCTTTCGTGTTTAGGTTTCCTGGTGAAAAATCCACGCAGCATGGCTACAAGCGCCTCTCGGCAGTTCCTCGTCGGAATCCGCCTGGCCTCTTACAACTTGAAATACAACGAGGGAGGCGATTTGGGGGGCGGGGGGCGTCTTGCTCCCACTATAGTACTGACAAGGTCCTCAACGCCATTCCTTCGGGATAGTCGCGTCTCTTTCCCTCTCTTCGTCTTTCTCCTCTGTCACGCCGACATCCTTTCACTTGCTTGCAGCTCTCTGCCGTTCATCCCCCCGAGCCAGCCCGCGAAGTGCTCGTCACTCGGGCAGTCTCCCACCGCTGTTACTTATTTGGTGCTGGGCTGACTCTTTCCCAGGCTCAACTGGGGCGACCCCGGTGGCTCGTCCAGCCTCACTCTGGTGGCCAAATCGGTCTCGTGTGTAAACATGAGCGCCGCGTGGAGGCCTGCAGCGTTATGGCCAAAGTTTACATAAGCAAAAATAAGCTCACTGGTTTTCTTATTGTTGTCTACTAGGGGTTGAACTGACTAATCGACTAGTCAAATAGTTGACTAGGCCACATAGATTTTTTTCCAATCAAGTTTACACATCCCTAATCACGTTTTGGGTATTTTGGTTTCCAGCATGTTTTTTTTGTTTGTTTTTTTTTACTCAGGAGTGGATAGAAAATATTGATAGCGTCAATTAAGTAATCGACTAGTTCACTTTAATACTCAGCAGCGACCAGTCAACTAATCACACTTGTTTTATATTTTTTGGTATCTCATCTTTTAAATCGTCCATATTGCAAAGGACTTTCTGAAGAAATCCCAATGACATCATTGATTAACCAACTAGTCAACTAATCACGTTATAGTTGACTATAAAAAAAAAAAGGAAAAACATCTTTCCTTGTTCACCCTCTAGTGTGCACCATGTTTTTTTTGCTCACGATGATCTGCTCATTTAATGGCCCAAGCCATCGGCGGGAATCGCGTGCCGCCATTCATTGGATTGCGATCTCCGTGCGGCACAGCGGCAATCTCATTCTCTCGTCTGCTGACCTATCCAAGCGGCAACTTTTCGTTATTACGCCAGCCTAACTAGATTTTTGTGGACCTTTTTGTTTGCTGTTGATGACGCTTGATTGAAAAGCGGACCTCTCCCTCTCCCCAGTGGTCATCCACGGCATTTGGTTCTACGACAAGGCCGACTGCCGGCGAATAGCCCAGAGGATAAAAACGTAAGCGCTTGAGTAATTCTTGGCTCTGATCGAAACGCCCGCTAGTCTCTCTAACGTAACCTAATTACAGAAGATGATTCCATTGTATGTTTACCTTGGAAGTGGTGTGTGTAGTCTGACCCAGCAGGAGCAGGCGGTGGTGCATGGTGGCTGGCTGCCCCCTGGTGGAGGTGCAGGTGTCGTGCAGGATGAAGGGCAGGCGGTGGACATCATCCAGATGCTGACCAAAGCTCACAGCCAGTACGACAAGGTAAAACCCCTGCAGAAAAAGTGAAACCGTCATGGCAAGTCGGAGCAATCAGACGCAGAGGGGCAGGCAAATATCGCTCCCTAGTGGCTGGGAGCAGCATGGCAAGTAGTACAGTATTGTCAAGACAAAAAACAAAAAGAGCAATTCAAATTACACTTTCACAATAGTCTGGCTGTCACTAGATTGTATTTTTTTTTATTCCTGTGTATGACAACAAAACATTTCTCGAGGACTGTATATTAACCAATTTCATTGACAATGGTACAAAATGTAGTCTGAATGTCACCATGGACGTAATCATACGTTTGCGTGGCACCACAGGAGAAGTCGACCTGCGAGCCCAAAGAGATTGGCGGCAGCGGCGTTCTTTTCGGGAAGCCCAACCTCATCAAACCCATCCCCGTCAAGCCCACCACTCTGGTACGGCCCCCCCCACCCACCCACCGCTATCACTTTTGTATCCGCACGCCCTCCCCGATTGCATTCATCCTCTTGCTTTCCTGTCTTCAGGACGACGACGCGAGCGAGTCCAAGCCGCTCTCCCTGGCCACGTTATTTGGCTCTCAGCATCAGCCCTCGCCCAAAGTTGATTCCGCCTCTCCTTCCGCCGCGCCCGTAGCAAGAAAAGCCTCTCGCCCTCCCGTCGCCCGCACCTTGACCTACGAAACCTCGGCACCCAAGGCAATCACCCCGACGGAAGACGCTTCGTCCCTTCATCAGAACTGCCCGGCCATCCTGAAGCTCATGCAGGGGCAGAGGGGGGCACCCGGCGGGGTCCTTCAGACGCTGTCCGAGTCCCCAGAGAACCGGCTGTGCGACAACGGTGTCCCGCTGGACCCCCACCACCACCACCACCGCATGTACCACCATCAGATGTACCATCAGCACCACCTCGATCCAATCAAGAGGCTCTTCCAAAACGCCGCTGCTCCTTGTTGCGCTGCGTCGTGTTCGCACCAGCAAGCATTTTTCGGGCACTCCAAGCAGCCACATCCAGGTGGGGCCAGTCTTGCCTTTGCGTTTACCTTTCTGAGATGTTTCTTAACTTGCGGAAACAAGACCAAAAGGGGAATCAAATCCAACGAGGCTTTTGGGGTTAATCACTGCAATTGTTGTGAACTCCTCAGGTGCGCCTCCGCACATCCCCGGCGCGCTTTCCCCCCACGAGCTGGTCCACAAGCTGCAGCTGGTCCAGCAGGAGCAAAGCCAGGCCCCACAGGAAGCGCCACGCCTCGGCCCTGCGCTGGCCCCGCGCTTCCAGGTGCCCTCCAGTGTGGCCGCGGCGGCCCCGAAGGTGGCGCTCCAGTTTCAGGTTGGTGGTGGATCCAATGCCCTCAGATTCAAACTTGGAATCTCAAAACTGTGAGGCAGACACGCCAACCACTCATGATGATACCGGCGTGTTGCGTTCAGGCGCCTTCTCCGCAGAGGATCCCCGCCACTGTCGCCCCGACGTTGCTCCTCTCCCCCAGCGTCTTCTCTCAGGTGAACGTTGCATCGCCGGCCGCCGCCGCGCAAGACCCGTACTCACCTGCCTCCTCTGGTTACACGCTTCAGAAGAAAAGCGGAGTTCTGTCTAAAAGCCAGCTCCAGGCAACCTTACTGCACTTGATTCAGGTATGACCCCCCAAAAAAACAATAAAATCACACAGACTTGTTCAGTTGTGTGACATTTTGATCTATTCCAGACGGACAGCTCCTTCCTGGACACCATCTATGAGGCATACGTCGGGAATTGTTAACCGCCTCAGCGGCAAGGACCTTTTTTGGGGACTGGAGGCGGCACGAAAACCCAAACCGGCATCATAAAAGCTGTCACGACAAATCCGTCACGACAAATCCGAACAAGGATGGCTCTCTTTTCTGGGTATAAAGCACACATACACGAAGGAATGAGGCTTAAAAGTTGATGTAGCATTTTATTGTTTTGAACATGACACAAATTGTACAATTAGCTCATGGCAAAAGAAATACTCCCAAAAACTAACTTTCTATAGAAATATTTTATCTACATGTGTTTCATAGTATGCCATTCCAAGCTTTTTTTCTGGATGAATTTCATTTCTAAAGGACATGAATCAAGCTGCACTACCTCGCAGAGAGCAAAGTTTTCTACGAACTGCATTTCAAATGACATGTTACACCACACAAAATTCGAACTTTAGCTGTTCCAATGGCACAGAAATAAGCAATAACATGATGGCATTGCAAGATGCACACATTTACCTGGTTAGTAATGAATAAAGATTTAAAATAGGGGGGGGACTAATGTTTATACTTGCAGTTAACCAGCATGCAACGTTAAAATGAAAGAGGCATTTGAACGCAACATAGCAATAGTTGAAATGTTCTTTTTGCAGTTGACGTGTTGTGCCAATGCAGGTAACATCTGGCAGTAAAGTTTTTATTTTTTTAACATGCGGTTTGTCGGGTATGTTGGGTTTCAGCGGGAGTATCTTGGAGTTGTCTATTAAACGTTTTGAAGAGCTTCTTTGTCAGCGTTGTCGATTTGTGGCGGGGACGTTTACAACTTGCTTATACATCGATGTCCGTTAGAGGGCCCAGTTGTGTCTAATCAACTTTCTGGTGTGTTCAATTACAAATGTTTGAATATTTTTCTTTTACCTTTTTTTTTTTTTTACTCGAAGCTTATAATTTTAATGTACACTCGCTCGATACACAAGGTTGAATGAATTTATAAAACTGACTAAATTAAATCACCATTTGAACAAATAAGCAAACAAGTGTGGGATGATTTGATGGGAAAACAATGAGACTCACCTGCATCGAGTCATTCCAGTCAAAGTAGTCGGTCGAGGCGCATTTTGCTGCACTTTTGTTTCGAACAACAATTACGAATTTTACAAGTCATTCGCCCGTTTGACGTATTGGGTGTGAGAGTATCAACAGTGTGCGCTCACCGAAAGTAGAAACAGGAGGGAAGCTTCCGGTTGCTATGTCACGTTCAGGGACTGCAGGAATTGGTACCTTCAAGACTAATCACAATTTTGACCGGAATTTACTGTCATAATTGAAGCAAAAAGTTGTTACACATAATTTTAGTAACTTTATTGACAGCATAAGTATTTTTAAAAATATATTGAGTTCCCCTGAACTAAAGAAAAAAAAAAGGAACCTGGAGTGAGACAAGGCTTGCAACACTTAAACGGGTCAGATAATGGATGGATAGAAAGGGGCGGGCACTACAAAATAGATGATTGGATAAAAATCATCAATGGTGGGTCATACACAAGTGCAGTACAAGCAAAACGTTTTAAAAAAAACTATTAAAACTACATTTTTGAAAAATATTCATAAATGCAAGTATGACCATCAAAAACCGACCTTTACACACTTTCATATTGGTTACATATTGAGTGGTCCCATGTGGGCCCGCCTGAAATTATGATGGCATGCTAAAGGCTCATCACGAAGAAAAAAAAACAGTTTTTGTCAGATGTGGCCATCAGTCAGTGCTCCTTGTGGTCTCCGTCTTCCTCCAGTTTCCTGATCTCCATCTTGAGGTAGTTGATGTTCTCCCTGCTCGCCTTCAACTTGTCTTTCAGCTCGGTGATCTCCTGACTGGTTCTCTTCTTGGCCGCCTCCATTTTCTCCTTGGTCCTCTGGTCCAGCTCGCCGACTGAGCGGGGCCCGGATTACACACATATAATTAATTAAAATGATTCATTCATTCATCTTCCGAACCGCTTGATCCTCACTAGGGTCGCGGGGAGTGCTGGAGCCTATCCCAGCTGTCTCCGGGCAGTAGGCGGGGGACACCCTGAATTGGTTGCCAGCCAATCGCAGGGCACACAGAAACGAACAACCATCCACGCCCACACTTATACCTAGGGACAATTTAGAGTGCTCAATCAGCCTGCCATGCATGTTTTTAGAATGTGGGAGGAAACCGGAGCACCCGGAGAAAACCCACGCAAGCCCAGGGAGAACATGCAAACTCCACACAGGGAGGCCGGAGCTGGAATCGAACCCAGTACCTCTGCACTGTGAAGTTGACGTGCTAACCACTGGACTACCGGGACTACCGCCCCAATAAAAATTATTATTTTTGATAATTAACACAATATTTGAAGTTGGTATGGACGTACACTCTGTCTCATGCTTGTAAGCACCCAGTGTGAGTTGCCTGGATGTGGTCAGGAGCTGCTGCATCATGGCAGTCGGATCTTGGAAGATCTGAGGAGAAGGGCTTCATTTAGTTCGGCCATAGCCTTGTCTAATACAAAACAAAGTGCTTTGCCACCCTACTGTGGCATCTAGAGGCAATTGCAAACCTTTTGGGCTGGCCGTCAAATTCCTTGGATTATTCTACGAGACTCACCATTTCATCATAGAATTCCGACACGACCGTTTTCTTCGGCATGGCGCTGGAGTCGGACTGGAAGAGCTTCAACAGATGGTAAAGAGTCACCTAGAGAAGAAAATATTTTAGAAGCCTTGCAGTGCACTTCTCTAAAATGTCTGTGTATTTTTCATTGTTGGCCCTCACAGATCTCTCATTGGGGTCAATGAAGACGATCTTGATGGTGATCTCAAACTCCCCCCAGCCGGTCTCTGTGATCTCGTAGGGGGGCTTGGTCACCACTGACAGGATGACAGTAAAAAAATGTCCCTTGTCTCAAATCAAGTCAAAAATGACCCAAATGACAATTCTAAACACGCCAACGAACCTCGAAGTGGGTTACCATAGCTCTCGTGCAGCTTGAATTGGATCTTCTTCACATAAGCTGACATATCCTATTGAAAAGCAGCAGAAAATGGTTCATTAAAAAAAAAGACAAATATCCGTGCAGTGAGTATTAGAATGTCGCCTCGCCTCATTTCTGTATGGTTTAACATAGACGGACCACTGATGAGTATGCCCATCTTCCTCTCGCTTCTTCCCAAAGTAGCGAGCGACGTTCCCAAACACGATCGGCTTCACAATAGTAACTCCCTGCACACAAGCGACACACATTACACAAACAGAAGTCCGTGTGGAATGAATGAGAACGGACGACGAGATCCTTCTGTTTACCTTAACACGCCCACCGGAATCTGGACCAAATTCGGTCATCTTTTTGAACATATTACACAAGAGAGTGACGTTAAGTTGACAGCCTGAAAAGACTTTAAAATGTTTTTTCTCTACGAAGGACTCGGTCATTAATTACGCTTGCCATTTATTCAGTAATTGTCAAACCGGTGAGTTCCTACCGGAAGTGCAAGCTGATTTTATGCCCGGTGCCTGCGAGATGCCCGCGGGCAGCCGTTCCGTCTTTGAGAGCGTCGTCGACATCAACTTGTTTTATTCATATAATTTGTTCAGAAATAAGTCATATGCAGATATTTTCGATTTTAATGTTTAATAAAAGAATCATTTTTAATGCGTTTATCCAGTTGTTCAGCGTACCGCCCCAGTAGAATACTGTACTTATATGACTGATACACCAACTCGACTTCCGGAAGTGCAATCTCTCCATGGCCGTGGTCAGTAAAAAGACAAAGGAGAATGATTTCGAAAGCAAATAATAATTAACGTATATATCTCATACAGTACTGAGTTGATTGTAATTTTATTTAAGTACCCATCTATTACAGCACGAAACGGAAATGTAATGGCCGCCTGCGAGGAAACAATGTAAACAAAAGAATTCCTCACATTGCAACATATTCTGAAATTTCAGTTTCCACACGGAATCATTATTCCACTTATTAAAATAAAATATGAAAGACTAATAACGCGAGGAAAACGTTTTTTTAAATGCAGTTCCACATTTCAGAAGACCAAACTAGATAATTGAAAAAAAACCCTGTAGTTTTACAAAAACAAAAAAGGCACAAAATCCAAATTAATTTTTAAATTTTATTGCTGGATCTTACCACAAAAGCAGCCTCACAGGTCATTCATTGGAATGAAGTTAAAATAGCTCCTGTAACTACTAAAAACAGTCATAGTGGTTTCGTGGGAGTTCGATTGGTTCATATATTGCTTTACAGTAATTCCTTTCGATGTTTAAAAATACATTTATGCTACATTGCTTTGCAAATATTACATTCAACTGTCTACTCCACGATTCAAGTATGATTCATTACAAAAATAGACTAATAGCACCTGTCTGCTTCTCTTCTCCATCTTGTGTAAACCTGCAAACACTTACCTTGTGCACTGTTGGGCGGGGGGTCACATCAAGCTATCTGACCATGTATACATACACACACACACACCTCTATACAATATCAACATATACTGCAGAACTCTGAAAACACAAATGAGGATGCGCATCGGTGGAACAGGATACCCTTTTTGTAAGCAAAAGTGATAAATCTTTGCTACTGTGTTTACAGTTAAAACACATGATCAGCATGTGAACATGAAACACTGCCAGGACAATACAGACGAAGAGTATCCAGTACTTGAAATATTTGGTTACAATTTTTTTTTTTTTAAAGAGCGCCAGCAGTGGTCCACCACCCCCCCAGATTACAACGTTTTGGGATGACATTCTGTGCAAGAATTGGAAAGCGCCGAGGATGACTTAAGGGGGCATGTGCGTGAATAAAAACATGCATGTTGGAATCAACAAAAATGAATTGGACAACAAAACAAGCACATGGAAAAAACGACAACAAAGGAGTCTAACAGGTGAACAATAACAGGGAGATCAAGTGGACAAACAGAAACGGGGAAGGGTTAACTGGTGGTCCCTTTCCCCCCCACTGCTTTGTGTTACAATTGACAATAAAGTTGTATCCAAAATCCAATTTCAAAAAAGTGTGACACTCATTACGTTGACACCCAAACATTTGGCTTTCAAGGCTAAAAGCCACCGCCTATGGCGTAATATATGCAATACATCAAAACTTGAGCGGACTCGAGAGCAGCTTTGAGGCCATGTGCATTATTTCTAGGGAAAGTTATCCCCAAAAAATACATCAAAAGAGGATTTGCAATAAACCTGGCGATGACTCTTCAGTGCAATTACACACCAAATATAAATAAAAAAAACCAACAACAACAAAATGATGCATAGTTTGGATCAGGCTTGAAAATGACGATGTTGACGCGGATTTACATTGTTGCCGTTACAACAAGAGTACATTCCATCTTACCTTGTCAATAAAGGCATCATCCATTCACTACTGGCTACAACAGAGTTTATATGATAAACACCTTTCAGTACATTTAATATAAATGAGCCACTTCCAACAGTGTGTACCTCAGTAAACATGTTTTATTACACCATCTAGTCTTAATCAAAATCAGAGACATGTACAAACATTCTAAGCATGGGAAGAAATGAGAACGGGGAGGGGGGCGGGGGGTAAGGAGTGAGCGATGGAAAAAAGAAGTGGGGTGGGGGGAAGACAGCAGACATGTATCCTATTATAAAAACTCCTCTCTCAACTGAACGCACGCAAGGACGGTGCACCGGAAAACAAACCAAAGGATGTTAGCGCTAAGTTAAAAAGGAAAGGTGGACCATTTAATTGTTTGTCGAGAGAGACGAGACAGAGAAAAACGATCACAAAAATAAAACGCCATAAAAAAAAAAAAAAAAAGGAGAGCTGAGTGGAAAAGATTTTCCAATTACCATGAGTTGACGTTTGGGATAGCCTGACACACGAGAAGGGGAATGGGAGGGGAGGTGGCGGCGGGAGGGGGTTGTCCTCCACCCAGTCTGCACACTAGATGAACAGACAAGAGGGAATGGGCAGAGGAGATGGAAGGATGGCGGTGAAGGACGACGACGACGAGGCGGCGCTGTGTCCACTCATGCAGGTGGTGGTGGTGGTGGGGCGAGGAAGTCCGTCCTCCTTTTGTCCATCCGTCCATTGGTGTTAGTGAGCTGAAAGGTGTCAAAATGGAGGGTGGAGTTTGGTCTCGAGGCAGCGCAACGGTCAACACTCTCTCCCTTCACCATACAGATCCAATACGACACACATTTGCGATGAACATTTTTTTTTTTTACGGTCATGCACAAGCGAGGCCAACAAAATCCAACTGGCCGGGAGTAGCTAATAAATGCAATAAAAAATATATACTTTAGTAACCACTGTCCCCGAAAGGGTTAATAAATTAAAAAATAGAAACAAAACCTTTGTAGGCGCACTGGAGTGTGCCGGGCGCAACCCCGACATGGTCGTCCAGTGGCTTACAACAGTATTTGGGCCCCCTTGAACTTTTTGAGCCTATTTCAGGGTTCAAACAAGGTCATCAAAGTGGAAATTTGGGGGGAAAGAATCCACATCAAGCGGGACACGATCGTGAAGCCGAATGAAATTCAGACGATATTTTGAAATGTTTTTACAGATAAAGAAAAAATGAAAAGGTGTTTATGATCGTGACCATAGCTTGACAGAATCCAAAAATGAGAGCATCCCCCAAAAGTAGTTTATCGTTAACTCCAGCGGCTTGGACTACACACCCCACCAACCGTGCAATCAACCAGAGCAACTTTTTACACAAAAAAAAATTATATAAATAAAATAAAATTGTAACTTGACAGACTTTTATCGCCTCATGTTGCTCAGCCCTACATCACTCCAGTATTATCAACGCGCCCCGTCAAACACGACTGAAATTTTTATAATTAATATTATTATCTTTGGGGAAATGACAAACAGACAATCCTGTCAGGTTTCTAAATATTCCTTTCAAAATGGACACACACACACGCACAGAGGTCTCCACAAGGTCAGTCAGAACCTTGTCACATCCTGTTTCACAGCACTATCAAAACTCTTGCAAAAAGCTGAATCCAGACAATAGTCAGCGCCGTCCGTCCCTGTGACGCAACTGGCTCAAAGTGAATGGTTGTCGATGACAAAAAGCGCCCAGACTGCTTTTGAACCTTGCTTAGCTGATTAAAAAAAATTATAATAAATTCTTCACAATTGTACATGTCAATGCGAACGGCGTCCGTGCTTGCGTCACAGGGAGGACATTGCAGAACAGCGTGGAAACAGTGGACACCCGAATGAACAAAACGGCACTAAATTTGGTCAACAAACAAGAACCATTTTGGAGCGTTTCCTCTGTAACCCCGCGGCAGGGATGTCGATATGAATTCAATATTTACCCAACACATATCATTTAAAAAAAACATTAAAAATATGTGCATGACCTCGTGTCCACTGGGAATCTCTCATCCAACAGATCAATGGTGCCAGTTCTAAGTACTCACTCCCCCGACTGAATGTCAAGAACCCAAACGGATGACACTTTGCGGCTCCTTGCTGAACTGAATTTTTGTTGTTGTGTTTTGCAAGAGGTTCTTAGTGGACACAAAGCCGGACTTTTCTGTCAAAAGCGAGCTGGCAGAACCGAGATGAATGAATCAAGTTAACGCCACGCCGGAATGTTCAGATCACATGAAAGCGGCGTAACTTACTGACTACATTCTTTGGACAGTGAACTGGCTCCAGTTCGGCATTAAACAAAACAAAAAAGAATTTCCAGAACCAACACGAGGGAATGAATATACATACGTTTTTACAAATACTGTTCGCCCCACCAAAAAATATAGATTTCAACATTACAGAACAAGACAATACTTTCACAAGACACAAATTGGTCAGGGTGAGCCAATCACGGGAATTTATGATAAAAACCAGGACATGTTCAATTTTGTACTGTCGGGTCTTTTTTTTTTTTTTTTAACGGTTCACCACATTAGATGACAATCGCAGAGTAAATCAGACAGCATCAATGCAGATACGGTATTTTCACGACCACAAAGTGCACGGTGGTAAAAGTGAGCTAACATTGTATTAATGGACGCAGACATGGCATATGCTTAAAAAGTCGGTAGCACGCACGCTAGCTTATATTTTTAAAAATGCAGCGGACCTAAACTGAGCTCTGTGGTACTTTATTGAAGTATTTCACAATGTCGTCATGTTATTTTTTTTTTTTAAATCAATCCTCAAATCCATCAAGGGCCTAATCTTCGGTATCGGATGTTCACAATCAAACGCAGCAGGTTCCCCTCGCGAGCTGCGCGGCTCCCCAGAAATGATTGCGGATTTTGCGAACAGCGCGAGCAGACACGCTGGCCCGAGCATCCACAATCCTAACTCCCTCACAGTCTGAGCAAAGCCGCATTCGCCATCGACATCACCGCGGCCGTTTTTGTCCATTACCATGGCAACCAGGCACAACAATAAAGCAGACTTCGCGCGCCACATTGTGCGTATCGCTAACGTGCAGGTCACCTTCACGACAGCGTAGATGACGAACGTGAACGGCACCTCGTTCATGTTGGCGAGGTGGTGGGGCCCGGATGTGGTTGTCGGCCATCTTTTTCTTGTACATCAAAATACATTTGCCCCTCATCGCTTGCCGTAGCCCAAACAGGTACGTTTTTACCCCGGATGGATAGATGGCGCCATTTCACACGAGGCGACCCGGATTATTCAGCGCCCCCTGTACATTTTGGAGCGAAGTGAAGACTTTGAAACGCGCCTTGTGGTCGTGAAAATACGGTAATCACCTCGGAACGGAAGAATCGCATCATCACGAGGAGCATTCAGTTATGTTAATTTGATTCCCATTTAGCAGATGAGTGACTTTTATTTTTATATAAATGGCCTTGCTAAGGGGAACTTAAAAAAATGAATACAAATAAAATGCTGTCATCAGAACACAAACCGTTGCCCACTGACTTACAGCTGGGGAGGCGGTGATTGTATCATATGTATCAAATACATTAAAAAAACACATATGCAAATGAGGACAACTCAAAAGAGCAAACAACTGTAGATCGTTCACATGAATTAAGAAAAAAAAAATGTAGCATGTCGCTTCGTGCCACAACACAACCACATTTGACTCCTGGAGAAACTATTTGGTCAACTGGTATGATCGGCTGCTCCAATCGATCATTTTAGCCACTCATTATAATTTGCATGTACAGTGATACCTCTGCTCACGAACTTAATTGGTTCCCAGAAAGGGTTTGTGAGCCGAAAAGTTCGTCTTCCGAACATTTATTTCCTATAAGAAACCATTAAAATGAGAATAATCCGTTCCCAGGTCCCCATAAACATAATTTTCGACTAAATAAGCCTTAAAACTACACAAAAATATACCTTATTTTATGTATAATAAATGTGCTATTGTATTGAAATTAAAGAAATAAACTACTGTATAATAAAGTCATTTTATTTACCTTTGTGATCGTAGTTGATGGCTTGATGGAATGGAGTGGGAGGGGGAGGGAGTTACGGTTTGGAAGGACGCCGTAGGTAACTCAACCTCCGGTGTGGCTTCTCTTCTTTGCTTCTTAGAAGGAGACTCTTTATCCTTTTTGCTGACTAAAAACCTCTTAATTGACACCTGTTGAGTGTTAGCGTACTGGTACTGGGACGCTAAGTCACACAAACGCACACCTCGTTCGTGTTTTTCAATGATCTCCTTCTACTCGATTGTAATTTTCTTTAATGTCTTCTTAGGCTTAACACTAGCCTGTGGCGGGGTCTTTTTCGGTCCCATAATAGCAAAAGTACACTCAATATGGTCCAAAATGTCTAGCAAACACAAACCACGTCCGCACTCAAAGAAAGGAGGTGATTTAACTGGGACGCCGTGGCGTGCGTCGATTCTCGTGGCCGCCACCGTGGCGCTGTTCGACCGCTTGGTTTGGTTCGTCCGCCAAAACGAGTTCATCAGCAGAGACTATATGCTCGCGAAATTAATGTTCTTGAGGCGAAAAGTTCGTGAGCTTAAGCGTTCGTGAGCCGAGGTATCACTGTATTGAATAAGCAGCCTGAAATGGCCGTAGACCAAAAAATAAGCCTCTAAAAAAACAATTGCATAGATGCAAGATATCCCCCCCCTTTTTTAAAGCAAGAGCACATTTTAAAAAACATCGTCATATTGGCACTTTGACACATCATGACACCCGCGTGACAATTGGCAAGAAAAAATGGATCCACTTGAAAACTTACCTTGCACTTACCCGCTAATGTCAAAACGTCCTTCTTTGTTGTCCAATCAGGGTTATCAATAAAGTAATTCAATTTTTACAAGGGATATTATATATTTTTTTCCAGACAGCTATTGTTGCACCCACCTCATTTGCCCATTAGCGGTGTCGATACTCCCTCTCCCGCTCCCTCTCGCGGTCTCGGTCGCGGTCCCTCTCGCGGTGGCGGTCCCGCTCGCGGCTGCGTTCGCGGTAGTAGTCCTCGTGCCGCTCGCGACTGCGAGACTTGTGCCGTCTGCTCTTTTCCCTCGAGCGGCTGTGGTCGCGCTCTCTGGAACGCTCTCGCCTGCGTTGGGGGTGAGCGATGAAAAGATCAAGCATGAAATGAGACGCGGCGGGGGAGAAGTCGCATTCGAATTCAAGCTCATTAAAAAACGAGATCTGGACCTGGTGGAGCCGTAACTTTTGGACTCGATTCCATGGAGGCAGTCCTGAAGCGAGCTTATGAGGACCTTGCAGCGGTCATCCGCCGATACTTTGGACTGCTTAATTAGACTGATGGCAGTGACCAACGTCTCGATGGCGCTGCCATAGTCCGCTGGAGACGAGAGGGGGGCGGGGTTAGGCCTGCCGTCAAAGCGACGCTCCGCTTCTTGGTGCAATCGTGCTCACTACCTGCGCTGGCGTCGGACACGGCTCTGGAAATGGCGCTGGAGGAGATGGCTCGGTTTCTGTTCATGATCTCCTCGAATTCCGTCTCGCTCAGAGGGGTCCGGGATGACTCCATGTCACTGGGAATTCACGCACGCAAAAAGATATTTAAGTCAGCGCTGCCGGCGGAAACCGGCGCATCTTTTTTTTTTTTTTTACTCACCGGCCTCCGGGACCGTAGTCTCCTCTTTCATATGGTGGCGGGCGTCCATATGGATCGTTTGGTCCAGGGGGACCCCTGCTGTCATTTGGGGGCATGTTATTGCCACCCGGCGGGGGGAAGAAGGCGGGATTGACATGGGGAGCAGGCGGCGGCCCGCCAGGAGGAGGACCTCCCAAATGAGGAGGCGGAGCCAGAGCCAAGGGGGGCCCAATGGGGCCAGGGGGACGTGGCGGGAAGGGTCCTGGAGGCGGAGGGCCTTGCTGGGGCGGAGGCGGTCCGGGAGGTGGACCGTAGCCGGGAGGCGGGGGCCCCGGAGGCAGGGGTCCTAATGGCGGCTGACCAAACTGACCAGGGAAGAGAACGGGGGGAGGCGGCCTGTCCCCACGGTTGGGAGGACCGAGGGGTAGGGGGAGGCCCTGGCCGGGAGGTGGTCCTGGCGGGCCGGGGGGACCGGGAGGGGGGCGTGGGGGTCCCTGGATCCCACCTAAACACAATATGGAGCAAAATATAAATGTTAGGGGCCTTTCATAAGGCATACAAGTCTGCTGGCTAATAAGCTAAATAAAATAAAATAAAATATTAATGTGTCTACACTTCATGGTGGCAGTTCAAGCGGTCCACAGTCATGACTGCCAATAGTTCTTCGAAACACATTCAGGCTTTCACTTTGAAGCCGGGTCAAAGGAGGTAAATGAAACAAATGAAAGCGAGACGTTTCACCTCTGTCACGCCAGCTCCCGGGATTGAAATTCAGATCCAGGTGGCCATCTTGGTGACGAATCAGATCAGGTCTCATCCCTGAGCCTAACGGGGAGGAGAAAGCAAACCAAATCAAACCAATGCAAACCTTCCCCGCCTTCATTCGTCGCCAGCCACTTCGGAGGCAGGACAAGAAATCCGTTCCCTCCTCCTGGAAGCATTCAGGCAGATTGGAAGTTTAAAAAAAAGTTGTGAGAATGGCAGCTGGGGAAGATGATTTATTTACAGGAGGCAAAGAGGTCAAAAACAAACCCGATTGGGGGGGGCTTTGCGCAGGAAGAGGGAAGCTGTAAATATTTCCCAGGAGAAACACACAGTAAATCACGAGCCTTTAAGCTGCATGAGCACACTGCCGAACAGGAAAAAAGATTTCATTTGATAATCAGACCAGGGGGGAATAATAATAAAAAGCCTCCAGGCACCACAGAAATGATCGCTCAAGCTTGATGCAGCAAATTTCGTTCCGTGTTGAAGAAACAATTTAAAAAAAAGAAGTATCTGTCTCACTAACTGACCAGGGAAGTGAGGCGGCGGCCCGCCGGGCCCAACACCACCCGGGAAGCGGTCTCCTCCGGGGCCGCTGGGTGGTCCAGGAAACCTGCCTCGACTGCCTCTGCTACCCATTGGAAACCCGGCGCGCCCTCCGCCCGGAGGCCCGGCTTTCCCTTCGCCCGACATCTGGCCCGACTGCGTACCTGCGTGAGGCAAAAGTACGTCGTCGTCTTTTTTAAAACAAAAGTTGCATTGCCCTTCTCTGTATGATGGCTGATGAATTGGACTTACTGTGCTTACTTTTACGGGACTGCATCTCAAATTGACTGAGAGACTGCTTGTTGCACGGCGCCACAATGGGATTCTGACCGTGCAACTCCCTCTTGGACAAAAGCTCCATCAGCTTGCGAGATGAGCCCTCTGAGCCCACACACACCAGGGCAAACCTGGCAGGACAGACAAAAAGGTAGTGGCCATAAATCTTAACTCTGCAGGGTAACTCGTGACAATATTAACACCAGGGACACTTACCCTTTGGATTGCCCGTTGGCTCTGTTTTCAAAGAACTTGATTTCCAACACATCTGTGATGCCTATTGAGCGAATCGCTTCCGTCAGGTCCTCATCTGTTGTCCACTGTGTATAAAAATTTTTTTATAAAAAAATATATTTAAAAAAACAACAACCAAAAAAACAGCCGTGATTTAAATTAGGGCTTGAAGTGATGAACCAAAAAGTTAAAAAAATAAATGTTATTCCACTGACCCACGTGAGGTTCCCAATGTACAGGGCGATCCTTTTCCCAGAGTAGGTGTACACAACATTGGGCGGGGCGGCCTTGCCTCCGTCAGAGCCCCCCTGGGCGGGCAGCGAGTCCAAGTAGTCACGATCCTCTGGCGCGTCGCCATTATTAGCCGACGGGGAGATCACATCGT